>OZ007596.1:11290000-12540000 GCA_963931845.1 Maratus michaelseni
ATTGTATTTGTACTATTTCACAATTATAATTTTACTTTGTTTACAGCAAAATATAATTTATCGTGTTTCATTGCTACATGCATTTGTGTAATTACTTTATTTTCTATCGATCTATCTATAAATATAACAAAGATAGAAGTATGTGTGTGTGTTTGTCGACTGTGTTCTGAAGAAACCGCTGTATTCAGAGCAACAAAATTTGGAAGGAAGGTACAATGTATGTAGTTTTGCACCTCTATGTCCGCTTTTGGATTTTTTTATTAGAATTTTTATGCGATTTCTCATATTTCGTAGGAAAAGGCATCGCACCCAAAGGGGTTGTGTGGTTCTGAAGGTACCAATCGACGCGGAAATAGTCCGTCAATTCGAAATTTTGATTTTCGAAGAAATCGGTTCGTAATTAGCCGATATATTAATTAGAAACCTAACTGCGAGATCAGGCGTTTTATTTTCCGTTTTTCACTCGCCACGCTCGAACAATTTTACATACGTAAAAACGGTTTACATAAATTACAAATTTTGTTCTCTGTAATTTTTGAATTTCGTGCGCTATTTAATAATACACTCTTTGCATTTTTCGCTGTCCGCTGCGATGCTTTTACATTTGTGAAAGGAATTTTGTTTCAAACATTTATCATAAATTTCATCCACCGCGATTTTTGAATTTTTAGAGATTTTTAGGCGATTTTTTGCGCCCCTTTTTTTCGACATTGGTAAAAATTTTCCAGTTTAAATCTTTTAGCGTAATAAAGCAAATTTTGTCCTACACAATTTTGGAAGTTTGTCTGCTTTTTGGTGAGATTTTAAAGCGACTATTAGCGTATTTTAGCGCTCAGCAACGAAGTTTCGAGATATCTTAAAATGATTTCGGCTTCAAACATTTAGTCCAGTATAGTACATTTTGTCTCCCGCAATTTTCAATGCAATTCTTTACCGTTTATTCGCGTTTCGCGTCGATTTTTGACATTCGTGGAAGAATTACTGTTGCAATTTTCAGACCACTGCAGTAATATTTTTCCTTTGCGATTTTTGAAATTCTACGAGTTTTTTATGCATTTTTAGGAAGTTACACGTAGAGCTACTAAATTTGGTAGACCGTTATCGTTATGTAAATAGTTTTGAACTTCGAAGACCGATTTTAGATTTTTATTTTCACTAATTTGCGAATATTAAGAAAGGCATTTGATGTATCGATTTAAAACTCACCACACATGTATAGAAATATTTCTGCATCCGAAAACCCAATTTTAAAAAAAAAGTTTTGAGTTTTTGCAAACAACCCAGACGAGGGGTCGGCTTCGTCTTTCATTAAATTCTGTTTCCGGGGACCGTCCCTCTAGCTACGTTCAGAAAAGGAAGGAAAATAAAGTACGAAGTCCAACAAACATAAAAAAACATAAAAAAACTCGCCATTTTGTTTCTGTTTAAAATTTTACCGATCCTTTTAATATTACAGGGGGTGGGGTTGTTCGGTCGTAATTTAAATATCGCGTTAATGTCAATGGTAAATGCCATATGGCACGCCCTCTCGGTGGAATGTGGACCTAATTATTATTTTAGAACAGAACGTGCCTTCTGGCAGGGGAAGATGGAACGAAAAATCCGCAGCACGGGATCTTTCGTTTGCGCAGCACGCCTGCAACACAGTGCCGTAGGCAGCTGGACGAATCAGGAACTCTCCAGAACGAACCCGTTCCGGAGGCTCCTACGGAAAGAGGTTTGTTTAGAGTATAATGAGACCCTTGGCGATGGAAGGTGGAACAAAAAGATGTTTTAATTATTCGAGGTTCGTTTGGAAAAATCAATCAGCGAATCGGGCTACATTCACTCTTCCTTTAATAGTCATAATCATTAACGTTATATTAATATTTTTATATGTTTCGCATATCGGGTTCGTGTAGATTAATAGTTATATACGAAAAATCTTTTATACGTCAAAAGATTTAAAAATATTTAAAAATAACTAGGAATTTCCAAAAATAAATATATAATTACAGCTGGATGAACGCACTGCTAGTCAGTTATAATTCAGACCACGTATTACGTTTGAAATGAACGGTTTATTATTTCAAAACACACTTTTAAAATTCATATAACTGCTAAAAGATCTCTAAACACACATAATAAACGGTATTGTAATGGACTCGAATTATCGATCGAGCGTAAACATTTTCGATTCAAGCGACTCATCTATCTATCTACAGCAATTCGAATCACTCACGGAGTTATATTTATACGCTCTATCAATAAATCATGAAATATTACGATAAGTGTACATGGTTGTTCGCGTTTACAAATCATAACGAAAGAGGCAGAAATCTAACACGCTTACTACAAATCCTAATTGTGCCTCTGTGAAAAGAATCATACTGTGCGGACACTCGATTGCAACTATGATTTTTTTAAAGGTAACCCCCCTTCAAAACTCTGCATCTCCTGGTCAGTACAATCCCTGGTAAAGAAGACGCTAAAAATTATACAACGTAGACAAATTACTAAGCAGATAACAAGTGTATGAAACAAATATTTACAAGAGACATACGATTATTTAGAAGAAACATGAAACAAATATTTTCAACATATATACTTTTTTTATAAGAAACATTTTATAATTTATCTTATGTACAAAGAGACCATGTCAAAAAAAAGGTCATTCATTACATTCAAAAGGTCATACATAGCCAAACTTTATAACCTTCGCTTAAATTGTAAATCGCTGCTTTCATTTCAACATCTTATCCGACGCCATCCGCTTCCAAATAAACTTCTTGAAACCATGCCTTGAGATTTTGCATACACTCCCCCAATGAAGAAGGCATGTCTCAGGCGGTATCTTAGTTATTTTTTTTAACCTCATGAATGATTTTTTTTAATTTACTGTACAAGAAAATAGATAATAATATCCATATTTATTTAAAAAAAAATGTTTGTTATAATAGTTCTGAACAAAAAAAAAAAAAGGATTTTTTTTAAAATATACGAAAATTTAAAATCAATTATATTGATGCACACTTTAATTTTTTTTATTCATTTTCACAAAATGGAAAAATTGTTGAATATACACCATCCTTAATTTGTAAATTAGTACAAAAAATGATAAATAATGTCATATTTTAAAACGAAAAAAACTATCTGTTTCGAACTATTTCTTATGAAAATTAAAAAGTGGGAGGAACTGAATATATAAAAATTTTTTATAGAATTTCGAGAACTCCATAAAACGTCTCTTAATTAACTTTACTCTGCCCTTATGAAATGTATTTTCTTTAAACGTGTTCACTGAAAATTAATGGTTGAACATGACAGAAAAGATTTCAAGGCGAGAAATCTTAGATGATTAATATGTTTTCAAACGGCAAACACGCATTCATTCATTAATCGAATGCTTTTCAAAATAAACAAAGACACATATGATACTTGCTCTTTGAAACATATTTCTAAACCACAATACAAAACATAAATTTTCAAACATGTTATTTACCAAAAATTATTTAAGCATTGTTCTTTTAGAAATTAATTAAAAGGATTGTAACATTTTTATTTCTACAGTTCATTTTAAAAAAGAAATACAATATTTATTTAAATTCTTAAAACGTTACGTATGAAAAATAACAATAAAAACAATTATAGAGTGTTACCAATTTGGTTTGTAGTTGAAATAACATTTAGTGTTCTAGTATCTGCAAGCAAAAGAGTGTGAAAACGTTTTCCAAAACTTGTTACTCCAGTTGATTTAGTAACTGATAAAATGTTGAACCATGTACTGCTAAATTACTGAACGGAGGACTGATAAAGAGTGAGGTATTGAAATATAAAGACTATCTATTTATAATTTGCAAACAAAGGCTAATGAAATTGGAAACTCTATTTATAATGTAATGCGATGCGCTTTAAACTTCCATTTGAAAATCGGAATTAGAATCGGCCACTTCGTGACTTGCAAACAGATTTCAAACAGCTAGACAAGCAATAAAACATTTCTTGCTCTGAAGCCGTATTTTGAAAATTTATGAAATTTTAAGGTTCTACTTGGTTCTTGAATAGCACTTGTTTTTCCCTTGACTCAACCTCATTTAGTAAATGACCATTTATCTTGCTTGTTTGTCTTTTCTTCTTATAAGTAATCCCAAAAATTAGTTTTCTCATAAAGAAAATGCATTAAAATTGCATGAAATTGACGTTTTTGCTTTTAATATTTCTTTTTCGGTTCAATAAAATTGCATGAAATTGACGTTTTTGCTTTTAATATTTCTTTTTCGGTTCAATAAATATAAGGGGGCAAAATAAAAAAACCAAATAAATAATAAAAATCAAATCTTAAAAAAAAAAATTGGAAAATATTGGCAGCTACAATTTGTGTAAAAATGATCTCCAAAGTTCATATAAATCGGGCAAATAAGAGATGTAGCTGAAACTCATAAACTTCTAATCCAAGAAATATTTTGAAATTATAAAATTCTTAATTTGTATTTGGATAACAATTTGGATGATAATAATACGCTAAATTAAACCATTAGAGAAGTAACACGATTTATAAAATAAAGTTATATATTTTCATCTTAAAAAGGAGAAAAAACGATTGTCAATTTAGACATGTGGCAGAGAATTGGAAGCTATGTCTCAAGTCATGGGCATCTGTATTACATAAAATGGACACACCTGCTACATATCCCACTCCTTCCTTAACCCATAGAACTTTACAATTGTTCGATACTTATACATTTTGTTTATATTTATTTTATACGTGTATTAGCTATGAACAACCTGGAAATCGGATACCTAAAATATGTTTTTTTTTTTTTTTTTTTTTTTTTTTTTTATCTACTAAATTATTGTGAGTTGTAGCCAGAAGGGGGTAACGGGTGAGAAACTCCCAGAAATAAACTGGAAAATATATATTCATATACACTGATTTAAAGAAAACACATTGTAAAATAACATCTAGAACATTAGCCCTCCACTCTAAAAACAAAAATATGGCTATGGTATTATACTATACTTGAAGAATAATTCATACACTATACACAATATAAAAATATAGAATAATTTCATTTTGTTTTATATCGCTAGATATAAGAGAATATATACACTATGTTTGCTGTTTATTAAATCTAAACTCAAGCATTTTTTAATATTGCTTTTTTTTTGTATTTTCACGCGTTTGTTTATTTCGGATTATACAAAAACTTTTAATGCAACTATGCTTAGTGAATAATCTGCACATTATTTATAATATAAATGCACTTTTAGAATACTTTCAGTAAGTCTTGTGTTTTTCAAAAATATATTTAAACATACGAAAAATTAAACAACAAAAACAATTTCACGTTCCAGTTTATTAAATAAGAAAATTATGTATAAGATACAAATCCCTCAAAAATTTTCTGGTCGAGATAATTAATTTGCAACAATATCAGCACTTTTAAAAAAGAACTTTTATCACACAATCTTGCCCTTTGACACTTTCGTTTAATTCATTCACCCTGGGAAAATTGCGGGAACGGTGCCAAGAATATCTTCAAACTCTTTTACAAATTATAAAACTTTTCAAAATGTTTGTCTTTCATTCGGGCCAAAGTATGGAAGAAGAAAAGTATTAATGTTTTTTTGGAGGCGAAACGAAATATTGCGATGTTTGGATTTATAGAGGAGTTGAATGTAGGATAAAAATGATCAATCTATTATTACAGAAAGTTAGAAATCAGAAGACCACTACTATACAATATTTTCATTTTAAAAACTAGGTTTATAAGAATCAATTTCTTGCTATTTTGCACATAACGTCAATTTTTTAGTAGCATTTTTTTGTATTCATCAGAATTATTTCTTTCGTTTTATTGTTTGTTCGATGTAAATTGGAAAATTTTTTATAATGATCCTATGCAGTGTCGTAGAATTGTTTATTTTAGAATGTTCAGAAATATGAACATTACTTTAACTTTAGGATAATCTGCACATTATACATAATATATATGCAGTTTGATAACGCCTTGAGTAAGTTTTTTTTTTCTTCAAATATATTTAAATATCTACACAAAATCAAACAACTAAAATAAATTCGCACATCTGTTTTTTAAATGAGGGAATATGTAAAATAAACGAAACCCTAGAAAAAGTGGTCTGGATAAACTTTTCCACAAATATTGTCATTTTTTAAATAAAACATTTTATTATATATTCTTGCTCTTTGACACTTTAGGATAATCCATCGATTCCAAGAACAGTGCCTAGATCAGTCGTTGAGTCTCACAAATTATCATACTTGCATTTTTTTTCTTTTGAGTCCAAGTTCGGAAGGAAAAAAGTATTATTGTTTCAAAATTACATATAGAGATGTTTTTCAGTCATAGTCTATAATGTTTTCAGATAGAAATAATCGATCTATTGTTGTAGTAAACATGAAAAGAACGAACTATCAATAAACACTATACACATATTAGAAAGTATTCTTGAAAAAAAAAATTAACAAATTTAACGCTTTTTACATTAGCATTCTTTATCAAAATAATTGCATTCAACTTGGTTTTTCGTACACAGAAACATTTGTACTAATTTAGTACATAGAGCATAATCAGTACATTACACATTATATAAATACAATTTTAGAAGTGTTCCAGCAACTTTTATTATTTTCACAATAATATATTATATGAAGAATTAAAATAGAATAATAACCAATGAATTTTCATCCTATTTTCAAAGCGTAAACCGACATAGTGAAAAATGTCCAAGTCGGGATCGAACACGGACACTTTGAATATCCCTCCAATGCTCTACCTTTGAGCTACGAGGACGACACCCAGCCTGGCGTCTCTCACTATATATTTATTTTGTAAGGCTGCAATCGCAGCCCAAGATGGAAAAGTCATCATGAGCACGCTAATTTCTTTTGCAAACATGAGACGACATACAAAGCCCAGCATACGACAATATATAGTTATTTTTTTATTCATTATTTCAGCAGTGAATTGCGCGTGTAATCCTTAAATAATAACCATTTAATTTTCATCCTGTTTTTCATAGCGTAAACCGACATAGTGAAAAATGTCCAAGCCGGGAATCGAACCCGGACACTTGGAGTAGCGCTATTCTAAGGGGCAGGGTTCGATTCCCGGCTTGGACATTTTTCACTAGGTCGGTTTACGCTAAGAAAAACAGGACGAAAACTCAATGGTTATTATTCAAGGATTACAGGCTCTATTCACTGCTGAAATAATGAATAAAAAAATAGGTTCCCGTCCCAGTATATTTATTAATGAAAATAGGTAAAATATATGGAATCCTAAAAAATGATGCTGGCTCAATTATTACATTGTTAAGAATATTATCATGTTTAAAAGAAGCACTTTCACACTTTCGGATCAATCTTTAAAAAAAAATATCTAACTTGTAAAAACTTGCGCAGTTGTATTTTGTATGAGTGAAAGTTTAGTAAGAAAGAATATTAATGTTTTTTTTAAACGAAAGATAATGACACTTTTAAGTCATAGACGAGAAGAATGTAGCATACGAATAATTCATCCAAGAAAATTTAGTAACAAAAATTTCAAATAATACACGACATATACATCATAAAAACAAGATAAGAGAAATGCGTTTTTTTTTTATCTTTTAAAATTTGTTATTAACTTTTCGATTACTATTTTCTTTTTTTCATTTTTTAACAATGATTTTAACCATAATAAGAAAATATTAAATTTAGAATAATTTTGACTTTGAATAAATATTGTTATTATGTGCATGTAGTACTGAAAGAATATGCTTTTACATTTATTATTATGAATCCATTTTTGTTTCATCATTTTTTTTTTATAAAAAAATATTATAATGTCTGCTTAAAGCTCAATATATCATTACAGAGACTTTTATTTCAAACATGCGTTTCATATCTCAAATTTAAAAATACAGACTACGTGATCCATGAAACATTGTTTCTACATCTTTATGTATAGAAGGTATATCATGTCAAAAATAATGATAACATATTTTTAAACAAAAATATGTGATTAACATTCATATTTATACGTATTTAACACACCTTTCTAAACGCATAATAGTTTCTTTTTTCAATTAAATTTTGAGTTATCTTTACAATGCGAACTTAGTACTTTATGACTATGATGGAATGTAGTGTCTGAAATCAGTGTTATTAAAAATAAAAAATAAAATAAAAAACTGATGTTTTTTTATTATTTAAATAGGATTTTGTTGTTTAAATATTTTTTTTTTTTATAATATTATTTGTGTACTGTACCTGTATAGATCTACACATTTCTGTTCATTTCATCCCAATTTATAGATAAGAATTCAAAATAATTGAAATTAAAAATTAAAAATATTGCAAACAAATTCAGATGAATTACTTAAAACTTAAAATCATATTATTCTGCTTTTAAATTTGAATTGTTATACACCCAGAAAAAAGTTTTGTTGAATCAAATAAAAAATTTGGTTGACCCAACAAAACTTTTCGTTTAAATATGGGTCAAAGGAAATTTTGTTTGTATCAACAACAAAAAAATATTGTTGATTTTTTTTTGCAAAAAAAAAAAAAAACTGTATCGTCAGCAAAAAAATGTTTTGTTAATTCAAGTAAAATGGTTCAATTTTATTGGAATTAACAAAATTCCTTTTGTTACATAGATATATGCTATGTGTTATTTTAACGATCCATTTTCTTTTTCCTACAAAATATATTTTGTTTGTTTAAATAATAACATATTTTATATTACGAACTTGTTTTGTTTGTACTACAAAAACTTTTGTTAAATAAACCAATAAACTAAGTAATGCAATTTTAACACTTTTTAATTCATTTTCAGCAGTCAATTACGCCTGTAAACCTTGAATAATAACAAGTGAATTTTTATCTTGCTTTTTTTCAAGCGCAAACAGAGATAGTGAAAATTGCCTGAGCCGGGAGTCGATCCCGGGTCCTCAGAACACCGCCCTGAGGCTCTACCACTGAGGTATAAGGAAAGAGCTCGGCATTTCTCACTCTTATATATGTCGGAAGAGCTGCAACCGCAGCACAAGATGGAAATGTCAACAGGAGCACGCAAATTTCTACGGCAAACATAAGACGTCAATACAAAGCCCAGCATACGGCAACACATAGTTAATTTTTAACTCATTTTCAGCAGTGAATTACGCCTGCAAAAAGCAGGATAAAAATTCACTGGTTATCATTCAAAGATTACAGGCGTAATTCACTGCTGAAAATGAGATAGAGCTATTGCAGAAATCGCGAAAAATGCAACATAGCCGCGCCACCTGTTGCGCGATTTACATTAAAATCTAATCAGCAACAATTTATATCAGGAAGTAACTGAATATAAAGTTTTATTAAATTCTTGCGATAGAGCGCCCACAAAATTTTTGTCACATACAGACAGATAGAATCATTGACAGTCATTTTCTAAAAACAGTCAAATCGTGTTCAGGACCTTCTAAAATCCGTCAGAAACCGGAAGTCGAAAAATTTCATGATTACAATACTTTCTTCTTGTAAAGATAGAAGAAAGTAATATATGGAAAGGGGGATTTTTAAAACTACCTTGGTCCGTCCCAATGAAAAAAGGTTTTAATTATTCAAAAAGTATGTTAATCTTTTAATTATATATAGCTATATAAGTCAAATAAATCGAGTTACGTGAGAGAGTTATGGCTACTACACAAGAATTTAAATTTTGCAAAAACAACAAAATTTTGCTGGAATTATAAAATTATTGTAAAATTAAAAATAACAGATTTTGTTAATTCAAGTAAAATTGATGAAATTTTGTTAAATTTTTTTAAGAATGTGAACAATATTTTTTTGTCCAAGCAACAAAACCAATTTTTTTACTTCAACTAAAAAATTTGCCAACACAACCAAAATGTACTCAACAAAACATGTTTTGTTGTTTTAATGAATTCTTTTTTCTGGGTGTACGTATACCTACGTGTGTTATATGTATAATTTCTATTTAATTTCAAAGTTATTCGTTTTTTTCTCTTTTATTTATTACTCAACCTAATACATATAATATATAATCACATAATAAATGCAACAAAGAATGCTAAAAGTGCATGCGTATATATTTCTATGCGTCATGCAAGAACAGTATTATCATTTTTATTTCAACTGGCATCTAGGATTTCAGTTATGACAAAATATTAAGTAGAAACTTTTTAACACTGATGAAGATTCATAAACACTAAAAAGATAATTGTTTAAATCATTAATATAAATTTATAGTTTAACATTTGATTACAAAGCTATATGTTACAAAATCTGCTTTTTATTTTGTAATTATAAAGCATTTATTATTATTTATACAAATATTTAGATATTTATGTATTTAAGGTTTTGTATAAGAACATAATTTTGCTGCTTTATCTTTTCCTAATTTATTTCTAAGTTTAGATTGAACTAATCCAAATGTGGAAAAAATCCGTTCCACAAACACAGAAGTAGCTGTTGCTGTAAGCAGTTGCTGTATTGCTTTCTTTACAGAAAAAGAAGGGAAAAGGGATCAGTTACAGGGAGTAAAGTAATTTGAATTATCGAAGAAACATAAAACTGGATTTCTATATTTATATGTGAGATAAACAGTCCAAATATTTATTTGTTAGAACTATTTCATGCATTGATCATATAATGTGATCAATACATCAACATCAACATGACGGATATTGTAATTTGCAGGTTAACGTAAAACAAACGTGTGAATTATGTATAATCTGCTTTAGAAGAAGAAACTATTATATTTAGATTTAACTTTAGCTTTGACATCTTTTTTCAAAAAATGAAATGATCTTCTAGGAAAGAAAAAATTTATAAAAAATTTAGAGAGCATTTATCAGTGTTTTGGGGGAATACAGCATGGATATATAATGTTTTAATGCAGTGTTGCATTAACTTTCATAAAATAATAGTATTTTCCATTTATAAAAGTTTTATTTAACTTTATTAAAATGTTAGTTTTAATCTTGCATGAATGATTTTAACTTTTATTTTAACACGAATGATGTATTTGATATTTATTCAGCATGTAAATATGAATGTTAAAAAAAATTATGTAAATTAAACATTTTTTTAAAGTCATTCGATTTAAATCATGATTTAAATACTGATTTAAATCAAACAACCCTGACAGAAGTATGTACTATTTTATAAATATCATATATAGCAAAATAATTTCAGATTTATCCCCATTTTTTGAATTGATAGTAATGTCCAACGCTCAACTAACTTGGAATGTTTTTAGAAATTAGTAACTAATAAATTTGAAAATTATTCTCCTTGTTTTGCAATAACATCTAAAAACAATGCGTCATACTGCAAAACAATTATAATCTATTTTATGTGCGTAAAGAAAATCAATAACTTAAAAACCCGAAATGATGCAACTCCAGGATTATGAATTTAAAAACAAGAGAGAACATTTTAGAATTTCAGAATTTCATTTCTTCTTGGTCAGTGTTTAAAACGAAATTAAAGTTATCATTAAATTATAATCGAAGGTAATTCATATTTTCAACATAAAAACATTGATTTTATCATTAGTGTATCATGAATGTGGTTTCTCCTCTTTGTTGCGGCATTTCCTTAAAATACAATAAAAAAACTAATATATAGCAATGCAAATACATAATGTTATTATTTTATTTCCGCAAGAAGTTCACCGAATTTATAGAAAATCTTGTATAAAATTTTCTACATTTAACAAGGGTGTGTACGAACGAAAGTAAAAAATTAATATATATATATATATATATATATTAAAACATTTAAATTGCTTAGTTATTTATAAACTATTTTGATAATTTAAACCCTTTAATTTTTTATAAAATTCCAATGAAATAAATTAATCATAATATAAAAAAATATATATATCCCAGTTTTTGAATATAAATAAACAAAAAAAAGCTTTTTGTTAAATTAAAATTTTTTTAAAATTTTTTAAATAAAAATGCAATGATTTGTACATCCGACACTATATAGCTTTTAAAATTAATAACGGAAAAATTGTTAAACAGAATCTGTGTCTTCGATTATTTCATTCATTTAAATGGAGAACATTATAAGCGATTTACTAAACATTTTCAATATCGATCTCTTCTTAAAGCATGATGAACATGAAAAGAAATATGAAAATGAATATTTCAGACAACTCCCAAATAGCGTCTCTTACTTTATACGGATTAAAAAAAAGAATTAGAAATATATCAGAAATTCATTATAAAATCCACTAAACTTCCATAAGTTCACTAAGAAAATGATTTTTCAGAGAGATAAATCCTAAATTGTTATCTACAAACAAAATAAAAAAAGTAATTTATTTTTGATTCGCTGACCCGCCCGGCATTGTGTGGTCCCATGATAATAAAATTAAACAAACCTAAAGTTTGTAAGATTTTATACCTTTAACCTGATTTTGTGTGAAACTGTTTTTTAAAAGTGCTGTGCACGGGACGAAAAAGTCCTTTATGTCCCCTTTTCGCCGACAGTGGACGCATTCCGATATAAACGAACCTCCAATACTTGTTCCCGCTGCCTGTGAAAACGTATAGTAGGCTGCAAAATCTTTTAGTTCCACCTTCCACCGGCAAGGGGCGCTGCCTGTCCCATACAAACTACCTTCCGAAAGAAAATCCAACCAGTGTCCCCGCTGCCTCCGGCACCGTATAGCAGGCGTGCTGCGCGCTGCAAAATCCTTTAGTTTCACATTCCACCGTCACGGGACGCAATTTGTTCTATGCAAACATCCGGCACGTGTACCCATGTAGCAAGGGAGTTGAAGGTACCAATGCCATCGAAATAGGATCCATAGAAATCTAAAAAAATAATGAGCCCCTTGGCGGTGGAAGGTTTAACTAAAATCTGAATGCGAACGAAAACAAAGTCGTAACACCCAAACCCATAGAAACCGAGAGAAGAATGCATAGTTAGGGAAAAGAAATTTGTAGGATTGTCCACCAGGGGGCGCTTGGTTATGTGCTCAACAACAACTTTCATTGTTGGTATGCATCAAGTAAATGCAGGTTGTGTAGCACACAACCTGCATTTAATTTATGTTCTTAATAAAAGTACGCAATGTGTACTTTTATTAAGAACATAAATTTAATTTTTACGAAAATCGTCATTTGAAAGTTCCGTTGTTCTCTATATATAACATTTATAAAACGCTACGGGAGAAGCTAAAAATGTTGAATTTCTTCAATGGAATTTGCTTTTTAAAAATCGGTGAAAGGCCTTAACACCCACCCTTCCCATATCCGCAAATATAACGAATATTTTTTTCTAGAAAGCCACCTTCCCCTACATTAACGCGATCATTAAAAATATAATTATATATTTCTGATAATCATAATATAACGAAGATATTACGCTAAAATAGCCGCCAGATGACTCACCTTGCCATCCTCAAATTCAAATCAATATCTTAATTAGTTATCTTAATTTTTGCTCATTAGTAAAAATTGACAATTATTTCCTTTTATTTTCGCAAACTAAATGGAGAGGTCGGCCAAAGAAACAGATGTCTTTGTAGTTCAGATTTTAATGAAAGCCGATCCATGTCTTAAGATTTCTCGAATTTTTTGTTTTGACTGGCACCGTCAGATTTTTGGCGGTTTTTGCAAAAATTAAGAAAAATTACCAGCCGAATTTTTCAAATATTGCATTGTATGACGCAGAAAAATTTTCTACATATGCTCAGAAAGTTCCACATCGATATCTTAATTATTTTTTTTAAATTCGCTAATTAATAAATAAATTTCAAATTCGTTCATTTCTGCTTGCAAATTAAGAACAGGAGTTCTTTTCTCTAGCCATTTTGATAAAAAAGATAGCATTTTCGATGCGATGTTTAATGAGATTTTAATTAATATCTTGGATAATTATCAAAATATTAAAGTGCTGAATCCTAGGTGCATCAGATCAGTTCTTGGACTACCAAAATCTAAAATTTTATACTTCAAGGTGCGCTAGATTTCGCTGACCATCGCAGACAGACAGACAGACACACAGAGCGAAACTTTCTTTTATTAGTATAGATTCTTATCCTATATATTAAAATGAAATGGGATTTCGGCAAATCCACTTTTCACACGAAATGACCCATTTGAGCATGCGTAAACTTAAATCTAGAACATAACCAGTTTCAGAATACACTCGAGCGAGAGAAAGGTGGCCGAGTGTTACAAGGTGCGGTGCATCTCTGTTCCGATCATCGTGTCGGTTCGCAACCCGCTTTGGACAGAATATTATTTTTTTTATTTGTTGGCAATAATTCATTTTAATAATGTCATATTTAATTCATGAGGAAAAGTTATATAATTTATATTTCTTTTAATTCGAATGCTTTATAATTATAATTTAATACCCAAGAATATTTTGTTTTAATTACTAAATTTATATTAAAATTATTTAAATTAAAAGATCGTGATGTAATTATCGATTAAATAAATTGAACTGATCGGCAATTCTTATTATATTTGGTATGACCATTATCAAGTTGCCATATATATAATAAGATAAGTATGTGATTATTTTTGTAAATAAGGAAAAATAAAAGGAAAGAAAATAAAAAGAAGGGAGAATATGCTTACAGGAACTCTTATCTTGATATCCATTATTTTACAAATCTATGTATTGTGTAAAAATGTTAGCTGCAAACAGCAAATTTTAAATTCAGGTTTTAGACTCAGACTGATAAAGATTAATTTAATGAAAAATTTTAAAGGTCGTGTAATTAATAAAAAGGAAAAAAAAGTCATAAAAACTAAATATTGTCATTTATACAAAATTTTGAGACTGCGGTAAATAAAAGTTATCAACAGGCACTACTTTTTAATTAGTTATTTTATATTATAAATATTTAAATTAATATATTTTGCATGTAGTTATCGATTAAATAAAGTGATCGAAACTTTTATCTATATTTTGTATGATCATTATCAATAACATATACCGTATATACTCACGTAAAAGTCGAGGAATTTCTGACAATTTTCGGAAAGCAAATTGGTGGGGTCGACTTATACGCGAGTTCCTTAAAACAACAAAAAATTTCAAATACTGCCAAAATTCTGGCTTTTTATGTGTAAGAAAAATAAAATAATATTTAAAATATACAAATAATAATAATTTATCATTAAAAAATATTTCATTGATTTGTTTTTGTTTACTTACCACTTTTCGCATTGAAAAATATCTCCTACCATATGGAGAGAGCGTTTCTCTCTCATCTTTGGCTTGATTTTATACAAAATTGAAGTAAAAACTTAGGGGGCCGACTTATACGCAGGTTTTTGATTTTTTGCAGAATTTGCATCTAAAAGTTAGGGAGTCGACATATACGCGAGTCGACTTCTACGCGAGTATATACGGTGTTTGAATAACTAAGAAAAGTATATGATTATTCTCCTTAAAAAAAAAGAAAGAAATTAAGAGAAAAAAGAAAAAAGCAAAAATATCCATATAAGAATTATAAAGGAAATCACCTTGATATTAATGGTTTATTTGAGTTTTAGAGTCAGGCTGATAAAAAAAATAATAATGAAAAATGTTAAAGGTCGCGTAATTTAAAAAAAAAATTAGAAAATACTAAATATTGACATATATATATATATATTAATTGATACTGTAGTAAGTAAAAATAAATCATTCAATTAATATTTTTGTTAAATTTTTGCTAAATTAATTCAAGTATAACAGGATGTACATTACAAGCCTACAATTATTTCACTTCATTAGCTGAGTATTCTGGACTGACAACACAATCTATCGTCTTATATCTACAGGAATCGCTTATACATTATAATAATTCATAAAATTTTCAATACTTAATTAATTTAAAATCAGCTAATTAAAAATAAAAGCATATTCCTAAAGGTACTTTCAAGTTATTTACGGTCAAATCTTGAAGGGTACTATCTAGTCTACGTTTATAATGTGAAACACTGAGGTATGTAATGTATTCATAACCTTATTAAATTTATATTAAACATTTTCAGCAAAATATTTGTAAGAATAATGAACTGCAGAAATGTGTTCTTACCTTCATCGTAGAGTTAGCGTTGGCGCAAATCACGAAACCATCTAATTTAAATAACGAATCCATCATTATAAAGTATTTTCTAATATCACACTGTCAAAAAGACAAATGTTTCGTAATCTGCGAATATATAATGTAAACATGAACGAAAATATACAATCATCTCTTGCGAGTTACCGAAGATTCCGAAAAGCATTCTTTTTCTTTAGAAATGCAGAAGACAATATGTTTTAGAGATTTAAATAAAAATTTATGAAAACATAGTTTCTGTTGCTGCCACTTATTTTCAGATACGTTTTCAACTTGTTTTTATGGTGTATTAATCAGTTTTCTCAAACTGTGATATCGGGTTTTAAATGCTATCAATTCTCAATAGAACATGTTGAGCAGCATGAGTCATTTTATACATGCATAAGTAACAAAACATTACTAATTTTGAAGTTAATGTTAATGTTGTTAACTCATCATGTTTGCCTTTAAAACAGGTTTGTTGAAAATGAAAATGCTTACTTGAGACTTGATAGTATCCGAAAAAAAACCTATGTTTCGTGTTCAGAAAACTGATCAAAACTTCTTGGAAATGTTTCCGAAAATTTGACGCAGCAAAATAAGCTTTGTCTTTATAAACGCTTCTTTGAATCGCGAAAATATATTGTCGTTTGAGATTTCTAAAGATAAAGAACGATTTTCGGAATTGTGGATAACACGGAAGAGGTTATTGTACATTTTCGTTCATAGTTATGTTGTATTTCCCTAGCTCAAGAAACAACTGTCTTTTTTTTACAGTGTATAGGATATAAATAATGTCTTCAACATTACATCGATATAGTCCAGTCAAATGGTAGTTCGCGGTGGAAATTTCTGATTTAATTGTTTTTTTGTGGCTTACTTTAAGTTTTCGGGGGTGCTGAACACGAATATGAAGTTTTCCAACAAAATTTGTTTCGGCAAAAATGAAAAATCATAAAAAAACCCACCAAAAATATCTTTATTTATTATTATTGTTTTTAAGGCTTTTAACTTACAAAGTAAGCTTTTTACGCAAAAATTGATCCTATATTAAAATAAAACCGGAAAATTGCATTCAATTCATGTTCTTTTTTTTTCTTTTGTACGACATATGGTTTCTGTACAAGCATTCAAAAATCGGTGAACATAAGTATTTTTTTGGAAAATCGCAAAAATACCTTTTTTTCTTTTTCATTTAGACTATTACATAAATATAATGATAGTCACCCAAACAATTTTTTAATGCAAAAATTTACAATTAAATATGTGTATGTTTTTGCGTATCTCACCCCCCCCCCCCTCCCCATCCTGTATTCTCCAAATTTCTAAAGCGGGATTTCCTTACATGCAAATATGCAGCCGGTTTGCGTCATTTAAAAAATATAGTTACTGAAATATAATTTTTTTTAACTAATAAACTCTTACAAGATCGTTGAAA
Source organism: Maratus michaelseni (assembly GCA_963931845.1). Taxonomy (NCBI): domain Eukaryota; kingdom Metazoa; phylum Arthropoda; class Arachnida; order Araneae; family Salticidae; genus Maratus; species Maratus michaelseni. The sequence continues at coordinate 11,307,494 of OZ007596.1, forward strand.
AATCAGCAAGGTGTTGCAAATTCGGCGAAAATCAGTAATTTTTGGAAAATAGCAAGCATTTCACTGTAAACATTATCTGATACTTTGAAAAAGCCGATAGCATTCTCTACAACTATGCAAGCAATTTTTTCGGAACTTTGAATAGTTATGAGAAAAAAAATGAAGAATGCACGAAGTAGTTAGCCGCTTCCTTATTGAAGGTGTATAACATAAATGCATCATTATAAGTCTTCACAGATATGTAAAACGTTAATGTTAGGTTATATCGGTGCAACAAAATTATAAACAGCGATTCATGGTTGATTAGTATGAAAACTGTTTAATATTAAACAATATAATAAAATAGGTGGGTAGGTATTTTATACAACACTAATTTTTAAACGATTATTGACGTTGAAGTGAAACTCATCAGTCAAACCAACCCTTTTTGGCCAAAGGTGCCATGGTTTCTTCAGATATACCTCCCAGTTCTTGCACATCTAGAAAAAAATAAATTAATTATAATAGTTATTTACGCACCCGGGCTCGAAAGAACCGTTTTCGTTTCGAGGGTTAGGCTCCTGAGCAGTCCTGGTGTGTACAATATTTCTTAAAAGGTGGAATTAATTATAATTATGTATGCAATGATTCATACAGCATTTTATCATTTTATGATTTTTACCTCTTTTTTATATCAGTCCTCTCTTACAACTCAGTTTAGGAATCAGTTACTTTTGGACCCCAAATCAGGAAACGGAGTAACCTATTATATTAAGTACCACCGTTTCAAAAAAATAATCAATGACTAGGTTCTAATTGTTTGAAAACTGAATAGTTTTGAACACTGTATTAGGATTCATATTTTGAACACAAAAATTAAAAGTGAGTGAACAAATAAAGGTGAAATGGAATGATTTATGCATAGTTACATTCAAGTACTTGAGGGAATTCCGGATCATCCTCGTCTTCGATTTAAGTATTTAGGAAAAGAAAACAGCAATTTTCATTTTCTATAATATTTATATACATTTTCTTTTAGAGTTTATGATGTTCATGTAATATATAAAACATATTTCTTATATTTCTGTTCACATGAAATTATTTACACACATTGATATTACTATTTTTATCAACTAAGAGCTTTAGGACAGAAACTTGTTGTAAGATATTGTATGAGATTAATGGATTATCTTGTTCTTAACCTTGTTCTAAATCTTATTTGTTCATAGTTTAATTACAAAATACTAAAAATTTTATCTTTATTGAGGTAAGACATAAAAACTGAAAATATGAGCTTATTACTATTTGGAAAATATTTATTTTAGTTATGTTTTCTATTATAAAAATAAATAAATAAATAAATTATAGTAGGATGAATTCACACGTAGAAAGCTACATTTTGTATAAATTAAGTAGGAGACCAAATTTATTAATCCTTTTGCTAGAGGGTTTTCGTAAATTCTGGCATTCGCCGACTTTTATTGTTGAAAGCTTTGATAACCTGTGCAAAATATGTTTCTGAAAGCAAATATTCATGAACTACTATGGTATAATATTATATATATATATATATATATATATATATATATATATATAGTGTTATATATATATATATATATATAACACTAAAATATTTTTTTTTCGATTTTTTATTTTTTCATTACTTTGTTTCCTACGTTATCCCTTTATCTTCAGTTCATAATTTTTTTAAGTCTTCGTTTAATCAAAGCATCCCGTATCAGCTGCAAAGAAACCTTCATGTACTTCCAATAATATACTTCCATAGGTTTATTGTTAGTATAAAAGTAATTTCTTCAAAAATGTTAATTAAATCTTTCTACATACAGATTTCAAATATCATATGTTACTCAAAGCTGGCATCATTTTTAAAACAAGTGGGTAAGTGTGATCGAAGATCGCTCAAAGGGTTTCGTTTAATATTCCTTTCAAAACACTTTATCCTTTCTTTAATAAATTCAAACAAATTTCATTTAGCAACAACAACAAAAAAAGTCATGTTTTTTATAAAGTAAAAATTTACCGGTCTATTTTTTCCTTTTTTCGAAAATCTAAACCAGCCGGATAGCGGTCCAAGCCCGCTATTATATTCTGTCATAATAATATCCGTCATACGGACTAAATGCAATATTTAAAAAATTACTTTCGAAATTAAACAACCGACTAGTCGGATGTGTAAATCCCAAAACTTTCTTCTATCTCACACAGGTTTCGCATACACTAAAAAGAATCAGCAAAAATTTATATCAAGGTCTAACTGAAACTCAAGTTTTATTAAATTCCGGGCATTATTTCTTGAGATATGACTATCGCTAAAATCGTGTAAACCCTGCAAAATGCTGCATAGCAGCGCCACCTGCTAGGGGAATTTTACCAAAAACTAATCAGCACCAAGTTATATCAGAAACTAACTGAATATAAAGTTTTATTAAATTCCGAGCATTAGTTCTTGAGATAGAGCTATTGCGGAAATCGCGAAAAATGCTGCATAGCAGCGCCACCTGCTGGGCGATTTTTACCAAAAACTAATCAGCACCAACTAATTTCAGGGACTAACTGAATATAAAGTTTTATTAAATTCCGAGCATTACTTCTTGAGATAGAGCGCCCACAAATTTTTTGTCTCATACAGACAGACAGAGTCACAGACAGACATTTTCTAAAAATAGTCAAATCGTGTTCAGAACCTTCTAAAACGTATAAATTCGTCGAAAACCGGAAGTCGAAATTTTCATGAATCCAATATTTTCTTCTTGTAAAGATAGAAGAAAGTAAAAACTCAATAAATTTATAGAGTAATTACAAATATAAAAGCTTATTTATATCCCTGCGAAGAAGCGTCAAAATTGAAAAATTATTTTTGCATCAGATGAATTTGAACATCTAATTTCATAATTTCTAAAATTTAAAAAAAATTGATTTTTTAGTCAAATTTCATGATTTTGAAAGTCTACTGTCCTCTTAAATGATTTTGATATTAAAAATTATTATGCGAGATGAAAATTCTTTTCATATACCTTGCATAGAACAACCATAAATAACAAAATGGAATATGCTGAAATGCATAATGGAAAAAATTATGAAATTATCATAAACTACAAAATAGAACATATTATATTATAAAATTATTCAATTTGCAAACATTAATACTGGTGTAATGAAATTTGGCGTTTTAGTCCGTTTGTCCGTTTATCCTTCATCGTGATTTCAACGATGATCTTCAGCACATAAAGTAGTGTATAAAGTAGCGTATAAACTATGTTTTTAGTGCATTTTGTATTAAATAAGCTAAAAAAATATGTGATATCCCAAATTAATATTTGCACTTTTTGTATGTTAATATCTTGAACACAAATAACAAGAAACATAAGCTTTTTGAATATGTGAATTATTTTTATAAACTTCATATACAACAGCCATAAACTATGAGAAAGAATAGGCTAAATTACATGATTTAAAGGGCTGGTGGTGGGGGATGTGATCCAACAACCATAAACTGCAAAATAAGATATGCTAAATTACACAAAGATTCTCACCGCAAACATTTTTGAGAAAAAAATCTTGGAGTTAATATCATCCGACCATCAACTATTTTCATTCCTTAGCATGATATCAATGGTGGTAGTTAGTGTAGTAACATAGTACAAGAATTATGTTATTTGGTGCATTTAACATAAAACTGTCAAATTAGTGTTTGTACATGTTGAACGGAAATAACTTATACACAATAACAGAAACACAAATTTTATATGTATCGTAAATCGTTATAATTACTGTTGGTATATATATCATGAAAATAATCTCCGCAAATTGATTTTTATGACAGTTTATTTACTTCATTTAAACTCATCAAGATAAAAAGTAATTAACTCAATTTCAAAGAGGAAGTGAAATCCATGATGCAATATGAAGAGGTTTTTACAAACTCGTGAATGTGAACTGAACAAGGAAGTAAGAAGTAAAATTCGTAGGAATGACGTGAGTTGACTTTACGTCATTTCTAACCAATCAAAGAACTAAAAAATGACATCATATAAAAAGGACTAAATGGTTGTTTCTTTCTGTTATATAGAACTTTAAAAATAGAAGCTTTTTCTCGCGTATTGGCAACGAACATGTAATTGCGTTCTCCCTTAATTTAAATTAAATTTAACTAATGTTTAAAATTAAAATTATGTAACTATTAAATATAAGAAATGTAAATTAAATACTTTAAACTGTATAATGAATAATGTTTTATTAATTAACAATATTTTCACATTTCACAATCACATAGTGATACTACAAGGATTTAAACCATAGTGTGTGCCACATATAATGTATAATTCATTACCATGGATTAATTAGTGTACATCATTAATAAACGGATTCATCGACATGGAGACTGGCAGACCTGGCACGCGGGAAAATGAGGAGTGACTATGAATGCTGAAAAAGGAGGTAAGCAAATAATTTGCTAAAGTAAAATTGTTTATTTATATATTGCTAATTACTTTAGAGCGCGCAAAACTACTAGCTACCTTCAAAATTTACTAACAATTCCAAATATTCAAAATGACTCATATTCAGTCAGCAGCAATATATCATTTTCAACGCTACAGAATTGAGCAGTAAACAATATCATCGAGTTATTCACAGTCAGTCACAATCGCGTCTTTCATAGCATACAGAAGTTCCCTACAAACAGTTCCAAATGTCTTTTACACATAATTAACTGATCGAAGAAGTCCTATAACGTCTTCTGATTACTGAATATAATTGACTAGATATTACACAATGTAAATGCGCTTATCGGTCCTTTATCATTTATATTTAGAAATTGAAACTAAATCGATGTATCGTAAACTAAATCGTGTATCGAAATATTAGTAGTAGAATTTAAAAGTGGGATTTTTTACTATGTTACTTTCAGCACAAATTTAGTTGTCTCTCTAAAAAAAAAAAAAAAAAAAAAATACAAGGCAATGTTAATTTTTGATAGCATACACAAGGTCGTAGAAACAAACAATAGCAGCAATTAAATTGTATATTACCCAGTGAATTATAGTCAGTTATGATAGGAGTCACATGACTGACTCTTATGGTCTACTAGGTTTCTTAATCAAAACATTTATGATATATTAACTAAAAATGAATGAATTTTCATACATTATACATGCTATGTACAACAAATAATTTAGAAAAATAACATTTCATACAACATATAGGACCGAAGGTTTTGTTCGCTATATCCGAACCGTTAAGAAAAATGTTAGAGTTAATGTATAACGTAGTTGCTACGTGTATATTCAATAATGATGTATTAAAAAAATGTAAAATCTATTAAATATAATCATTAAAGAATTAAATTGACTAAAATCGATTACATTAAACTGACACAATACTAATTAAATTAACTAACAATCAAGTCAAACAGAAATAAATTAATTTTAACTTTAATTGTTGATCACTGTTTTGAAATAGAAATAATTTGTAATCTTCTGCTGACGTGATGTCGATTTCAAAAACATATTATGAATTTCTTTGTCTAGCTGCTCTAGTACATCAAATGACTCCAACACTCTTTCTTCCACTGTTTGTGCAGACAAAAACTTTTTAATTACACGCATCGCTGCTGTAGCATCTGAGATTGTGGGAATTTCGTCATTTATGTGCTCCTCTTCATCAGCATCAGATGCAGAATTTTCAATTTCAGAATGATTCATTTTAATTTCTTCCACAATCTCTTCATCAGTCGGATCTGCACATGTTATGACTTCTTCATCACATGTTTCAAACAATTGCATGTCACAAACTGAGAATGATGGAATTTTGTGCTTTTCTATCCACATCGCAATAGATAAATTTTCATCATCCACTTCCTCATCATTCTTTGTTTCTTCAACATTCGTTGTATCTTCAATATTATTTTCTAGGCCTGCATGTCGAAAACATTTTCTAATTGTAGAATCCGTAACAAACCGCCAAGATTTTTCAAGCATTATAAGTGCATCACGAAGTGAAACGTCACATTTCACTTTTTATCATATCCCTCTAAAATTCGTAAAAAGAGCTGCATCTTTTAATGTCATATAAGACTTCTGATGACACCCTGGTCCATAGGCTGTACAACAGAAGTTGCATTCGGGGTAAAGAGTACAATTCTAATCGATTGAAACTGTTTATAGGTTTTGTGTGCACTACAATTGTCAAGCAGAAGTAGAATATTTCGCTTTTTAGCTGACAGTTCACGATTCCACATTCGAAGCTCTTTTTCAAACAGTTCCTTAGTCATACACGCCTTGCGGTTTGTTTCATAAGCAACAGGAAGCCGTTTCATATTTTTAAAGCATCTGGGGGGCTTAGATTTTCCTATCACTAGAAGCTTACGACGATCAGTGCCACTCATATTGACACACACAAGAAATGTGATTCTGTCTTATGACAATTTTCCACCATTACATTTCTCTCCATTAAATTTTAATGTCTGGGTGTCATCTTGTAAAATAGTGCTGCTTCATCAGCATTATATATGTCATTCTCGTCGTATTCACGAGAGATTTCATTCCAAACTTTTTCTTTCCACGTATTGATGTCGGATGTTGAAACACCGCCCGATTCTCTGACAATTTTTCCGGAAGATATGTTGTTCCGCTTTTTAAATCTGCCTAACCATCCATTACAACACGAAAATTGAATTCCAAATTTACTGGCAAATTCATCAGCTTTTGACTGAATCATTTGCCCAGAAACTGGTACATTTCGGCTTCTTTGATCGCTAAACCATTTTAACTAGTAAATCTGAAAGTCAATGTTCTTTATCTCACTTTTCATAATATTTAACATCTTACAATCCGCAAATTAATTTTTTTAAATTACTACATATATATTTATACGCTTTTAAAATAATTCGTTGTTTTCAGAAATTACAAGCGTTTAATTAAACACGGTTTATGGAATAATATTCGGACATTCTTATGAACTTCTTATTCTATGTTTTAGATTTGAAAAATACATTTGTTCAGGGGGGCAGAGCCCCCTGAACCCCCCGTAATCTAAATTTCGTATCCCCCTAATCTAAATTTCGTAATCGGATTTCGTTCTACACAATGGTTTTATTAGTATAAGCAAAATTTCGAAAATAATTTCATGTTATCCTAATGCGTAAATAGCAATGTTTACTTACCTGCCAACCACGAAACACTCGCATCTGATAGAATACTATATCGTTGAATAATATATCGTGTACAAAAGCAACTTATGGAAATGTAAACTGAATCTTTTCACTTATATCTATTTCAGAAATCTAGTGTTATTACAATTTTTGTTTTGGAAAACAGTTTTGATGGTCATTCTATAATATTTCTGTTACCTCAGTCCATCCTGATCTAACTCGATGGCAATAGCATACCAAAATCTCCCCAAAATAGGCTTATTTGGAAACTTTTAAACCTATTGGGTAATCATTCATAATCGTGCTCACTGCCAATTCACTAAATAGCAACCGTGACTTGGCGCTATAAAGTATTTTTTGTGATAACTTTGTATGATCTCAGTTTCCAGTAATTGTGCTATTTCAGGCTGTATGGATGCGCTTCACTAAGATAATTTCTTTAGATTAACCATCGCGTTGTACGAGATATTATATCATCATCATCATATATATTATTTCTCCTGTCAACATCCCTTTTTCTCAGTAAATACGAAACGTAGAACGACGAATGACATACCATATGAAAGGATTTTGAACAGGCTTCTGACATAGCGCACTTAACATTTCGTTAAAACATGTTTTTAATTAAAAATTGCTGTTAATTAAAAATTAAATCGGCATTCTTTTCATAAAAGAAATGAAAGGTTTTCCTGAAATTACTATTGCCAAAAAAATAAAATACCGCATTATATCATATTCAACAATAATTATAAAAAGAAATAAACAGTACAAAAAAGATAAAGTATGATTTCTCCGCCAGGTTAATTTAATATTTATTTTTAAAAAGCAAAATTGAAATAAAATAAAAGATATGCTTTGTTATATTAGAAATGCATTCAATTTACTTCATGTTTTTCAAGAATATGCGGATGATGTCATCTTCTAATGCAGTTAAAATACGATTGTTAATTTTTTTCTCGCGCGTGCTTTTTGAAAAAAATATCGAGCCTTTAATCGGGTTTTTATAATTTTTATACGTGAGTCATCTATTTTTATATTTATCATGTTTGTGTATATGCGTACTGTAACGGAGTAATAATTTAACTTATTTAATGATTGTCTTGGCAAAGTAAAGAAAATGACATTGGCGAGAGAAGAAAATTTGCCAACATGTTTTTTCACAAAAATTATTTTAGCATAAAACACCCACAATGATCAATATATTATAAAACCTACAATGTTTAATTCAATATAAAACACACGTAATCTGCTTTACCCGGTTGCAATACGAAACAAAATCTCGCCAAAATCGTCGGGTTGCCTAGGCATAAAATCGCCCTTTCGGCGGCAAAAAGATACCCCGGTGCATCTGCGACACCGGTACCTTATTGAAATGTACAAGCAGAAGTAAATTGTATATAAATAATATTAGTACAGATTCCGCAGACGCACTGGGATATATTTTTGGAGCTAAAATGAAGATTTTATGCCTAGGCAATACGAAGATTTTGGCGAGATTTTGCTTCATATGGCAACCCGGTAGAGAATATTGCGCGTGTTTTATATTAAATTAAATATTGTATGTTTTATAATAAATTGATCATTGTGTGTGTTTTATGATAAAATAATAATCATTCAGTGTGTTTTATGATGATAAAAAAAAATGGATACTTACGTATTATAGGGGAAGCTCAAATACACAATTGCGCCAACCATGATCAATTAACTAATTATAGTAACCCTTATTTTTCGATAAGTATGTAGTTTATTTATGGTACTTTTCGGTTAGCCGGGTGTGAAATATATATATATATATATATATATATATATATATATATATATATATATATATATAAACTTATTGCAAAAATTAACCATTGAAACAGAAATAACTGACCAAATGCAATGAAATTATTACCCCAAATAGCTATGTCAAATTACACATTATAAAACATAGTCCTAACAAATGAAGTATTTATTCAAAAAGTGAAACATAAGTAAAAAAAAAAAAACACAAATGCAAGCTTATAATGTAATTTACTTTTTCAAGGGCTGGGAAACCACATTATAAGCAAAGAATGATTGTTTTCTGTAACTGTCACAAGCTTAAAGCTAAAATTTTGTGACAATTCCAAGCCCTAACAATCATTGGAAAGAAATTGAAAAAAAAAAGGATACCTTTGAAAATAGAACACTACAAATCAAACGGAAGAAAATAAATCCATTTATAAACAAATAAATACAAAGGAAGACAAAGAAAATCTATACATTACAACATATATTTGTCCAGAATCCGAAGCCAAAAATGTTTTGTGCTAAGCCCATGGTAAAGTGAATAAGTGAATTCAAACGTACAAGTTAAAATTACAGTTAATTTTCTAAAAGTAGCAGTTATTAATTTAACCATTGTGATTTTAACTATTTCTAATTTAAAATATAAAAATACAAATAAATAATATAAAAACTATAAATTCATTTACTAAAAATATTTTTTAACTTAAATAATTTTAATATATATATTATATTATTGGAATATTTAAAAATTTCACTTGTATTCCAAGTTTTCAGGTAAAAGAGAAAAAAAAATTTGTGAAAATTTATATGGTGCTGCCATCTGGTTTTATAATAAACAATAACTAAAAAATAATACTAAAGAATAATAGTAATACTAGAGGTTTACTGGATGAATTATGCCCTCCAGATTCGACCGGGATAGCTCAGTGGTAGAGCGTGGCGGCTTCAGCCAAGCGATCCCAGGTTCGAATCCTGGCCCGGACATTTTTCGTCCAGTTGGAAATTTACAACTTGTAATAATAGTAATAGTTTTTTTTAAATCATTATATGGTGCTGCCATCTAGTTAAAGATTAAAACAATATCTAAATAACTATTAATTATTTTGATTAAGTAAATTTTCCAGTATAAAATTATTTTATCTATTTATTTTTACATATGTCAACATTTAAATAATTTCAAAACATAAATAAACCCATAAAATCTAAAATATTATTGTAGAAGTCAAATTATATTTTCATTTTATAAATAATTATATGCAAGCTTAAAAGATTTACCAATATGACTACATGCACTTATTGGAACTAACATCTTGCAAAATATTATTAACCCTGAAAAATAAAATTAGATTTTCATTTAATAAATAACAATGCAACTTTAAAAGAAATACCAAAATGGCTACACGCACTTAATGGAACTAACATCTTGCCAAATATTATTTATTCTGAAAAATAAAATTAGATTTCACACACTGATAGCTAAAAATAACCAAACATTTCCAATATGTTAACCTCACGTATTGAATCTAATATCTTGCAAAAAATAAAAAATAAAAAATAAAAACGCATTTAACTATATTGTTAAAAGTTCTCTACCTGGCAAGAAAAAAAAAAAAAAAAACTTAGTAAATCTCCAATATGGCAACGCACTTATTGGAACAATATTATATTTAAAGTTCTCTCCCTAGAAAAGAAAAAGAAAAAAAAAATTAGAATTTACTATTTAAATTTTTTAATTAATAAAAGATATTTAACCAAAATATTCCCACTCATCTCTCACATAAAGGAATTCATTCTTTAGCCAAATATATCAGTAATCAAAATGTAAGTGTTTTAACAGATAAACCCCAATGAAAGAAAAATTTATATTCGTAAAATTGACTTAACTAAATAAAAGGGATAGCCATATTCTACTGCATGTTGAAGAATAAGTTTTAAATTTTGAGTTTTAAAATTATTAGAACAAATATTGTTTATTCTATGTGCAAAATTTAGTAAAATATTTACAAATACTGATTTATGTATACAAGACTTATAATTAGTAAATAAGTTAACTTTAAATGTAAAATAATTTCTTTTGTCATAAATGTCAAACAAAATTTTATTATCTTTAAGAATTATCTCAAGATCAAGAAAATTAATTTCATTATTTACCATAAGGTTGAAACTATAATTTAAATTTTTATGATATTTTATTGGTAGTAAATAATTTGAATTATTATTAAAATAGAAGACAATTATATCATCTATATAACGGTACATTTTACAATTAGCAATATGTGAATTACGTTCATAATAATATAAATATAATTCTGCAAGAATTGAAGAAACAATGCCACCCTGTGGTAATCCACAGCATTGAATATATATATTCTCATTAAAAACAATATAATTATGATGTAGAATAAATCTAGTTAAAGTTTTAAAGTAATTTAAAGAAATGTTATTTTTTAATTTTATGGAATCCTTGTATTCTTTGTATAATAAATTGACAATCCTGAACATAACCTTGATATCAATATTATTAAATAAGTCATTAAAGTCAAACGTCTTCATGTAAGTTATGTTATTTAAATTTTTTATATTATTGACAAGTTGAAAACTATTTTTTATGCTAAACAATTTATCTTTTAGTTTTGTAAGTTCAAACAATTTAGTGAGAATAGTTAATAGAAATTTACTTGCATTATTATTATACGTATTACAGCCTATAGTTACAGTTCTGAATTTTATAGGAGTTTTATGAAATTTAGGTATAACAACAATGTATGGATAATTAAAGTTGTAATTTTTAATTTTTAGCAATTTATAATATTGAAATATATGTCGATTATTAATAATTGTATTAAGATTAGTTTTTTTTTAAATTTAAACTTGTATTTATTGCATTAGATATTAGCTGTGAATAATATTTTTTGCAGATGAAAGCATAGTTGTTTGGTGATTTATCAACATAAGTAATAATAAATTTGTTTTGTAAATTCTTTATTTCACTATTTAGTTGTTTAACATTAAAATTAAAATTTTCCATATTTCTGAAAAGTTCAACATTTAAATTACTTAATACATTTAATTTCCATTCTTTAAAAAATTCAATGGGTTTATTATAATCTATTGAAATTTTATATATAAAAAGGTCAAGATCCAGATTAAATTGTTTTAATATAGAAAAAATATTATAACATGATGGTGTTCGAAATTTAGTCCCATTAGTCATAAAACTGCGCAGATAATCATTCTCGACAATATTAATATCCCCTGTAATAATGTGACCATGTACCTTATCTACATAATTACTAAAACTAGGATTATTACATAAGCACGGAGGTTTATCATTTGATGTAAGAAATTTTGCAAAATTATTGTAATTGAAAATTCTACGTCCAAGTGTAACATTGTATTTGTATGATTTATGTATTGTAAAATTTTTTATGGGGAATTTGTTATTGTTATTAATTACATTGTGTATATTAATTTTATTAAGTACTATATTGGAAAAAGTGATTATAAGTTGAGTATTGTTAGTTTTTTTATAAGTATTTTTTGAAATTTTTACATTAAGTTGATTAATTCTATATAATAGAAGATCAAAATATACATCACTAAAATGTGGTGATAAATTTAATGTTAAAAATACTTTATAATAATTATTAAGATTTTTCTTTTTGATCGAAAAAATATGTTTCCTTATATCAAACCAATTGAAAGTATTAGTGAATTCATTTTCCATATTAGATAATTGCTGTATAATATCATTACTAGAAATATACTGTGTATCAGTACCATATTTACCCCTTTTTGTACGTGTAGTTTTTGTATTTACTTTATGATTTAAATTAGCATAAGTGCTAGTATAATGTTCATGTTTATTAGTATTTGTATAAACAATGTTTGTGCGATTAAATAACTTAGAATTTAGACCATAAGGATATAAAGAGTTACGGGATTTGATATAAATGGATTCATAAAGTAGTCTATCACTGAAATTTTTGTGCATACTCAGGATTTTAATAGTAATATCTTTAAAGTCATGATGTCTAAAGTGCATATGCTCAACATTTATAGAATTATTTTTTATAATATCCTGTCTATGTTGATTGATTCTGAAGTGCAGTGGATTACATGATTGACCAATATATTCCATCTTACACATATTGCAATTAATCGAATAAATAATATTGTATGCTTTACAAAAGAATACATTAATTTTCGAGTTAGAACTATTAACAATTTGTAGTGGATCTGCATGTGGGCAAGTTAAGCAGCGTGGTGATGAACATTTTTTAAATTTGAGATTTACTGTGGGACAATAAGACAGGTAACTGTTTGACGATCCAAAGAAATCCCTGTCAATTTCCATGTACCGAGCATTAGGCCTAATATTATTATTAAAGCCTAAATTGCCAGTCGCTAAAACTTTTTTAGTACTTGCCATAATGAGAATTGTATATTATAAAAATATAAGACAATTTTTAAATATAAATGAACATAAAGTTGTAAATAATATAAAATAATATATTATAAAATTAGTACTACAATTATTTGATTGCTAGGTTAATAAGTATCAATAATCAAAACAAATTTATCATTTGATTTCTAAACTAATTTGATTTCTAGTTTAATTTATACCTAAAATCACTAATTTAGTTATATAAAGAAAAATAATAATATAAATAATAATAATAATAATAAACCTTGATTACATAAATTTTAATAAATTACAATATTTACATAGAAAAAAGATAATCTCATCATAACTGGTATAAAAATACCATAGTTCATACATTTAAAATATTTTAACTATATAAGCCCATACAGAATAACCTATACAAATTATTCAAAATGCAAGATGACCATATCAGTAGGACACAAACAAAAACAATGCAAACGGCCATATTAATATGTTATTTCAATAGCAACATTACAAAAAGTTATAATGCAGCAAGGTAAAATTAATTTGAAATACATCAAATTTTGCGCATAAGCAGCATTAAAATAATGTATTTAATAATTATGAAAATATATATATTTTGCCAAAATTTGGAGCATTTTATGCTTTTATAATATCACACCGGTTTGTTCAATACCTTATATATAATATAGATAATATATTTTATTTATTTATTTATTTATTTATTTTATATTATTTACCATTTTTAACAATGTTATGTATTTAACCAGTGGACCTGTGCGAGGATTTCGCACTGCAGTCTAATAATTTTTAGAAATATCCAATATTTTTGGATGCAGGTTTAAACTTCTAAAGAAATATTAGCTTTAAAAATATCTTCAAACAACATTAGTCAAGCGAGAATATCATCTCATTTATTCCTAACAGTAAAATTCCATCGAAGATAGAAAAAGGCATGCGCGAGAAAAAACAAAAAAAAAAAACAATTGTATTTTAACTGCATAAGAGTATGACGGCATGTTCTTCGGGAAAAATACCGGACGAAGAAAAATAAATTGAAATATACTTAAATTACAATTCAATCTAATATAACAAATCATACATTTTATGCTACACGTGTAAAATACTACTGCTTCGATCAAACAATAATATTTACTTTCTTCTAAACGTCTCAATTTTAATTTTGATTTTTAATCATAAATATACAATAACCCGTGCGAAAAGTTACATTTTAACTGTTTTGTACTATTTATTATTTTTTATAATCACTGTTGAGCATCATATAATGCGGTAGTTTATTTTTGTGGCAACATTGATTTGAAAAAGCTTTCATTTCATTTATGGAAAAAACAATCCAGATCACATATCTTAGTTCTGTTGTCAACGATGAAAGAGGTATCATTCGAAAAGTTTTTGAACAGGCTTCTGACATAGTACACTCACATTTCGTTAAAACGCGTTGTTGGAATTTAAACAAAACTGTTAATTAAAAATGCATGCTATAACGTACCAGGAAATAATCACAAAGATCGCAGTGCGAAAGCTTCGCACGGGTCCTTCTGGTATATATTATTTCTCCTGTCATCATCCCTTTTTCTCAGAAAATATGAAACGTAGAACGACGAATGAGATAGCATATGAAAGGATTTTGAACAGGCTTCTGATATAGCACACTTAACATTTCGCTAAAACATGTTTTTGATTAAAATTTGCTGATAATTAAAAATTAAATCGGCATTGTTTTCATGAAAGAAATAAAAGGTTTTCCTGAAATTACTGTTGCCACAAAAATAAAATACCACATTATAGGATGCTCAGTATTTGATTATAAAAAAACACCGCATGGGTTTATTTTATATTTATGATTAAAAAGCAAAGTTGAAATTGAATCGTTTAGATTTTAATTTTAATTTTAATGCCTGAGGAAGACCACTCGGCTGAGGGCGAACCCAGCCGTTGAGCGTTTAATGTCTTCCCCGGCTAGCTCCCCGGCACGCAGGGATAAAACGTGGCAGTACAAAATCCTGCCGGGCAAAGCCCCACGCGACAGGCGGCAGAAACTAAAGACAGAAAAAAAAAAAATACAAAACAAAAGTCTGTCGCTATGACCAGCGTCACCACGCGACATGCAGCGACAGACAAGGTGAAGGGGGTGATGTGCAGTTCGGGGGTACGACTGTACCAGATGTAACAGTTCGAGTACGACTACACCAGGTGATTGCAGTGACCCGTATGTGATCCCCACGCGACAAGGAGCGCCACACCAAATGCGCTGAGACCACGTACGGGCGGTGAAAGCAGATGATGATATAGTTTGATGTGGAGGTGGTAGAGTGGTGAGCTAATATGGTTCATACATGTGAGAATGGTATCCCCGCGGTGGCTCACGATTGTTTGAAGTGTCGATGTACTGGGTACGTCTCTGTTGGTTGTTGTGTGCAAACTGTTGTCGGTGGAGTGTTGGTGGCTGCTGATGTGACTGTGGTGCTGATGTAGTGTAAGATGATTTTGGGGTGAATTCCTCGTCAAGCTGGCGTCTGAAAAATTTGTAGAGTCTTCTGTACACTGTGCAGGTCGAGTCAGATGCCTGATGCTGTGTGTTGAAGTGGGTTCTTTCTTTCTTGTTGTGATCATGGCAGTTTATGCAGCAGGGTGGTTTGGAGCAGTTGGAATCATCATGATTTTCCGCGCAGTTGGCACATGTTGGTAGCTCACTCTTGCAGTGTTTTTCGGTGTGCTTTAGTGACTGGCAGCGTCTTCAGCGTGGTACGGTGGTGTGTGGTTTCAGGAAGTAGGATTTGAAGCCAATGATGAGGCCTCCATCCTCTATAATTGAGTGCCCTAGTGTCTTAGGAATTAGAAGGATGCGGTCTTTTGCGGCATCATTTCTTCTATTTTGAAGTGTTTTCAGGATGTTTATTTCTTCTGCGGTTATTTCAAATCTTGTTGTTATTGCTGCTTTGATGGTTTCTTCTGGTGTGTGTGTCGGTACATTCAGGAGGATCATTTTCTGCTGTGGAAGTGTTTTTGGGACTGCTTGTAGTGTTTTATTAAGATCTTGATGTCGGTGTAGGTCGTTTTTCAGTGTGTTGAGATCGTTGATAGTGTTGCATTCTACTTCGATGCAGTTTCTTTTTCTTGAGATGTTGTTTGGCTGAATTGGAGATATATATGTGTTTTGTTGTAGGGTTTTATCAATATCATTACATGTGATGTCTTCTTTTCCTTTTATTATGAGTGTGTGTCTAATGGCGTTGTTGCGGAGTTTCTTCTTGCATTGCTGTGTGTGCGCTTGGCTGGATGTGGGCTTTATGCTTCCATCTTGTAGTGCTGGTGTGTTGTCTGTTGTGGTCGGTGTTTTCTTGCTGATGGTGTTTTGGACTGCATGAATGATTTCGGCTGTGTTGGGGAGCTTCTGCATTAATTGCTGATAGTTCTGTTGTGAGACTTCTAGATGTTCTTCCAGGCGTATCGTTTAGATTTATATTTATATGCCCCATGTTTTTCCCGAGGTGGATGACGTCATCCTCTAATGCAGTTAAAATACGATAGTTATTTTTTTTTCTCGCGCGTGCCTTTTGCAATTTTGGATCTGTTTTTACTGTAACTTTAATGGAGCAAATTAGATGATATTCTGGCTTGACTAAAAACTAAACGTTGTTTACAGATATTTTTATCCTCACTTTTTCTTTAGAAGTTTAAACCTACATCTAATAAATATTACATATTGATAAAAAATATTAGATTGTACTGCGAAATCCTCGCACTGGTCCCATCTGCACTGGCTCACACTGGTCCCATTTTAAAAGTAACACTAATTTTGAACCCAGAAAAATCCATATCTCTTCCAGAAAATGAATAATATCTCATTTAAAAATGTTTCGGTTATCATTCTATAGTAGTTAAAAGGTAACTTGTTTCAAAATAAATTCTCATTTATTTCAATAAAATATTAAAATCACTCAAAAATATTTTATTTTGCGAATAAAATATTGCAGCAAAATATTCTGAGTTATTTGAATTTTATTATTTTGAAATTCTTTAAAATGTAGTTGCTAGGTTACGGTTAAATTAAAGAGGAAAATAAAAATAAATGCATTTTAAAATTTGCAAAAAATAATAAAATAAAATGTATATTAGAACAGACGTATAAAATTGCACCAAACATTGTACACCTAATTTAAAAAATCTGACGAATGTATTAACAAAATTTTAAATTAATTTGAATAATTTAAGACCTGACTTGATAAATTTCAGCCTTCATAACTTACCCATTAAATACATTAATCAAATGTGACATTTTATTTTCAACGAATGAAAATTTTCAAAATCGTCTGAATTCCCATAGGAAAGCATTATGACCTAAAAAGAAATGTTTTATATTTTCCGAACGAATGAACCAAACGTAACTAAAAACTATACAGCTAATTCCGGGTACCTCACCAACATACCTACAAAAAATCAAACTAATCGGATCAGTTTTGCGGCAGTTATCGCGGAACCGACAGACAGACAGACAGACAGAAACCAAAAACTTTTCGGGTCTCCACAGGAAGCCTCAACTGACGTTTCGGCAATAAAGCCTCTTCCACTTCTTGATGTTCAACTTTTCTCAAAAGTTTGCTTTCTCTGTTTCTCCATATTGTTCCAACTCTAGATTTCGATAAATGTTTTCTTTCGGCAAATGTCAGCTTGGCTACCTCATTTTGTATTTCTCTTATGATGCTTACTTTTTCTTCAATGCAGAATGCTTTATGCTTGCTCGACATGATGGACCTAATGATTTCTTAAAAGCGAATTTTTAACTTTGAAGTCTGGAAGTTGAGATTATGACGCACAGGCTCTCTAGAGAGAAACATTAAAATGAGTGAACGAGATGAAACGACTGGAATACTTGTTCTGGCGTGACTCTGAGACGACCTTTTCCCTTGTGCTCGTGATCTGATTCTCACTCCTTCGTCCCCTCTCACCTAGCAGAGATGCGTATGTGCTTACTGTTCATGCTTTTACTTGTTCTGCTCGAGCATTACCCCGTCCTAACAGGTTGGCTGTTTTTTCCTCTTTTTCGCGTCCCCCTCCCTCACTTTCGGTTCTAGTCTTGAACACAGCTATAATCAGGAATAAGGGAAAATGATTGACAGGTAGGCGGGTTCACACCTGCAGAGTGGCTATCGTAAAAGAGAAAGAAAGCAGTTGTTCCTACCCTTTAATGAAAAGACTTATCTCTGACTTACACCATGTTTCACTAGCCGACATACATTTTCTTATGAAACTGGAGTCGAAGTCCTGTTTTCACAACTGCGAACAAAAAAAAAATCATGATCGACTGGGAAAAATGTTCGTTATAGACGATTCTTAAGATTTCGGAGGTTCGCTATAAAAGAATAAATCAGCATTAAATACAATAGGAAAACGATGGGACCAAAAATTTCGTTCGTTATATCCGTGTGTTCGTTACATACCGGGTTCGCTATAACGGGGTTCGACTGTACATAGAATTCATCGTTCATTTATAGGGGCACAAAAAAGACTTCGGTTACAGTACAAGCTATGAGCAATAATTGCTTGAAGTGTGTTTTCTATTGTATTATTCGTTTTTATCTCATAGGCTATCAAAGTCTGAGAGCTAATGTGCCCGCCGGTTCTGTATGTATGTATGTATGTACGTATGTATGTACGTATATGTACATAACACGATAATTCTTGATAGAATTAACCGTTTTGCTTTAAAATTTGTTTATAGGTTCCTTGCGATAAGGCTCTTCCCTGATTAGTTTTGGGGGATCATTTGTTAAGTATAAAGGGGGGGAACGGGGGCTACCCCCCTTAATTTGGATAAATGGATTTTTCATGCAGAATTATCCCATTTTCTTCAAATTTTGTATATAGGTTCATTGTGATAAGGCACTTTCCTGATTAGTTTTCAGGGTTTATTTATTAAGTATAAAGGGAGTAACGGGGGTTTAACCCCCTCTTAATTTAGACAATGGGTTTTTCAAACCGAATTATCCAATTTTTTTCAAATTTTGTATATAGATTCATTGTAAAAAGGTGCTTCCCAGATTAGATTGGGGGTTCATTAGTTAATTATAAGAGGGGAACGGGGGAAGATACCCCCGTTAATATATTGTCAATTTCTTTATTTTTCGAGGGGTTATTTAAAATTCTTTGAAATAAGATTTTATTATAGAATTATTGTGAATAGACTGTGAGCTCAATGCCCTCAGTTTAACTGGGCAGTTTTCTCTTTATTAATTTTAACTAATTATTTCCAAATTATATGGTATGACGAAATTCTATAGATTACATACAGGATTGCCCAAAATATTTCGGATATTTTTTTCGGCTATAGATGGTAATTCCTGAATTTACATTTTCTAATTTATATTTCTAATATTTTTGTTATGCGTTTTCGTAATTCATTGCTTATTCACCATCTTTCACCTTATTAAACGGTGAAGTTTTGTTACAGAGTCTGAATGTGTTGAAAATTCTGTCATAACCTATACTTGACGCTTTATTTTTCTGCCTTCTTTATAAATTACAACTTTTAACAGTTAATCTCAATAGTATATATATAAAATTAATTATAGTTTTAGAATTTTACTTTTTGTTAAATACAATTTTAATATATTATTTGAATCTATTATTTTACTAATGAGTGTTTTCTACATATCAATTCAATGGAATTCAAGTAACAGTTACATTTTGATTAGTGTTTTAGTAAATATAACGTATGAAAGTATTTTATGTAAAATTCACTTTTCGCTTCAGTACTGCACTTACCACTGAAGCAAACTTTTAGCTTTTGTCGCACTTTTTTCGTAGTATATACACATAAAAAGTTCAATTTAAATAAAGCAATATGGACATAAAATTACAAAAAATGCTCACGGAGTATGCAATTTCACCTAACAGCGGAAAGGAATGATTGGAAAAATTTTAATTTTCGCCTACACTGTAAAAAAATTGCAGCAAAGTAACCGGTCATTAGACCGATTTTATAAAAAACGGTTACATAACCGTAATTTAACAGTATTCTGACCCTAATGTGAGCAATATTATGGTCAAAATAGCGTTAAATTACGGTTATGTACGGTTAAGTTCGGTCATTCTACCGTTATTATAGAAAACGGTCGAATGACCGTTACTTTGCTACAAAATATTTTACAGTGTAGTTTGAAGTTCTGTAAAAGAGAAGACTGTTGTTTAAAAATATGATGAATGATTTTTTTTAATTTATAAAACTATATATTATTTAAATAATCAATTCAAGCAAAATTGTTAGAAACACTTTGTTAGTTTGCATTTATGATTTACTGTAACTTGAGCTTCAAAAATAATTAATACTATTCTCAATTAATATTTTCTTATGTTCTGTAAGACTAAAAAAATATATAATTAATTGTTTATTAAATATAAAGTATAAAATGTTTTACTATTTTTTAAATGACGCGAGAAGTCCGGTGAGTATGAAAAAATAACTATACTAAATATGATGTTCTATTTTTTTTCTCATTAAATAAATTAAGCACAATTACTCTTAAGCAATTATTATTTTTCTTTACAGCAGACGTTAAAAATCATATTACTTCCACTCTGTATTAGTCATTTTATGTAACATAATATTAGCTAGGGGAAAAAAAATTCTAAACCATTTCCTTTAAATATTTTTTTCTATATTTTTAATAAATGCAAAAAGTATGTAATGTAAAAATGAAAATATGTTATTTCATTTATATAATAACATACTATTACCAAGAAAATAAATTTGCTTATCATTAAAATATTTTGATTTATTGCATTTATTTTTATATTTAAAAAAATTAGAAGTATTCTATTTTTATTTTTCATAACACATATTAGAAGTTTTTTGTTAGGTGTAATATATGTTTTTTTTGCACTTTTAAGGGATGTTACATACGCAAAAAGTCGTTTCATTCGTTCCGTGCACATTTCTGTCAGTAATAAAGTTGTTTAAGAAAATACACCAAATAATATTTTTCTTTTTACAATCGTTTGGAATAGATGAATATTTTGCAGAATTTATAGATGTACATAATACATGTTTGTGCACATACAAATTAATGTATTGGAAACTAAGGTAGCAATCAATTGACTGCCTTGATATTTTATAATATTTCATTTCAATTCGACGTCGGATTTTCTTTCCAACATTTACAGAGGAGATGTACATTTGGGTGATAATTTAAAAATACAATTCAAATATACATATCGCTGGAAGAATGATGTTCAAAGTGGTGACAATATATTGAATGTTTAAATTTGTGTCCCGGTTCTTTCACAGTTTGCTCACATTCAGGTTGCAATGGTAATAGTACTTCTATACTTATTTCTACACATTCGGAAGTAATGACTTTATAAACTTGCGAGATGTTTAAAAGTACGTATATCCGTACTTTGCAATTAACTTAAATTACGTTAAAAGCAAAAATAAGAAAAGTTTTAAATGTATAGTATATGTAATATTAAACGCGCAATCACAAAATAAAATACTGTATATACTCGCATATAAGTCGATCATCTACATTGCGCGTTTAAACCCCTTTCGTAGCTTTAAAACCTTAAAAAAAAGTATATTTAATATAGTTTGAAAAGAAAACTACTATGGTTATCCAACATATTTAAAAACAGTATATAAATGGAAATATATACTGTTTTCCAACATATTTAAAAACAGTATATACATATATACATGTACACAAAACTAAAACTATCAATCATCATAAGAATATTTTTACTGGAATCCTCCGAATTTCGATTATATATTAGACGCATTAAACAGGTCATCAAAGAGCAGCTTTTTTTCCGTTATTGAAACTTCTTCAGATATATTGTCAATCTAATGAATGTCTGTTTGCTGAATACCATACTCTTACTCATGCATAATGCAATTTCACGTGTTATCAAAATTGTTGCTAGTGCTACTTATTTTGATCGACCGGATAATCAAAATTTGTTGCTATTTCTTATTTTTAATGCAACTTTTACATAATGTGCAATGGACGTAAAATATGGTTTCTTCAGTTTCCCAAATGTTATATTACATTGCTCAAAACAATTAGGGGATGAAGCAAAAAAGTAGAGAAAACTAAGCGAGACAGCCTTGCATGGGTATAAAATGGAAAGTACTATCAAATGGTTATTCAGAAAAAAAGACACCAAACTATCAAGCATGTGTGTTTTTTTCTTTCAAATGATGCCGAAAAATGCAGATACGCTTCAATTTGGATACCTGTAAATAAAATAAAAGTGCTGTTTAAAATGGATGGAAGATTTTTAATATAATGATTGGTGACTTAAATTAGCTAATAAGCTTGCATACACCAATCCCGTGTCCAATGTGTTCCATGTTTCATGAGATTATTTTTTCTCAATCAGTTGAAACACTAAAAATAATACGAAAATATTAGTGTTAAATTTGCCGTTTTATATATTTTTAACAAACATTAACATTACAAAAGTGAAAGACATTTGGAATAACTAAATGTACACTAGTATGGCATAAATGGAGAAAAAAAAAATATTCGGAAATATTTTTATATGAGGTTATTTTATGAATTACGGATAAATATAAATAAGTATTATGAATAATAAAGAAAAGTGACAAAAAATAGACCTCGGAAAACACTCTATCCCACAATGATTTTCTTTCAGGTCTGTCTATCCCAAGTTTACTGAAATTAGTTTCCGTTAAAGGTTTAGATTGTTGTTTCCGATATTTCAAAAATTGTTCTGTTTAAGATTTTCTTGTAATAAAGGAACTAGTTATGCATATGTAAAACAAAAACAGTTTAAAATTATTTTTCAAAATGCTAAAAAATATTAAAATTCTTCAATAATATGTTTTGTTTTATTTCTAATTTTTATAGCATACTTTTTTATAAATCTTCCCTACCCCACCCCTCTACAAAAACCATCCATATCTAACAAGGAGAATTTCCGAGTTCGGCGTCACAGAATGCAGTGAACGTTTGTGTATCGATAGAATATAGTTAGTATATAAATATATGAAAGCCATAAAACGCAATCCCTCAGGGGGGGGGGGAAGTTATAAAAAAAAGGTCTCAAAGTTTACTTCATAGTTTATAATCGGATAAATTTCTACCTGTGGCAAGAGCCTGCGTATCCAAGTCGATAGTGCTCCGGATTCGAGATTTTTGTTTTCGGGTTTGAATCCCAATACCACCTATATTTTGCTGCGAAAATGTTTGTCAATAACTTTTGAACTACAATTGAAAAAATATGTATTATCATTGAAATTTAAGAAAAATATGAATTAAATATATGTTTTGTAGCTTAAGTGCAATTTTAACTGTGAAATTCCGCGTGTTTAAATGTATAATGAAACGTAAAAGAAAATAAAAAGTAATTTATATTTTTATAGACCAGAAATTTATTATAAATTATTATAAATTTATTATAGTTATTATAAATTATTTACAGTTATTTAAATCAATAATCTACTATTTTTCACAATAAAATAAAAAGAAAAAGTGATATAAATCTATACTATACTATTTTAAATTTGTTTCTTTATCCAAGCATTTAAAAAATTCATGACTTATTAAATATATTATTTTATATTTTAAATGGTTTACTACCGTCTACGTAATAATTATTTTTAGCATTTCAAATTATTTTTTGTTGTTTAATATGTTTTAATAAAACAGTTTAATTATATAGATACAATTTAAACTGTTAAATTTTTCATGTTTTTATACATTTATTGAAAAGTAAAGTAAAAAAAATAATAATTAAATATTTAAATATAAATGGACAAAAAATGGGCATCCAAAATTTTGCTCGTTAAAAAAAATATTTATTATTATTTGCATAAATACACTAGTATTTTTCACAGTGAAAAAAAAAAAATCGTTCTATAAAATTAGTACACGCTGCCTTAATTATATGTTAAACTTAAATTTTCTGTTAGTATTAATATAGTGTTCCAATAATAATAATACTTCACAATATATCGTATTTTAAACAACTGTTATTTTAAAAAAAATATATATTTTTTTTAAATTTTGGATTCTTGTATTTATAGTTAGAATAAATATATTTTACTTATAGATACTGAATTGTTAAAAAATAATTTTTACGTAAGCAGTAAAGACAAAACCAAAAATCCATGATTTTAAAAAATCATATTAAAAATTAAAAAGACTATTTTTAAAAAAATAACGACATTTTTAATATATTTGTATAAAAAATTTAAATTAACATAATATATTATATATAATTAACATAATATATTATATCACGTACTTTAATTTATTTCTCTGTGAAAAATAATAGATTATTCATTTAAATAACTGTAAATCATTTTAAATAACAGCCAACATTTCTGGTATATAGTAATATAAATTACCTATTTTTTCTTTTACTTTTCATTATGCATTTTTTAAACACGCAGAATTTCATAATTAAAACTGCACTTATATGCTACAAAATATATAATTAATTTCTATTTTTCGTAAATTTCAATGATTATACATATTTTCTGAATTGTAGTTCAAAAGTTATTGATAAAAGATTTCGCTGCGAAAAACCGGTTGAAGTGGGATTCGAACCCGAACACAAAAATCTTGAATCCAGCACACTACCGACTACGCTACAAAGAAAGCAGAGGCAGAGATTTATCCTATTATAAACTGTGATGTAAATTTCTAAACATTTTTTCTCAAGACCCCCTATATATTCCGATTTGTGGCTTTCATCTATTTCTATACTAGCTATATTCTATCGATGCACAAACGTTCTTTACACACTGTGACACAGATCTCGAAACCTGTCCTTTTGAGTCGAAATTCGAATCTGGCACCAAAATTATATTTTTTTAGAATTATAAATATGTTATAATATATAATAAAATAATATACTACTATAATAAGAAATAATAGAAAATAATAATAATAAAATATAATTAGAAACTACTATAAGGAGAAACTACCCTAAAAATATTTCATTTTTAAAAAAAGCATAACATATTTATATTTTATAATATTTTATAAATATTATATATTGAATATACTACTTTAAAAATTTATAAATTAAAAAAAAGTAGAGAACATTTATATTTTATAAAATTTGTACATTTTAGTGCAGTAGCCAGTGCGCTAACCACTATACAACACGGTACCAATATGGTAATAAGATATTCTGATGTAGTTCTATAATTTTGGCACACGTAAAGTAGAAATCAATAGTTTCTTAGATATTATTCATTTGTTAAATATAAATTTCTAATTAAAGTTTTTTTTTTCAATTATTATTATTTTTTAGACAGTGGAGGTTTCTATTACGAAAGAGGCATTTTTTATAAGATTTTTTGGAAAATATAAATTTGTAATATCTTTTTATACCATACATTTTTAAAATTAGAAAAAAAATATCTTATTATATATATATATATATATATATATATATATATATATATGTCTATATATTTAATATTCCATAGTAAAATTAAACTAAATCATAACAAAAATAAAAAATAATGAAAAACTAATTATGAAACAATTTTTAATTTCGTAAATGTTACAATAAATGAAAATAAATTTGCCAGGGAATGTTTCTTCCTTAAGAGTTTCTAACCTGGTAATAAGATGTTCTGAAGCGGTCATCTTCCTAGGATTTTTCGCTTTTGTCACTTTAGAAATTAATAATTTATCAGAAGTTATTAATTTCTTATTACCATAGGGGATAATAATTTCTCATTGAAGTGTTTAATGAAATGATGTCTCGAAATACTAAGAATAGTATTTATTTTATATTTTATTTAACTATTGAAATACAAACAAAGTTTTTATTCTGAAAATTTAAGTTAATTTAATAGTTTTAAATGGGAAAAATCACATTTCGTGTACCGGGAAATTTTGCGAGTTTGTTTTGGTAATAAATGTTTCAATATAGTTGTTGCAATCTTTTGGCATTTCGTAATATAATTTGGTAAATTTTTAAATAAAATATAATAAAATATAAATAAATATAACTAGAGCATAATATTTATATATAATATACTATTATTTATTATACATATTACTATATTGCACTACATATTATATTATAGTATATTATAAATTATATTATAATGTATGAGGGAGTTGTTTATTCTCCGGATCAGGTTGGGCCCCACCAGCGGAAAGCTGGCAGACGGGAGGGGTTGGGTTCAAACCGCTGTCGCGCTCATCGACCTAACCGTTCGAAGTTTTCCTTGGTTTTCTTCGAACCCTGCGTTAATAATAGTTAGGATCCCTTAGAAATCGGCTTATATCACAATCGGCCGCAATAAATAACCAACCAACAGGGTCATGTTGATAAAACGCCAAAAGTGGTTATCAAAAGTCAATTTTGTTTATAGCTCTAAGCTGTCGATCCTGTTTAAAATGGTATTTTAATGTATATTACATAAATACATAACATTGTGAAATGATAAATAATATAAATTCAAGCTAAAATAATGCAAAACTCTAATTTAGTATACATTTACTAAATACATAATTTCAAATTGACTGCATTTAGCAATATAAGACTGTAATTTTATTTCCAATGGTTTGTTATGTTCACCAGAATGAATATAAATGCACTATATCAATGAATATATCAATGAATATAATACATTATGTATATATATTATTGAAATTATGGTATATTAAATACTCATGAAATTATGGTATATTATATAGTCATACTACGTATATAAATATTTCCGCCACTCCCTTTAATATGGCAGCAACGGTATAATATTAACTATGCAGTTAAAATGAAGACAGCAAAAAAAAAAAAAAAAAAAAAAAAAAGACTTACTATAATTAATTATTTTTGGCTGTCATTGTTGGCGAAGTGAATATGACATGTCCCGGATAATAATTATAAATAATAATGTATAAGGAATAAAAATATAATATAATTAACATAACAATTTAGTAAGATGCACAAATTTCTCTCCATTTTTCATTTTTTTCGCCGCTGGGACCAAGCGGAACAGGATATGGAATTATATCTTTCTTAATGTTTGAGAGAGCGCAATGCCAGCTATTGAAAAAACAACTTATTATTATTATTATTATCATTATATTCAATAGTTACAAGCTATGTGATAAACATGTGACTTATCGGACATGTTTACCATTTATATAGTTAAGGCATTATTAAATTTCAATTAAGAATTCATCATGAAACATCCTGTCTGTCGCACTGAACTACGTGCGAAATATCAGATAACTGATGTTCTACTAAAGAGCAAGCATACGTAAAGTGAAATAATATTCCTACGTATGATATAATAAAAAAGCAGCAGTAAAATTCAGTTTTCTTAATGCATTTTATGATAATTTACTTAAAAAAATATGGTTCGTTATTTAAAAAACTAGTAAAGGCAATGTTCCAAAACGTAGAAGTACAGGGTAAGTCAAAATGAATATAGCGATTACAAATGGTTATAACTATTTAATGGAATAGAATTTATCGATAAGATTAACACAGAATGTAGACGGAACTTCAAAATTTTGTATACATACGTCATAGATGTTCTATGTGACTTCCCTTGGTCACACGGACAACATCTAGGCGATAGTCCATTTCACGCCATGAAGCATTTGTTCAATCACCGACGCAAGCGCATTACAAATGCGTACTTCGAGTTCCTCAATTGTTTTGGGCATGGGAGGCACATATACCCTGTCTTTCACATAATTCCATAGAAAAAAATCGCAGGGTGTCAAGTCCGGAGATCTCGGTGGCCAAGAGCAGAAGACATCGTCTCCACTTCGACCGATCTATGGGGTTATGTGAAAGACATATGTGTCTCCCATGGCCAAAACAATTGAAAAACTCAAAGTATGCATTTGTAATGTGCTTGCGTCGGTGACTGAAGAAATGCTTCAGAATGTAGGACGTGAAATGGAGTACCCACTAGATGTTTCCGTGTGACCAAGGAAAGTCATATAAAACATCTATGACGTATGTATAAAAATTTTTGAAGTTTCGTCCACATTCTGTGTTAATCTTATCGATAAATTATTTTTCATTAAATAGTTATAGCCGTTTGTAATCGCTATACACTGTTAAAAAAATTGCAGTAAAATTACTGCAGCAGAGATTCCAGTCATACCCCGTAACAAAAAAGTCCATGCCCATCATTTTGTGCAGCCCGTAATTTTACGGGACAAAGTAATACAGCATTATAATGCACAGGATATAATGCACTTTAAAACACAATAACACTTTGCTTACTGTTCCGTAGCACGTAGCACGTTAGATAATCATCACAGAATCGCTGTTTTGGCGGGTTAAAATTTTGGAAAAACGAGTAAACTGAAGGGTTACACCCTAGCGGAGGACAACGTATGGAGTCGTACCGTATTTTTGCTAACATATGGGCTAGAACTGTAAGAATATGTGGATTGCTCTTAATTTTCTAAGTATCTAAGGGATAAAGCCACTTATTTAGTGGATCAGACCCTTTTTCATCAAATAAGGCTGTTGCCCGTCAAAATTGAAGGGCAAATGCTCATAAATTTACAGTTTTTTCTGAGAGTGTAGTCATTTTGACTTACTCTATACTTTGCGAAATATGTCGTGATTTAAAATTAAAAGTACAAAATGATGTTTTGTGGACGCTCAAATATTAATATTACCGTCGATATTTTCGGATTCAAGCAACATCAAGTTGAATTTTTAATACACTATATTTTCTTATTTTGAAGAAAATTTCCATTTCTGTACTTTCATTTTATTTTTGCTTATGTAATAATTATATATAGCTTACAATATACAATAATTGTGTGTTTTACCTTTAATTATCTGTGACTTAGTGCTTTCTTAGTATGTATTTGAACAAAAAAAAAAAAACAATATTAATAATCTGTTATATTTTTAACATAACTGGTTTTGTAGCTGTTGTTTCTAAAACAAACAGTGTGCATTTGTAATCTATGGATTCTGTATATAGAATTGCCTAATTTTGTTCATTAAACTAGATAAGATTTTTTTCTCTTTTTACATTACATGCTTATACCTCGGAAAATCTTTATTACTAAATACATCGTCAAAAACAAGTCCATTTAAAAAATATTTATTTTTATTCCTACCATATTTTCAAACAAGAAATTTTTCGCTAAATGTGTTTTTATTCTTCAACACACACATCAGAAAATAATTAAGAAATAACAATTGGATAAAAGTATTCGTATTTGCTCCATATTAACAAATGTTTTACTAGTTTTCTTTTCGATTCTTTTAATCACATGCTCAGAAATTTATAATTATATATATATAAATATTTTAAATAAGGATCATAAACTAATTAAAAGCATCGAATAACGATATTGAAAATTGTCCTTCTAAAATAGAAAATTTTGCATTTTAAAAGTTCTAAAACATGCATTAGACTGAGAATTATTCAGGAACAATATGTCATTTTAAAATATTTTAATTTTCTGCCATATTTTGTCAAAATTGCTTTCTGACAATAAAATGACTGCAAAATTCTTTCGTTTCTATAAAACACTATGTCCCTTTATGTCCCAGTAAAACTTTACACGCAAAAAGACATAGGAAAGAATACATTTATTATAATAATTAGAAATAAACTTTAAAGTGAACAATTTTAGTTTATATTCTCTCCAACAAGGTAATTAATTTTTCCAGCCTGAGGTAAGTTGCAAAACTTATTTTCGCACAAGTAACTTTAGAAATTCACAATGTATCTATATTAATTATCGTATGATGCACTGTGGAAAATAGATTTCTTTCTAACTGTAAATTATTCTGCTAAAATAATAAATGTGTGTACAATTTAGTAATTTAAAAGCTCGGGAAGTTTCATTAGACACAGCATTAAATATTTAATCTTTATCTATTTTAAATTTTTTAAATCTAGATTCGAAATATGAGTATTTGGATATAAATAAATACATTCAAAGTTCCTATACTTCTGTTGTACTGTAGCTACTTTAATGTTCTAGAATAATTCAATATAAAAAAAAGTAAGAAAAAATATTTTTATAATAAATGAAAATAAATTTCAAAGTATGCTATGCCAGTCGCTTAAGTACGTATTACATGGCTTAATTATATTCTACTCTCCAACAAAGTAAATAATTTTTTTAGCGTGAGGTAGCTAACAAATATTTTAAAAATGTACAATTTATCCACATCAACTAATTTATTATAACACTCTAGAGAAACTAATTGCACACAATCTCAATGAAAAAAAGTTAAATCCAGTAATATTCAACACAATTCATAGGCTCAAATACAGGTATGGATCATGAAAATCCTCTTTATTTTAGATTTGCTTAGATAGATTTTACAGAAAATAGCATGCTAGTTTCTCGAAAAGAAATCAAAACGACACAATATCAAAAACATAAAGTAAATATTAAAGTTTTTGTTCTAATATATGGAATGTATTTCCTTAAAAATTTGAACACAATATTTAAAATGCATTTTATCAGTGTAATTTGTGGTCAGATTTACTTATTTAAGTAGAACTTACAATGAATGTGAAAAGAAACTAGTCATTAGGGGCCACCGTAATACTTACTTATTAAGGATATGCATAATATAAAATATGAAAATAAAACATGTGGAAACTATTTATAAAATGCATTGCAATTCGAATAAAATCGTGGCTCGATGACGTCATAAACTTTAAATGCTCTATTACTGAATTGCGTAAAAGAAACGTCCTTATAACTCCAAAATTTATAATCATATTAACTAACGGTTTACTGCGCCGGATGAAGCGTCTCATTTCCAATTAAAATATATCTTTGAATTGAAATTTGAATGAAATACAGGGTCATGAAGAGTGTAGAAATTACGATTAAAAATATCTCGGTAACTCATTATCCGATCGACTTCATGCTTTATACAAAATTTATGCATTTTTATTGGCTTTTATATTCACTCCTTAAAATAAACAATTTCGAAAATTTTTATATACCTTTTGACAGAACGAATATTTCGACGGTCCGAAAAATAATAGTTCCGGATAATCGAGGTTACTGAAATTCAATAAGCTTCTTCCCATTATAACATACTAAGTACATACCAATTTTCAAGTCTCTATCTCAATTTGTTCAGGAGATAGAGCGTTTACAGACACGCGCACAGACAGACGGACGGCATTTTGTTTTTTCTAAAAATATGTTTTTCGGAATCTCCAGTGTCTGAAACGTGTAAATCCGTCAATTTTGTTTTCCATTTTCAAGACGTTTACAAGACTTATCCTATACTACGTATGATGGGTAAGTAAAAGGACATGATAATTAACCAGCATTGTTTTTATTCTTTGCTTACAGCGAAGATAACGCTATTTAAATAGTATATATTTAAAGTAAAGTAAGTAAAAAAATAGAGAAAACGCTATGCATTTTAATCTTCAAGCTTTATCAGAATCAATGTAAATAGTAAATACAGTGGAACTTCCATTTAACGAAGTCTCATTGTTACACTTAAAAACTTCGTTATGAAGAAAATTCGTTAAATAGAAATTAACTTAAATTCATGAAATTTTTTCTTGAGATATGACAAACATGTATTGGATTCAGAAGCATTTGATTCAGTTTTAATTATGAATCCGTCTTTTACAAAACAATTGTGTACGATGAAATCACATCACATTCCCAAGCTTTGCCCCAAGCTTTCATCAGCTCTGATACACAGAATCTCAAACTAATGTTTTCACTACATCGGCTTTTTTTCTGTCCTTTTCGATAATGTACTTCAAGATTTTTTATTATTCCTTAGACTAATGATTGAAGTTTAGCTGTATTGGCAGGAACAAAAATAACTTTGATGTTCTTGGATTTATATTTTTAAGCACGTTCTTTTGGATGTACAAAGCAATTGTTTATCAGCAATGGCAGGTCAGAATGGTACCTGTCTGACTCTAATAGATATTTTTTGTTTCAATGCATCTGACGCCATTGCTACACCTCATCTTCTATATCATTGAAGGTAAAAAGGGGATTTTGACCTCTCCCAACTGTCAGCGCTGGAGTCTCGGAGTGGGAGAATAGTGATAACAAGTGTTTTTATTAGTGTGAAAAAAAATAGTTTTATTTAGCACCAAGCAGAATGGAAATTATTTAAATGTGTTCATTTTCATACAATCGAATTCGCTGAAATAAATTTGCATGTCCTTCGAACAGCAATCGCTTAACCTTTTAAACGCCGCTCTGTGTTCCAAGTATAAAAAATATTATTTCTTTGTGAAAATAAGATTTAAATGCATCTATTTAAACAATGCAAGAAGAAATTTCCCCCAAAAAAATTTTTATGTACGATTTCGGGTATGTTCCCGTTTGGGAACATTGGCGTGATTCATTAAGTTTTTACTATATTTTTCAATAGATTAAATTTTATGGTTCTTATGCTAGAATTTTATAAGTATGAATAATATTTGACAGATTTAATAACATTAAAAAAATTTTAAGTGAAATTCGTGTGTTGAATATTATACTTTATAAAAACAATCAAACACAAAGAAAGAATTAAATAATATATATGTGCATAGATATAAATAGAATTAGTAAAAATGTTTAAACCAACTATAGAAAAGCACAAATAACTACTTGAAAGTTAATGATAAAATAATTATATGTATTACAAATATTAACTACATAAAACTATAAATAATAATTATATAAAATACAAATTATCTTACCAAATTATTATTATTATTATTTTATAGTTTGCATCACTGTCCGTGATAAGAGGGAAAACAGTGTTCATGCAGTCGCTTTTGGCATTCAAAGCACATTTTCCTTGTATTTTTCTGGCAGACTACACAGTGTCCTTGAGATGATGATACCAAATAGTGCGTATCTGACTGCCGTGCAGACTCTACTGGATGGGCACGTGGACCTGGAATACAATGAATCTTGGGTTTCATTCGAAGTAAACTCAAAGTCACCTCTCTTCGAAAATTCAGGTGTGACAGTTCTGATGTTGAGTTGTGGTGTAATTCAGTATGTACAATCCATCCCGCAACAACAGCCATGTTTAGGGCATTGCTAAATAAGTTCCAGTACCACTTTTTGCTGCGGAACATAGGACGGTAGCTTCCAAGATGTCTGTCTAACAAATCAACTCCACCCATACCTTCGTTATAGCACTTTACAAGATGTGGCTGTGAAACATCTACCTTTTTTCTTTCTTTACGGCAAAATCGTTTTGCTTTACCCATAGGTTCATGAGTATCGTAATTTGACGCTATTGTAACAACTGAACTATCGTTCCATCGGCACATATAAACTTTTCCATCGCACTGAAAATCGTACTTTCCCCTCTCGCATTTGGACATTTTTTTAATGATTGCAAAAGGACATTGTCCTGTTCTAGTATCCCGAATTGTACCAGTTGCTTTAAAATCTTTGTCTGATAAATCCGCCAAAAGTTTATAAGACGTGAAAAAATTATCAAAATATATTTCGTGTTTTTTTCGAATTTTCAATACACGATAAAAGTTCCCATACAACTCTTGATCCAAGGGGAATATTACTCCTTTCCGGACTTTTTCCACCGTAAATTTTCATCGCATATGGGTAACCATTATGCGAACAAAGCATCCAAATTTTGAAATCAAATCTTATAGGCTTACCTTTTATGAACATTTTTGCTGAATGATGACCATAGTATGGAACCATAGATTCATCAATGCTTAGTTTTCTGTGAAAGATTCCAAACTGCCGAAAATTTTTTTCAAGTTCTTGATAAAAGGGAGAAATTTTGCCCAATTTATCTCCGGCTTTCAAATCATTTGAATCTATAATATGAAAATATTTCTTTATTTTCCTAAATCGGGCTCTAGACATAACTGCAGCAACTATTGGAACGGACAAATCTTCATAAGTGCTCCAATATAAATCCTCACCAGGAACAGTATGGTAGCCACTAAATAAGAGTAACCCAAAAAATTGCCCAATATCTTTTTCGTCTACATCAATATTTTCCCCTTTTTGCATTGCATACAAGTTTTGTCATTTCTGATAAATGGGCTAAATATTCCATCGGCAAAAATTTGTTGAAAATTTCAGCTGGCGATAAATTTGCTAATTCGGGAAACGATTCGCAAAGATTCATATTACTTATGGTTTCTAAAGATTTTTTGAAAGATGCATTTTTATTCCAGTTCGGCTTCATATCTTCTTTCTTTGATAGTCTCTTTCTCTTCAAACTTGATTCAGTTTTTGATGTAGAAGGTACAGAAACAATCGTTTCATCATCTGATACATCAACTGATCTATGTGTAAAAACTTCTAATTGTCCGCATACATCTGCTGGCATAATTTTTTGAAATTCATTTTCATTTACATCTTCTTCATCTATTATAGCACCACTTTCATCAGGAGGCAATTGGCAAATATCTATAACAGAATCAACCGAAGCATCTGAATCTGGTAGAGTTAAAATATTCAATAGCTTCCTGTACTGTTAAAAATCTTTCACGATTAGCCATATCTATCAAAGAAGCAAAGTAAAAATATCGTTCTAGCTTCACCCTCTATTACTTACAAAATGAACGATGCAAAAAATTCAGAAAGAGAAAAGGAAAAAATAAATAAATAAAAGAACTGGGCGGGTGCTGAACCACGTGATCTATCTCAAAACTCTTACATACGATAAGAAAGTAAAAATTATTGCTAACAAATAGCACCCTTCGCGGGATACTTAGAAAAAGTCATAAACATCCTCAGTCCTGAGCAAAACAGTTGTTTGGACAAAACTCTCACCCCCGCACTAGTGAGGAAAGAAAGCAAAAGAAGGGGGGTGGGGTGAAAAGGGTGTAAGTGGAATTCGAAAAGCCACTGACCTGCTTTTAAACACAGCAAGAGAGATTCAGTATAATTCTGAGACTCTCAATATTACAAATTAGGAAAATAGATCAACAGTGCAAATGATCGAATTCTGTATAGTGAATTACGCCAATGTTCCCGAACGGGAACAATAGAATTTGATATCGTATAGCAAACGCATTTTTATTGAAAACTGTTATTTAGCATGCTTATTCTTTAAAATGGACCTTATTTATCATAACTCTGAAATTTCATGAATTTTGCATCTTTTAAAAATTTTATGTGAATTTTTTTAACAATCCTAGTAAAAATTGACAAAAAATGACTTTTTTACGAATTTTTTTTAAGCTTAAATAATTATATAACATAAATAGTTTTTAGTCTAAAAAAAATAAATGTACTTTTGTTAATAAATAATAATTTTTGTAAGTCCATAGAAGCGAAACTTTTTTTTAAAATGAATTTTAAATTTAATGTTCCCGTTCGGGAACATTGGCGTTTAAAAGGTTAATTTGAATTCTGTACACGTACAAAAGTGGAATAAACTTCGTTATATAGAATATAATTTTCGTAATGTGGAGATTAATTTACATGCTAATGGTGTTCAGAGTCAAAGTTCTGCAGAAAATTTCGTTAAGTAGAAAACTTCGTTAAATCGGGACTTCGTTAAAGGGAAGTTCCACTGTACGCACATTCAAACAATTTTAATCGGGAGAGCAAAAAATTGTTTTAAAGGAAAATTAGAAATATCTGAACTGTTCTTTGTATATGATTTACACTGTTTTTAAAAAATAGTCCGTTTATTAAAATATACAAAATGGAATTCATGAGATTCAATATCAACCTGTGTTTCATTTACAATCATATGAAGTATTGGTACTTCTAAATATTTTGTAATTCTGCATTTTTCCTCTACCATTAAAGTTTATCTTCTTTCTAATTTCTGGAAATAATAGAAACTATAAAATTAGTAAGTGGTAATACAAACATTGAACCTAAAAATATGGTTATAAAAATACAATACTATGAAAAACTAGTAATTCGTTAGACGGAGTAAATAATAAGTGGACAGAGGAAATTTAATTTTTTCAGTTGTAAAGTTGTCAGCTGATGGTAAATTTTCAGATTGACAAACAAAACATCATCTCCAACTATAATAAAGAAGCAAGATTGTGTGTGTGTGTGTGTGTCTGTTTCTCGGTTGTGTTCTGAAGAGACCGCTGCACACAGAGCTACAAAATTTGGTGAGAAGGTACCTTTATGCATGCAATTTTGTACCTTGAAGCCAGATTTTGGAATTTTTGAATAAATTTTTTAAAATAAAATTTTTTATGCGATTTTTAGTGGTTTTTCACGTTTTGATGCGATTTTTCCACATTAATAATAGGAATCCAGTTCCAATCTTTTAGCCCAACATAGTACATTTTGTCCTCTTTTCAATAAAGTTGATGCGAAATTCGTACAGCGATTTTGGAATTTTTGGCGATTTTTTTTCCTTTGACACTAAGAAATTTTCCCAGAATGCCTGTTTGGTTCGGTGGTTGCGCTTCCATTTCAACCTCAGAATCGTCATTTTTTTTCTTTTTTTAGCTTAGAGAAAGTTGATAATTCATTACAGATAAAAAATCAGGATTTTAAATATGCGATTTTTAGTGTTTTTTGACGTTTCGCTGCGATTTACCCAAATTAGTAACCGGAGTCCAGTTCCAATCTTTTAGCTCAATATAGTAAATTTTATCCTCTTTTCAATAAAGCTGATGCGAAATTCGTTCAGCGATTTTTGATTTTTTGGTGATTTTTTTTCTTCGACAACAAGTAATTTTGCCCAGAACGCTTGATTGGCTGCTTCCATTTCAGTCTCAGATACAATCGCCATTTTTTTTTACTCTTTTTAGCTTGGAGAAAGTTTATAATTCTTTACAGATAAAAAATCTTAATTTTAAAAGGGAAGGGCGGATTATTTATTATTAGATTTTTTTTTATTATATTTTTTCTTTTAGTTTCATTTTTTAACATTTTTTTCATGTTTTGCAGCGTTTTTTGTTTCAAATGACATCACAAATCACCCACTACAAATCAAACATCATTGGAGGGTAGTTGTGATAGAATTGTAGGCACATCTGGAAGTCAAACGGGCAATTGTGATAGGCAGATGAAAAGTTCGTCAGCTGATTGCAATTCGAACAGCGAGTTGTAAATTTTTGCCATTTGTTTTATGCGATTTTTAGAGATTTTTCATTTATTTGTCATTTATGTATTTGATTTCAGAAATTAACAACGATAACTTACTGTTTTTGTATGTATAAAAAAAAAAAAAAAAAAAAAAAAAAAAAAAAAAAAAAAAAAGTCATTTTGTGTTTGTTTCAAAAGTTAATAATTCCTAATTTTTTAACGTCGTAGATTTAATTTTGTGTGTGTGTGGGGGTGGGGGGGGGGAGGGGAATGTTCGATTGTAGTTTAAATATCACGTTAACCCTATGAGGGGCGGTGGTATATATTATATACCACCTAATTTTAATCCGATTCAAACCAGAAACTTTTAATTATATTTTACTATTTTAACTTTGACGGGAGAAGTTGAAAAATTGCCTTTCCTTATTTTGAACTAAATTATTTCGTAAATACCGGTGTGAGTTTGACGTTACAGGAACAAAATTCCTTGCCCCTGAAAGGGTTAATGCTCTTATTAAAACTCACTCCTACCCCCCCCCCCCTGCCTCCTAAATCAGAACTATTTAATTATTAGTCCGATTCAAACGAAACCTTTTCTCAGTTCCCCATGGTACTAGATAAACTTCGGTATCATTTTTTCAGCCCTTGGTTACAACTATTTCTGAATATTAATGACTAGCGAGTGGTATTTTCTCGGGTTCTGTGGGCCCATCTTCAATGAGAATTAGTTCATTCAACTTAACACGAACTAATTAAGATATAGAATGGAACTAAAAGATTTTGCAGCGCCTGCTATACGGTGTTGTAGGCAGAAGGGACATGTGCCAAAGTTTTGATCGGAAAGAGTTTTATTTAGAACTGAGTGCACCCCTTAGCGGTGGGAAGTGAAACTAAACAATTTTGCATATAAAATTTGTCCGATTCAAACAAAAGGCCCGATTTCAACGACAATTGATTCATTCAACTTAACATAAAATAATTAAGATATAGATAACTAATTAAGACATAGATTTCGCGCCCCTGGTGGTGGAAAGTAGAACTAAAACATTTTCTGTGCGTGCACAGAACTCCTTTTATACGTTGTCATAAGCACCGGGGACACGTGCTGGAGTTTCGTTTGAAAAGAGGTTTGTTTAGAACAAAGTGCACCCCCTGGCGGTGGAAAATGTAACTAAAAGATTTTGCATTTAATCTTGGTCCGATGCAAACGAAATCTTTTCTGACATTCTTCCGAGGTCTCCCAGGTACTAAATAAACTTCGGTATCATTTTTTCTGCCCTTGGCTACCACAATTTATGAATATTAATATCCAGGGGTGTTTATTTTCTCGGGTTCTATGGGTCCAATTTCAAGAGGAATCGGTTCATTCAACTTGACATGAACTAATTAAGATATAGCTAATTATTTCAGACTCAGATTTGGCACTCCCTGGCTGTGGAAAGTGGAACTAACAGATTTTTCGCGCGTGCAAAGCACGCCTTCTACACGGTGCAGTAAGCAGTATGAACGAGTGCCGGAGTTTTGTTCGGAAATAGGTTTATTTAGAACAGAATGCTCCACCTGGTGGTGGAAACTGAAACTAAAAGATTTTGCAGCGCGTGCGTAGCACGCCTGCTATACACGATATCGTAGGCAGCGGGGAGACGTGTCGGATAATTTGTTTAGACCAAAATGCATCTCCTGGCGGTGTAACTAAAAGATTGTTCTGCGCGTGCATGAAAAATGTTTATTTTTATTGAAACCGCAAAAGAAAGTTACCGATTTAATAGTCCCAGACAACGAAAAAGTTCATTTTCACTCATCCTCGAGTATTCAGTAAAGTATTGAAATATTTGAATCTGAACTCACAATTTATTTTTCTGATTCCGAAAATGTGAATTTTGTGAAAATCAAACGGTAACTTTTTTTTTTAAATTTTGACCAAAAACTGAGCCGTTTTAAATCAAATGATCCAGACATTTGAAGAAGCGGTAATAAATTTACTTCCGCTTTGGGTCCATTTCTCTATTTTATTTCTGAAAGACAAAGAGTTACCAGTGGAAGGGTTTCGTGCAGCGAGTGATTAAGAGTGATTTAAGAGTGTTTTTAGAGTGATTTCGCATTTCGTATTTTCGCATTTCGTATTATGTTTTGGCGGGACCGGGCAGCGCCGGGCGGATCTGCTAGTTTTAGTAATAAGGAAATTGCTGTGTGGAATCAAAAATACACTTCAATGCTAATTACTTTTTTAAAGATTCGTATATGGAACATATCTTTAAAAGTTGTACACGGACATTACAGCATTCTATAATTTTTGAACGCTTAAATGTGATAGGACAACTAGCCAGTTAAATTACATGAAAAATGGTTTCTGAAAATGTATTCATATAAGCGTTATAAACAGTGTGTAGTTATTAAATATATATATATATATATATATATATATATATATATATATATATATATATATATATATATATATATATATATATATATATACAGATAAGAGATAAAAAATATATATATTCTAGCATGGATTTAGATTATAGATCCACGAAACGTCATTAAGCTACATTTGTCTGACGTTGCTGCAAGACAAAGAAGAAGAGTACTTTGTAAATGTGGATCAATAAAAATGACGCTTGCATTTCTTCCGTTTAGAAGTTCATACAATAAACACTTTGGGTGCCATAATGATACATTTATTGGAATTTCTAGCTTCTAACATTGGAATTACAACTGTAATATTTATTAGCTGCAATCTGAAACCATGGCCTACACATTAAGTACGTTTAGACTAATCTGTTTATATTTGTTATAGATCATATGTGGAAGATTAAATTTAAAATAAATGGAATATATTTCTAATTCAAATAAAAAAAATGTATTCTTTAAAAATAGAATAAAGATCCCAACCAAAATATATTAAGCTTTGATAGTCTGATGCTGCTAAACGCAGAACAAAAAAAATCTGAAATCTGAACCAAAAAAATGGTCGCATAGATTTATTTCTTTTAGAAGCCTGAAAATTAAACATAGCTTAAAATAATATCGATGTAATGATTTAGGTTTCCAGTTTCTAACATTAAAAATATTCCTATAATACACTGCTAACCAAAAATTAAGCAACAAACACAAAATACTAATTTACACAATTTTGAGTTTTCAGAAGAAACTAATATAAACATTAGGTGTAGCGAATAGATAGTATCCCTACAGAACATGCAATCTATGCGATATCACCTTTCGCATTTCGGATGGTTACAAGTGACAAAGTCACTACGGTGATGCAAAATGTGATATCATTTGTCTGATTATAACTCTCAGTAAACGCATTTGATGGCTCCACTAAAAAATCTCTGTAACTGTTGTTTTGTAACTCGACCCCGATTGACATTACAGAAACGTCATTTTGTGATTATCATGTGACCATTTTTAGGAGACTCAATTATGAAGTCATCATGAGCGATCAATTGTAATGAATCATCAAATAACGTCATAACGATATCACATGGTGACCGACTTTTGAAGACTCTACTATGAAGTTTCATGAACTCCAAATTCACATGATGTCTTTCTTTGGCTGCCACTTGGGGTTTCGTCACAAAACAGCTATCATGTTGACTTTACAATGTAGTCTACAAGTAACGGTCATGTGAGAAACACAAGGTGACATCATTGTAAATTCTCCTGGGAACAGCCACAAGGAATTCTGGGAGTAATCACCAAACGAATTGTACGTCAGAGTAATAATGAGACTAAAGAAACATTTCACATTCTGCTTCACTGCCTGTGACACTTGTCTACGAATGAGACCTCAGATAGTTTGGTTAAAATTTATAGAATATTACTAAATATGCAATACGTGATGCTATATAACTTTCTTTTAAACAGTCACAAATGACAAAATTAGCATTTTGTATTTATTGCCTAACTTTTGGACATCAGTGTAGTTTGGTGCTCTGATCGTTAATATTATGTTACACATTTAAGAACTCGTAAATTGTATATTCCATAATAACTTCACTTCAATCAATAAATACAAATTCGAACCCTTTATTTAATTTTATACTAAAAGTAGTTCATGCTGACATATTAAGATATTGTATTTTCTTCACATTTTTTGAACTCGTAACAGGAAATAACAATTAATATTTAATGGTATGTTAAACAGTTACTTTCACATAACTTGAATAACATTAAAACTTAGTAATATCGTTTACATTATGAATCATTTCTATACATTTCAGATTAATATTTTGCTATGTGTAATTTTAAGTCTCTTGTCATCGTAACCATAACTTTCCGAAACTATTACATTTAGAAATTTTGTTCTAACTACAAAAATCTTTTAAATGCTTTCTGCATCATATAAAAATCCATTTACGCCAAAATTGGTTTTTTTCTTAAATTCATCGTCATAGGAATTTTAATGCATCCTCCGAATAGTCAGATTTCTGATTTTATGCCAGTGAATAAATCGACACTTGAATTTTCTTCCCGTTTTAGCAGTATAAAAAGTTGAATAATGCACCGGAATATGGTATGTCTATTGAAAAATTCATTATATTATCTTTGTTATTATTAAAGTAAACAAAATAATACTGTTTAACATGAAGTGATACACTATTTATTATTATTATTACTGTAGATAGTTTGTGACCATTTTTTTTCTTTTTTTTTAGCAAACGTTTATCCTTAAATATACTGTTACTTCTCTCGGTTTGTCACCGCATTATCATCAGAGCACACTGTATATAATTTTTTAAAGAGCGAGCATAGTCTATTTCCCGTGAAATTGTATAATACATAATGTTTCATGTTTGAAAAATTATGTAAATATTTTTTTTAATTATAATGTCTAAAATAGATTCGTGAGTAGATTGTTTTATTTTTCATAATCACTTGAATGAAAAAGATGTCACTTCTTATAAGGAATGTTTAAAGTTGAACTCAAAGAATCTGAGCTCATTGACCACGCTTTAACAGTTACTAAGAAGAACAAGGGAATAAATTTTCCGAATGTTCAATTTCTCGTTACATTTTATTTAATTACATATAATGATATTTGCCCCTAAATATATTTCAATGCTCTTTTATCGATACTGAAATAGAGCACATAGATATTTTCGAACGTAAAGTGCATAATACTGTCTTGTACTTTAAATTAAACAAAACTATTTTTTAATATAGATATATTTTTTTAATTTCAATAGAGAGAAACCGTTTTTGTAACGGGCACATCATAAATCTACTCAGATTGGAAAATACTATTCGCATGTAAAATTTTGTTTTATTTTGATATCAAATGACATTTATAGTTTTAAGTTTGAAGTCTGTATATTGCATAATATACTCGCATTTTTATATGTAGATTATACTGGAAAGGTATTTTGTGCACTCATTGTTATGGTACCCATACAAAGCAGATTTTTGTCACCAGAACAAACCCATTACAACGTAACTTTTTTGTTTATTTATTTTATATCAGCAATTTGAAAGTGTTATAATTCATGTGGTTTTCTGTGCAAAAATTTGTTTTTGATATATTTTACAGTAGAAATAAAATTTCTGAATACCACGTTTAGAAAATTTAGACCATGGTCTAAAAAATTCTACATGCATGTAAAATTAATACTAGCATTGTAACTAGTTGTCAGTATGCATCAATATCTGAAAATGCTGGATTACACAATGTGATGCTACAATCTGATGAAGCACTATATGTTTGCATATCTGCGTTTTTCATGCAGTCCTTTCCTTTTGTAGTATTTATTTTTAAAATATTTTTGAAATTTGTTTTATGTCTTAACTAACG
Organism: Maratus michaelseni; assembly: GCA_963931845.1. NCBI lineage: Eukaryota > Metazoa > Arthropoda > Arachnida > Araneae > Salticidae > Maratus > Maratus michaelseni. The sequence continues at coordinate 11,350,627 of OZ007596.1, forward strand.
AATTCTTAAATAAAATTATGAAAAAAAAGTTGGAACTAATAAAGAAAACATATATATGTTAATTTAAAAGAAGTGCTTATATTTATATTATAAATGTTTTTTCTTTCTGTGTCAGAGACTTTTCACTTCACCTCCACCGCATTAAAAAATTATTGTCAGAAAAACTTTTAATCTCTCAACCTATATACTAATTTAGATTAAAAATGGAAAAAAAATAAGTGCTTTTTTATAATTGATTTTTAGAATCATTTTAAAAAAGTATTAGAATTTATCTTTTTTTTTATTAAAATCATTTATTCTTTTCTCATTAAATGGATTTCAAAATAAAATTAATTGTTTCTTTATCTGCAATCAATTATCTGTCACTGACGTATGTAGAAAATGTACTGATGTGCAAAAGCAGATTTTTTTTTTTATTCATACTTAAAAAACATGATTTTTTATTTATATAATTTCAGAATTGTATGATTTTGTTAAAAAATCGTTAAAGCGATTACATTAACAATATTTTCCTTAGGAATGAAACGATTTTTTAAAATTAAAATATGTATTAATAGACTACCTACGTATATATATATATATATATATATATACAGGGTGTCTCAAAAGGTCGTTTACAAACTTAACATGCTGGTCTGTCATACCATGATAAACAATATTTACATAGGAACATGTGTTCGAAAATGCAAACTGCGACCGCTAGAGGGCGATGTGCGCAGACTTACGGGAGAGTGGAAAGTGCAATCATTTCAGGCAAAGACGTTGCAGGAGAACGATGAATCGGTTTAGTAACGCAGAATTGGCAATATGCATTACGTATATGGCGCCGCGGATGGAAATGCCCGAGCCGCGGTACGGATGTACCTTCAGCGCTTCCCAAGCAGACGTCAGCCAAGTCATGTTTTGTTTGGACAATTGCACCGCAGATTGCGTGAAACAGGAGCTTTCCAAATATGTAGCTACATCGGTCAAGAACGCACTACACGCACGCCTGTCGTAGAGGAAACCGTGCAACGGGAATTTGACAGGAACCCGCAAACAAGTTCTCCGGGCAAGCGAACGCGTCTTGAGTGTACGCTGTTCCAGCATTATGCGCATACTGCATGAGGACACGAACTACCCCTACCACTTACAAAGAGTACAGGCATTGTGCGTTGACGATTATCCCCAACGTGTTGCATTCTCACGCTGGTATTTGCAACAACGGGTCGCACATCCGAATTTTCCCATTTTGAACGGGTCCGTGAATTCATGCGCCGACGTTGTGAAACATGCATTACGGCGAATGGAATGAATTTTGAGCATCTTGTGTAAATTAAACCATGTTCTTTAATAAAAGTCATATTAATACCTCTTTCGATATACTTTCTTTCTTCCCCTCCACACCTGCAATCATCGCCTTCTAGCGGTCACAGTTTGCATCTTCGAACACAAGTTATGTAAATCTTGTTCATCATGATATGACAGACCTGCATGTTAAGTTTGTAAACGACCTTTTGAGACAACCTGTATATAATTCATAGTGTGTTTTATTTAAAATTTTACATTTTTCATTTGTAATTTCGAAGTACATACTTATATGTTATTTTAATAACATGTGAAAATGGAATAAGTTTAATGTTTAATATTTTTTAATTGACAATAATTATGTATAGGTGCGATACGTTGATAAAAATAGTTCATTGTGGTTTTTTTTTAAGTTATAAAATAATATCTTAATTAAGGTGTTTGTTAAATTTCCTTGCTGTTTAATCAACTGGAAAATCTACATTTTCAAAAACTTTCTTGTTAAGGAATCCAAAGAATTTTAAGCAATGCTTAGCATTCCTATCCGTAACAAAAACTGACAAAAAACGCTTTTAATTTTTTGAATCTGATACTTAGATGATATGATAGTCATATACAGTAAAAGTATCCTACATATTTGAAAATTTTCAGCTGAACAATTGCACCTTAATCTTATGCGTTTAAAATAATAGTCTGTACAAAAAAAAAAAAAAAAAAAAAAAAAAAAAAACTTTTAATTAGTGTCAACGGTTAAGATTTTCGTTTACCTTCAAAAATAGCATCCTAATAATATCATAAATCCGATTATGTGCAAATGTTAGGCTGAAGCCAGCGTCAAAATGGAGAATGTAATGATCCTGTATCTTTGCATACAGATTGATTATAACACGTAAATGAACATAGGCTGGTTATTGTTTATTTTATTCAAATATTTTTCTTAATGATTCAAAGTTTCATTATTTTCATGGAGAATAAATGGACATTTTTTCGTATAATATTTTAAAATGGTTAAATTTACTTTACCGTTGCTAATACTTCATCGTTGCCAAAACTAAATCAAAATCTGGAATAATAATTTTTACTCAACAATTTGTTTTCAAATGAAAAATTTCCACTTGAAAAATGAAAATTAAATTAATTATTTAAGAAACAGAATATGAAATGACGTCATATTAGAAATAAAACTTGAGTTTTCAAATATTTGATAAAAATACAAGGTGCATAAATACGAGTATGTATGGAAAGCAAGCGAATATGATGTCATATATCGAAAATAAATTTGCTAATAAATTTGCAGATTTGCTTTGATGTTGAAATAAAATGATCTTGGATTATCAAATTATTTGTGATTAATTTCTTTATTTTTGTTGTTTTTCTATTTCACATGAAATGAATTATTTTAAATGTATGTGTTGTAAATTAAAGTTCTGTGTTTTAAATGAAATGAGCGAAAGATTTATATTTCAATACGAATTCAATCCGAATGATGGTGATAGGAATAATACTTCGCGGTTTATCGTCTGCGACGGCTAACATAAACGAACCATATTTTTAATTTAAATTAAAAAAAAAAAACTTTGAAAAGATATTGGCCTGCAAATGTCAATAATATGCACCGCAAAATTATCCGTATAATAAATCAGAAAATCTTAATAAAAATAACTTTATTTTTTAAAAGAAAGTTGCATTTTTTCATAAAGCTAAAGATTTAATATGATTAATAGCATTTTTCCTCTATCATTTTCCCCCAATCAAAACAGATTTGTAAATGGTCGTTTCGAACTGGAATTTAATTTTACATTTCTTTTAGCTTTAAAATAGTAAAAACTTTGTTGTCATTTTTAAATATAGCTTTTTTTAAAGTTCTGTTTCATAATAGATTTTTGTAAAGTCTTGTAGGTTGAGAATTATGGCATAGATTTTAAAGCAATGTTTAAATAAATTTACAATGTTTTTAAAAACTTAAAAAGCAACACTGTTATCGAACCGAAAATCAATTTTACCGACAAATTCGCGTAATGTAAAAGCAAAGAAGAAATAAAAAAGTAATGAAACTTTTCTTCCAGCGTAACTATGTAAACTTGAACACGCCGATCATGTCAATTCATAATATTATAAACGTGAAAGCGCGTTGTATATAGTAGAAAAGGTTTTCACATAGAAGTAGAAAATTTCCGAGAATAGGAAGGTTAGGGATCTCTAATCGGGTCCTTAGCGAATGTGCTTTTTTTTATCAAGTGAAATTTGGCGCAAAATTAAATACATTGTGGTAACCAGATTTGTTTTTGCGTGGTAAACACTTAATGGTATTTTAGATGATCATTTCCTCGCTCACCTATGATGCCAAATATAAAACATATTTAAAAATATCAGACGATAGTTTTCTAATTTTCTTACTACTTCAAGATGTAAATAGACATCCTGGTTCATCCTTTAAACCTGAATTAATCGTACCATTGTCGTCCAGTTTATAATCTTAATCCTAACCCTAATCGTATCCTATCCTAATCCTAAATAATAACTTTAAACACTATTCTTTGAAACGAATATGTAAATTCAATCAATATCCATAAATGGAATGAATGAAAAATAGAATAAATAGTAATGGCAAAATAAAATAACAAGAACATATATTTATTCGACACTTAACCCTAGAAAAAGCGTAAAACATTTCTAGCGCACGAATTAAATTTAAATAATCCTATATATACTAACAAAAATATGTAAATTTAGATCATCAGATTGGTGTTTTCAGTAGTTATTTGTTTAGAGTGTCCTTGACGCGATAGAAAAAAATATCAGGTTAAATTGGGCAGAATTTAAAGTACTTTCTAGCAACATTTATTTACATTGTAGAATCGCATAAGATTGTTATATCTTTATCAAATATCGATCAATGTATAAAATCCACAGGCAGTTTGATCAATATTTACACCACTTAGTGAGAAGCACTTTATTTAATATATACATAAACAAGACATAAAATAATAATGTAGTAAGGAATATATAACACATGTCTATACAAATAAACAATATAATAATGCCCATTTAGAAATGAATACATATACAAATTTCACATCAAATATCACCAAAAATGCACTGTTGTATAGAAGAATTCTCTCAGTGTTATTTTTCGTTTTACGAAAGGGATTCGTCGATTTTCACGATTTTACTGGGCATTTCTTTTTAACACTTTCCAACCTAGTTGAAAAGTGTTTATGACTTCGGTTTGTCTGGCCGTATGGCCGTCTGCCGTCTGGCCGTCTGGCCGTCTGTCCGTGCTCTAACTCCCGTAAATATGCTCGGATTGCTCTGCAATTTTTATATGTTTTTGTCGTTATCTATAGCATGTTCCCTATTTCAACGGAAGTGTGTAGCACTTATAATTTTATTACAGGGACACTCAAATAATTCCGTTACATTGCGGTCTATGGGGAAAAATCATTTGCAGTTTATTTAAATAATGTTTCACTATTTTAAACGCATTGAAATTTACATATATCACTAAGGTGCATTAGAAGAAGCTTAATATAGAATAGGGTGTGCATAGCACTTATAGTTACTTTACAGGGACAGTCAAAAGAATTCCGTTACATTACGTCTATGGAGAAAGATCGTCTGCGGTTTATTTAAATAATGTTTCACTATTTTAAACGCATTGAAATTTATATATATCACAAAGGTACATTACAAGAGGTTTACTACAGAATAGTGTGTGTATAGCAGTCATCGTTCATTTACAGGAACACACAAAAGAATTATCTACTGTCTGTTAACAATAATTCTTGGAAGTGCGTTTTAAGTTACTGAACGCGATTTTAATTTTAGCTCGCTTTTTGTCTATTACGTGGTGTGTATAAATTCTGTAAATCCTATACAGGAAAGCACAAAAGTTCGCGAACTCATTTACGTTTATTGGCAGAAACTCCAGACGGAGAATTTTAAATTGTGCTACGCGTTTCCTAACTGAACTAAAATTTAGCATCCTATGTAGTATATATACAAATCTATAGATCCTATACAGGGCTGAATAAAAGTATTCTGATATTTTTCCGAATATTGTATATGTTCGAAATTCCTGAAATTATGTTTTTCAATTTGTTATGCGTTTTCCAAATTGTTTACTTAGATGTTATCTTTTAGCTTATTAAACGGTATGATTTGTAATATTATTTTGGAAGCGTTGGAAAGTGTTACATAATCTATGCTTGACGCATGATTTTTCGTTCTTGTTTCATTGGTTACAGTTTCATTTTCACGATTGTATATATTATTTGGCATGAAATTTCACTTTTTTAAGACTGGGTTACGTTAAGGCCCCTATAGCAAATAAATACCGTATTGTCTCCTGTAAAATGTGATAAAGATTTGGTTAACTATATATGTTTTTAATAATCGAATGAAATGTTTTGCTAAATTAATGCATTTATTCTTTTTTTAAAGTTACGTGAACAAAGTCACGGGTAACAGCTAAAATGCTATAATGCAAAATTATCGAGAAAACACTTATGGGCAATGTGAAAGTATTTCATTTGCGATAAAACATAGTCATACGTTTCTTATTCATTGCTATAAATTTATCATATAGGATATAATAATAATTAAGAATTGCATCAATAACGAGTTAACCCGCCCGGCGTTGCCCGGGCCCGAGATAATTACAATCTCAGAGAAAGGCGTTATCCCCCTCCCTCCCCATATCCGCAGATATAATGAATAATTTGTTCAAGAAAACCACCGTCACCTACATTGCGATTATTAAAAAAAGAATTATATTTTTCTGATAATTAGAACATAACGAAGACGCTACGCTAAAATAGCCGGCATAGGACACCCCTTCCCGACCTCAATTTCAAATCTATATCTTAATTAGTTACCTAAATTTTTGTTCATTAGTAAAAATTGGCAATTATTTCCTTACATTTTCGCAAACTAAATGGATGGATCGGCCAGAGAAACAGATCTCTTTGTAGTTCAATTTTTAATGAAAGCAGATCCCTGTCTGAAACTTTCTCGGATTGTTTTCACTGGCGCCGGCAGATTTTTGGCAGTTATTTGCATAAATTAAGAAAAATTACCGACCGAATTTTTCAAAAATCACACAGTCAGATGCAGATTTGCAAATCCAATGCGCCTGTTCGTTTCTTTAGCCATTTTGATTTAAAAGATGTCATTTTAGAAGCGATGGTTAATGAGAATCTAATAAAAATCTTGGGTAATAATCAAAATATTAAATTTCTGAGACTGCACATGGCCAGATCTTGGACTATCCACACCTAAATTTTCAGACTTGTGGGCTAGATTTTGCTAGCAATTGCCAATACACACACACACACACACACACACACACACACAGAGCGAAACTTTATTTTATTAATATAGATTATCTAGACGTGTACACTTCGGATTGTGAATATCGCGTGAAAAAAACATAACAAAATGAGCTATTTTGTTTCATTAAGTAAATAACAGTATATGTATTTATTTGACATGTTGGCATTATAGAGTGTAATTTAAGTCAAATAATCCTTTTGCATAAGTAAGCAGCATAAGTTTTGAAAGTAAGCAGTCATATATTACTTTGCTTTAGAATTAAATTGTCATTATATATATATATATATATTCCTCTGCTTTAGTCATTAATTTATGAAAAGAGAAACAGCTCAAGTTATACAATATAAAAGATACGTTGTTAGATTAAATGGTTGTAGTGTTTCTGTAAAGATATATTCAAAAAATACCTTTAGTAAATAAACAGTAATGAGGATCACGGCAATAAAAATGTGTTTTATTATTAAGTGATGGTAATCACGAGCATTTTTCTACGAATTCCTTAAAATCGTGCTTGCATTTATGTAGAAAGGAATATTGGTAGAAATAAGAAATATTTTTTTAGAAATAAAAATATGATACAAAAATAAAAATGCAACTAGATCATTAGGACTAAAACACTGAATCCTAAAATGCTGATTTTGTATAACTTAAAGCAAAAATTTCTATAATTACTTCAAAATAGTTTTTGTTTACTTAATTGTTTATATGTGATTTAATTTGTTAAAAGACATTTGTAATTAATTATGTATTACGATAATTATGTGTTAACGAATCGTATATAACTAACTAAATTTGATTTTTTTTAAAGGTAACATTTGGTAAGTATTTTATTAACACCTTTAGACTGCTTATTTGAATAATTTACAGTATTATTCAACAAAATTAATCGATAGACTTATACATTATCGGAGAAACTCCATCTAAGGGGAATTTCAACAGAGTAATGTTTTGATCTCTTTAAGCACAATTCGAATACAGTTTAATCTAATTTATTGGAAATAATAAAATTATTAATTGGACATACAGTTAAACAAATGATCGAACAAAACAGTAATTTAAATTTCAAATTTCCCATTGTAGAGTTTTATTTACATTTTTAGAAAACAAATATAAACTTTTAAATGCATTAAAAATATGCTCAAACATCTTTAAAGACTTTTTTATACATTACCTTTTATCTAAATAATTTATGTTTTCTTATAAACAATATAAAACATAACAAACAATTATATTATTAAATGCGTATTTCAGTAAATTACATTTAATACGCTAAATATTTCTATTATTAATATTATATTTGTTACATTAATAAATTTTCATTGTAGCGATATACTTTGGGAAGATTTAAATGTGCAATTATATATGTATAATACATATATGTATAAGCATATTTTTCTTTTGACTTTTAAGTAAAACTAAATTGATTCCTTTTAAATTTACTTAATTAGTCTAAATATGTAGAATTAAAAGAAAATTACAATTTTTATTTAATCAATCTTCTAAATAGTTTTTTTTTTTGTAAATAATAATATTCGAGGAAAATAATAATTTAATAATAAATAAAATCGTTTTTGACTAACTCAAAGTGTATTATTTAAGGTATTTATAACTTCAAGAAAGAAAAACAATATATCAATATTTAGTATATATATATATACATATATATATATATATATATATATATATATATATATATATATATATATATATATATATATATATATATATAATCGCATACTTCATTAATCTATGTATATGAATAAATTTTAACTATTTACTAAAGGATAAATTTCAGCATTTTAACCTTTTCAGTCATATATTTCGCAAATTCCATATACGAAATCAATATATATATCAGTGATTGCTATTTGTTATTTATAAAAGTCTTTTCTAAAACACGTTTTAGAAGTACCTTACTAATACAAGCAACTATTTATTCATTTGAACGTATTTAATTTATTTCTTGTCTGAACTGATTTATTTATCAATAACATAAAAATGAAATTGAAATGTTACTTTCAAAAATGATATTACGTATCACAGTAATTCTAAAACTTGTATCGCAAATGCAATCATTTATAAAAAATATTACAGACATTTAGTTATTATTATAGCGCGTATTTTATGCTGCACTAATTTCTCATAATTTTAACCACTAGTATATTAGTTACACAAATAACGTCATATTCGTAGTCTGTAGATTTATAAATTACCTTCGAAATAAGGAAAAGTATATTTTTTAAATTACATTATTCAAAGCCTGAGAAGTCCTTCTCGGGCATTAAACAGTAAACAGTAAAATTACATTATTATAGTTATAGCTGCATCAAGGCATATCTTTTTTACAAATGTAGTTTGTGATATATTGTGTACCTGTTGAAATTTACCTCACTTATTACGCTTTCATATTTCTACATTCCATATATTAGAGTCGTTTATAAGGTTTTAGTAACGGATGTTAATATATATGTGGGTTAGACAGAGGTCACGGCCGCCGAAGGCGATCGAGCGTCATCCGCCGATTCCAGGCTCTCGTGGAGCCCATACGAGACACGACCAAGGAGGATCCGGTTTACCCGGGGACCCCCAAGGTGGTACTCTTCGGCCGGGGCAGAAGCGGGGGCGTGAGCCTACCTGCACTTCGTCACCCTTTCCCAAGTGAGTAGACGACATAGGTCGAAGCGACTTTAGTGGAACCTTATCTAGAGGCCCACTTCATTCCACTTGGGCGGAGAGCAAGAGTGAAAACAGCCTCGGAGCCGAGATCCCATTGGGGAGTCGGGTCCTCAACCTACGATGAACACTCTCACCCCCCCCCCCCCTATTACTGTACCGCACCTTCCCAATATCAAATCCTAGTACAAACATTCCCTTTATTTTAGAGTACTCAGAATCAGTTAAATCGAAGACGCTGATGAACGTTTATAAATGTAGAAATGATTAAACAATGTTATTAAAATAAGTATAAACGTGTTAATCAGTCTCGTCATCTAACCAAACGAGTTCAAATTTTATTAAGAATGCTTTTGAATAAACTTAAGAAACACACTTCAATGATTAATGTCAAAATTTAATACGCGAAAGCAATATTTTAAAATAAATATATAACTTTGAAGTAGGGAACACAGGCACCTGAAGGAATATTGGGAACACAAGGCAACTGCACATTTATAATTATAATCTAGCTATTGATAATTAAAAAGTCCTTCCGGCCTGTACCGGGAGGAAGAGGTAGCTTTCCTATATCTTCGTTTTAAAATTTTAGCTAATGTTACACGAAAACAGCAAGTTAAAATGCAAAGAAACGTTTACAAAAGATTCGTTAATACTGAATTTGAGTAAGAATTTCGCCAAATTATTGAGCAATAGCCAAATTGGCTTCATTTATAAAAATTTATTTTGGTTGCCAAATTTGGCGATATTTCGACAAATGTCACAAATTTTGTTAATTTTGTCGCCAATGTCGCCAATTTTGGCGCTAACGAATATGATTATATAGTTTTATGCGTATGATTGGGAAATTTATTACAACAATGAAAGAAAATAATTTGCGAGTAATCGCGTTAATGTGCTGTTTTGTTTCAAAATGTCAGCCACCCTAGAATTTCAAACTGCTCTAGCTCAGCCATTTTTTAAGATAGAGGTAAACCAAAAAATGCTCTGGAATCCTTGTATCAAGGCCTAACACGTAATTAAAAAATAAATTTGAATTTTTAAATTTTTTGTATATTTATTTTAGTTTTAAATTTTTAAATGGCCGCCATCTTGAAACAAAATGGCGGACCAAGCTCGCCAACGAACTCGGTCGAGACATTGGTGACCTTAATACACACAATTAGTTTCATCAAAATCGATTTATAAATACGAGCGTTATCGTATGACATAGGTCAGATATATATATATATATATATATATATATATATATATATATATATATATATATATATATATATATATATATATATATATATATATATATATATATATATGGATATATCTATATATATAAATCAACATTTGAACGGAGGGTGGTTTTGGGGTCTGGGGGTCATGATCGGTGAAAATATATCGAAATTTTCCGGAACTGCTTTCCTCCGAACGGCTGGTATTGAAAGCTACCTAAAAATAACTCTTATAAAAAATACATTCTTGTTTGTTATTTGAAAATACACATTAATATTTTGTATTAAATATTAATATTAGATTATTTAAATAATATACAGTAGAAGATTATATTTTAGGAAAAAAGTATCAACTAACTACCGTACTTGCTTTTGTAGGTATTTTTATATGAAAAAAGTGTATATTTACCAGTAATGGTAATGCAAAAGATAAGTTAGTGCATTTTTAGTTTTTGTTTAACATCGGAAGAAGAAGTACTTACAGAGAGAGAGATTTATATAAGTATTATACCTCTAAATACGTCATTACGCTTAAAATGTAAGACTTTATATTTGCAATGTTTGAAAATAAGTTCATGTATTTTTCCGTTTATTCTGTGAAATAAGAGTATTACAAGCGGTAAAGATTTTATGTTTAAACAGTTATAGCTGCAAAAAATATATTAAAAATATTAAAATGATTTCAGATATTTGAAACAACCAAATCCAAAAACCAACAGGATAATTTTAGTTAATTGGTACACCCAAATAAAGATTAATATATGTATTTTCTCTTTAGTTTTCTTCAAGATTTTAAACTTTATATAAAACAATTATTTCCCCAAAAACGTAATGCACTGTTAAAAAAAAAACTTTAGTTGTGCCGTATTTTTCACACGTAATCAATTGTTGAAACAAACAAATAAAAAAAAGCAACACCTAACCAATTGTTTTATATTTGGTTTACAAAGCTTTACTCATGAAATATTCCAAAGAATAGAGGAACAGTATCTGTCAGTAATTAAATTTCGAACCAACTATTTATTATAACGACTATACATTTTTTCACCATATTTCAATGTTGAAAGTATTTTTCCTTTGCATTTTTTATTTTTTTTTAAATGTATTTCAGTGTGGTTGAAATAATCTTATGTAAATATTTTTCATTCAAAATCCATATAATGAGTTGATACAAAATGATACAAAATTAAACAATTAATCAATAATTAATCAACTTTAAGAAATTGAAAGGGGTTCTCTTTTTTCATATTATAAAACTAATATCGAAACAAACTTTTTTTATTATAGAAGAAAGAAAAACAACGTAACTGTAGAAAATGTATAAAATAATATATAATTAACTTCTTACGAAAAAAAATATTTCTACAAAATTTTGTTTTATAAATGTTATTAATTTGAAATATCTGTTTTTTTATTTATTTCTGGTATAGCACGAATTTTTACGAGTCTTTGCGTTAATTAATCTCGAAATATTAAAAAAAAATAACCTAGAGCCTTAAAGTTATACCCACTTATGTTACATCGATTCACTTAAGGACAAATGTTTCCAAATAATTAGTTGAAACAAATGTATCAATAAAGAATAAATCAAAATACTCGCGCATATAAAAGTTTAAATATCTTACTTTGTTTCAAAATATATATTGTTTGAACATATTGTTGTATGAAGGCTGTGATTTATTTTAAATGAAGAACTCTTGCAAACAAAATTTAGATACATAAATTAGATTTTGCCTTTTCAAATTAACCTAAATTTTAAAACTCTCTTTACATTTTTTACAGAACAATAGCACCATAATATTTCTGTAACTAGAAATTTAAAAATATAATCACACGAGTATTACTAATTAGAATAATTGTGTTAAAATTAATCAACTATTAAAATGTAATATTCAAACAATACTCTTCACAGAACGAAGTTTTATGAAAATTTTACTAATACTTTTATATGTGATATGAAAAGTTAGGACTTTTTCATTTTAATTATTTAGTAACGAATACCTGTACTGACAAATTGCAATATATATTTTAAAATCTGAATAGAAACCAAGTTCTTATTTTACACGGTTATGTTGGTTATAATATTTTGCTGGTTATAATATACGCGAACAATTCGCACTTTTAAGGAAGCTTTTCACATGTCCATACACTCTTCAAAGACTCGAGTGAATTCAGTTTAAATTTTCCTTTCGCAGGTATTGCCTGTCTGTATGATTCAATGTTTAGTACTCGTGTGAGCGTAATTTTAGAAATTTCCCAACTGGAAAAATGGTACGACATTCTTAAAGGTTGAAACATTATAAAAATGAAAATAATACTTAATAGAATATTTTATCTTTTCAAACCTTTTGGGCCACCTTAATATATAATCCTAAAACATGACCACATAAAGTTCTGCTTCATAAATAATAAGCATATTGCCAAAAAGAACCTGAAATCTTCTAAGGCGTAATAAATGTGATACATTATTGAGATTATATAATTAAAGTATTTAAAATGTTGAAAACCGGTAATTTAGGCAAGCTCCAGCAACTGCCAATAGAAGCATTGTTCATTATGTAAATATTTGTCGCTAAGTTTAAACATCCTTTCTTACTAATTGGTAGGTATACCAACAATAATACAAAAGTAAATTTGTTAAATTTCCTGTTTAATATTCTAAGTGGTTTTTTAGGATCTGAAGAATGAATCATGGTATTTTATCTTACACAGGCAAAAGAAAGTATCATGAAAGATAGTTTATTTAAACAAATTAAATGAGAAGTTACAGATAATGTCTATGTAAGAATAAACAATGTGTACAATATAATAAAAAAGTATTTATCATAGAAGCACACCAACGTCTTGATTGAGTTATTTATAGTTCGTAACTTTATAAACCACTACATTAAGTTTTGTTTTAACGTCGACTTTTTTGTGGTTTGAATTTTACTTTATGTTTTTCATTTTGTTCTGTTTCGTTTCAACGAACAATATTTGTAAAATCATCATTATGTTTCACAATGCTACATGTCAGTTAAGAAATATAAGATTTTTCTATTTATAGAATATAAAAATACAGGTCTAAAACATGATGATGTTGAACTATAAAACATTTTAAAACAGATTTCTGAAATTACCGTCTGTAGCCGGAAACCTCCTCGAATAATTTTATGCCCTGTACATGATTTAAAGTACATGTATATGAACTGCATAGTATACTATAATTTAGCTTTGTTATAAAACGCATAACACAGTTGAAGATGCACTTTCATCTATGTCTAACAATAGGCGAAGATTCAATCAAATAATTTTAGAATTAATCAGAATTAATCTTTCAGAAATTTCCATCTATATATGACAATGTATCCAATTTCTTTCGTAGGCCTGCATATGTATATTTTTCAATTTGGCAAACATTTCTCAGAACATTGAATTGAGTTCAGCTAGAAACTAGTCGTTGGGGGCGACCGTAATACTTACCCATCATGGATATGCATAATATAAAATATGAAAATAAAACATGTGTAAACTAATTATAGAATGCATTGCAATTCGAAAAAAAATCGTGGCTTGATGACGTCATACACTTTAAATGCTCTGTTACTGAATTGCGTAAAAGAAACATCCTTATAACTCCAAAATTGATAATCATATTAACTAATGGTTTACTGCGTCGGATTAAGCGTCTCATTTCCATTTAAAATATATCTTTGAATTGAAATTTGAATGAAATACAGGGTCATGAAAAATCGAAGAGTGTGGAAAATAGGATTCCAAATATATCGGCAACTAATTATTCGATCAACTTCATTCTTTATGCAAAATTTATGTTTCACTATTGTCTTTTATATTCACTCATTAAAATAAACAATTTCGAAAAAATTTATGTATCTTTTATCAGAACGAATACTTCGAGAGTCCGAAAAAAATAGTTCCGGATAATGGAGGTGACTAAAATTCAATAAGCTTCTTTCTATCATTACATACTAACTACATACCAAATTTCAAGTCTCTATCTCAATTTGTTCTGAAGGTAGAGCGTTTACAGACAGACGGACGGCAATTTTTTTTTCTAAAAATATGTTTTTCGGAATCTCCAGTGTCTGAAACTTATAAATCCGTCATTTTTTTTCGATTTTCAAAACGATTACAAGACTTACCCTATACTACGTATGACTGATAAGTAATTCCCTATACTACGTATGATGGGTAAGTAAAATCATTAATCAATTAAAAGGGATCCTTGAGCAATTCATGTTCATACACAGTAATGCTTACGAATCATTTTGTGTAAACCTTGTATATGATCCAAAGAATTTATACACAGTAATTTTATTAAAAATAATAATCAAACTTAAAAACGTATGCCAGAAATGAAAACGCACTTCTATCATTTATAGATTATAGACAATACCGAAAGTTTGGTGTGTCGCTGTAAAAGTACGGTGTATTTAATATTCTACAGTAAACATTGTGCATTACACATTAGCAATAAAAATTACATTTTGTTTAATCACTGTAACATCATTAAAGTACCTGCAAACATTTTTTCCTCCAAGACCACTATGTAACCGATATATTTTGTAATGCGATATATTTTGTAATGTGCATTTGTAAATCAATGATAAATGCTTTACGCTCAAAATTCAGCAAAAACCACATTTTAGTGCAAACCAGAAATACATATCAATTGAATATGTCGGGTCAAGCCACATATTTTGTGAAATAAATCTAACACAGGAATCTGTTGCTTAATATTGGAAATTATAATATCCAACATATAATTTGTTTCTAATGCCACTTGGTGGCAGCATATGTGACATATTTCGTTTTTGCCCCAAATATTTATGCTCCCAATGAAGATAGCTAATTTACAAAAAAACGTAATAATAATATCATTAAAGTAATGCCATATTGTCACTCAGTATATCTCAAGTGTTACTAAGACATTGACGAAAAAAGTTAGGTTATATATCCTCATTTGAGGACATGGTTTAAATTTTCTCTTGCCCCGTGTCCCTCAATTACATGACGGTTTACATTAACGTTGTAAACATTATTAAAATACAGCACCGCAAAATATACTTCTTCATAGACGATAATAAAGCATGATTTTTTAAATGGCACTGTAAAAGAACTGTAAACGTTATATTTAAGGTATACAAACATGGCGAAAGTAATCCATACTTATATATATCAATTACACCATCGAATATATTTAAGAGAGTTAGAGCATGGATAGATGGACTAGAGGCACATTGAAGTCCATAACACATTTCAATAACAACATTAAAGAAGTGAATATAAAACATCACATATTTTTACTGAATGGTGTATACAAACTTAAAATTTTATACATACATTAATATTAAAAATATCGACGTTTCGATCACCATCTATGGTCATCTTCAGGAAAATTTTCTTATATTGCTTTTAAAGTTTCAAATGCGAAAAACAATCCGCCCGTTGCCACAATATTATTGCCGCCCACAAATTAAAAATTAACAAGGGTAACACTCAACCATCGTACCAACCAACCACAAGTAGAAACGATGCAGAAGCATCTCCTAACGGTCAAAAGTCTAACTGCAGTAAATGTATTATTAATGAAGAATATTAAAATAAAGAAAAGCGGAATAAACTATTTCAAGATGTTAATACAAATTTTAGGGATATTAAATGAAATGCTATCATTACAAACCTCATTTTTCCTAAATCATAATTTCAATGGACTCCTTTCGCAGACCCTCAAAGACGTTATTACATGGAATTTTAATTTAAGCATTATCAAAATCTATGTGGCTGTCAGGATTATTAAAATAGAAACTTAGCCAGGGCTGTAGTCTGTTGATATTGTGAAATATCCCTTTTATGTTCTTTTAGACGTTCAATAACATTTCAATAATGCTGAAAATGTTAAATATCAGTATCCAAAGTAGAATAATTTTGCATTTGTTACAATGTCCTTAAATAAATTTCTCTGCGAATCAATGAACCATTACCTGCCGATCGTTTCTAACAAGATAATTAAGTTTTCTGGAATAAGTTATATCTTGAAATCTTTTCGCAGTCACATCTTTAGAAATCAATAACTTGTATAAAATTATCCAATGTGTTGCGAAGAAAAAACTTATTAAAATACATCGCAAATGTGTAATAAAATGGAAAATGTAATAAAATAACGATAATTTTTTTACTCTTGAACAAGAAGCACTAAAATAAGTAAAACTTAAGCTGTTAATTAAAGTTATTAAATGAATTGTTTCAATTTCTTAATCACTTGACTTGTTTATGTATGACGAGATATCTTCCACCAGTTTTACTGTTACCATAAATTTATACTTAAATTTTTAACAAAAAAATATTTTTAAGGATTTCCATATAAGTCAGCTAAAGAAAAAAAAATAATTAATTTTAAATCAATAGACATTTCGAAAATTATACAAAAACTGAAAATAAATTTTCCGTTAAATGAAAGCTACATTATAAAACAAAAAATGTACGTGAGTAACGTAGACGTCAAATCCACTGTGGAATCACACGACCAGTAAATTTCACATTCTCTGATATTTTTTTAACATTTAAAAATCGCGCAATTTTAATTTTTACACTATCGATTAGGGGAAAAAAATCTTTCAATTTCAATTTGTTTGAAAACAAAATAGTATCTTAATTGACTGATTTGTTATTATTCTTTAAATGATTTCTAAGCATGATTTTAAAATGAATTCCGCTCTATCGTGTACAGCACGATTACAAAAAATTAATCCTTTTGCACTGAAAACAATACAAAAAGTTCATCATTTGTTATCGGCTCATAATCTAAAACAAAATTAAAACTTTACTGATAAATCAATTAAATAATAAAATAAGAGACAAATTTAACTAAAATATTATTTAACTACTCTCTTAAAGTATTCAAGTTATCATAATAATAAAAGTCGCTGTAAGTTGTAAAACCTTTGCCGATTTATTAGGCTATTAACTTATGGCATGCGGCCAATCCGAAGGTATTGCTTTTAATGCATTTTGAAATTTTATTTAAATATGTAATTTGCATATTTCATATAAAATGGCTTTTGATTTTGTTAGCGGGCAATCTAAAAAAAATATATTAAAAGTAAAATTTTTATTACAGTTTTAAATTTAAAAAAAATGTATAATATATGTTGGACAGTTGCACCATGGAATTTTATATATAAAGACAGAAAATTTACTTAATGGTACATAAAATCAAGAACAATTATATGAACTTGTAAAATTTATTTATGCTTACATATACATAAAATCAACGCTTCGACATGCATCTGCAGTCATTTTCAGGATGTAAAGTTAAAACGAACTAAAAGTCTACAGATGATAGCATAATAAAGTATGAGAGACAAAGAATAGAACTTCGGCCTTTAACATGATTGGAAGGATGTAGTGGCACCATCTAGTGAATACAACAGAAAAGTTAAAACGAAACAAAAGTTTAAAAACAAGAACGAAAAATCATGCGTCAAGCATAGATTATGTAACACTTTCCAACGCCTCCAAAATAATTTTACAAATCATTATCGTTTAATAAGCTGAAAGATAACATCTAAGTAAGCAATTTGGAAAATGCATATCATAGTTAAAAACGTATTTTCAGGAATTTCCAACATATACAATATTCGGAAAAATATCCGAATACTTTTATGCAGCCCTGTATATAATCTATAGATTTGTATATATACTACATAGGATGCTAAATACTATTTCAGTTAGGAAACGCGTAGCACAGTTTAAAATTCTCCTTCTGGAGTTTCTGTCAATAAACGGAAATGTGTTCGCGAACTTTTGCGCTGCCCTGTATATGATCTACATAATTTATACACACCAAGTAATAGACAAAAATTGAGTTGAATTTAAAATCGCGTTCAGCCGCTTAAAACGCACTTCCAGTAACAATTGTTAACATAGAGTAGAGAATTATTTTTGTTTCCTTGTAAATGAACGATGACTGCTATACACACAATATTCTGTACTAAGCCTCTTGTAATGCACCTTAGTGATATATATAAATTTCAATGCGTTTAAAAAAGTGAAACATTATTTAAATACACCGAAAACGATTTTTCTCCATAGACGTAATGTAACGGAATTCTTTGACTGTGCCTGTAAAGTAACTACAAGGGCTATGCACACCCTATTCCATATTAAGCTTCTTGTAATGCACCTTAGTGATATACATCAATTACAATGTGTTTGAAATTGTGTAACGTCATTAAAATAAACCGCAAATGATTTTTCCCCATAGACCGTAATGTAATGGAATTCTTTTGAGTGTCCCTGTAAAAAAAACTATATGTGCTACACACTTCAGTTAATATAGGGTACATGCTCTGGATAAGGACAATAACATATAAAAATTGCAGGGCATTTTTACGGTAGTTAGAGCACGGAGAGACGGCAGACGGCAGACGGCCATACGGCCAGACAAACGGAAGTCATAAACACTTTCAACTAGGTTAATTTGTCGTTGCAGGTATCATGTAACGGGCAATAATTTAGATTGATTCTATGATCATTCTTTCCAAAAGGTTATTACAAGGAACGAAGATTTTTACCTCATCAAAATTCACACAACATCCTTCATTTTCTAAATAGAAACGAGAAAGAGCAATATTCTGCTTAGACTGTAGAATATTATGTTTAATATCCCGAATACGCTCCTTAAGTCTTTCAGAAAAAACAAAATTGTCCATGCCAATATAGACTTTCTTATCATTATTTACTTACGCAATAGGAACTTCGCAAATTCCAGATTTTTGATCAAATAGGATTATGTCAATTTTATCAGTAAGAATATCATTAAGGTAAAGGGTTGGAATTGCCACCAACTGTATACTAAATTTCTGTAAGAACAATTTTAACTTCTCAAAAATTGTAGGAATGTAGTGAAAATTTATGTAAACAATAAGTTGATTTCTGTTCTGAGGTTGGCTCGAAGGAAGGAGAATATTGTATTGTTGAGTGATCCTGTCATAATATTTATTTGAAAAACCATGATCAATTGCTATTTTCTGGATAAATTTGATTTTGTTATATAATTGTTTGTCTGAATTAACCATGAAGGCGCGGTTATTAAAAGATTGGATGGCGGCAATTTCATATTGAATTTTATATTCCTTTTGAAAGCATGATCTGAGAATCAATGAAAATTATTGCGCGTGAACATCATACATGTAACTATAACTTATCTTTTAATATCCCTAAAATTTGGGACAATGTGTTAAAAAACTCTTAATTTTCATATTTTTGAAGTCTTTCATTTTCTTTCTTTCACCATGAACTTGTTCGAGCGTTTACTTGTCCGTTTATAGATGACAGTACATAATATTATTCAATAGAACTTTCGATTATTTTAAAACTTTGTTTTGTTTTAACCTGTCTGTTATATTTACTAAATAGCACCACTACATGTTTTCAATAATGTTATTGGCAAAAATTCAATTCTTTGTCTCTCATTATTTATGTTTTCTTATCTAGACTTTTAATTACCTTTAACTTTACATCTTGAAGACGACTGCAAATGCAGGTCGAAACGTTGATTTTATGTATATATAATCATAATTAACTTTTACAAGTTCATATAATTGTTCTTTTTTAAGTACTATGAAGTAAATTTTATATCTTTATATATAAAAAAAAAAAATGTTTTTGCCTATATTCTGTAAACCAGGCAGCTTAAATACCTTAGATTTTTTTAAAGATCGGGGCGTTTATAAGATGCCAATAGGAGTTTCTGTAATACGCTAACTTCCTTAAAAATTCACAAATTTATATTCATATCTCGATGTTTTATCAGAGATTATTCGGTTATCATTAGTGATGAAAAATAAATCATTTGCCTTTAAGAATTGAAAGAATGCGACCATATATTTTGAACTTACGTACATGAATTCATAAATTTTTATTATTTTCATGTTGTTTATTATTTTCATGTTACAATTTAGAAACGTTTCACTTTTATTGGCCACTGGAGCTACTTTTGCATGAACAGAAGAAGGTTTTAAAAGATTAAAGAAATATGCTCTATTGGAATTATATTTATTCAAGTTTTATTTGTAAGCAATTTTTAAATATTTCGTAGACATCAGAAATAACATCTTCATAAAGCAAAATAAATTTATATTTCGTGATTAGTTTAAAATCAATTTTAAGTTCAAAGAACAAGAACGAAAAATCATGCGTCAAGCATAGATTATGTAACACTTTTCAACGCTTCCAAAATAATGTTACAAATCATACCGTTTAATAAGCTAAAAATTAACATCTAAGTAATCCGAATACTTTTATTCAGCCTTGTATAGGATCTATAGATTTGTATATATACTACATAGGATGCTGAATTTTAGTTCAGTTACGAAATGCGTAGCACAGTTTAAAATTCTCCGTCTGGAGTTAAATAATACGGAAATGTGTTCGCGAACTTTTGTGCTTCCCTGTATAGGATCTACAGAATTTATACACACCACGTAATAGACAAAAAGCGAGTTAAAATTAATATCCCGTTCAGTAACTCAAAACGCATTTCCAGAAATTATTGTTAACATATAGTAGATAATTATTTTGTGTGTTCCTGTAAATGAACGATGACTGCTATACACACAATATTCTGTAGTAAGCCTCTTGTAATGCACCTTATATAAATTTCAATGCGTTTAAAATAGGGAAACATTATTTAAATAAACCGCAGACGATTTTTCTCCATAGACGTAATGTAACGGAATTCTTTTGACTGTCCCTGTAAAGTAACTATAAGTGCTATGCACACCCTATTCCATATTAAGCAGCTTGCAATGCACCTTAGTGATATATATAAATTTCAATGCGTTTAAAATAGTGAAACATTATTTAAATAAATCGCAAATGATTTTTCTCCGTAGACCGCAATGTAATGGAATTCTTTTGAGTGTCCCTGTAAAAAAAGTATAAGTGCTACACACTTCCGTTGAAATAGGAAACATGCTATAGATAACGACTATAACATATAAAAATGTCAGAGCAATCCGAGCATATTTACGGGAGTTAGAGCACGGCCAGACGGGCAGACGGCAGACGGCAGACGGCCAGACAAACAGAAGTCATAAACACTTTTCAACTAGGTTGGAAAGTGTTGAAAATGGATGAGTTGTTTTACAATAACACCATAAAAAAAAATAATAATAAAAAAATAAAAATAAAGAAATCTTTTGAAAGACATTGTTTTCATTATCACTTAAATCGATCACAAGTAATTTGACAAGTTTGTTGAACTTTAGATAGATTAGTTTTAAAACAGCATCGGAACTTAGATATAAATCTGATCAGTAGGGCGTAATTGATACATTTTTAGAAAGTATGACAGTTAACGCTGTATTTTTTTTTATCTCAGCAGAATGTAATTAAAAATTTAATGGCACTTAAACATAGTAACTTTATTAGATAAATGAGGATGCGTACAGTTTTACCACGATATCTAATATACTTCGTCTTATTTAATCATAAAAAAATACACTGTAAAAATATCACTGTATTTTTATAGCAAAACATGCTGGCGATATGGGTGCCTGCATTTTTTACTGTAAATTTACAAAAAAAAAAAAAATTATTGGTAAACAGCAAAGTCGTAAATTTTACTGCGGTTTTTGGTGTTAATTTTACAGCAATTTTGTTTTTAGATTTTACAGTAAACTTGTAATTTTTCAACATATTTTGCTGTTAATTTTCAGCAGTGTTTATAGTCTAACTGTAAAATATTTTTACTTTTTTTTGTAGATATTTTTTTTATTTCTACCCACCCTCGGTATTGTTTACTTATTTAAATTTTTCTTATTTGATTATGAATTTCAATTGAAGTTTCAATATGAATCAATTCCTAGAAACTTAAAATATTTTAATACAAACTTAAAGGTTATTCCGCCGCGTAGTTTTTGTTTTTTTTTTGCAAGAAAAGAGAAAAAATAAAATTACCAGCATTGCAGTTTGATTTGGAACTATTAAAAATGAATTTAACATTATGAATTTGACCCTTTTTATCTGCACAATTCGTAAACTTATTCATATTTTTCATACTGTAACCGAAGGTAAAATTTTACGAAAAATCCAAATATGATGCTAAAGTTTTTCCATTGGAAATGTCAAAGTTTTTTAGAACTTCAATATGGAGACGGTATTGGAAATTACTGTGTTTTGAGAGGCCATCGGGACTCGACACGTGATGGACATAGGTGGCCAATTAGCCTAGTAATACGAAATAAAAGAAAAATTAAAATCTAGCTAATTCTGATTTTTTCGATCACATTCATGTTCAGCACATGAAAGTAACTTATAATATTACTTAAGCAATATTTGCATATTAAGTTTTTTCCCTCTTCATCAAAATCGTTAAAATTATCGATTTTTGACACACATTGATATTATATTCTATTAATTAAATATTTTAGTACTATTATTTAAAATTAAGCTGTTTTAAAAATTTCGTGTATGGTAGTTCTTCATTTTTTATACTTCGTCAACTTTTTCCCTCTTTAAGGAATCCAAAAAGGCGTTGAATTTCATTGCTAAATCAAAATATACACATAATGTAATAAAAACATAAATTTTACAAAAATACAATGCATTATTCTATTCTAATTACTAATCCACTAACTAGACTGAATCCATTTCTTTAGACTTCCCATTCCAATTAGAATGTCTAAAGTCTTTCTGCCAACATGGATACTTCTAATGCATATTGCAGTAATCTCAAAATTTACATTTTGAAGGAAATAAAAACATGGAAATTCTTATTCATATGAAATTGTTAAAAAATATTAATTAAAATATTTACATTGAACATTCCATTGAAAAAATCATATCTTGTTAAAAAATGTATTTTCATCAATTAAATAAAGAGTAATTTTAACTACACCCATATCTTTTAATACAACACTACTATATTCATCATATGTTGATCTGTGCTTCGGTTTTATCATCACTTGAGAAATATTGATCAGATTCTAGGCAGGAAATCTCTTTTCTATTTGGATATAATAAAAAAATCGTTAAAAATTATCTTTTAATAAAATTTCATATCATATAATAAATTATAAAAAAAACCTAACAGCCGCAAGTACCATTTAAGAGCTGAAACAAATTATTGTACATATTTCTTTGGTTACCATGTAAAAATAATATTCCTTATAAAACTAAGGATTTTTTAATAAAATGTAATACTTTTAAATGAATACAAATCTTTTTAATTGTATTATACCTTAAAATATATTAATTATTAAATTTGTCAATGAAAATTTGGGTACAATGTGAAAAAATTGAGAAAAATCTGTGTTCTTGTAATAAAAACCTTATAGTATATATGTTACAAATCAAAAAGGATATTTTTCACATGCCAAATGATCAAAACATTTAAAGCAATCAAATTAAAGCGCATTGTGTCACATTTATTTTCCAATTCGAAGGTGAAAAATACAATTGAATAATAGTATTTCAAAAATTTCTTAATTACTTAGCAAAACGAAAAATGTAAAATTGTGAAACGAAAAACTATCTCGTTAAAATCATCACTCAATATAATAATAATAATAAAAGAAACGAAAACTGAATATATCCCCCTTGTCCATTGGATTGCGATAACTCCATAAAATATCTCTTAATTAACTTAACTCCATTCTTATTTTCTTTAAACGTATTCCCTGAAAATTAATGGTTAAACATGACAGAAAAGATTTGAAGACGGAAAATCTTAGATGATTAATTTGTTTTCGAACGGCAAACACGCACTTCTTCATAAATCGAATTCTTACTAAAATAAACAAAGCCATGCACATTATTTGTTATGTGGAAACATATTCAGATCGAAGTAGGACAGAAACATTTTCAAACATATCATTTTATTTAAATTATTTAAATCTTTTTCGTTTCAACTTGAGTTAGTTAAAATTTACAATATCATTTAAAGATATAACATTGCACGTGAATATCATTCTCAGTATTTAAAAAGATTTTTACAGCTTCAAGTATTCTAGTGTTGATACATCATATTTTATCTTTTTTGTAATATTTATTTTTTTAACCATTGTTGAGCATGATATAATGCGAAATTTTACTTTTGTATCAACATTGTTTTTTTAAGCCTTTATTTTTATATTTGAAAACAATGCTAATTTAATATTTAATTAATTAGAGTAATCAAGAAGCATGTTTTAGCGAAATATGAGTGCACTGTGTCCGAAGCCGTTTCAAAAACCTTTTGAATAATACTTCATTCATTTTGTGCGCTTTGAAGATCGATTGAAAAAGGTATGTTGACAACAGAAATAATATATATAATTTTAGAACAGCTCCCATGAATTAATTTTCTATGCAGGCTAAATTTTCGGAAATAAGAGCCACATTACTCAGCATAAAAATTCGCAAAATAAGGTTAAAACAGTGTAGGTATTCCTTGTAATTACTTTGTTCCCTTTTCAATATTTTTAAAGGATTCTTTTTGAATAGGATATCTCATTTTGATGTCTAACATTGTATCTTTTTCTGTTTTATAATTGGTCGCAATTTCACTATGAGTATAGTTTAATTTTTAGAACCAAATAGACATTTTTTTAGAAATCAAAAATGACCTTAAAATAAAACTGCAACAAAAATAATGAAAACAACTGTAGAAAGATTAGACATTGAACTTATATATCCTATCCAAAAAACCTTATTTAAAAATATTGATGAGCATCTCAGAAATAAAAAAAAACTGCCTCCAATGGTTTAATTCTAATGGTATTCAAATGCCTCTAATGGTATTCAAATGCCTCTAATGGTATTCAAATGCCTCAATTCAATGCCTCTAATGGTATTCAAAATTTTACACAAAATGATGTAGACTCATAAGTTGAGAACTCTTTCAAATTCATTTGAATTGGTTAAACATTTTTCTAGCAAAAAAAGTATGGAATAAAATATGTCTATCTTGCATAGTTATATCTTTAAAACATATGTATGAAACTTATGCTCTATTTTTTATTTATGTATTTATTGTATTATTGATTTTATATATATAAAATTGATTATTTTATTAACAAATAACATTGGTGATTGAAAACATGTTTCAAATTATTCGTTGAAAACATGCTTAATTAGATTTTGGTCAAATTCTCAAAATTCACCGCTTAATTTCAAACCGTGGGCAGTTTTTTATATTAAAAATTTGTTAATGTCAGTATTTATTGTATCTCCCATATAATAAAATCCAAAGGCAAGAAACTGTCTGCAACGCATCCGGGTGCGACCACTCCGGTTTGCGAATCAACCATAGTTAAACGCCATGTTAGGCTTACTAAAAAATCTATGCTACATTCGATTCTGCTGTTAAAATACACTGCTGAAAACAATTAAAGGATATTGCAGTTTTAGGTGGATTTTGTATCTGGGAAACTTTTTAGCTGATTGATACATGGTCGACAGACATAGTAGGTTATATGAGAATAAATTACACATGTTTGGCAGAAAAAAATGCATTTTATTGCGCATTAGTGTACAAAAGGAAAAAAAACACAATTTGTGCATATGAGAAAAAAAGAATAAGAAAAGGTGTTTTCTTCAAAGAATATCATTTTCAGTAGGGGGTATGGTTTCCACGGGCGGCCAGCAACGTTGAACACCTTTGAGGCATGGACTCAATGAGGCTATTAATGACGAGTTGGGGTATTCTGCCCCACTCTTCCAGAAGAGCTCTTTCCAGTTCTTGGAGAGTTTGTGGGGGTTGTTGGCGGCCAGAAACTCGTCTTCCTAGAGCATCCCAAACGTGCTCGATTGGATTCATGTCTGGAGAACACGCTGGCCATTCCATTCGAACGATTCCTTCCTCGAAAAGGAAATCCTCCACCAGGTTTGCACGATGTGGCCTGCAGTTATCGTCCATTAAAATGAAGTTATCTCCGATTGCTGCAGCGTAAGGGACTACAATAGGTCTGAGGATCTCATCCCTATATCGGCGACCAGTCAGAGCTCCATCTCGAATGATGTAGAGGTCAGTGCGCCCGTCAATGGAGATGCCACCATACACCAACACTCCTCCACCGCCAAATCTGACACTTTCGTGCACGAACGCAGGATTATTCCTACTGCCACGGTCCCTCCAGATGAAAATACGCCTATTATCCGGATGCACAGAAAAACGGGACTCGTCAGAAAACAGAATATTGCTCCATTCATTTCTCCTCCAGTTGACATGCTCGGTTGCCCACTCCCTGCGGTCGCGACGATGCCTTGATGTTAATCTAACACATACCATCGGTCGGCGAGCATACAGACCTACAGCATGGAGCCGGTTTCGGACAGTCTGAGTTGAAATCGTGGTGCCTGCAGCCGAGCGAAGGTGTTGTTGGAGAAGAGTAGCGTTCATGTTTCGGTGTCTCCGAGCTGTTAACGCTAAATACCGATCTTCATTGGGCGTTGCTGCCCGTCTACGACCTTGCCCTGGTCTTCGGCCTGCACATCCACTCTCCAAAAAACGGTTCCAGATCCTGGAAATGACACTCCAATGGCTTGCGCTACTTCGGCTTGAGTTTGGCCCCCTTTAACCTACAAACAATTCTCCAAGCTTCTGAATCTGTCAAATGACTTCGCTGAGACATCGTACTCATCGAAACAAAGCAATCACTGAATGCCGATCATCCTTGTCTTCATTCTCTTTTATCCAGTTGAAAGTCAAATTTCATTCGCTGCCGCTGAAGCGACGTTTTTGACGTCGAACTCAAAATTTGCATACTCCACAGTTTGAAAACCAGAAAAATTTGCATTTGTGATTCTCTTCTTCTATTTTCGGCAAAAAAAATTTCGTTTATATCTTTATTTTATATAAAACTTCAAATATCCTTTAATTGTTTTGAGCAGTGTATTTGTAAAAGCATATTAAAGCTTTTAAATATTTTAATTTTGTTTAAAACCTTCAAAAACTATATCATATAAAACATATATATCACCATTTCTGTAAAAAAAAATTCTGTAAGCAAGTTTTTTTTTTTCAGAAGTAGCGGAGATTTATTTCATAGGGAGTATTTGAGGTTGATTCAGTATACAGGCGCCATCTACTGGCGGATTTTGAAATTGAGTTCCATCATAAAAACTCATTATCTGGAATCCTCGGGACCAAAAAGGCTTTCCGAGTTTTGGAATTTTCCGGATTTCGGGTCCTTCCGAAGTTTACGATTATTTGACAAAATTCATGTTTTTTTCGTGATTCTTTGACAAAATTTGCATTTTTTTCTGCTATTCGTTGCCAAAATTTGCATTTTTTCTGCTATTCGTTGACAAAATTTGCGTTTTTTCGTAGTCCTTTGAAGAAATTTGCGTTTTCTTTTTGCGATCCTTTGAGGAAATTTGCGTTTTTTGCTATTCTTTGACGAAATTGGCCTTTTATTCACGATCCTTTGACAAAATTCGAGTTTTTTCTGAGATTCTTTGACGAAATTAGCGTTTTTTCCCGATCTTTTGACGAAACTTCACTTTCTTCGTGATCCCTTAACAAAATTAGAAATTTTTTCGCAGTGCTTTGAAGAAATTTGTGTCTTTTTTTTTCGCGACCCTTTGAAAAAATTCATGTTTTTCCGCGATTATTTGACGAAATTCGAGGATTTTTTTTGCGATCCTTTAACCAATTTTTTTTTGTGATCCATTGATGAAATTTTACACTTTTTCGGAGTCCTTGGAAGAAATTTGCGTTTTCTTCGCAAGTCTTAGACGGAATTCGCGTTTTTCTGCGATTTGTCAACAAAATAAGCGTTTTTTTTTTTTTTTTTTTTTTTTTTTTTTTTTGGTATCAATACTGCGATAAAATTTGCGTTTTTTTTCCGATCCTTTGACGAAATTTACGTTGTATCCACAATCATTTGAAGAAATTGTCTACTGTTTTTCTGTGAACGATAGACATAATTGATTTTTCCGGCGACGATCGTTCAAAATTCGAGATATTTATGTTCGAATTTTTGGACTGAAGCCAAAAATTTTCGAAACCGAATGCCTTAAATTTTTAGGAAAACTTGAACTGAATCACCCCTGATGAAATAAATATATAACTTTTGTTTCTAACGAATCGTAATATAAATTAATTTTAAAATAAAATTTGACAGAAAAATGATTTGTTTTTAATTTCGGGAAGAGGGGACCGTGTTCACCCGCCACCGAAGTAACAATATTTGAGTGATTAGATATAGAAACACAATGGACGGGGAAAAAAATTAAGAATTGGTAAAATTTTCGAAAAATTTCAGAAAATCTAAAAATTCAGTAAAAATTTTCGAATTTAGAAAATTTTCGAATTTTCTCCTTCCGGATTTTGGATTTCGGGATAATGCGTCATAAACTGTAAAATGATTATTTCTTACCAAACGTAATTAAAATATAAGAAACGCATAGTACAGCGTAATTTGCATTTAATTTTGCTTATGTAAACAAACAATCAGTTATGTGGTGAGTCTAGCTGTTTAGAAACTCATTGATAACACTTTTTTACAAAAACTTTCACACATGGATTATTTGTTAATATTTAATTTGAATGTTTTGTCCAATCGTTGAACTATTTTAGAAATGTAAAACTAAGTAAAAAAAAAATAAAAAAAATAAATAACATATATATATATATGTGTGTGTGTGTATATCCTTATTATTTTTATTTGTAGAAATCATTTGTCCTTTTTAAAATGTATTTTTCTACAATACAAACCTTTCAATAATAAATCTTCATGCTGTTTGTTTGTATGAAGTCTTATGAAAATGAAACGCGGTTCGACAATCCGTCATTTTTGACGGGGTTATATACTAGTATATATATAAAAGCCGTTCTTGTTATGTATGTTCTTTATACAAATCTACTGTATTTGGCAGAATTCCTTGAAACATAGTATTGTGATGAGTTGACATGAATCAACTCCTCCCTTACTTGTGGAAAAAGGATAATCTCTCTGGAAGAAAATATTCTGACAGATTGATCTCTATTGAGAGAAATTCTATCGAAAGGGTGAATTTCAATTTCATTTTAAGATAAGCAAGGCTGCAATGCAGGCTTTGTATTGAAAGATGTGTTATCTGAAAAGGGTGGATAAGAAATGTGAAAGGCATTCTTTGGATACAAAGGATCTAGCCCATATGAGGTGAAAATTCTAACTGAATAAGTATAGGATTAAAATAGCTGTCACTCATAGGAGGCGAGATGGCGTTTCTTTCCTTAGGGGAAAAATATCAGTTTTTGCTGGAGAGGAAGGAATGCTAGGAGAGATACGAAAGACGGGACTTGGTTGTTGAACAAGCGAGAGTGAAGTTGTCTTTGGAGTGATCGTCAGAATCAGTTTTTTCTGACCTTGTAACTGTACAGCGTGGATATGATTATCCTATTTTTTCATTTTTATTTTTATTTTTTTTATGTTAATTTAAAATAAAGTTTTTTTCGTTTCAAAAGATAAATGGATTTCATTAATTATATATACATGTGTCCACGTTACCACAGTATACATACGTTTTAGAATATGAGTACAATTGCTTTCAAGTAAAAAAAAACGAAAGACCTCTTTTTACGATTTTTTACAAACACCTGCCATAGTTCATCATTTTAGAAATCTTTTTTTTTTTTTAATTTCTAATGCAATTATTCTTTCCTGTTCCCATACTGTAAAAAAAGCACAATAATTCAAAATAATAATAACACAGGAACTTTGTTTTTATAAGCCAATA
The DNA here is from genome assembly GCA_963931845.1 of Maratus michaelseni. NCBI lineage: Eukaryota > Metazoa > Arthropoda > Arachnida > Araneae > Salticidae > Maratus > Maratus michaelseni. The sequence goes on from OZ007596.1 coordinate 11,380,860, forward strand.
AAAATTCATAATCACTCGCTATATTTTTTTCATTTGCGAAATTGACGTCTTTAAAAACAGAAAAGGCGCATTTTGCCTAAATAAATAGAAAGCGTTAACTATAAGTGCGTTAAAATAATGTAGCACCTTAATTTATATTTATTTGAAATTAACACATCTCTTTTAATAGAGACATTTAAATTTCAAGAAAACAATTTAGGAATAAGACATAAAAATAATGCCAGACATGACGTCACATTCTATTAAAGGTTCCCAATGTGACGTCAAACTGACTTAGACTAAATAAACGGCTGCTACGTTTTATTTCCTACTTTGATTGTGTACTACAGCGACGTTAAATAGCTAAGTGTTTTATGTTTAGAAGCAGTGGTAACATTTTCCATGATTTATATTAAGGAGAGAGTTTATATATTAGTTCCCTTTTCAAATAAAACTTTATCACTGATGTCACGATTAAAAGTTTATGGAATATGACTCTACATTTATCTAACCATTGTAGATTTAATTTTTCTGAAAGAAAATTTAAGTTTCAATTTAAAAATGATGTTTTATAATGAGTAGAAACTTTCCTCTTCAGCAATTATTGCTTATTATCACCCATAGAGTGAAGCCTTTATTTCTTAGCCAAACGGAATAAAATTTGAGTAAATTCTACGTCTTTTGGATGCATTTATTGCATTTTGCAATGCTGTCACAGAAATTGTATGCTTCAGTGGCACGCGCTAGAGAAAACACTTATTATAAATTTAAAACCTGAAACATTTTACAACAATTCGTTTACTAATGCTGTTTTTTTTTTCCAATTTCGCAAGCTCTAAAATTATCACTTAAAAACCTGAGGTCCTTCATAAATGTCAGTTTATGCATTACTGCAAGTTAATATTTTGTAATCGAGATACTTGCCAAAGATTAGCTTAAAGCGTGAATTATGCTATATTTTTTAACAAAAGTGCAATCCATAATAGCCGTAAGTCGCATTCATTGAAACATGAATATGCCAGCTAGCATGCAGCCCAATTACCAAAAATTAACCCGTTTCCACTTAAAAAGATAAAAACAATTCTTCAATTTCTTTTCAGCTAACATTTCATAAAGCATTTCAAACTTAGTCAAAAAAAAAAAAAAAAAAAAAAAAAAAAAAAAAAAAAAACACTATGTTAATATGGATGTAAACGAGCTATACACTTAAACATTACAATAATAATAATCTATAAAATCCCAAAACTTCTTCTTCTCAAGCTTCCTTTTCGGGAATCATGTTTCTCAGCCCAGATTTTTAAAATAAGGAAATCTAACACTCATGTTGTATGACAAGGAAACATTCATTTCTGGTACAGATAATTTAAGATAAAGAAAGTTAACGTGTTTGATACATTTTATACGAGGAAGATGTTTGGCAGAGTAAATTGCAGCTAATTCCTTTTAACTGCATTCTATTATGCATCTTAAACAAAAAGAGAGAAAAGTATATTATGAATTTAATTTGATGTATTAAATAGACACAACCAAGTCCTGAAACAACATATTCAAATTTAATAAACCAAGCGATATTGAGTATTTTTCTCCAATTTATCTGATTCAATTTTTGAAATAATAAAGAAAGAACATAAAAATAATTTGACGTGATCTGATGACTAATCTTTCGTAATTGGCGTACTCGGGTAAAAAAGTCAGGAAAAAAACTTTTAAAAAAACCTTAAGTAAAACTGAAGGAATTTATGACAAAAAAACCTGTATTTTCCCCTTCACGTTTTTGTCAGAAATACCTTCAGTTTTCTCTCAGGTAAAAAAACTTGTATTTTACCTTCACATTTTTGTCCGAAATACCTTCAGTTTTCCTTCAGGTAAAAAACCTGTATTTTACCTTCACTTTTTTGTTCGAAAAAACTTTAGATTTCTTTTAGGCAAAAACCCTGTACTTTACTTTCACTTTTTGGCCGAAATATCTGTATTTTCCCTTTAGGCAAAAGCCATTATTTTCTCTTCACTTTTTCGTCCGAAATACCTAAAATTTCCCTGTTGACAAAAAACCTGTATTTTACCTTCACTTTTTTCTCCAAAATACCTCCAGCTCACTTTTAGATAAAAAAAAAAACTAATATTTTTCCTACACATAAAAAACTTGTATTATCACTGCACATGTTTTTTTCTAAAAAAAGGGTAATTTTCCATTGTTTCAACAAACAGTATTGTCGCCAAATGAAATAATTGAAAATAATATTATTGGTGCGAAAGTGATCATTTAAAAAATATAACATTTCAAATTTAAAAGATGTAATATTATTATTTTATTAAATCAATACAAATATATGCTTAAAAATAAAAGAACAAATAAATATTTTACATTAAAATAAAACTCTATTTTAACTGTAGGCATGGAATTTGTAAATGTGTCATAGTATTGTAGTAAACATTTCATTTATATGTTAAAAAAAGAAACTTCAATAAAATAGAGAGTGACAATGTTTGGCATAGTTTGCAATACAAATCTTTTGCACAGTCAGGGTTAAAATAAATGGTGCATTAGCATACGGTATTATGGTGTTGGTATACCGGAAAAGTATACCAAATTTGAACCTATTTTATGAACATTTCCCAGAATTTTGAACAGTTTACAAATCTCTAAGGAAAAAAAAATCTCCAAAGAGTGAAGTATATTGCATAAGTTTCACTTTTCTTATTGTCACATTTTATAGCTTGAATTTAATTTTATAACTGTTTTAGACTGTTTTTATAACTATAATAATTTTTTCACATTTTTCAAAAAAGTGTCAGATTTTTTTTTTCCATGAAAAGCAAAAAGAAAAAATTATAAAGGTTAAAACATTCAAATTCTTATTCAAATGTGTGCAGCAAATAATGTGTAAACCAGAGGATTAAACTCGGGGGAACGGGACTTATCAACTTAATGTAGGACCTGGGGAACACAGGTCATAAAAGGGTCCTTTTTCTGAAGAAAATTGCATTATACACATAACAAACAGCTTTTTCGTGCTTCTTAAAATTTAAACCATACTTTTATGAAAACATAATATATTATAAATACACGCTAAAATGCATTAAAAACTTATGGAAAAGTAAAATTTTTTTCATTATATGCTATTTAAAGTAAATAACATTCAAAACCTAAGGGATTAAATGAAACATGTTTGATGTAATATTCTTTTGTGTCATAATTTTGAAGTTTACATTACATTTCATTGTCATTAGTGAAAAACACCGAGATAGTTTAGTTTACATGAATAGAATTTTTTTTTTTTTTTTTTTTATAAACTAAGAATATAAATTTGCATTAATTTGTATGTTCAGAGAGTGTCAAAAGGCATTTTGGGGGCCCCCTGAAAATGTAAGCTCGGGACACATGCCCCGTGTGCTCCTGTGATCATCAGGACTTGAATGGGCCGATTGTCACCTCTAAATTTTATTAGCATTTTTGTCTACATTTTATTAGTATATATTTCGTCTAAATTTCATCAGTTTTCTTATTAAGCAAAGAATACTAAAAATTTAGTGGCGGAAATAGAGCCATTGGTGCCCAGTTTTTACAAGCCCTGATTTAAACATCAATTTGTAATTTCAGATTTAAGTTTTCTGAAAGTAACCTCCCCCCCCCCCTCCCACACACAGTCTCTCTCTAAAGAAAAAGTTATATTTTAGCATCTTAGCTAAAATGCTAAAAAAATTGTTTGTCAGGTCAAACTTTATATTTGACTAAAAAATCGAAAATTTACATTTTACTTTAAAGGCTAAAATTCAAGTGTATTAGTAGCCAGTGACCGGTAGAGGCTGTATGTTTATTAGCCACTCTGTCAAGTTAGCTGCGTAATGGATTGTAGATTTAAAATAGTTTTTAAGGATCCCACTCAAAAAATTATAAAAAAAAAACATGAAATTAAGTATGAAGTAAAATTTATGACATTTTTCACAACATTTATGCATGAATTTTGTAATATATTTACGGCGAGATTCGTGCCCAAAATTTTGAAATCCCGCCCAAAATAATATCGCGGGTGTGAGTTTCCCGCCTAAAAATTTTCCCCTTTTACCGGAGAATTTTGCTTTTTGAAATGACGATAAAATCCCACGACCAACTGACAAATATCATGATACTTTCTCGCGACTGATTGACGAATTTTACTGGGTTTTTTCCCGCAACAGATCGACGAATTTCATATTTTTTTCCAGCGACCAATTGACAAATTCCATTATATTTTCTGCGAATGATTTACAATTTTATTGGTTTCTCCTTGCAACAGATTGTCGAAATTCACGATTTTACCCAATGTCCGACTGAATATCTACACCAAATTTACGCCAAATGGCGTATTTGAACAAATCTGATTGCGCGCAAAACGGTTATTGAAATTTTTAGTGGTATTCACATGCATTTTAAATAACAATGTAGACCTAATGACAAAACTTGCAAGTGGACCAATAACGAAAGATTAATGTAAAATAAAAATAAAATAAATAGTTTTATAATTTGCTCAATCAATTGCCAATTGTGATAACTCATTTATCATAAACTACTTTTCATTAATTTAGCAAACAAATCTTTTTTCTTGAGACGGATTTAAAAAATATATATGCTTGAAAATTATTTTTAAACCATAGAAAATCACTGAATCTTTCGACCGTTTTAAAACGAGTGTCAATGAAAATTACATTATTGTTCCTATACGATAATGAAAAAATAGAATTGATGCGTTTAGAAGTGATGTAAGATAAATAAAAGCAAAAGTCATACCTCCGGCCGTTGCCGAAATCCATGCATATTTCTAAAATCAGCTATTGGTTTTTAATAAAAATTCAAAATTAAATTACGATTTTTTGACAGAAAAATCCAAAAATCAGTCCAAAAATCAAGGTCGTAAATAGTACAATAATTCAGAAATTCTCAACTACTTACGACCTTGATTTTTACTAGGCTTATCAGATATGGAAGAATTCAGGCAGCTTAATTAATGAAATATCCAGTACACCAAATTTTTCAAACGTCTGACTATCTTTCATTTAATTCATTCTCTTCGCCCCCCCCTTTTTTTCTCATCCGAACCAAATTCTTCAAATGTCTGGCTACCTTTCACTTAATTCAATCTCTTCGTTCCCCCTCCCCTTTTTTTTCTCCTCTGTACTTAAACTCGCCCGGTCTGGCAGGGCGCTCCTATTGTTCTCTGCGTCACATGTGTTTCTTGACTCCGCTGTTGTTTTTGAAAAGATCGCCGCCATTCAATCTTGGCGCGTGCAAAAGACGCAAGCATATTTTACATGGCTTAAATTTTTAAATTGGTTTTAATATTTTGAATAGGCACTGATGATGGAGCTTTAGTGGCTCCGAAACAGCTGTTTGCCAATTTATATATTTTTGTATTTGTGCTATTTCACGTTGTTCATTTATTTTTAATATAACGGCACAAAGTTAAAACCACCGTTTTAGATATATTAAGATTAATATTCAATATAACATATTACAGTCAACACATTATCAAGTTTTAAAGTATTTCAATTAATATTTATTTAAGAGTTGAAAATCTGGGAGCACGGCAGTCCGTCCGCCAAGTTCGCACAGGCCGTAAGCTACCTTTTCCCTGACCATTTCGGCCTACTTTTCACCCCCTCATAACTGCGTTTTGGTGAGAGCTAGAGAGTTTTCTTTTTAACACACATTAATATAATGAAACTGAACTAGGTTCCAAGATTTCTTATTTCTGTATTTAATATTTTTCGAAATATGAGATTCCGAAAAAGGGCTTTTTTGTAACTGACTCACAGGGGATCATCAAATAACTGAAAAGTTAGTGATCATCAAATAACTAAAAAGTTGGTAATCATCAAATACCTAAGGTACTTCTAACAGTCGTAGAATCATAAAATTTGACAAGTAAGTAGGTTTTGTCACACAATCAACCAGAAAAGTCTGAAAACATAGAATTTCTGCCTTTAAACCCTTCAAATAGGGGGTGCTGATTTGGCTATATACAGTTCGTAACACATTCAATTGACAAATTAAATTAATTGCATTGTTGCAACCATTTGTGTTTTTTGTTGTACGATAAACAATTAAGTAATAATAGTTGCCTAGACAATAATTTCCTCGCTCATATTTGACGCCAGAGTTGGTCGCCAAAGACTGATTACACAAAATTAGCCTGAGTTTAAAGGTGTTACATGGTTTCAAGCAGAATGAATTTTTTATATTCTTTTCCGAAAATGTTGAGAAGGCAAATCGTTTAGTTTATCTGTCCGTTTTTCTATTTTTTACTTCCTTAAAATAAATTTTATTATAAATGTCGGTATTCTAGTCGCAATAGCACTCAGTCAATCTGGCAAAATTCCAGTGGGTTGTAAATTCTTTAAGTGCATTTTAATGATGTTAATAAACTTTATATATATATATATATGTGTGTGCACACTGGATTTTTTTTTTGAAATATATATATCTGTACTAATATGATAAAGTAGTAAAGATTGTTTGTTTGTATGGAGTAATCTCTGCAACTAATGAAGAGATTTCAAAAGTGATGGTGGCAAATTGATGGTGACAGTCCCTGTTCCAACATAGGCAATATTTTATGTTGGTGCCACTACCCCCAGGGGGGTGCAAAAACGAAAAACGTTCTAAAAAATCGATTTTTTTCATGCTGGAGAAGCTAGGAACATGAAATTTGGCATGGTAATTACTTATAAGATGTAAATGCTCTCTAAGAAAAAATTCTAATAAAATTCGAAATTTAAAAGGGTGAGATGAGCGAAAAGCGTTCTAAAAACATTCTAAATTACAATTTTGATAGAATATTTGGAACTACAGAACCGTTTTCAAAAATGATGGTCGCAAATTTTTGATGGCAATCCCTGCTCCAACATAGGCTATATTTTACGTCGGTGCCACTAATCCCTGGGTGGTGCAGGAGCGAAAAACGTTCTGCACTTTTTGCATTTTTTTTATACTAAAGGAGCTAGAAATTTGAAATTTGGCATTGCAGTTACTTATAAGATGTAAATGCTCTCTAAGAAAAAAATAAAAAAAATAGATATTTAAAAGGGTGAAATGAGCGAAAAGCGTTCTAAAAACATTCTAAATTACAATTTCTCTGGAATCTCTGGAACTACAGAACCGATTTCAAAAGTGATGGTGGCAAATTGATGCTGACACTTCCTGCTCCAACATAGGCTATAATTTATGTCGGTGCCACTAATCCCAGGGGGGTGCAGGGGGTGCAGGAGTGAAAAATCTTCGAAAATTGCGACTTTTTTCATATTGAAGGAGCTAGAAACTTGAAATTTGGCATGGTAGTTACTCTCTAAGAATAAATTTAAAAAAAATCGAAATTTAAAAGGGTGAAATGAGCGAAAAGCGTTCTAAAATCATTCTAAAGTACAATTTCTATGGAATCTCTGTAACTACAGAACCGATTTCAAAAGTGATGGTGACAATCCCTTCTCCAACATCCTCTTTAATATAAAGCTATGCGTTGCTGACGACTGGGTTTTTCGCTAATCTTTGCCACATATCAAACTCGGAAAATGAAACATTTGAAGTTATTAAAAAAGTAATAGCACGAAAAGTATTTGTCAGAAAATTGTTAAACAAACTGCCTTTGAAAAGTAAAAAAATGTATATTTCTTAATATAAATTTCAAATCTAATGATTATGCCATTTTTCAAATATTGAATTTCAAAAATTACCAAATTTCACAATGGCGTACCATAGCGAAAAGATAATGATAAGAGCGACTTGTCATGAAGTTTATAATGGCTATAGCACGAGTCGCAAATTATAGTAGTCTTATTATTCTGTTAAAATATAAAAATTAACTATGAAATGTCAATATTTTGTTTGATTAAAAATTCGTTAAGAGAAATTGAGCAGCGTAGCAGGCGTAGCTTGCTAGTATATATATATATATATATATATATATATATATATATATATGCATATGCATCACACATATAATACATATGCATCATTATGACGTCCACATAAACAGGGTATTTTTTTCGCCAAATTTGGCGATAGTTCGTTAAGTGTCGGAAAGCTTGGAGAGAATTTGACGCTAGAGGCTATTTTTCATTGCGAATTTTTAGAGCGAGTAATCATCTATTAATATTATGCGGTTAATTAAATGGCAAAACGCACGAATGTTAATAAAGTTTCAATCTTTCGTCACTACACAAGACCTCTGCTCTTGCTATTATATTGTACTGTTATTACACATACTCTTACTATATTGTTAGTTTTTACTCTCTTAAAAGTTTATTATAGAATGAGAATTTTCAGAATTAAAGCATCGAAACTGCCAGTTCTAGATTATTATAAATTTATAATATATATCCAGTTTATCAATATGTACGTTAGAATGAATCTTCTATAATGGGGTTCCTCGCATTTTAGCTTCATGTTTTCGAGTAAATTTAGGTAAAATCTTAAAACCAAGACATATTGACATATTATCTAAGACGATTAGATGAGAATAATGGTAGATTTTCTAATGGAAGAACGGCAGTGCGTCCGTAGATTTTCTAATCTTCTACTGTAAATATGGATAGCTTAACAGGCGTTTAACAAGAACCACTTCACTTCAGTGTAAATTACAGAAGATTACTTAACAGGATTAAAAATCTCCGTTTTAGAGAGTGTAACGATGCAAACGGACATGAAGCGTAAATTTCTAGGTAAATTAAGCGGCAATTGTAAATAAAGATGAAATGGATAACAACAGAAAATATAAGATATGCTGCCAATGATCGCAAAGATAATTTCTCTAACAGAAACTTCCGATTTGGCGAAAGATTGAGCAAGTAAATCTAATACATAAAAATGAAAATCTGTTTGTCTGTCTGCACTTCTATACAAATCAACAGTTTGAAAGCCAGAATTGTGAAATGCTACGTGTAGGTGTATTAAAACACGGCCGAGGCAACTAAAGTAATCCGGAATCGAAATATAATGCAGAGTTAATTTTTAAATAATAAAAAACCAAAAATCTATCAGCTTCCATATCCTGTGCTGGTTCGCGCGATTGGCAAAAAAATCCAAACTGCTGCCAAAAGAGGTGTGATGTCACGTAGATAAGGTCAATTCCAGTTCTTAAGTTAAAACTCCAAAGACTGAATATCGCAACAACCAAATCAAACATTTATCGCCAAAAACAACTCGCAAACCTACAAACACAGGATATTGAACTCTTCCCGCCTTTTCCTATTAAATTTGAACATTTTTCGTTATAGCAGTTGCCAACAATTAAAAATCCACAATGAAATTCTTTCTAGAATAATTAATTTTCTACTGAAAGATTTCCACGTGAAAAATGAAAATAAAAATAAAAAGTTTCAGCAATGGAAAAAAAGATTAATATGACGTCATATTGGTAATATAACGGAAATTTTCAAACATTTCTCAATAATACAAGGAGTATGAGTATGTGTAAATACAGAAAGCAGGTTAATATGACGTCATTCGATAATTAAAAAAGAAAATTAATATAACGTCACATTGGAAGTTTAACGGACTTTTTCAAATGTTTGGGAATTATACAAAGAGAGTATCAATAGGAGTAATAGTGAAAGCAAGTAGGTAAGATGTCAGCAGGTGAGTACAACGTCATACAAGTTTGAGGAACGTATTGAATCATGATAAAAACATGATTATAGAAATATTGGCATATTTTAACATTTTGAAGTTATCTATACAACATGTTTAATTTTGAAATTGATTTTTCTACACAAACATTCTTAAAATCTCGAACTGTACCAAGTACTTCGGCTAGTTATGTAAAGTAATATGATGAAGTGCTTAGCATACATATTAGAAATAATATATTGTTTGCCTGAGACGGCTAGTATTTTGATGTAAACTACAAATAAAAATATAGATTTGTAAAGCATAATAAAATAATTTTAAAATTCTTTGACATTTATACATTTATTATATTTATATCCTTTATACATTTGATAAAACCTACAAAAAGCAGTGATATCCCATCAAAAAACTGTCTGTAAAAAAAAAAGCGCCAAGTTCTCCTTAATGTTTCGGCCGTAAGAAGTACTGATATCTGATGTTCGCCCAAGTTAAAAGTCAAACATCCGAAATCTTTCATTCAAAATGGCTTCCTGCGACTTGGCCGTTAATGCATTTTAGAAGGTTTTTCAAATTCTAAAGAATGTATAATGATCTACATGTTTACTACATTTTTTTGAACATTTTACGCATTTTGTTGTACAAAGTACTAAAATATAATACACATTTTTAAAAACATAATTTCGAGATCATAGCTGTCGAGAATGGTCGACTCTGGTTCTCAGCGTCTCATATAATGTAACACAATGTGAAATTTGATGAAAAAAATATTCATTGGAATTCGTGTTAATGACAATAGACCGTACAAAATGGTCATTAAACCATGGTAAAACTAAATGATGGTAAATCAAATCGAATTTGCCTATTTGCATTCCGATATTACTTTTAAATGCATAATTTCCAATCATTAATTTTGAAATGATTTATCGACGTAATTATTTATTTCAAATGAAAGATATGGCATGTTTAACATCAATCAGGGTGTATTATGTATTCTAATTTATTTTTCTCAGTATTACATTATTCTAATGTTTCTAACCTTGAATGCATTAACGGCCAAGTCGCAGGAACCAATTCTGAATGAAAGATTTCGGATGTTTGACTTTTAACTTTAGCGAACATCAGATATCAGTACTTTTTACGGCCGAAACATTAAGGGGAACTTGGCGCTTTTTTTTTTACAGAAAAATTTTTGATGGGATATTATTTTTTCAGAAATTCCTTTATTTTATCAAAGAAATATTTCACATTTGTACTGTTTACGCTAACAGAATCCTGTCAACTAAGAATGATGCGTGTCAATATGCTTATATGAAGTTACAATTCCAATTATATGCCTGATCGATTATAATTCCTTTACTCTCTTCCACATCATGAATTATTAAAAGGCTTATTAGATTATCAGTTGTAATTCTCATCTCATTTACCATATCTATGTGTTCGTGAAAGTTATCATTGTTAAATTAATATACAGAGTTTCTGTTAATAATTCAGAATACGGCACTATAAACATTAAAATAAGTTTGTTTCAAGAGTTCGTTTTCTCATGATATCAGCCTTTTTTATTTTTATATTTTTCCCTAAAATCTCAAGTAAGAAATTTGTTTCTTGTTTTTATATTAAAGTTCAATGTGTTTAAGATTTAAAATATGCCGAATCTGCAAATGTCAAATAACTGTTTCCTAAATCGTTAGTTTTAAATTTATTGTTTCAATTCCAAAAATATGCGATTAAGGTTTAAAATATGTCTAATGATTGATTCAGTATGTCAAATAACCATTTCTTAGCTTTAAAGATATTGACCAAATTTCAAAATTGTTTTAAATAGCACATACGTTATTTTTCAATTTTCGTATTTGTTCATTTTTAGGGTTTCGTTTATCTCACGAAACGCTATCACTCCCGCTCAGTTGTCTGTCCGTCACAGAGTCGTTCTCAGAACCTATGTAACTTACAGAGTTGAAACTTTGTGTATATATAACTGAATACCTGCTATGAAGCTCAAAATATTAAAATATTTAAACATTTTTTGTTATAGCAGTTACCAAAAATTAAAAATCCACAATAAAATTCTTTATAGAATAATTAATTTTCTATTGAAATATTTCCACGTGAAATAGGAAAATGAAATAAAAAGTTTGACCAATTGAAAAAAAAAATATTAATATGAAATAAAAATGATTGACGCATATTGGTAATAAAACGGAAATTTTCAAAAATTTCCCAATAATACAAGTAGTATGAGTATGTGCATGTACAGAAAGCAGATTAATATCACGTCATTAGAGAATTAAAAAGAAAATTAATCTGACGTTATATCGGAAGTGTAACAGATTTTTCAAATGTTTGAGAATAATACAAAGCGAGTATCAATATGAGTAATATAAATTGTAAATATATGAGATTGAGGAATGTATTGAACCATGACAAAATTAGATTATGGAAATATTCGCATATTTTAACATTTTGAAGGTGTACATCATGTTTAATTTTGAAATTATTTTTTTTAAATATCGCATTTACTCCACATGATAGATATTACTATGACAGGGTATAATTGTGGGCAGGTTCAGATAATATCGGGCAGGTTCAGATATTCGAAAAAGCGAGAAAAATAAACCGGTAAATTTCTACTTTATATAAAACGTGATTTTTTTTTTTTTTTTTTTTGAAAATTAAATTATTAAAGAAAGGATAAAGTGTTTTGTAAGGAATATTAAACGAAACCCTTTGTGCTATCTTCGATCACACTTACCCACTTGTTATTTTATCCTTGTGCCGTAAAAATCCTCTGATTATAACAATAAACATTTCATTTTTGTACAACAAAGTTTATACTTTTGATACTTTTAATTTTATGAATTCTCAACGTTTTCTTGCTAAAAAGTTTAAAAAAAAAACGTGTTTTTAATGTCCGAAAACGCTCAAATTTTCTAAAATTCAATGTGATATTATATTGTTGATATTATACTGTGATATATATTAGCTGCTATACAGAAATGAACTTTTTTATCGTTTTACTTTAAAAATTATATTACCTTAGATTAAAGAGATTTGTTTTTGATTATACATTTAGAATTACGCCGAGTTAGACCGCGAGAATTACATGATAAACATTTTACTTTTTACTTTATCATTGAAATTATATTTCGTCTAATTTTTACATTTTCTTCTTAATCTAACGAATATCATAATTACATCACATTAGGAATTAAACTGAATTTCATGTCAATATTTCCTTTTTTATAATCATTGATTATTTTTTTATTTGCACTCCCCTATTGCCAAACAAAATCTCTATCCCTTTTTAAATAATATATCTATACAGTGTGTTCCAAAATTCGACCGACGAATTAAGAGGGATGATATAAGACATCAAGGGGATGAAAACTTAATCTAGAACATGGTGTCGCAAACCACGTTTAGTGGGTGAAAATCGCAAAAATAGTTATGAAGGGTGTGAAGTCGAGTGGAATAAAAAGGGCCAATAATAAGTATAAAAGCATTTATATGACGTCAAGCATGATTACAATGCATTGCAGTTCAACGTCAGAAATGAGATGATGACACATTTTATAGGAATTGTTCGATGTTGCGGCCACAAAGGTCATGCACAGCCGACACCGACGGGCAAAGAATTGCCGGACGCGTTAAAACATATTCCTATAAAAAATTTCGTCGTCTCCTTTCTAACGTTGAACTATAATGCATTGTAATCATGCTTTACGTGAAATAAATGTATTTTTTCTATTTATTATCGGCCTTTTTTATCCCAATCGACGTCAAACCCTTCATAAATAGTTTTGCGTTTTTCTCCCACTAATCGTGGTTTGCGACCACATGTTCTATGATAAGTTTTTATCCTGTTGATGCTTTATATCACACCTCTTAATTTGTCGGTCGAATTTTGGAACTCCCTGTATATTAGAATATTATGTAGAGCATCATGTAAACTTTGTAAACAAAATAAGAGGCATGTTAGTACAACACAGAAATTTTATTCTTGATTAAGAAATGCTCTTTTTGTGAAAGAAAATTAATCCTTTCAGCTTTTGATGGTTTTCCTATATTTTCATAAAAATGCTTGTAAATCCCAAGATATCTATTTTTTTAATCATAGTTTGATGCTATAATATCTCTCATATCCCGTCATTATATATACGGTTCAAAAAATTATTTTATTAAAAATATGTTTGTCTATAGCCATTTTAACATAACTTCTAGTAATGGAAAAAGCCGGGCCTAACTCCCAAAGGGTTTTAAGTGAAAGTTTTAAACAAAATTCGGAATGTGCATTAGTATAAGATACTTTGTTTTAGAACATATATTTTTTGACTAAATACGTGGATTGCAATTTTGCTTTTTTATTTAATAATCTCTAACAATGACCGTTTTTATACATATATATATATTTGGACTCTCTTGGTCAAGATTTTGGATTTCTCTAAAAACGGACTCTCTTTAACTCTGCATTTATGGCACTCCCCTGCCACACTGCATGTCCGAGGTTTCCTTAAAGATCCGCACAAATTTTATTTATACATTCGTTGTCTATAAAATGAGTACGAGCTGATTTCGAGAACTAAAACCTTGGACTTAAGTGTCAAACGGACTATATGAGCGCGGAATATGCAATATACGTATTTTTCTCATTTCATGGTCATAAAAGAATAATGAGGGTAGAATAAGCAGCAATCCTACATGGATGGTAACACTGAGGAGCTTACTTTTATTTTTATTGAAGAAAATTGAAAATTTATTGATCTGTAAGAACAGACGCAGCATCATTTTTCAATTCAGAATTTGTAGGAAATGAATATGCCTTAAACTATAACGTAATGGAAAAAGCCGCGCCTAACTTCCAAAGGGTTTTAAGTGAAAGTTGTAAACAAAATTCGGAATGTGCCTTAGTATAAGATACTTTGTTTTAGAACATATATTTTTGACTAAATACGTGGATTGCAATTTTGCTTTTTTATATAATAATCTCTAACAATGACCGTTTTTATACATATATATATATATTTGGACTCTCTTGGTCAAGATTTTGGATTTCTCTAAAAACGGACTCTCTTTAACTCTGCATTTAGGGCACTCCCCTGCCACACTGCATGTCCGAGGTTTCCTTAAAGATCCGCACAAATTTTATTTATCAATTCGTTGTCTATAAAATGAGTACGAGCTGATTTCGAGAACTAAAACCTTGGACTTAAGTGTCAAACGGACTATACGAGTGCGGAATATGCAATATACGTATTTTTCTCATTTCATGGTCATAAAAGAATAATGAGGGTAGAATAAGCAGCAATCCTACATGGATGGTAACACTGAGGAGCTTACTTTTATTTTTATTGAAGAAAATTGAAAATTTATTGATCTGTAAGAACAGACGCAGCATCATTTTTCAATTCAGAATTTGTAGGAAATGAATATGCCTTAAACTATAACGTAATGGAAAAAGCCGCGCCTAACTTCCAAAGGGTTTTAAGTGAAAGTTGTAAACAAAATTCGGAATGTGCCTTAGTATAAGATACTTTGTTTTAGAACATATATTTTTGACTAAATACGTGGATTGCAATTTTGCTTTTTTATATAATAATCTCTAACAATGACCGTTTTTATACATATATGTATATTCGGACTCTCTTGGTCAAGATTTTGGATTTCTCTAAAAACGGACTCCTTTATCTCTGCATTTAGGGCACTCCCCTGCCACACTGAATGTCCGAGGTTTGCTTAAAGATCCGCACAAATTTTATTTATCCATTCGTTGTCTATAAAATGAGTACGAGCTGATTTCGAGAACTAAAACCTTGGACTTAAGTGTCAAACGGACTATATGAGCGCGGAATATGCAATATACGTATTTTTCTCATTTCATGGTCATAAAAGAATAATGAGGGTAGAATAAGCAGCAATCCTACATGGATGGTAGCACTGAGGAGCTTACTTTTATTTTTATGGAAGAAAATTGAAAATTTATTGATCTGTAAGAACAGACGCAGCATCATTTTTGAATTCAGAATTTGTAGGAAATGAACATGCCTTAAACTATAACGTTATTTGATAAATTTATCATAAGAAAGTCTACAAATATTCTCTTTTATCTACTTTAAGTATTTTCTTTTAAATGTATGTTTGCATTACATTTTAGCTCATACAAATATATTATTTTTACTAGTTATAATTTCATAAGTAATTAATTTATAGAAAAACGCTATTTTATATATAAACATTTTTTTATGAAATAATAATCTTGTTCTATGCCTTGGAAAATGAAATTTTTATATCATACACGTGTGTATAATTAAAGTACTCTAGAAAGATATATTAATCGCGAATCGATTTTGTCCAAAATGTGAAACGAGTATCATATAAGGTTTATTATCAACAACATACGAAATAAAATACATTAAAACTAATAAACACAAATTATTAATTTTAAAAATTATATAAGTAACAACTATACATATTTTTGTAATGGTAGTATAGTAAATTTTGTTTATATATAAAGGATACGAAAAATTAAATTTAAAATTTATATCAGAGAAATAGATCATTTTGCATGGTGTTCATTTTTTAAAGTATTTTTTAAAAGTTTCGTTTGAAGAATTGTTATCAATCTTAAATGAATAATTATTTAAAAAATTACAAACGACTGGATGATGTATGAAAAGTACTTCGAAATAAAGAATTTTAAAATATCTTATTATGACACGTCAAGATTTTGAAATTTCAATTCCGTTATCTAGCTTGTATATTCAATGTTTATTTTTAATTATGACTACTTTTATTAGCAAAGTGAAAGAAAAAAAAATATCCATGTACTATATATAGCGATTCATATAAATGGTGTTAACTGATATATCTGTCAAATATCAAATTTCTAAATAATTATTATAGTGCTATGCATCCAACTACTTAACGGATTTTAAATGTTGTTCTTAATCATTGTTCCTAATCATCACCGTAAAAAAAAAAAAAAAAAAAAAAAAGATAAAAGATTTTCTAGGAAAATATAATATACCCATGGCTGAGAGTATAAAACAATCTCTTTCGAGTTAATTAAGATACTGAAAAGAATTATTTATATTTAGAAACCAGAGAAACCAATATATTTTCAAGGTTTAAAGAAGCAGTTATAAAAATAAAGTACCTTTTGCTGCCACTACTTTTCGGAAGCGTTTCTGGGTAGTTTTTATTATCTATTAATCAATTTTCTTAAAGAGAAATATCGGTTTTTATGATGTTCTACATTCTCAAGTTTAATGAACATGTTACCCGACAAACCTGATTACTTAACAGGATTAATATTAACGTTAAAAACTATTTCATTTTGTTACACCTACATACATAAAGTCAATTGCATAGCTGAAAATTTGTAATCTTAAGTAATAGTATCCTAAGAAACGTTATTTCAGTTTCAGAGTACGTTTTAATATTTAATGAATCTACTCAGAAAGTTTTCCGAAAATCAGGAGTAAAAGTAAAAAAAAAACTCATTTTTATAAATGATTCTTTACATTTAAAAAATATATTCGTTTCCGAGGTTTCTACAGATAAGGATCGGTTTTCGGAATTATGAGTAACTCGTAAGTGGTTCTTGTATATTTCTTTCCATTGTTACATTGTATTTTTGTATAATAAGAAATCGTGGTCTTTTTTTATAGTGTCCGTTAAAATAAATATCTTTGTAAATGTTATGAAATTTGAATTTTTACATGGTCTCATTGTCCTGTAAATTGTATTTATAAAAACAATGTCCACAATCTAACAAGTATCAGGAAAAATAAATATTCCTTTACAAACAAAATTAGTAGTTAGATCGCCCGCTTTTTCAGATATTTTTGAAAAGAATAACAGATGTACACTTTTATAAATTTTAAATTATATCTGTGATATAATCGAAATTCCGTTATGTTTGTTTGCGATACAATGATACGATGTAGAAAATGTTGCTATTTATTTTAGCAAAAAAATAAGCATAATTGTGTAAAAGTTAGAGTAATAACGATAATACGCTGAAAAATATACGATTTTTAAATTTAAAGCCGCCTTTTGAAATTAAATCTTAATAATAATAATAAACCAGTATAATGTGCACATGGAACTTAAAATTACGTTTCCCTTTTTAAAGATCGTTTTATAATAGTGTTTGATTATTTATGTAATACAGGGTATCCCTGAACTCCTGAGCCATGCTCAAACGATTTTTTCCCATTGACTGTAATGTGACAGAATACTTTTGACTATCCCTGTAAAACAATAAGTGCTACATATTTCCTTTTCAACAGATATTTTGCTATAGTACACGACAGTAATATACAAATATTTCATTGAATCCGAGTATATTTACGCAAGTTAGAGCACGAATGGATGGACAGACGGCACGACAAAGTGAAGTCTTAACATATTTGAAATAGGTTGGAATGTGTTAAAAGAAATAAATAAATTCAAATTAGGAATTTATTCGACATATAAAACTAGAATATGTTAGAATATGGTTTATTTTAATACACATAATAATTCCACATACAAAAGTAGAATAGAAAAAAAAATTCCAAAGCTTTTCCAAATACGGATTTCAATATAATAAAAATATATTTTTGAGGAAAAAAATCAGTTTAAATATGGATAGAATATGGGTTAAAAAGTCCTCATTTTTAAATTAATGGAAATATTCCAAAACACGGAATCTGTTTGTGAAGTCTTTCATTATTTATTCTAGAAAGTTTGAAAAAGAGGCTTGCTTTTTTTAACGGTCTTAAAGATATTTCCATTTAAATTGCATCTATTTTTTCCAAACGCAACGTTGTGAAATTCGGTAAAAGATATGTTATTAAATAATAAAGAAAAATACATCAGAAGAATATTTACAGTACAAACTTTAATATATTGCATTATTTTATGATATACTTTTTAGGTGCGTTCGTAATTATATAAATACGTAGCACATATACTCTTCATCTGGTCTGTCCGTCTGTCTGCATATAACAGCGCAAAAACTATCCAACCAAATGGTTTGAAATTTACGATATATTATCTTTGCAGAATTTTGTCGAGACATTTCAAATTTTATGAAATTCGAATCAAAACTTTAGACGATATTAATAAAAATATTTATTAAGAAATTTTAATTAAAAAAACGGTCATTTCTTGTCATTGGAGCTTCCGAGGTTTAATCGTCAAGCGACCGAGATACTCATTTTATTACAGAAATTAATCTGCAGACGATATGATTCATTTCACAGAATTCAAAATCATCAAGATCTGAATATTTATATAACTAGCTATAGTACGAACGCACCTTGCTTGTCACGTTTGACGTACAATTTCCAACTTGTTTTATAATATTATTGTGTTAGAATTTTATAAACAATTGATTCTCATAAATACAAAATAACGTACACTTGTAAATATGTGATGCAGCTATTGTCATTTCGAATGTAGATTTTTAAAAGCCTTTTATCAACATTCATCCTACACTATCAGCATATTAACAATTATTGAACGATTTTAGTCTGTAAAGACCATTTTTTTTACACTGCAGTAATCAGTTTATTATTTAATTTATTCTCAAAATCCGTTAATACATTTTATGAGCAATCGGAAATTATGGCAATTTGATTATTTATTAAACGCCTTAAAATTGTAAAAATGAGATGTTTAATTATATTTTTATTAGTAGTAACCTTTTATTAACTAGTGTTTCACTTAGACGATTTGGGCCAACACTTATTGACCAATTCCAGACTATATAAATTTGGATTTAGTGTTCACGTTAAATATTCGCTAAACACAAACTATTAAACCCCAACTACACGATTGTCACGTATCCCTACGAATGCAAATTTCAGATTGAAAACTGACTAATAACAAAAAAGGAAAACTGCAAGCCAAGGAGGGATTATGGATCACTTTCCAACACTTCTATGATATTTACACAAAACTTCATTGCTTAATAAGATAAAGAAGGTACATAATGAAATATTTTTGAAAACACATAAAGCATTTGAAAATCAGATTTCTGCAATTACCGTCCATAGGCTGTAAAGTACTCAATTCTTTTGTGCAGTTCTGTATTCCATTTATATCCACTACCACTACTATTTATATCCACTTATATACTCTACGTAGTATGTTAAAGATTTGATACAATGAAATCGCGTAGTATATTGAAAATTCACTTTAAGCAATTTCTACTAATAGACGGAAACATACTTTAGTTCTTTTGTACTGTCCTGTATATTAAGAATTTTTGGTACCTCTCTATTATCCCGTCGACCACTTTTCATAACAAAAAACTATAGCCAAACTGTAAGATTAAACGCCAAAAATGCAGTCCCATTTACTTGATGTCAGAAGCATTATACGTGTTTGTTATGTCATCAAGTGGTTTTAAATTCGACATTTGAGTGTATTTTTCATTATGTTTTACTGATTTATTAGTTATTTCATTAATTAAAATAACAATTGTGTTCTTAAATTCTTATATTTTATTTATTTATTTATTTTGATATTCCAATGGGAACGTTTTCCCATTTATTTGGCGTTACAGTTTGGCGATAGTTTTTTGTTATGAAAAGTGGTCGACGGGATATAAGAGAAGTACCGATTTTTTAATACACACCACAAATTAAGCTAAAATTAAAATCAGGCTAAAATAAGTTTTAAACTATTGAAATCACACTTCCAGAAATTATCAGCGATATGCAGCCATGTATTCATCTCTTTGTGTAGCCCGTATATGATTTTATTTATACTCTGCAAACATCTATTGGTATACTAAACGAAGTTCAGTTTCAAAATTCATAACATAATTAAAGTCCATTTTTAAGCAATTGACGCTCGTGCACAGTAGTACTTAAAATATATTTTGCGTAGTCCTGTATATAATAATATATACAATATAAAAAACTTTCACCCACTGAATTTTGCAAAAAATGAGTTTTACTAAAAAAAGCATACCATATATGAAAACGAACTTATGTAAATTATTGCTAATTGACAATATTTCGGATACACTACTGTTTAAAAAAAACTTTGTCCCTGTAAATGAACGGTACATTTTTTTATTTTTTTCACACAGCATTTTGCTAAAATTGAGTTTTACTAAAAAAGGCATGTCATCAATGAATACGAACTTATATAAATTATAGCTAATAGACAGTGTTTCGGATACAGTACTGTCTACGATTTTTTTTCTGTTTCTTTGTAAATGAACGGTAAAAATGTTAAGCACATCACATTCTGCAGCACATATCTTGTAGTAAACTTCAGTAATGTATATCAATTTCATTACATTTGAAGTAGTGTAGCATAGTTGAAATACGGTGCAAACAAATTTTCCCCGTAGACCATTAAGTAACAGAATTCTTAGTGCAACACTGTAATATTAAATGCTTTGCATCCCATGTGTTACAGTATGCATGTTTTAATGCACTTGATAAATGCATACCAATGTCAATTTGTTTGAATGTAGTAATTTAACATTGTTAACCCCTTGAAGGGCGTTGGGATATAATATATCCCACCTCATTTTAATTCCCAAACACAATGCTACCGGAATTTTGGAATAAAATTTTGCTTTCATAATATACGTGAAGAAAAGCTTTTACTTATTTCGAAATAAATGAATCAATAATTTCAACATTTTGAAAACATAAGTACTTTTCCCCTCAAAGGGCTAAAATGCACTTGAAAACATTTTTTGCTACTGACCATAATGTTTTACGGAATACTTTTGACAGTCCCTGCTCCACATTTCATTTACAACAGCAATCGTTTTAAAGTAAACGTTAATAACATATAGGAAATACAGGGCAATACGAGTATATTTGCGAGAGATCAATCAAGCAGATGGATAGCCAAACTGAAGTCATAAACATTTTTCAACTGTGTTGGAAAGCGTTAATAAAAAAAAATGAAAAAGTTTGTACAGACGTCTGTGTGGAAAACAGGCGTTAAACGTAACAGAAGATGTGTTATACGTTGCAAGTGTTTGCGGGGGAAAACACGGTAGTTCAAAGTTTATAATTTTAAAAGCGTTTGTAAAATTATATGTAGCCATTTCAATATATTTTTAAATAATTAATTTCTATATAGTATCTATAAAATATATGTAGCAGTAATATTATCAAATAAGCTAGTCAACTTTGCTAGTGATCAGAATATAGGAGCATACTTTTTGATTAATAATTCTTGGGCTTCAGTACATAAAATCCTGTTTAATAAATAGTAATAATTTTTTTTAAACAGAAACTCAAATCTCACAACCAGTAAAACAAGTGTGAGAATATTGAAAAAGTCAAAAGAAATTGTGACTACAACAACGGTATGCAATAACATTCCTTTGTATGCTAATATTTATAGGGTACATTAAGAAACTTCCCTTATTTAATAAGCTGAAGGACTAACAGTAATAAAACAAAAATAAAATATCAGTTGTTCTTGGATATTTCAAGTGGTGTTTGAAATATTAAAAGTATGGATCACGCTCATTTTATCTCTTGCTGTAAAAAAATCCAGCTGAAATACGTCAAATATAAGTAAAATTGAAAATGTATTTTTTTTTAAATATATATACTATATGATATTTTTTTATCATTTTTGTATAAAAAAAGTTACGCATTAAAAAAGTATGATGAAAGAGTAACAGTATAAATTAATTAATATTAATTAATTAATTAATGAATTAATGACATAAATAATAATTAATGAATTAATGACATGGATAATAACTGCCGAAACATCAGTTGAGGCTTACTGTGGAGACACGAAAAGTTTTTGGTTTCTGTCTGTCTGTCTGTCTGTCTGTTCCGGGATAACTGCCGCAAAAGTTATCCGATTAGTTTGATTTTTGGTAGGTATGTTGGTGAGGTACCCGGAATTAGCTGTATAGTTTTTAGTTACGTTTGGTTCATTCGTTCGGAAAATATAAAACATTTCTTTTTAGGTCATAATGCTTTCCTATGGGAATTCAGACTATTTTGAAAATTTTCATCTATTGAAATAAAATGGCGCATTTGACTAATGTATGCGCATTTGATTAATGTATTTAATGTGTAAGTTATGAAGGCTAAAATTTATCAAGTCAGGTCTTAAATTATTCAAATTAATTTGAAATTTTGTTAATACATTCGTCAGTGTACAATGTTTGGTGCAATTTTATACATCTGTTCTAATAATATAATACATTTTATTCTATCATTTTTTGCAAATTTTAAAATGTATTTATTTTTATTTTCCTCTTTAATTTAATCGTAACCTAGCGACTACATTTTAAAGAATATCAGAATAATAAAATTCAAATAACTCAAACTATTTTGCTACAATATTTTATTCGCAAAATAAAATAGTTTTGAGTGATTTTAATATTTTATTGAAATAAATGAGAATTTATTTTGAAACAAGTTACCTTTTAACTACTATAGAATGATAACCGAAACATTTTTACATGAGATATTCATTTTCTGGAAGAGATATGGATTTTTCGTGGTTCAAAATTAGTATTACTTTTAAAATAGGATATAATATCTCGAACAACAAGATGGTTAATCTAAAGAAATTAGCTTAGTAAAAAGCATCCATACAGACTGAAATAGCACTATTACTAAAAACTGAGATCATACAAAGTTATTACAAAAAATACTTTATAGCGCCAAACCACGGTTGCTATTTAGTGAATTGGCAGTGGGCACGATTATGAATGATTACCCAATAAGTTTAAAAGTTTCTAAATAAGCCTATTTTGGGTAGATTTTAGTATGCTATTGCCATCGAGTTAGATCAGGATGTACTTAGGTAACAGAAATATTATAGAATGACCATCAAAACTGTTTTCCGAAACAAAAGTTGCAATAGCACTAGATTTCTGAAATAGATATAAGTGAAAAGATTCAGTTTACATTTCCATAAGTTGCTTTTGTACACGAGATATTATTCAACCTATTTATCAGATGCGTGTGTTTCGTGGTTGGCAGGTAAGTAAATATTGCTATTTAGGCATTAGGATAACATGAAATTATTTTCGAAATGTTTGCTTATTCTACTAAAACCACTGTGTAGAACGAAATCCAAGATATACTAGAATCATTCACACAATCAATAGTAAATCACGAATATAAATTTGTTAAGATTAGGGGGGGGGGGTTCAGGGGGTCTCTGCCCCCCTGAAGAAATGTATTTTTTAAATCTAAAACATAGAATAAGAAGTTCATAAGAATGTCAGAATATTATTGCATAAACCGTGTTTAATTAAACGTTTCTAATTTCTGAAACCTTCAAATTATTTTAAAAGCGTATAAATATATACGTAGTAATTTTAAAAAATTAATTTGCGGATTGTAAGATGTTAAATATTATGAAAAGTGAGATAAAAAAACATTGACTTTCAGAGCTGACGTTGAGGCTCCTGATCTGTAGATTTACTAGTTAATGAATTAATTAATATTATGAAAGAGATATAATTACATTGTAACCAAGTATGACAGGTAAACGTTGTAATAGCAACAAAGTAATACATCATCTTAAATCACTCCAACTTCCCATAGGATTTCCGAATAGACCGCTACTTAATAAATAACAACTTTAAGTTGTTTTTCAGGAAATTATCTGGAATCTGTGAAAAATTATTTTACAGAAAAAAATTCTCTTTCAACCGAAAAAGATTTCACATCATATTTTACGACTTATGTGGAAATATAGTGAAAGAATTTGAAAAATTAAAAGAGTAATTGCCGAAACGTCAGTGAAGGCTTACTGTGGAGACCCGAAAAGTTTTTGGTTTCTGTCTGTCTGTTCCGCGATAACTGCCGCAAAAATGATCCGATTAGTTTGAATTTTGGTAGGTAAGTTGGTGAGGTACCCGGAATTAGCTGTATAGTTTTTAGTTACGTTTGGTTCATTCGTTCGGAAAATATAAAACATTTCTTTTTAGGTCTTAATGCTTTCCTATGGGAAATCAGACGATTTTAAAAATTTTCATCCATTGAAATAAAATGGCGCATTTGATTAATGTATTAAATGTGTAAGTTATGAAGGCTAAAATTTATCAAGTCAGGTCTTAAATTATTCAAATTAATTTGAAATTTTGTTAATACATTCGTCAGATTTTTAAAATTAGATGTACAATGTTTGGTGCAATTTTATACATCTGCTCTAATAATATAATACATTTTATTCTATCATTTTTTACAAAATTATTTTCTCCTTTTTTACAAATATTTCCGATGCATTTTTTTCTCTCTTTCATTAAATGGTTGCTAAGCAACTATATTTCAAAGAATATCAACAAAGGAAAATTCAAGTGAATCGCATTATTTTTACGCGAAGTTTTATTAAAAATTGCCAATTTTCGGGTTTTAAGTTTTTAATATGCTTTTTTTAGGTGCGTTCGTAATTATATAAATACGTAGCACCTATAGTCGTCGTTTGGTCCGTCCGTCTGTCCGTCTGTCTGTCCGTCTGTCTGTCCGTCCGTCTGTCTGTCTGTCCGCATATAACAACGCAAAAACTACCCAACCAAATGGTTTGCAATTTAAAATATATTATCTTTGCAGAATTTTGTCGAGACATTTCAAATTTTATTAAAATCGAATCAAAACTTTAGGAGATATTAATAAAAATATTTATTAAGAAATTTGATTTTTTTTTTTTAAATCGGTGCTTTTTTGTTATAGGAACTTCCGAAGTTTAATCGTCAAGCGACCGAGATACTTATTTTATGACAGAAATTAATCTGCAGACGATATAATTCATTTCACAGAATTAAAAATCATCAAGATCTGAATATTTATATAACTAGCTGATACATATACCTGAATATTTATATAACTAGTTAAGATATTTGTATGAACAGTGTCATAAAATATATACTTAACTAGCTGTTTAACCCGTTCTACGCACGGGATATCATGAATTTAATTCTAAAACGTGCGTACGAACGCACCTCGTTTGTAACGTTTGACGTACAATTTCCAACTTGTTTAATTAAATAGATGAGAATTTATTTTAACTACTAAAAAATGATTACCAAATCGGTTTTCCAAGTGAAAATAATAAAAACGTTGAATGCGTAAATTGAATATAGGTCAAATAAGATGAATTTAAATTCGTATAAGTATACTTTATACACGAAATCTTATTCAACTTCAGCCACATATTATGTTTAGTAGTTGAAATATAACTATTATTTTAAGGATAGGATAAAATCTCTTGTACAAAGAGATGGTTTATTCTAATGAAATGAAAATTGCAAATACATTCAGACATATACTCAAGAAATGAAATAGCGCAATTACTGGAAATTGAGAATAGAATATTAAAGCGGCAACGGGGTGTTCAGGGGGGCTCCGCCCCCCTGAAATAATGTATTGTTATTCTGAAAAAATACAGTAACAAGTAGTTTATCCTATCATTGCATAACATTGTGTTGAAGGGGGTACTTCTAAAATTTCCGAAACTTTCGATAAATGTATATTCTTATAAATGTATAAATAACTTAAAATGATTGAATTTTAGTGTGTCAAATATTATGCAGATAATGTTAAAAATTAGTAAGATTAATGAACAATGATTTTTTGAGCTGACGTTGCGGCCTCTGATCTGTAGATTTACTAGTACAATATATTCTTTCTCATGGAACACAAGATACTTCTAGCTGAATTCTGTAAAAGGTTATTCCTTTATAAACAGCGACTTCAATTCTCCTATCTGCTACTGAATTTTAATGCTTTCAAATTTTCTTATAACTTTTCTCTTACGTTCGGTCTGTTACGCTGTAATAAAAGTTAACCCCAAAAGATAGCACAAGTTATCATAATATTTTTTCAATAGCGCAATTTTCGTTTGATTTTTATTGCCGAAACGTCAGTTGAGGCTCACTGTGAAGACCCGAAAAGTTTTTGGTTTCTGTCTGTCTGTCTGTCTGTCTGTCTGTTCCGCGATAACTGCCGTAAAAATTATCCGATTAGTTTGATTTTTGGTAGGTATGTTGGTGAGATACCCGGAATTAGCTGTACAGTTTTTAGTTACATTTGGTTCATTCGTTCGAAAAATATAGAACATTTCTTTTTTGATCATAATGCTTTCCTATGGAAATTCAGACGATTTTGAAATTTTTCAGTCCTTGAAAATAAAATGGCGCGTTTGGTTAATAAATTTAAACGGTAAGTTATGAAGTCTAAAATTTATAAAGTCTGGTGTTAAATTATTCAAATTAATTTGAAATTTTGTTTATACATTCGTCAGATTTTTTAAATTAGGTGTATAACTTTTTGTGCAAATTTATACATCTGTTCTAATAATATAATACATTTTATTTTATCATTTTTTGCAAATTTTAAAATGCATTTATTTTTATTTTCCTCTTTAATTTAACCGTAACCATAGCAACTATATTTCAAAGAATATGAAAATAATAAAATTCAAATAACTCAGGATATTTTGCTACAATACTTTATTCGCAAAATAAAATATTTTTGGGTATTTTAATATTTTATTGAAATAAATGAGAATTTATTTTGATACAAGTTACCTTTTAACTACTATAGAATGATAACCGAAACATTTTTACATGAGATATTATTCATTTTCTGGAAGAGATGTGAATTTTTCGTGGTTGAAAATTAGTATTATTTTTAAAATAAGATCTAATATCTCGTACAACGAGATGGTTAATCTAAAGAAATTAGCGTAGTAAAACGCATTCATACAGCCTGAAATAGCACAATTACTGGAAACTGAGATCATAAAAAGTTATCACAAAAAACACTTTATAGCGCCAAATCACGATTGCTATTTAGTGAATTGACAGTGACACGATTATGAATGATTACCCAATAGGTTTAAAAGTTTCCAGATAAGCCTAATTTGGGGAGATTTTAGTATTACTTCTAGGAAAAGGGCCAAAAATTTATGTATAACAGATTTTTGATATTAAAAATGGCCACAAGGGGGGGGGGGGAAGGGGGGGTTTTAGAAGAAAAAAATTCATAACTTCATCATTTTACAAAATATCAAATCCTCCTAAATTTATTATAAATCCTCTTACTATTACCTAAAACTTTTATTTTGACAAGTGTTTTGTAGGACCAACCCTTATAGCAAATAAATAAATAAATAAATAAATAAAAACAAAAAAATCCCTGCCGGCTCCGCCTGCGAACAAATTAGATTTCGAAGTGGGCGGTCCCTTATGGAACCCAACTGCGGCATCATGGCAAAAAGGTAATTTCTTCGGCAATTCCCAACAAACAGGGCGCCCCACGGTCTGCGTCTTCAAAATCTACCTGTGCCTGTAGCCCAAACCGTCAGGGATTTTTTAAAATTTATATCATGAATTATTAATAACATAAATTTACAAGAGCATTAAGAAACAAGATAATTTTTAATGATTAGTCACAGACACTGATACATTGAAAATTGATCACTGATACATTGATCAATTATAAAAATGCAAAATTATTTTTAAGAAATATGCAATTTAAAGGAACGCAATAAACAATAAAGATGTGTGTTTCAAAACCATATAATTCAAACGATGTATTTTAAAAATATCTGCAAAAAAATGCGCTTAAAAGAAAATCAATTCATTTCACAGATTTATCTTTTTTATAAAAGTACAGATTTATCTTCGTGTCTACAATCGTTGCAAATGTGATTTGTATTTCAAGATTAATTTTAAATCAATTTTAAGAGCATAAGCAAATGGACGATATGTCTCACGATGACACCAGTAAAAAGGAAAAAATATCCTATAAAATGCGTTGTTTGCGCTAACACTTTAATGGATCACAAGTAATTTGATATATTTCTCGAACTTTAAATGTATTTGTTTTAAAACTACATCAGAGAGTTAGATATCAATTCGGTCAGTTAGGCGTATTTTATATTTTTTCGGAAAGTTCAATATGTATGAACAGGACGTTTACATATTTTCCATACTTTTATATATATATATGAGCAGAAGGAATGTGAAACATCAATATGTATATATTTTTAACACTAATATAATAATTTATTTAAAAAAGAGTCAAATACATTATAAATATTAAAAATAAAGTTATTTAGATAAATTAGAAAAAAAAAATAGATTTTATTGTGTGTGTTTGGAATATTTCTCGATTTTCAGATGTATTAGTTTTAAACTACATCAGACAGATCAAGGATCAAGCACGATTAATTGAGTGTGCCTACATGGGGCGTAATGACCACGTTTATCACGTATAAAAAAGAAATCAATCGAAACAGATGTCACCAGATGTTAGGTGCGATAGATGGTGCATCTCGCAGCTAGCTGCAGAAGAGAAGCGCTCTGCAGGAGCATCTGATGGTCAGAACATAACTTTATACGTTTGTCGGACCAGTCGACTATCAGAAGAAACGAGGAATACCTCATCTCCAAAAAAAAAAAAGACTCTTTACAGAGACCATACAAATGCATTTTACATTAAAGAATTTTTCTAACACAATTTACATTAATACAATTATATTTAAAAATAAAAGTTTAAAATTTTGCAAAACATCAAAAATACATTGCAATAAACAGCACATATATTAAATAACATTTTGAATAGCTATTTACAGTTTTCTTTAATTTTTGCAACACCATCCATCAAGACAAGGTTTTTCTTTTTCTTTTCTTTTTTTTTTTTTTTTTTTTTTTTTCAATATGAGGTTGCGTCATAATATAATTGTAAAGTTTTTAGAAGTAGTTTGCCATAAATAAGTCCCTTTCTTTGTAGGCTTGTTGCGGAGCAGGTGGCGCCATTTTGGGTGGTTTTTGGGCGATTTTTGGAGGAATTACATTTTCCTGGATTTTTTTAGAGTTATCACTCTTTTTCATAGCATCGGGGCAAGTTTTCCGAAATCTAGGGTTTACTGGGTAGTTTTCGCAGCCTTTGTGATTTGAAGGGTGACTCCCGTTGAAATTTCAGCAAAGAGGGGAGGGGGGAGGAGCTTTTTCTTTACGGTCGTCACTTTTTCTAGGCCATTCTCTCGAATGATGGTTCAGACCGCAACCAACGCACCGAGGTGGTCGGACGCAGTCCTTTGCCGAGTGAAATAAACCTTGGCAATTTCAACACTGTGCAGCTTTACGTGGCGACCTATAAGCTCCAACAGAAACTTTAATTTTTAAGAGGGAAGTCAGTTTAAAGATTTTTTTGGAAG
Organism: Maratus michaelseni; assembly: GCA_963931845.1. NCBI lineage: Eukaryota > Metazoa > Arthropoda > Arachnida > Araneae > Salticidae > Maratus > Maratus michaelseni. Next base: position 11,410,609 of record OZ007596.1, read on the forward strand.
TTTCACATTTTGGAAAGTGTCAGAGAAAGAGTGGATTCTTTTTCCATCTTTTATACTGGTCATTAGAGCGATTTTTATGATGTCTAATAGATCTTCAGGAAGTGCTTTTTGAATTTTATCTATAGGTGTGCTTAAGGGCAAACCTCTAATTACAGATTTATTGCGGTTTATAAGTCGGTCGTAACGTAGAAATTAAATTTTTGCACTTTTAGAAATTCGATGATTTTTTGCATGCTGCAAAACGAGTCGGGATGTACCTTGACCCAACTACCCGATGTTGCAGCAATGAGATTGGGGTCGCAATTTTTTTCAAGATTTTCCGTAAATTCATAAGAACTTCTATATCTCTGACCATAATGGGTTTTGGATTTTTTCTTTTAGGAATAATTTTTTGGGTTTGGAGCTCGTGATCTTTCTTATCAGAAGTTTCTGAAGTAGCGGGAGCGAGATCTTTTACTTCGACAATCTACATAATAGTACTTGGAACCCCAGTAGCACCCTCGGTGACGCTATCTGTCGCATTTTTTGGCAGAGACTTATCTACACAGTTATCATCATCCTCAGAAAATTCAACCTCAAAAGAAATTTTTTCCTTTTTTTTTTTACGTTTGGGACAAGACTTGCCAAAATAACAGCTTCTTTCCTTTTTTTTCTTTTTACTACTTTTTTGGAAGAAACAGGGTTCTCCTCGATTTTAAATACGTCGAAATAACTATTTGTTTCGAAATTCCATGCTTTAAAATTTTTAAGATCTCTGACCTTTTTTTTAAGACCGACGTAGCTATTACCGAATTTGTCATAAAATCTTTTTTTCTCATTCTTCGAAATCTAAATAACATCTCTTCTCAAACTTTAACATACAACCTAGCAGACGCTTAGCAAAAAAGAAGGCACTTCCACGACCTACCGTCATTCACTCCGTATAATTCATAAAGCACTCCATTGAGAAAGGTAGAGTGTTGAGGCAGTTCGTGATAAAGTTCTGAAAAGAGCACCTACACTGCTCAGTAGACCGTACCTTTACGACCGATAGCTAGGGAAAGTGGCTGCGAAGCCGACGCGATGACTTCAGCAAGGTCTGGAGTTGGAGCTTACACACACGCTGTCTCCATCAGAAGCTACGTATATATCAAACTTATAAATTGGGAGTATGATATAAATTGCATTATTTTCGACTTATTACATAAGTCGAATAACATAAGTCATTAAAAAATGCGATTTTATATTTCTAAAAAACTGGTGGCAATCAAGAGAACTGAACTAACGAAAAGTAGCTCAATGTCAACACTGGGATGAAAACATGACTTGAACCAATCATAAAGTCTATTAATTAAATCTGTATTCAAATTTTGTTACGGGTCGTTTACAAATAGAAAGTATTTGAACATGAAAAGTTTCAATACTAATACATAATTTTGATATATTGTTTGGATTATTCGGTAAATTTTACCTTTGGATATTAAACGGCTAATCGTTTGATCAAATAGTTTACGAGTTAACTATAGTTACGAGTTTACGAATAGTTATGGATGTTTCAAAATTAAACTTCTAATACTGCATTAACTTTTTATTGTTGTAAAACAGACTGCAATGCTGGTAGCTTTCTGAGCTAAACTCAAAAAGTACTTGGTGGAATGAACTGCTATTTGGATTCGAAGAATCATTGATTAAAATTCATATTTATTGCTGCAATACAGGGCAACAAAAAAATTGTCTAGTGCGTGGAATATTTTAACGATTTCTTTAATATTCGTGGAAAATTTTAACAGTAATTTTGACTAATAAATTCGAAAATAACTTATGTTTTTCTCTAACGGGTCTAGTTCTTTGACTGTACGCATGTGCATTTGGTTCCATTACATTGTAAAATATATTTCCAACAATGTACATGTGCTGATATTATAGTGTATTAGGGGAATTAAGAAATTCTGTTTCTTTAAGAAAGGTTCTTATTGTATTCGTACTAATAAGGTATTTGTAGTTTTCACTTTTGTGTGTTCCCAAGGAAATTTTGCTCCACTTCTACAAAGGCTCGCCAAGCTATTGCTTCATTCTCGTGCATCGTTTTCACGAAATTTGTGTCCTCTATGAGCTTACGGATCATTGGTCCATCAAAGTCCTTGCTTTATGACCCCACACTAGTTATGGGGAGAAACGCGCAAAGAAACACTCAAGCTAATATTAAACCTATGGGAAGGTTCTTTATAGATTTCCCTGTCACATTTTAATATCTTTAAATGCTTTTTGCATATAAAATCTAAGGTCAATCTCTAACTTTGATAGTTTTTATTTTTTCGATTTTCGTTACAATTTTTTTATAAGCAGACATTTACAATTTTGGAACCGGTTAGAGCAAGTTCTCAAAGTGAAAGTACCCTGATATAAAAAAACTGAGATCAAAATCGAAAACGTAAAAACTAACAACGTTATAGATCGACCTCGGCTATCCTATGCAAAAAAAGTATGTAAACATATTAAAATGCGAGCAAGAAATCTATAAAGAACCTTCCCATAGGCTTAACAATACCGTTCGAGTTTCTTTGGATGACTAGCGTAAGGCTCTTAAGATTTTCAACAGTCATGCACTTTGATTAATACCTAATATATAACAGAGGGATGTTACATATCTTAAAACCTTGACCTGATATGTCAAAATAAAGACCATATTTGGATTCAGGGGAAAAATTTCGTATAGGAATGGTGTTTATTTCCTAAACACCAAAATCATTGTTTTCCAGTGTAATCAAATTTTGAAATTATATATATTTTGAAATTCTGTTTACATAACAATTGAAAGTTTTCGACTGTGTTTCTTTTTTTTTTAAATTCTAAAATATATTATTTTTTTAAATACAAAATAATTATTATATTTGGAAATAGCTATTATTGTATAGATATATTTTTTTCTTTTCAGAAACATTTATTTTGTTTTCCAGGTAATACAGTCAATTTATATTATTGTTAATCAGTGTAAAATTAAAAAAATTAGAATGCTGTTAACAACGAAAAGATTGTTTGTGAGCAGTCAGATGATAAAACGACGGAGCGAACGAAGCAGATTTTTACTATATTTATAATCATGCACTTGAACTCCAAACTCACAGGGACCGATTAAAAATTATAATTTTAGACATTAAAATGTAAAATAACATTTCATGCTGTCATTAAAGAAAGTGTATTTGTTTATCAATAGAAAAAAGTACATACAAAGACAAGTCAATACATTTTGAATTGAATTATTCTGTCCTTTTTTAGCTCACAGGCTATCAAAGCCTGAGAGCTTATGTGCCCGCCGGTTCTGTATGTATGTATGTACGTACGTACGTATGTATGTATGTACGTAACGCGATAACTCTTGATAGAAGTAACCGCTTTACTTTAAATTTTGTTTATAGGTTCCTTGTAATAAGGCGCTTCCCTGATTAGTTTTGGAGGTTCATTGGTTAAGCATAAAGGGGGGAAACGGGGGGTTAACCCCCCATAATTTAGATAAATGGATTTTTCATGCAGAATTATCCCATTTTCTTCAAATTTTGTATATAGGTTCATTTTGATAATGCGCTTCTGTCAATAGTTTTGGGGGTTCATTGGATAAGTATAAAGGGGGAAAGGGGGGGATAACCCCCCTTAATTTAGATAACTGAGTTTTTCATGCAAAATTATCCGATTTTCTTCAAATTTTGTATATAGGTTCATTGTGATAATGCGCTTCTCTGAAGAGTTTTGGGGGTTCATTGGTTAAGTATAAAGGGAGAAAGGGGGCTAATCCCCCCTTAATTTAGATAAATGGGTTTTTCATGCAGAATTATCCCATTTTCTTCAAATTTTGTATATAGGTTCATTTTGATAATGCGCTTCTGTCAATAGTTTTGGGGGTTCATTGGTTAAGTATAAAGGGGGAAAGAGGGGGATAACCCCCCCCCCCTAATTTAGATAAATGAGTTTTTCATGCAGAATTACCCGATTTTCTTCAAATTTTGTATATAAGTTCATTTTGATAATGCGCTTCTCTGAATAGTTTTGGGGGTTCATTGGTTAAGTATAAAGGGGGAAAGGGGGGGCTAATCTCCCCTTAATTTAGATAAATGGGTTTTCCATACAAAATTATCCGATTTTCTTTAAATTTTGTATATATATTCATTGTAATTAGAGACTTCCCTGATTCGTTTAAGGGGTTCATTAGTTAACTATGAGGGGGGTAACGGGGGGATGCCCCCCCTTAATAAATTGTTGATTTCTTTATTTTTCGAGGGGAATATTTCAAATTCTTTGAAATAAGAGTATAATATAAAATTATTGTGAATAGCCTGTGAGCTCAATGCCCTCAGTTTAACTGGGCAGTTTTCTTTTTATTAACTCTTTCTGACATATTTGAAAAGTATTTATGAATTCGATATGTCTGGCTGTCGGGCCGTCTGTTTGTCCAAGCTGTAAGTCGCGAAAATATACTCGGATTCCCATGTAATTAATATTTGTTATTGAGGTTTGTTATGGCATGTTAGTTATTGAAAAAGAAATGTGCAGACGTTATAGTTCATGTACAGGTGCACTCAAATGTATTCCGTTACATTATGATGTATGGGAAAACAGCATTTGCGATGTAATTAAATGGTGTTAAATTATTTGAAACATAATGAAATGTCTATGAATTTTGGAGGCTTACTAATATCAGGTGAGTTTAAAATATGTTGAGTGTAGCACTTTCAGTTCATTTACAGGGCAATCAAAATAATTCCGTTACATTATGGTCTAAGGCAGCCATACTCAACCTGCGGCCCGGAGACCTTTTATGTGCGGCCCGAGATACATATTCAATAATCTCTATTTATTACCATTAATTGAGATGTGTATAAAAGTTTTTAAGACCTTCACTGTTCTTTTATATATTTTCATGGGGAGACAAAAACTGTCCTATTATTTAAAATTACTAATTTAAAATTATTTTAAATACCGTTTCCTTAGTCAAACGTTCTTTTTACATGTAGTTCTATTTGTGCTATAGTGGTGTATACATTTCTTAATCATCACCACTAAACCAATATTATTCCAAATTTATTACATTTGCACTATACATTTCTACATATAAAAAAAAATTGTATTGAGAAAACGATTAACTTATTAAAGCAAATCACCTTATTTTTTTCTTTAGAACTTGGAAATGCTACATTGTTTTATTATTACGTTTAACTAATAATGCTTATTGGGGTTGAACTTTTATCGTGAAAAACATGGGTAGCTAAATGTTTTATACTACTATTTGTACATCATTTGCAATTGAAATCTACCACAAAGTTTATTGTTTGGAAATAGTGGTGTTAAAAGTTTTGGTAATATTTCTTTTTCGACAAACGATCAATTCTACCGATTATATTAAATTTATTTTAATTTTAATTTTAATGCCTGAGGAAGACCACTCGGCTGAGGGCGAACCCAGCCGTTGAGCGTTTAATGTCTTCCCCGGCTAGCTCCCCGGCACGCAGGGATTAAACGTGGCAGTACAAGCTTCGCCAATGGCTGGTCCGGCTGGGCAAAGCCCCACGCGACAGGTGGCAGGAACTAAAGACATACAAAAAAAAAATTACAGGGTCTGTCGCTGGAACCAGCGTTCCTACGCGACAAGGAGCGACAGACAGGGTGAACGAGGTCCACAGGTGCGCCTGCACCAGTTGTACAGTCCGCTAATTTAGTAGAAGGGTGCAGTTCTTAGATAAGACTGTACCAATTGTACAGTTCGTAAATGACGGCACTTGAGATGTGGAGGTGCCAGTGTGAGATTCCCACGCGACAAGGAGCGCCACACAATTGCGCTGGAACCCTCACACTGGATGGAGGCTGGATGCACTTCGTGGTAGAGGTGACGATACGTTACTTGCTGACCAAACTTGCGGTTCCCGATAAGAATAAATTAATTAATGGGGACTCAGCCCCTGCTAGGAAGAGAACAATACTTGCGGATGAGAGAAACTATTAAGCTGCAAAATAGCTAAGTGGAGAAAGCTAAGCAGATAAAAAATGACGGAATGATTACGTTAATGACTAAAATAAGCGAGTTATTATTATTAATTCATGGAGAAAGAAACCTGCTTTGAATGATTAGGTTATGTTAGATAGGTGTGTTAGTAATTTGTAAATTTCTGAAAGTTTATGAGTTAAGATGGGACGCGTAATTATGTTCAGCAGCCAAGAAGGAGGTGGGTTAGAAGGAGCAGGCCTAAGATGCCAAGCAACAGTCAGTTTGCAGGAAAAGTAATAATGCATGGGGGTACCACTATCGCCGCACTCGCACACATCGGTTCGTGAAATTTTAAATTTGAAGAGGTAATTTTTAAACGGGCCATGCACTGATAAGAAGGCACTTGTATAAGGAGTGAGGTTAAGTAGCTCTCTGGAAACTTTTGGAATTAGGTTGTAAGTGTGTCTACCTTTTGTGGAGGTGTCCCAGTAGATTTGCCAGTTGGGGAGTATTTTAGATTTGAGTTTTCTGCGAATAGAAGATGGGGGTACCGGAAGAGAGAAGTCTATTGATTGGCGTTTGGTGGCTTCTTTTGCAAGGCTGTCCGCCAGCTCATTGCCTGCGATACCAATGTGTGCAGTGACGTGGCCAAGGGTAACTTTTTTGTACAGTTGGTGAAGTTTGATTTTAATTTCCAGTATGAGAGGGTGTTTTGTCCGTAGGGCAAAAATTGCTTGAAGTCCAGACAGACTATCACTGAAAATTTTAAAATTTTCCTGTGTGGGGGAGGCAGCAATCCATTCCAAAGCCTTCAGAATTGCAAACAGTTCAGCTTGATATACTGAGTTATCGTCTCCAATTCTGGAGGCCCACTCATAGGTCGGCACTGCATTTACCATGGCGCAGAAGGCTGCGGCCACGCCAGTTTCGGTGCGCGACCCATCAGTGTAGATGGTTGGATGCTGCGAGGGTCTGTGACTGTTCTTGGCGATGCATACCTGTAATTGTGATGTCTCCTCCGCGGGGTGCAGGTGCCAACTTGGAACTTTTCTCTGTATTATTGTTTTGGGGAAGTGTAGCATAGTAGTTGGTTCATGTTCTAGGTGTTGGATTCTGTTTTTCTGGTGCTCGTATTCTAGTGATATTAGGATTGGAGGGATCCCCGTTAGTACTGTGAATGCGTCCGTTGAGATTGTCCTATACCCTCTCACCATTTGCAGCAAGAACATCCTTTGGATCGAAACCAACTTTTCCTTGACTGCCTTGGTGAGATTTCCTCCCCAGACGCCCACACAGTAAAAGAGGATCCGTTCTGTGATTGGGTGGTACCAGATTTTTAACATTGCAGGTTTAATTCCCCAAGACTTAGAAGTTAATCTGCGTGCATTGTGTTGATACTTAGCTAGATTTGTCTTGAGGGTGTTGATGTTTTCCATCCAGCTCCTGTGTTCGTCTATGACGATTCCTAGTAATTTAAGGTGTGTGACATGTGAAACGCTTTTCCCATAAATTCTCATTATGGGTTTGCGCTTAAGCTTCTTGGGTTTTGCGAATGTTAGGGATTGTGTTTTGTCTGTAGAGAGCTGGAGACGTTCGAGGAGTTGACAAAAGACCGGGAGAGCTCGAGCTGCCGAGTTTTCCAGGTCCAAACGCCTACGGCCCGAGAGTACAAAACTGAAGTCGTTTGCAAATGCATATAGAATGAAGCCTAATCTTTCTAGTTCTAAAAGGATGACATTTGCAATAATTAGCCAGAGAACTGGCCCAAGACAAGACCCATATAGGTTTGTTATATACTACCTTTTTTATTCTTACAATTTAAATTACCCCTTTTTTCATTATAATATAATTGTGTTGCGGCCCACCGAATGTTCCAAACATATGTTTGCGGCCAGAGAGACAAAAAGGTTGAGTATGGCTGTTCTCTCTAAGGCGAGAACTCTCATGTCGTCCATTTTAATGATATTACAATGTTAGAAACATAATGAAGTTTATATGTATTTCTAAGTGTCATTAAAACAGGTTTTTCTCTAGAATATGAAGTGCAATGCAAATATCATTTACAGCGTTACGCAAAATAATTCTGTTTTGCAATGGTCTATGACGAAAACTGTTTGCAGATATTTTACATTATGTTGGAGGATTTCAAATGTGATGGAATCGATATACATTACTGAGATTTACTACAAGATTCTAGTTGTAGAATATGATGTGCATAGCATTTATCGTTAATTTACATAAAAATATTTCTGCTACAGCACTGTTTGCGATGTCTTATCTATTAAAGATAAATGCTGGAAGTAAGTTTTCAGTTAACATATGCACTAACTAACTTTTTGGATATTACGTGAAGTGTTTAAATTCTATAGATCATACACAGGACAACACAAAAATATTCGTCAGAATTACTGATCATAGGCGTGAATTGCTTATAATTTTTTTTTTATCTATTGAGTTATGCATTTTAAACCTCATTTACATTTAATGTACTAAGAGATGTTTGTAGAATATAAATACAATTATATACAGGGCTATGCAAAGAACTGGATACATCACCGGCTATGAATAGTGTTTCTGTGATCTGTGATTTCAGTAGTTTTAGGCGTTTTTTTTTTGTCTGAATTAGATTTTAGCTCAATATATGGCGTGTATGAAAATCTGTGGGTAATATATAGGGCTGTACAAAATATTTTAAGTACGTTTCTGTCTTTTGGCAGAATTTGCTGACGGTGATTTTTCAATTATGTTATGCGTTTTCGTCATAAACTTAATTTTAGCATACTATGTAGAATATATACAATTAATACAGAGAGCTGCACAAACGTATTGCAGTATCTTTCCGGCTATTGACAGCAATTGCTGAAATCAATTTTTCAAATGTGTTATGTATATTCTAAAATGTCTACTTAGGTACATTCTTTACCTTATTAAACGGCGATGTTTTGTTAAAGTTTTCCAAATGTGTTGGAAAGTGTTTTAGAATCTATGCTTGATGCATTATATTTTTCGTGTTTATCTGTCACTTCAGAAATTATTTTTTTTTAAGTATTTAAAAAACAGCGTTTCACAATTTTTTAGCAGTCTGTTAGTTATATCTGAATAATAATAATAACTGAATGAATTATTTTTTTTTTATTTCAATATAATTTATTGATTAAAAAAACTTATAATTAACGAGATAATTTTTACATTATTTTTAATGCAGGATTTTCAGATTTTCATGAGATATTCGCATTAACCAAAAGTTTGATTTTACACGTATCCGCTGTAATTAATTTATAAAGAGATATGGAAGATAATATTTTTTCTCACTAAAAGTATATTCGTTTTACTTTATGTATCATCTGTTTGCCTTATGCCAAAAACATCAGTAAGCAAATTTTTATTTTTATGTTTTTTAGCAGTCTGTATCTCTTTATGCTATCAAAGTTTTGCAAGAGCTCGAATACACATTCAACCGACTTTTCCCAAAAAAATTAAGAATTTCCAATCTCAGTGCTTTTTTCGTAAAGAGAAAAATATAGAAAGCAGAATAGTTGTTTTATACATAATTGTTCTCAGTGTAACTATTTGCTAAATTTTGCTTATATCTATGAAAACATCTATATGACATTAGATCACTTATGTGAACATTTCTAAACACGGAATGCAGATGATTTCTCCAAGGCAAAAATTAACCTTAACATTATATCATCCAATAATCACAAGCATTTTTTTTTCAAAAAGAATTTTTTTTCGAAAAATAATTAATTAATTCTCAGAGAATCATAGGAAATTACCACAGCGTATCTTCTGTAACATTCTAATTATTTCATACTTTCAGACATTTTGAAGAACAAAATTAGTTTTACAAGCATATGCAGATTAAAATCTTTAGTGTTAACAGTTTTAATTAAATATGTTCCTACATTTATACATAAAAAAATTAAATTAAAAGAATTGCACATATCTTAGGGTTTTATTTATTTATTTTTACCGAAATTAAGCTTTTGTTAAAAGTTTAGATTTCCGGAAACTATGAAAATAAGATATTTTTGAAACTGTTTGAAACCTTTATTTTTAAGCGTAAATTTTAAAATAGAAAACTTAAAGCATTCTTTATCGTTTGTGCTCTAAAAGGTACTACAATGGTTGCAAAATCCAATAGGAAATATCTGGTGTTATACCAGTCTTGTGGATGTTACCTTCAGGTGATCGATTCGTTTCTTTAAAAAAATTGCATCGTCTAAAATTTTATTATGAACTTAAGCGCGTATCCTATTTTCGTGATCCAGCAGTCCTTTAGTATTGATTTTTTTTTCTGAAAATTTTAATATACTTTCTAAAAAATGTATATATACACACTTGTTTATATGAAAACAAGTAGGTAATTGTGGTCGAAGATCGCACAAAGGGTTTCGTTTAATATTCCTTTCAAAATACTTTATCATTCAATTACTAAATCCGAAAATATTTCATTTTCAATAGAAAACAATCAGATTTTTTATAAAATAAAAATTTACCGGTCGATGTTTTCGATTTTTCGAATTTCTTAAATTGAATATGATTTTGCGTATATATACCAATTTTCAAATCTCTATTTTATACAGTTTTAAAAATTTGAACATGCGTGAAAATTTGTGTGTGAGGTATTACTTATCATGAGCATTTCTTTTAAATGCTAAAATGTGTAAATTAACAACATAATAAATACACAGTAAAACAACTTTTATTAGGTTATTTGACATTGTTCGGTACACTTCAAAAACAAATAAGAATATTCCATAATTGCACTGTTTTTGAAGTTATTATTTAAAATCCTATCATTTAATTTTCATGTATTTTTTTAAAAAATACGCACGTTATCTTTTATTTTTACATGGTTGTTTATTGTCATATCTGTAATCATGGAGTAACTCGAGCCACAATTTCGGTAACTTAAAAGATTTTGAATCGTTACATATTGTATTTTTGCGTGTCAGTATCCCTATGATTTCTCTTATTATGGATGGATAGTATAGACTGGAGGGAAAAAATATTTTACTTTCATTGAAATTTATTTGGATGATTTCTTCTTGATATAATCTTGCCAGGGCTGTGGTTTTTCTGTTATACTTAATATCAGCTATATGCTCTCTCTTTCTGTAACTAAATTTCCTCCTTGTCATGCCAATATAGTAATTCTTAGATCCGTCTTCTTTAATAAAAGGTATTTCATATACTCCTGAATAATTCTCAAAATTAATTGGGTCAATTTTACAGCATATTCTTTAATTTATGGGGGGGGGGGGCTTGGCTATTAAGCAGATATTAGCATTTAAAAGAAATATATTATTACAAAGTGTTATAATTTATTATATCGTTATAATCCGCATTGTTTATTTATTAATTTTTTCTTTATATTTAGCATCTGAAGTGAACGAAACAAATAATTTCTTTTTAAAATAAAATGTTACACGTCGATTTTATTCGAATTTTAGAAAATCTTTTAATGGTCATGTGGTTTTGCGTATAAAAACTAAATTTCAAATCTTATATAGCTTTAAAAATTGATATTATACCTTAAAATCTCCCAGCACCCCAAATTTTTATATGTGGTTAAAATCTTTCTTCATCACTTACAGCTATTGATTGTCTGCAAGCTAGCTGCACGTGCATAAAAATAAATCATTTTTCACTTGAAAAAATAATTTTTAATAAATATCTTATTTTTCCTATTTTTATAAAAATTAGATATTTGTATTCAGCATTCAAATCTATGCACAAATGTGTAAATTTCAAATCGATAAATGCAATATTTTTACTAATTTTATAGAGCCCGAAATAACGTTCATTTGTTGCGGTTTTTATGGCATTGTGGGTAAATTGATATATTGTCTCGAGGTCGTGGTGACAGAATATATGTAAGTAGTCAGGCGACGGAGGGTAGGAATGTAAGCGAGAATACACATTTTAAGTTTCTTTAACGGGTTTTTAATTAATATGTTCTTTTAATTAACGCCGTACTCAAAATTTTATTATTTGTTATGTGACCGGGGTTATTCAGCTGTAAGTTCATAAAAGACTCTAATTTATGCAGTTTCGGAGTACAAACGCTGTGACGGACAGACAGACAGACAGACAGAAAAGTGAGGCAAATAGGGTTTCGTGAGATGAACTAAACCCTAAAAACAAGCGGTGAACATTTTTCATCTATCTATTTATCATCTATCTGTCCATTTATCTCACTATAGAAAATCATACAAGAAGTTTAAATTAATTAAAATTTTCTTCTCTTCATTTTAGAAATAATTTAAAAATTTAGTGTGCAAATATTAATTACGAACAAGAACTTCCAAAAAGTGAATTCAATGAAAAATTGAAGGTGGTATTAATTTTGAAATGAATTTTCAAAAAATTCAATTTTATCTTATAAAAATGGAAAGAACGTATTTTGGAAAATTGTAAAAGTCTTACTTTAATATAAATTCGAGTACAGCTTTAGAAAAATCAATATCGAAAATGGATGGAAAATAGGTTAAGAAATTTTCCATTTAAATGAATGGCAACATTCCAAGACACAGATGTTGTTTAGCATTTTTTTTCGATTATTAAATTTAAAAGAACATAAAGTATTAAATTTAAAAAAACATAAAGTATCGTAGCTGTGCAGATTTTACTATTAATGTTATTTCTTAATTTAACAAAAAGATGTTTTGTGTATTTAAATTCTTAAACTTCAGGCAACTATTTATAACAAAATTACTTACATAAATCTTTAATTACTTTTATAAAAACTAAATTAATTAAATTGTTAAAATATTTGTTATAAATAGTTTTATGATTTCAATATTTTAATTTCATATGTTCAATATTTTTATTTGTTACTTATTGCAAAAATTTGTTCAATAACAAAAAATTAAATATATATATATATATATATATATATATATATATATATATATATATGTGTGTGTGTGTTACTTTATTTATTTATGATATAAAAGCATTTTATATAAACCATCAAGAGCTGCTTTTAGATTTCATTAAAAAATATTATTATTAAATTAATAAATAGTAATATACTTCAAAGGAAAACTTAGACTTCTATTATACATCTTAACAAATACTTCAGCTAATTAAATACATCAGATACATAAAGTGCTATTTTCAAAGTAAAAGAAAAAAAAAGAATATTACTCAAAAGTTAATCGGAAAAATTTAAATTATAATGTATTTAATAAAATAGGTATCAAGCAGATATTCTTTTGAATTTAACATACATTTATCATAAATATTTTATCAGTATTCATCATAAAAGCGGTGTTTTATTGAGCGAATCAGATTTTTATCTCTTTTTTCAACATAATATATCAGGATAAGATTGTTGTCACTGAAGTATTTCGTCTGAGTCACATTAGGGGTAGCGTTAAACAAATTTTAGCAACGACAATTTCAGTATATATAATAGATAAGACGGTACATATAAAGCAATTATTAAAATTTTTGCATGTATTTTGATTTAATTTTAGTAATAGATTGACTTGTCTTAAACACATCGTGATACAATGAGTTATATGAGTGGGTTAAAATGACAGTGGAGTAAGATCAATCACTTTGTCCTGCTCTGAATCGAGATGTGTAGTTTTAGCCTTGCGTTGGGGGATTCCATCTTAGGCAGGCGAACGGCAGCTACACATGTTGTTTTTCCTATCACAGAAGCTTTTACAACAAACGAGGTTGGGCAGCCTGGCAAACACTCCGGTCCCACAAAACTTTTCACGTTTTTTTTTCTTTTACCGAAGGCACGCTAAACCTCCTTGGTTCTGCTACAATACTGCAGACAAAAGTTTATTTCCCTCTTTTTTTCCTATCAACCTGGAAGGCTTCCTTGAAAAATTTAGACAACCATATTTTCACAGAACGTATATTAATTTCTGTTCAGTGCGACACTCAAGTAAGTTATAGTTTACTTCGGGAGTCGCTGGAGAGAAAAACAAATTAGACAGCACTTAATGCAATGGCATAACGTCAAGTCTCACAAAACCCATCATTTCTCAAATTACTAAATATTGATTCACTCCACTGTCATTCTAAATCCCTTCACATATAATTTACAGCATATCATTGAAAGATTCTATATATGGTTTTGTATCCGATGCTTGTAGGTCACTGTCAGAAAGACATATTTCCATTTATATGCCAGAATATTATTTTCAAATATAAATATCCTCAATACCTTAAGATAAATTAATTTTAATAATGTGTATAATTTATAATAGTTAATTAAAATAGTTAAAATATTTAATGTATACTTGATTGTGGATGACATTACACATCTTCTGTTAATACTCCAGGGTCATCTGCCAGGTCTATTGGTGAAATATAAAAACATCTTTCTGTACAATAATGTTGCTGTCATTGTCATACTAAAACAATATGATCAAGACAATAGTTTTCACTATCTTTAGCTAATATTTATGCTGATTCGTACGTTATGAATATGCTGCTATTATTAAAAGTACCTTTCTTCATTCATCTATAAAAACTTTATGCGGACTTTGGAAAGATAAGGAGCAAAAACAGAAAATCAAACATGATTTTCTACTACAAATAACGTTATTAACACGTTTTCAAAAATAATAGTTTTTACCCGCGGCTCCACTCGCGTGAAAATAAATTTTTAATAGTATTTTTTATATTATTGCTTTAAAAGTGTGAAGTATAGATAACTTTACATTATAATAAATGTTTTTAATAAGTTTATTTTTACAAAATTTTATGCAAAAAGTTTAAAAGAATTATTATTATTTTATTTTTTTACATATATTCTTAGAATTTCCTTTTTTTTTTCTACTCTGTTTTTATTGCAATTTGCTTCATAATTACATTTTTGTCCTGTGTTCTTCTGATTGGGTGGTCTTGTGTTATTGTCTGAAGCCTTATGATTTCCCATTTGCTGTTTTCTGTAACTTCCCCACGTCCTTTCCAATTCCTTTCAGTCTTACTCTTTCTTTCAAAGTGGTAGCACGTGTTCTTTGCACCTGAAGCAGAAATACAAAGTTCTTTCGAAAAGCATAGTGCATTTCCTAATTTTGACGGTGTTATTATTATTATTTTTTTTGCCTTCATTTCAATGAGTGTAAAAAATATGAAGCTGATTGACAAAAACCTGATATATTTCCAATTAGCAATAAATTACATATTCTCATTGAAATAAGCCTGGAAATTATGAGGCTAATTCACAAAATTAGTCATTTTCCAATTAGCCTAAAGCAGTATTGGCTCTTAAAACGCCATAAGCCTGAAAAATATCAGTGTGAATGAGAGTAAAACCGAGCAGAGCTGCCCACCTATGAAGTTTATAGCTTCGATGCTGCACAGATATTTATTTTTTTAAAGGTACAACAAAAGTATCGGTATTATTGGAAATAGACCCATGATTGTCAATTAGTCGATAATTTTGCAAACAGCTTAGCCTCTTTCAAATAGGCTGATTTCTCAATTAGCATTCGACATATACTACATACATTGTTTATATTATTAGTTCTTCCTGTTTTAACAGAGTATGAATGGTCATTTTAATACTGATTTCTCTTCATTTACGACTTAAAAGCATCTCTATATTTCATTTATCGAAAAAAAACAATAATAAACAAAACTTTGTCATTTCAAAAACTTTGTCTCAAACAAAAGACAAATATTTTTGCACGCGTAATTATTTATAAAAGAGTCTAAAGCTTTTCTTGGCATCGTTCCCGAAATTATTCGGGGGTGAATTATCCGGAAGTGTCAAAGGGCAAGAATGTATTGTAAAAATTCTTCTTTTGAAAAGGCTAATATTGTTGAAAGTAATTATCGCGACCCAATATTTTTGAATGGATCGTTACTTTTACATATTTTCCACATTTATTAACTGGGACATGAATTTAATTTGGTTATTTAATGCTTCGGATTTTAAATATATTTTTGAAGAAATAAAGACTATTGAAAGTATTTTAAATATGTGTTTACTTTAAGTAAATACTGATTATTCTCGAGTTATTGTGGCTTTCAATTTTATGTGAAATCAGAAGGGACAAATGTGTGAAAACGCAATGGGCAATATTGAAAAATGATTTAAGTTTATAATTAATAAATCAAATGATTTTTTTCACTAACTCGTAAAATGTATTTTTAACTTTGATAAATGCATTACATTAGCTTTAAATTGGTATGTCTGTTCAATGACGCTGTTCAGTTTCTCAGAAGTTATATACAGTGGAACTTCCTTTTAACGAAGTCCCTATTTAACGAAGTTTTCTACTTAACGAAATTTTCTGCAGAACTTTGACTTTGAACACCATTAGCATGTAAATTAATCTCCACATTACGAAAAATATATTCTATATAACGAAGTTTATTCCACTTTTGTACGTGTACAGAATTCAAATTAAGCGATTGCTGTTCGAAGGATATGCAAATTTATTTCAGCGGATTCGATTCTATGAAGATGAACACATTTAAATAATTTCCATTCTGCTTGGTGCTAAATAAAACAATTTTTTTTTCACACTAAGAAAAACACTTGTTATCACTATTCTCCCACTTCGAGACTCCAGCGCTGACCGTTGGGGGAAGTCAAAATCCCCTTTTTACCTTCAATGGTATAGAAGATGAGGTGTCGCAATGGCGTCAGATGTATTGAAACAAAAAATATCTATTAGTCAGACAGGTACCATTCTGACTTTCCATTGCTGATATACAATTGCTTTGTACATCCAAAAGTACGTGCTTCAAAATACAAATCGAAGAACATCAAAGTTATTTTTGTTCCTGCCAATACAGCTAAACTTCAATCGTTAGTCTAAGGAATAATAAAAAAACTTGAAGTACATTATCGAAAAAGACATAAAAAAAAGCCGATGTAGTGAAAACATTAGTTTGAAATTCTGTGTATCAGAGCTGATGAAAGCTTGGGCCAAAGCTTGAGAATGTGACGTGATTTCATCGACCGTACACAACTGTTTTGTAAAAGACGGCATCATAATTAAAACTGAATCAAATGCTTCTGAATCCAATACCTGTTTGTCATATTTCAAGAAAAAATTCCATGAATTTAAGTTAATTTCTATTTAACGAATTTTCTTCATAACGAAGTTTTTAAGTGTAACGATGAGACTTCGTTAAATGGAAGTTCCACTGTATTAGTATTTTTCGCTAAGGATTTTCGATTCGTAAAGGATTTCATGTTTATAGAATATTTTTTAAGATCAAAAACATAAAATATATTCCTGTCTTTCTGTCCTTTCTTTAACAACCTAATTTTTGTAAAGAAAAGACTGAATTTTAAGCTAAAACAAATAATATTATGTTATTTTATGGAATAAAGTACGATATTTTACACAACTTTTCAAGGAGCATATTGAAATATGGAAAGGTTCAGATATATGTTTTAAAAATTAAAACACGTCTTTTTGATTTTTGTGTTGACTAATCACAAAACTTTACGAAATGAAGAGTTGGGTACGATATTCGTTAGGGTGTACAAAATGTTTTTTGAAATATAACGTCTATAAAAAAGATAATTTCTTAAAGTTTATAAACATAACTATATGAGTGTGTACATCAAACTATGTAAGTGTTTTATCATTTGATGGAGAACATTTGAAACTTTACTGCAATTGGAAGTATACCTCTAAATCTAGCAATTTTGAAATTAGTTTTTATTAAACAAAAAGAAGTAGCAAATACAGGAAAATGCTAGAAATTTGATACTTATTAATGAATAAAATATTGAACGTACGTAAATAAATCTTGTGTTTAAATGTAGTGAATTTTTTTTCTCCTTCCGGATAGTTTATTGGGCTATGATGTCATACACTGACGCACAGTTTTTTTTTTTTTTTTTAATCGGTTATAAAAGGGAAAACACTCGCCAAATTTAGGGGATTTTTTCCTTTAATGACAACCTAGCTATTGAATTAAGTTACTGGTTTGGCGCGGGCTTGAAAATCGCGCCAATCAAAAAGTCGCCAAACATCTGTGCGTGAGTGTAAAGCATGTGTTCCCTTTATTGCGTTGATAGTACACATTTTTTAACGCAGCGGCAGTTTTCCACAGGGTTACAGAGTAGAGTACTAGTTTCTTCCAGAGCATTACGTTTTCTCAATGCAGTTATTTTTTTAGTCTGAGTAGGTGCACCGTGAGATGTGGACCGGGTAAGAAAAATTGCAATTTTTATTGTGGCAAGATTTAAATCAATTGTCGCGGTGCAACGTAAATGGCAAACGTTACAGCCAGGAAAGAAAGTCTTCAGATGATTAAGATTTGAATCGATGGCTGGAAGAATTTAAAGAAACCGGAAGCGTATCAAAATGCAGATCTCCAAGATGACCAAGTACTCCAGTAAAAAATGCTGAACGCACAAGGCAGTCATGTGTTTTAAGTCTTATAAAATCGATTGCTCGTCGTAGATATTCCAAAAACTAGCGTTAAAAAAGTCTTGATAAACGTTTACGGGTTCTTTTTTATAAGTTAGGAATAGGCAGTGGTCGTAAAAAACTTAATTTATTTTTAGTGAATTAGAACTACAACTACTTTATCAAAAAATTTGTTAATTACATCTACAACAACTTGTTTTAAAAAGTAGCAACTACATATATTTTCTGAAAAGTAGTCAATACTTCCCTATTTTCAGATGTTAACATTGAATTCACTCTATACTCGAAATTAAAAACACGGATAATGCACTTTCCCATTGTTATATCGTGCCTGCCGGCACACAATATAATGTGATATTACCCGGGTAAGTAAAAAATGATTAGATATAACATAAAAGAATATGTTTTGTGTTCACTTCCAAACGACTACTTAATGCGCATATTAGAATTTTCTTATCGAAATTAAGATGTATATGTAAGAAAATAAATATTTATACATATTTATATAAAAATATAATAGATAGAATAAATTAACCTAAAAATTATTTTTTTCGGGTATACGAAAACAGAGCTATAAATATGAACAATCGATGAAACGAGGGCTATTATTTTACATAACAATATTATGATTGATTAACCATACACTGCATAATTTTATTTAATATTCATACAGTAATGTTTCGCGGACATTAACAAATTGTTGATCAGAATACATTTTACACTAACGAGGAAAGTAACGATCATGTCATTTGAAGAATGACACATTTAAGTTCCTGAAGAATCGCGCTACTGCCTACATTACAAATTATTTAGAAAAAAAGAAAAAAATAAAGAAATGGTAGTTCTTTTTTTTTTGCTATTGGAAATCAATTGCCAACTGTAGTAACTCATCTAATACTAGTTACTTTTTATTAGCGTGCATTGTGGAGATATATTTAAAGAAAAATTATGCTTGAATTTGTTTTAAAAAGGTCACTTAATTGAGATTCAGTTCTTAAACAACTTCCATTCCAAATAATTTGTTTTTCCTGCTCAAAGATGCAACAATTGAAATAATGCGATGTTTAGAATTGATGTAAGAGCAATGAAAGCGAATGTCATGGCACTGTTGAAACCATCGTTATACATACCTAAAAATAACGTTCATAAGTAATCTGTTATTTTATTTAGACGACAGAAATGTCCGTAGCGAAAGAAATAAGACTTTGTCGCTAATAGTTATTTAAAAATCCGGACAAATGACTGTGATATTAATTGAAGAGTTTCATAAAATTTTCACTACATAAAACATCCTATTAATTATGAATTTTAAAAGTATAGATTTAAGAATATATATATATGAAACAAGTTTTAAATTTGGCGCCGTTGGCCTCATCAATTCTATAATTCTATTTATTTCCCATTATTCTAAATTATTTTCTCGTTCTAGTATTTAGGTTGTCAAAATACCGCATAGCTAAAAATTATTTATTCTAAATTCATTCTCTTAAAAAATGGCGCTAGATGCTGTTCTGTTAAAATTACACACTTTTTATTCCATTAAAATAACGCATCCTAAAATTTAATTCTTTTAATCACTTTCCCAGCTAAAGATTTTAATTCTCTCAAATAAACAACCTATATCTTTTTATTTTTATTTCCCTATGTTTTCAGGCAAAAAAAGTATTATTTCTCAAAATATAAAAGCTTATCTCAGTTTCAATGTAAAATTTTATCTTGGCATTCTGCCCAGACTCAGGAAAACCTAAGTATTTTTTTAATTTCTTATTTATTCGAAAGAATCAGGTTTTTCCGGAGCAAGCCTAGAATATCCTTACCGCGCTTTTTCAGTCTGAAGTTTCACTCTTACAGACCAATAACGCTCCTACCAATCATGGGAAAAGCATTCGAAAGAATTATAAAAATTAGAGTAGTAAATATTTTGGAGAAAAGCAATTTTTTGGATCAGGGGCAGCATGGTTTCAGAGAAGGTAGCTCTACAGTTACTGCCTTGAAAGAATTAAAAAACCAGATAAACACAACATTAGCAAGCAATAAATACTGTGCCATGGTGTCCTTGGACATACAAGGAGCGTTTGATGTCTTGAACTGGAAAACGATTTCAGCTATTATTGATAATCTCCCATTGGAGGATTACTTGAAGCTTACTCTAAGAAACTATATTTCAGACATAATGATTGGCTTTAGGTTCTCATCGGGTGTCAGATGGTTTACCTCTTATAGAGGTTTCTCGCAAGGATCTTGTCTGGGTTCTTTATACTGGGTACTGGCTGCAGACAAACTACTGAAGAGGCAAGAGAAGGGCAGATATTGTCATATGCTGACGACACAGTAATTGTGGACGGAGCAGATACCAGGCGTGAATTGGAGGTAAGAATGAACAGAAATATTCAATGCTTTTATGAAGTCTGTCAAGAATTACACTTGGAATGAAGTGCTGATAAATCGGTAGCTATGCTCTTCGGTAGATTTACTATGGAAAACAGACACCCAATTTTTAAGCTTCGAGGAGTGACTGTCCCGGTGCGAAATAATATTGAATATCTTGGATTTACACTGGATGCAAGGTTTAATTGGATGGACCATTTAGATAAAATAAGGAACAGTTTGTACAGTTTCACAAATAAAATCCGAAAGACAGGACGTCGTGATAAAGGTATTGGACAACATCACTTAAATATTTGGTATAAAGTTGTAATAGAGGCAAGGATTTCCTACGCCCATGAAATTTGGTATGGTGACCTTAGAACCCATGGTCTAAAAAGATTGAGTTCATGTCAAAGGGTAGGTTTGCTATCTATAATACGTGCGTATCGGTCTATCTCAACAGATGCCTTATGCGTTTTAGCAGGTATCCCGCCAATCCAGATATCATTAAGAATTTCGGCAAAAAAGTACGCAATTATCAATGGGATGTCAGACCTTCTTAAAGAAAATTACAAAATTTCAAGGGAAGAAATGATGACAAAGATCTTATCATTTAAGTGCAAAGCGACAGGAAATTTAAGCAAATTAATGTTTTTGGAATCTGTGAAGAAAGAGGTCCCGAAGGTCAAGCATTTAACAGCATATACAGATGGATAAAAAATGTTGGATGGCACAGCTTGTGCATTTGTAGTGCAATCGGGAAATCAATATATAAAAGAACATAGAATCAAATTGCGAACTGAGAATTCCATTTATCAGGCAGAATTTTATGCAATTAGATCAATTATTCAGTGGTTTAAAAATACTAATAACAGTAGAATAGATATTTATTCTGATAGTATGTCGTCAGTCATGACTTTAAAGAGATTTTTTCCTAATAACGAAATTGCAGAGGATATATTTGAATTGATAAAGAGTATGACTAATAAAATAGTTGGTTTGGGCTGGATCAAAGCGCATTGCGGAATTACCGGAAATGAAAAAGCTGATACTCTTGCAAAGTCGGTCATTGAAGAGAAAAGTTATGATGAAGAGGTGAAATTAAATTATCCTTTATCATTTCTGAATTCTCATCTAAAGACAGAGAAAATTCAAGATTGGCAGGAGTACTGGCAAAATTCTGAAAACGGTCGTCACACGTATTCAATTATCAATAAGGTTAAAGAAGATTTTTGTGCCAGTCCCAAGTCATTCAATATTTTATGTCAGGACATGGCTCCTTTCCTACTTTTTTGTACAGGATTAAAAAGCGACCAAATGACCTCTGCGTTTGTGGTGAAAAGGGGGATCCAATGCACTTCATATTCGGTTCTTGTCCTCTGATGCCGAATAGATTTAATTTTGTCAGAGAAAGGACATTAAGGTGGAATATGTGAAACGTTTTGTTGGTGAGAAGTAATTACAGGAGGCTCTGTAAAAATTACAATGCATTGAACGAACATTTTCCTTTTATCAAATATAAATTTTAAATTAACTTCTTTGAAATTAACAGTCAACTAAGGCATGATTAAATTTTTAGTTATTTATGCTGGGCTTCAACATTTTCATATCTAGTACAGTGTCTTGGACAGTTATTTCTAACTACTGTGAGCAGGGAATATCATAGACAGCAGCGGACAAGATAAACTTAGGACAATTTTATTAATTATTGACTTAAACTGGTTCTTTGTACTATTTCCGGCCGTGCTGTTGAGCAAAATTTTGTTACTGTGTCTTATGTTTAATTTTTGTGCCTAGGTTTTTATTGGTTGTATAATATTATACCTCTTTTGTGCGGTCTTTGCTTGTTTGTAGTTAACTTTAAGTTTACCCCGAAATGCGGGGTTCATGTCATCTGCGTATGACAGTCTGTACATAAGATCTGTGTAATCTGATTTGAAATATTTGCCTGCTGTTTCAGGCCTGTACCATTGAGGTGGTGCGTTGGGGTGCTTTCCGCCGGAGGTAAAAAAGCCGTAAACCGATAAGGTTGGCTCTCCGGTTGGGTGATAATAATAATAATAAGTCGTTCTGCATGGAATTATTATGTGAACTAGTAAAAGCATAGCCTCAGAATTTTTCCGGATTTTAATAAAATGTGGATTGAAATCAACTGCCTTATTTTTTTCCTTCAGTCAGCACACAATGAATTGGAAATATCGACGCTACGACTGCAAATTCCTAGGGTGAAACCTCTACCCTTTACCGTATGATTTACAAAAAATACGATTATTCAGTGGAAACGTCACATATATATATATTTAAATGCAACGTTTAAAAAAACAAAATCTTATAATAATGAAAGTTCAGGCCTAAACACATTTACAAAGTCATTTATTTTGACGTAAATGTTTTTTAAATAATTAGGAACACCATTTGAATTTTTTCTTTAGTTGGAATTATATAGCAATAAAAAAAAAGGTTTAGAAATCCTCTTTTTGCCAGAAAAATCAGGAAACACCATTTAAATACGTGCTATATACATATGAATTTTCCTTTTGCTTTGCGAATGAAACGTATTCGTAAGTTAAAATTAACTTTAAAATTACATGTCTCATTACCGAATCAAAATTTTAAAATCTTAAAGAGAGATTGTGTTATATTTACAATTAATTTTTAGTTACTTCATACATCATCCACGCATTTATATATAATTTTTAATCTATTAAGATTGATAAATCTTTGAAATTCGTCTTCTTTTTTAATACTTGAAGAATGAACATCATGTCAAACAGATCTCTTTCTCTGACTGAAATTTTAAATTTAATTTTTCCCACGCTTTAGGTATAAGAAAAGTTTTACACTTATACATGCAATGCAACTATATTTAGAATTTTGCTATGTTTATTAATTTTAAAATATGTCAGGTCTGGCATTATTTATAACAAAGATTATAACATATTTAGTTCCAAACTTTTAACAAAATGGATACGTTATCTATACCTTTCTGGAGTATTTTAATTATACCGTAGCTTGTGATAAAATAAGTTAATTTTCCAAGCAATAGCACGAGATAATTGATTCCATAACAAAAAATGACAGCTTTCCGCTAACTTAATTAATTGTGCTATTATACCCAGCAAAATTAAAGTTTTTTATGTTAAGCTAAGCATAATTGAAAATTTAACGTACTATACAAAGAAAAATTTAAAAATAATACGTAAATTAATTATAAGCTGGTATTTGTAATCATTTATTTAATGATGAAATGTGTTCATAGTGTTAGAAAATATTAAGTTATTGCAATTTTATAATAAAAAGCAGCTGCATTTGATTTTCTCTTGAATAGCTATGAATTTTTGGTATAAAAATAAAGCTTCACACCGCTACAATCCTTGTAGGAACATGCAATTTATGCTCATTTGCGCGTACGTGAGAAATAACCCAAGACTCTACATTTTTCGAATGCTCTGCTCAAGTGGCAAGGCAAATATTGGAAATACCTTGTAACCTTATATTAGGGCAGAATATAGTTTCAAGCATCTCAGCATCCTTGGGGGGGAACTTGGAAATGTCACATTCACAATGATGGGTGTTTATTGTCACATTGTTTGGTGTTATGTTTGGGTTGCGCATTCTATGTCTTTTATTGCTTAGTTACCAGAACTCTTTTTTCAAAATTGAAAGGCTAAAAGGTTGAGTTACACTTACGCCAAAGCAGAGACAATCATTTAATCTGTTATGTGGCAGCGCATGCCATGACTACTCGAGAGTCCATTTTTCTGGTTGTAAAATATAAAGGTTTATTTATTTATTTTTTTGCATATATAAATGCAGAATTTTTGTTAATTTTTTAAGAAAACTGAAAAATTGGATTAAACCCGAAACTACGAGTATTTATATAGAAACAGTTTTGAAATCTCTTTAAGTGGAATCCAAGTTTTTGTTCATAGCATTTAAACATAATTTTTATTTCTTTTTTTCATTTATAAAAAATAGAATTCCTTATATATGCTCTTTTTTGAGAGACTAAAAAACCTCTTTTTATCTTAAAGTATTTTGTAAGCATATGCATAGGAAATTATTTATCTCTCACTCTCTTTCTCTATATATATATTGCTCAATCTCTGATAAAGAGATGTTTTGTCTTATAAACAAATTAATTTCATAATTTATTTCCTGATTTTTATCTTAAATTATGCCATGTATTAAAGTAATGTGAATTTTTGTTAGAGGATAGCAATGAATATTTCTTAAAAAGTCTAAAGTTGTCATTATTATTTGCCTGAAATCATAAATCCAATACGCCTTTATAATGACAATGGTAGTGACATACTTAAAGTTATGCCTATGTTGGAGCTAAATTACAACAACTGGAAGCTCGTGGTGCTCTGATTCGGAAAGTAGCCCCAAACATTCTTTATAATTGATTCTGCAAATATAAATTATTAAATATTACTTTCAGCGATAAGGAACTTAATAATGACACATATTAAATATACTGACTGTAAATTTGGACCAAAATGCACAAATTAAATATTTTATTTTGCATAGTTAATCCAAAATAGACATTACTCCTCGTAAAAATACGTGATACTGAAGAATCTTAGAACGTTTCCATATCAAAACGACAATCTAGTGAAGAACAGAATGAAACATTACTGTGGATCATGATAATGATAACAATTCTAGGGGCAAATTTTAAATAAGTATAACTAATAAAAATATTTTCTGCTTTGCTTAAAGTGTCAAATGTATAAAAATAGTGAAATGAATTATACCCATATAATCATTGCAATTGTGCTTAAAGTTTTCAAATGTTAAAAAGGTGGGTTTCAGTAAAATATTTGGAATTTGGAACAAGCCTTGGTAATGACATTTACAACTTTACCATTCTTTTAGACATTGGAATTATTTTCTTCTTCAAATTTATACTATTGCACAATGTAGTGCTTGAACGGAGTTTATCACAAAAAAATTGAAACAGTCATAATTTGCTTGATTCACTTTTTTTAGTCAAGGACATAAAATTTTCATTTATCTGAGAATGACCCATATATATATACATACATATTATTCAGAGATAAATATATATATATATATATATATATATATATATATATATATATATATAACCATTAATGAAACATTACCGAAACACCAACAGAAACATGAAATTATGATTTAGTAAGTAATAATTTATTGACAACGAAATTGTAACCCCAACACAATGAATATAGATATGAAGTACTTATTTAAAAGAAGAAGAAATTAAATTAAAAATCTAATGAAATAAATTGAATGAATGAAATTTGTGGAATTTATACAGAATTATCAAGTCCCAAATGCATAAATACCACAAAATAAAATGAGTGGTTTCATCATCATATTAGCCATAAAATTGCTAAATAATATGATTTTGGGACGACCACTCATAAACATAATTAAACCTGTAAAAAAATCTTAAAGTTCAAAAAATAAATACAATATTAATGCAATATTAAAAAGAATAGAAACCTTACCCATAATTATGAGAATAAAACATGATAATAGATCTTTAAGTACTAAAAACAATGAGATGAAGATGGATGTTGGTGCACAACATTGACCAGATTTATGAAGATAACTATACAAAGGAAATGAATTGCAAAAAAATTTCTAAATGTTGCCAAAAACATTTTTAGAAGATTATAATCCCTGTTGCCAAAATAATTTTTAGAAAATGAATTACTTGGATATATGGAATATTTTAAAGCAACACAAACCATGGTGCTGCCATCTATGATATGAATAGTGAATATGCAGTGGAAAAAACAATATTAAAAATGAAACCATACTATCTAAAGTGATAATAATTAGTTAAATAATATAAATGAAATTAAAAATAAATAAAATATCCAATTACATTAAAGTAAAAATGGAAGTAGTAATGATTAATTCTATGTTAAAAAATAGGATGTAAAGTGGTAAAATTAAGGATTAGTGATTAATACTACATAAAAATACATGTACCAAGAAATGACATAGCCACTATTAAATAGCTTTGCCGTAAAAGCAAATCCTAAAAATTAAATTAAAATCAAATTAAAATACTAAATCATTTGAATTACGATGCTATGGATTTAAAATTAATATTAATTAAATATTGAAATTAATATTTACGTATTATGTTTTTTCATACAAAGTTAAAAATTAAATACACATGATATAAGTGGTTAGAGAAGAACATTAATTAAAATTAATACATATTATATTAGCTTTCAAGAAAGTATTATATTATATTAGGATTTAATATGATATTGTCCACCGTGGGCATAAAAGTAAATACAATTAATCAAAAACATTCTTAATAGTAATTAATAATACATTTAAATTAATTAATGAAGATTTAAATATAACTACATTATTCGCATATAAAAGTATTACATCATAGTCCATTATAAAATGTGTATTAGCAAACGTATGTGTAAATCAAAATGCCCCCTTTTTGTGTGTTTAAATATAAATTAACCCTGCGGTTTTTCCATACAACACCGCCACACACCTCCTCAATCCAACATCTACCCACCCATCCGTCCTATTATAATTATTTATTTATTTATTTATTTATTTATTTTATTTTTTATAATAATTAGGTGTTTTTTAAAAATTTTTTTAACGAATGTGTTAATTTGGTTGCTAAGGTCATATAAGTACTAATTATATATTAAAGAATATATGAATTTTTTTGGAAAACCATGTTGTAATGCATCATAGATTTGTTTTTTAATGTTGCTGTTAATTAGTTGAGATGAACATAAACTCTTTATTCTGTAAATATGATTAAGGAGTATATTACGATATACAGAATTACGAAGACAAGATTTAAAATTAGTAAATGTATTAAGTTTAAATTTAAATTCTTTACGTTTATCAAAAAGATCAATTAATGTTTTGTTTTCTTTAAGTGTAATTTTATGATCTAAAAAGTTAATAGTATTCTTAGAAAGGAGGTTTTCCGTTAATTCTAAATTAGTAGGATAATCAACTGGAAATATAGAAATATTAGTGTGATCAGTGCCAATTAAAATGATGTAATCAATATAACGATATAAATGTATATTACTGTTAATAAAAGTACGTTTATAATGATGCAAGTATAAGTCTGAAAGTATACTAGATGTACATCCCTCTTGTGGTATACCGACTTTCTGTAAATATATTGTATTATCATGCATTATAAAATTATTATATATAATGAAATAGATAAATATACACTGTGAAAAACAATCTTGTAAAAAAACAGAAAATTTCTGGCAGTGAAAGTAACCAGAAAAATTCTGTATGTACCAGAAATACCTGTATATACAGAAAATGTTCGTATATATATTACATACAGAAAATTTCTGTTGTTGATTTTTTTTCTTTTTTTAAAAGACTTTTTAAGCTTTTGGATAATTGATTGTAAGGTAAAGCCAGGAGAGATGGCGCGGTCGGAGAGATTGCGCACATAGAGGTTTGGGTAGAGTGAGCGCGCAGCGACTCCAGGTAGTTCTACAATAGCAGTAGTGGAGTGTCTACTTGAAAGTGCACGTTGATTGTTTCGAGCCTCTGAGATAAAGCATTGCTATTTTGCTTTGTTTGCCCAAAGTAAGTGCTTGATTTTTTATAGCTATTCGTCAGAATTTCTATACAATGTCAGTAGTACAAAATATTTTAAACTTAAACGATTTCTCATAAGCTACTAATCTAGACTAACAATGTGAACATCAACGGTTCGTTTTAGTAACGGCCATGTTTATATAAAAGGCCGCGCAATCTCACCTACCGAAGTTGGAGAGTTTGCGCATCTGCTACTTAGGAGAGATGGCGCATTGTTCCCATTAGTTTCCATGTTAGGAGAGATTACGCATTTTATTGGTAAATTCGCATAAAAAATGAAAAATTAAAATGGGCTAATTTTAAGTTAAACGTGTTATCAAGTAACTTAATGTTATTTTGTAATCTTATCTGGACTTGCTTTTTCTGATTCTTTCACAAAATTCTTACAACAATGTCATTTAAGTGTAATTATTATTGTTAACAATTTAATTGTAGTTATTATTAGTAATAATCTCTCCTACCCATGTGCGCAATCACACCAACCCTGTAAGGACAGATTGCGCAAAATGACTTTCTTGGTTTTATTACAACTATTCTATTAAATTACAACATAACAACAAAATAGCAATGGAAATGCATAAAGAACAAAAGAAGTAAAATTTATTCATGGATAGTTTAGCAAAAATTAATTTTTAGATTTTTTATTGTTATTGTTTTGAATTGTGCGCAGACTCTGCTAGCTTTATCTTATGTTGCATATTAAACATCAGTGATGCTCCAATCCGTTCCCGTACATACAGAAAATTTCTGTTGTTGATTTTTTTTCTTTTATTTAAGACACTTTAACCCTCTGAGCGTTTTGAAAAAGGGTAAAATATAATGGGTTTTTTTTCTGTATTTTGTTTTAAATGCTAAAAAAATATGATTCTTTCAGCATTATAAATAAAACTTAAATACAAATATGAATGTAACCCTTGAGAGTATTAATCATTCTTCAATGTTTTGAAAATTCATTAAATCTATAGAATTATATTATCTTAAACATTGCATATATTGCAGTGAAACCTGGAGCTTAGTGAACGGGGTATTACGTTCCACACGCTTAGGGGGTTAAGCTTTTCGATATATGATTGTCTATTTCATATTAAACAGTGATGCTGACAATAATGTAGTTTAATTGAATGCAAGAATTTTTCATTAAGTGGAATCATTCATTCATTCATTACATTGGATGCAGAAGTTTGTGCAGGGAAGAAAAGAAAAAAGTGAAAAAAAAAATAGTAACCATAAAATAAAGTTGTAATGAATAAAATTTCGTAACAAAAGACCAAAACTAGTTACTCAAATCCAAACTATTTTCCATAACGGTGATACTATTTTGTTTGCATATTATACATGTCAACCTCAATACTAACAAAAATAATTAAAAAAATATATAATTTAACAAATTACCCTAACCAATGGGAAAATGTTTCGAAAACTTAAATAAAAAACTTTTGTGTTATAGCGGCCCCCACAATTATGATTATGCCAAAGTTGCAATTATGATTTCGCCAAGATCATCGCAAACCTTATATATGCATCCTATATACGCATATATATATATTCCAAACACTCCTATTTGTGTCATTTACGTCATTATACAGATATTATTTACGTCTTATAAGTCGTATATACATCGCGTACACATGTCATATATATATATATATCATATATGCATCATACAAGCATCATACATGACTATAACTTGGCCACATACGTCAAGAAATGTTACATATATATGTATCATATATTAGTATAATGTCATACATGCTTTATAATTTGGCGATAAATCTTGGTCGCTTGGCGATTCCTACTTGGGGACCGCTATAACCAGAAAGTACCAAATTTACAATAGATTAATGAAAACATAAACAAATAAAAGTTTGGTTCAATTTCTATTTGTAGACCATCCTCTAAACAAAATTTAAGTATTGCTTTAACTCTTGTTTAGATTGATGCCTGAGCTAAAGGTAATTTGAGGAAATTAAAGTTGAAGACCACGTTTATTGTTTTATAAGACGATTCAATGTTTTAATTCAGCTTTTTTTCATATCTGATAATTTGCATCTATCCTTTTTGCAACTTTAACATTTTTGTAACAATTTTATGCATTTCTGTTGCCTATTCAAAGAAAAAATTTTCCAAAGTTACAGAATTTCGTTAAAAACGCTTAAAAAATATAAAGTGACGACGTCAAGAGGTCCATTCTTGACCGAAAACAACAACCATTTTCCCGAAGGTTAAAAAAAATACGTCAAGAAATGTTATATATATATGACATAATCACATATTATTATAATGTCACACATGCTTTATAACTTGGCCTGCCGATTCATCCTTGGGGGAATACATACAAACTATAACACGAAAGTACCAAATTTTCAATATATTAATGAAAACAGAAACAAAAATATTTCATCCTTGAGGACCGCTATAACACGAAGGTAACAAATTTGTAATTCATTTTTCATATCTGATAATTTGCATCTATCCTTTTTGTAACTTTAACATTTTTGTAACGATTTTATGCATTTCTATTGCTTATTCAAAGACAAATTCTTCTAAAGTTGCATAATTTTGTTAAAAACGCTTAAAAAAATAAAGTGACAACGTCAATAAAGAGAAGACGTCAAGAGGTCCATCCTCGACCGCAAACAACAACCATTTTCCCAATGGTTAATAAAATTAAATAAGCAGTTCAATTTATTGGATGGAATTATGTGATAAGATCCCGTTTTATTATAAGAGGAATTTTGTGAAATGGTCCCTGGAATTTGAAAACAATACATGTTTGCCAAAAATGCTAAATTGAGCTAAAGTTCACTTGCTGTTAAAAGTATCACACATAAATCCATTTTATAGTAAGAAATAAATACCTTTTTAACAACTTGTTCTGACTAAACATAGTTATTTAATGCAATATATAAAAGTAAAAAATATACATCAACAATGCATTTTGATTTTCCTAAACTTGAGTATTATAAAATTAAATTAAAATAACTATTCTGGAAAGCTAAGACAAAAAACAAATTTCATTCATACTATTTGAAATATTATAAAATTTACTTCCAACATCCATTTAATTACATTTTCCCTCCTCCCTCCCTGGCATGAAAGGCAACCCACATCCTTCTAGATGACAAGCACTAACTATAAAGGATGTTACATGTTGACACAGAATACATGAATTTCATTAAAAACACATTAAAAAATAACAAACACAGCAAATTACAGAAAACAGTTTTATTCTTCTCAAACACTACAGAATTCGATGAACCCTTTTCTAAAATTTTGTTCTTTTTTTACAAATAATTCAGTAATCTTAATTCAAAAGATATAATGTAACAATTTTAAATTAGTGAAATACTGAAGATAAATTTGTTGATTACTTAATAGGTATGTTGAAATTTTATATAGATATATTCAAAAATAAATAGATAAAATTCCGTAATGTATACATTTATATTTCTGAGATTCTCCACATGTTTTAATGTTACAAAGGTTTTTTACAGACTTTTAACTCTTGTTAATCACATGTTTGATACTTGACGAGTCTGTAGGAATTTCCATCAAGCCCCTATAAGTGAAAGAAAAAAATAACAACATTTAAATTTATCTTCACCCATTCAATTTTGTCGAATACAATTTCAACATATTGTAGAGCGATTTGTAAAACTAATTTGTTAGAAGTAAGAAAAATTTAACAGATATTGGACTTTCCCATACGACGGGAGATATTTTGAAAAGAAATAGCAAATTCCTTAGCTTCTTTTTTTTTTTTTTTTTTTTCCTATACAAAAATCGGAATTTTGCTAAAATCAAAAATTATAGTCTGAATTCGAAAATTTTTTGAATCCCTGAAATGTCAGCCCACTCTGAGCAAGGATGCATATATTTCAGATTCAAAAATCCGATATTTAAAAAATATATAAATCTCCTATAAAAACAGTAATCTTTTACAAACAGGTCATTTTATCAATTTATTCTCTTTTGGCAGAAGCTTCGCTATGTCTGCTTCTCAAGCTTACTTCTGTCCTGTTGGAATAGAAATAAATTAATTTTCTATTTTCATTAATGAGTTTTAATTGATATTTTTAAAAGTTAATAATCGATTTTTATGATTTTTTTTTGTTGAATTTGCGATTTTTTTTTTTTTTACATATGCTTGCAAATTTTCGTGGACATAGAGTAATTATTTCGATGTGTTTCCAAAAGCGAGTGAAGCAAGTGGGCTTTGGATATGGCAAAGCTGCATTTTTTTCCAGTAACCTCTTTCCTGTCTGGGTCAATATTAGAAGTCTGGTCAGTTTTGGGCCGAAAAAAAGAAAAGTTACGGTCCGAATTTAAAAAAAATATATATTTTTTGGAACGACAAAAATCGGCTGCGTGAGTACCCGATTTTCGGATCGATGCCTCCGGTAGTTTTTTTTTTCGATGATGCGTCAAACGGAAACAATTTCCATGACTGGTTTACAGTTGTTAAAAAACGTATATGATTGAAAATACCGGCCTGTTTTTTTTTTTTTTTTTTTTTTTTTTTTTTTTTTTTTTTTTTTACAATACATATATATATATATATATATATATATACATATAAAATCTCGTCATAAAATGTATAATATACATAATATATAAATATTAAACATTTGTATTTTTCCATTAAATGCACTTTTTAGCACCTAAAAATACATTTTTTCCTTTCCTCCCTCAGAATCCGACTATTTTCCTCCTGGTATCTTTATCTTAACGCGTTAAAATGATATCCATTTTAGACTATTCTTTTCTTTCATAAGCCATTCTTTTCTGGATACGCATTCTTAGATTTCAGCATTGCGGGTTTTCTTTGTCTTTGTGTTCCTAAGAACCGAACTATAAAACAGAATCCAAGACCTCAGAAAATAACTTTTTCACTGGTTCTTATTTTAAGATTTCTGTAGAATACAAGTGCGATAATTCTTTTTATCTCAGAATTCAATTTTTACTCACTTTAATAGTATGTCTTGGAATTTCCATGTCGACTTTAATATGTCCTGAATGCGTACATAATATGTCACAGAACTTTTTCAACTCTAATGTATCTCTACAGTAAATAAAGGTACTTAAATTACATCATGATGCATTATTGTACCACTGAAAACTCTATTCGAATATAAATCTTAGTATAACACTGTTAACGACATGGAGCTGCCAGTAGGATTATTCTATTCTTATTTACTAAAAATAATAATATTTATAATAGGAATATTTATAATTAATTTTTAATAATAATATTTTTAGTAAATATTTTAATATTTACTAAAAATCTTGTAAGACTCTAGCCTCTGAGATCTCGCAATCATCTGTTAAAATCCAACTGTATGAAAAAAATATGGACCACCAAATTCTTCGACATCTCAATAGCATCATTACGAAAAATAAAATGTTGAGATTTTGACTTTCTATAAATTTGCTCCAGCAACAGAGAATCGATGCAAACAATAAGCCGTGTAGGATTTCAACGTATCAATGATATGTAGTGTGTTAATTTATTAACTAACCATCGTACAATTATATCGTTCCGGGGGATCAGTTAAATGAATTACAAGCTATACTACTGCATGAAACGCCTGGAATACGGATACTCTACGATGTTTTTATTCTTATTTAATGAATGAAACGTAATATAATCTAATGGTGGGGATAAGATAAATTTTTAAACAATATTTTTATATTTTAGAAAGTTTATTTATATATAGTGATAATTTTACGAATTTATATATTTTATTAAATGTATAAAGAACTTAAAAGTTATTTTTTTAAATTTTAATGTTTATGTTTTTAAGAATTTTTGACAATTTTAATGCATTAGTCTATTATTGGATTGTATGGAGAACAACAATAGTGACGAAAATGTATTTAACATGAACGTGACATTCAAATTGAGATTTTTTATTGTTTTACTGTAAAATAAATAAAAAAAATTGAAATTGTTAGGGCTTTGTATATTATTTACAAGTTAATATTACCATTTTTTCCTGATGTAAGATTAAACTATAATACTATTAGTCAGCAAACGTTCGGGTGTAATATGTTAATTAAATATGAAACTTTAAGTTAAAGGAAATAAAATAACATACTTAATTTTATTGTTAAATATTTTTAATAAAATTGCTGCTGTGTTATTTGAAAATATTTATTTATTGTTATTGTTTTGTTACTTTAATTTTTTTTATTATATTATTATACAAAGTGAGGCTTTGAATATTAATAGTTTTAATAGAAAATAGAATAATTTGATAAATTAAGATGACGGTATTGTTAAATTATAATGCAAAAATAGTGAATGCTGTATTTTTGTTTTAAACTGATACAAATTAACCTTAGAAATGCAACTTCTTATATTTTAAGTGCTGTCAATACTAGGTAATTTTTTTGCAAATAATAAATTTATTACTATTTATTGCTTTTAAAATAATTATATGGAATATTGATTAAATCTTAAACAACTGGATTTTTTTTAAATGTTGAAATATTTTATTGAATTACTGGACGCGAGAAAAGTTATATTTTTGAAACTAACTATGATTTTATTAACATAATACATTTTGACATTTAATTTTTGTTCAGAGCTAAGTTAAACCTAGTAAATTATTTCTTATATTTGTTATATTTAGTAATAGATTTTTACAGAGCTAGGAAATGTTTTCCCTGTAATTTAATAGTTAAATATAGTAAAAAAGTCAATAAATCTTTATTGAACTAAAATAAAAGTTGAAATATATCTTTAATAAATATGAACCTATTAATGACATTATTAGAAGTTGAAATTAATTGCAATTATAAATTTTTATGGAATGAAAGAAATGTTTTTTGAATGTGTAATTTTATTAGAAAGACCTTAGGCTTAATTAATATATTATAAGTATTTGCCTCTATCATCAATTCTTTATTTAATTATTCTGAATATTTAACGGGATTTCTTGATTAGTTACGTAATCATGTCAATCAGAGGTCTTATTGCGAAAAAATTGTACTTATAGTAGATATGTTTCTGTAATTAACTGAAAAATATTTTGCTAATATAATATTATCATTATGTACCAAAACTGTCTTCTGTAATATTGTTAAAATTAAATTATGAATTCGTACATCTAAATTAATATTCATAGTATATAAGTAGAAGTTAATTGTTTTAGTATATGCGCTGTCAAACGCCAAAACGAGCAGAAGGCAAGGGTAATGTTGATATCCAGGTGGCGTATAGCGAAAAAATGTTGCTTTTTCCTCTTTACGTAATTAACTAAAAATATCTTGGAAATATAATATTATAATATCATATTTATATAAAACTGTTGTCGATAATATTTTAAAAAATAAATCAAATTCTTCAGTCTAAAGTAATTGTC
The DNA here is from genome assembly GCA_963931845.1 of Maratus michaelseni. Classification (NCBI taxonomy): domain Eukaryota; kingdom Metazoa; phylum Arthropoda; class Arachnida; order Araneae; family Salticidae; genus Maratus; species Maratus michaelseni. The sequence continues at coordinate 11,446,296 of OZ007596.1, forward strand.
ATAGTATAAGTTAATTGTTAGATTATATGCAATCTTAAACGCCAAAATGATCAGAAGGCACCAATAAGGATTGCCAATTACTACTCAGGATCGTGTATTTTGGAGTATTCGCAAAACTGTTCAAAATTAAACTTCACAATTAAAGATGGAAATACAAAAAACATATAACACCGGGTAACAGTGATTATGCGACACGGACTTGGACATCGGATTTCGAGTAATTTTGATGTGCTAAATACGAAAATACTAGCAAATTGTCTGGATTTGTTCTCGTTTCTGAAATAAATACAACAATCCGATAATTGCACAAGTACAAAAGGTAATATTAAATATGTCAAATTTTTTGTTACATATGTTGTAACATTGTACTTTGAGTGAGACAGGTATTGTAAAACAGAAATATAGATTTAATATTACTATTAAAACCGTTTCCTGTATTATATTCTAGAACGTTTTCTTTCAGGACAAGCTCTTCGTAAGGTCCAACAGTAGTCAACCATTAAGTGGCGATCTCAATGTCCTTGGTATCTTAGCTACATTATTCTGATATTTTGGTGGAATTGTTCAACCTGCACTTCTCTCTAATCGCCCATGATTTCTTGAAATCTGTCTAAAGAACTGAGTAAACAACCCAGTGATACCTTAAGAAAGAATTATTGCAAGAACTAGAGTCATTCCCACTAACTACTTTATAATTCATAATTATAAAATTTTGTATGTATCAAAATCATCCAAAAAAATCTAATGCCACAGAAAAAAAAATTGTTCCCCTGAGTAATTCGTAGAACAAATAAGGTTATATACTATTAATCGAGTAGAAATTGCTAATAATGTCTACACCCTATTCGTCAGAATTTTGATTTTTGATATATTTTAAATAATTCTTCTAATAATGAAATGAAAATGAATTTATAAATTTGATCGGTAGTTATAAGAAATGAAATATAAAAGTTAGTATATTTTTATTCTTTCTGTAGATTTTACTAATAAACTATAAATCTTTTGAATTCTTTCATATTATATGGTGGAAATTTAGCGATAGTAATTTAAGTAACATGATAGTTCTTAATAATAGTAAAATTTAATCTCTTATTTAATATGGGATTAAAAACAATCGCTATATTTTTAGACTTGAAAATTAAACTCTTACCTTATTTTAGGACATTACATGTATTATTTTAATACTAGCTCCAAGGTAATTGCTAGACACAAAGATACGTTAACACCCTTTTTGTGTGTTTGAATTTTTTACGTGAGAGCAGGGCTAGTTTGATTTATTTACCCCACTTGTAATTTAATAATGAATAATTGTGTGAATATTGTAAATATGTTCTTTATTTTATTATTCTATTTGTTATTTTAACTTATCCTAATATAATATTATAAATCCGATTGTGTGCAAATGTTAGGCTGAAGCCAGCGTCAAACTGGAGCATTTAATGATCCTGTATCTTTGCATATTGGTTGAATATAACCCTCAAATGAACATAGGCTGGTTTTTGTTTATTTTATTCAAATATTTTTCTTAATAATACAAAATTTCGTTATTTTCATAGAGAATAAATGGACATTTTTTCGTATACTATTTTAAAATGGTTAAATTTACTTTGCCGTTGCTAATACTTTATCGTTGCCAAAACTAATTCAAAACCCGGAATAATAACTTTTACTCAACAATTTAGTTTCATTTGAAAAAATTTCACGTGAAAAATAAAAATAAAAAAGAATATTAAATAATGTTATTAGAAATAAAATATACTTTTTTTAGTTTTTGATGATAATATAAGGTTTCAATATGCGTAACCATAGGAAACAGGCGAATATGACGTCGCACATCGAAAATAAAGCGGATACGCTTTGATGGTGAAATAAAATGATCATGGGTTATTTCTTTATTTCTTTTCTTTTTTTTTCTTTTGTATGGTAACAATACTTGGCGTTTTACCGTCTGCAAACGGCTAATATGACTATACCGTATTTTTTATTTAAATTTTAAAAAAGTAAAAGGAAGTTTGAAAAGGAAATGATGTCAAATATAGCAAATGTCAATAATATGCTCCGCAAAATTATCCATGTCGAAAATGATCTCATGGATAGCGAGAAATAGTTATTTTCATTCTTAAAACTAAAAGAAATAACTCGATTACCTAAATGTAATATGACGAATGTTAATAGTTAAATTTTTGTTGATAAAACCTAAAGATTTAATATTATTTCGTTAAAGTAACATAATTTCGCCTACTCAATATTGAAATTAATTGCCTGGAAAAGAAAATTAACAAGAATTATGTCATTAAAAAGGGATTTCTCTGGGGAAAAAGAGACGTCATATTTGAAATAAAACGGGAATTTTCTAATATGATTTAAAATGAGTGTGAATCAATTCCTTACATTAATAATACAAGGATCAGTAAGTATAGAAAGTAGATGAGTTTCACGCCATATTTATAACGAAAAATGTAAATGTTTTTTTTTTTTTTTTTAAATCTTTGCTGATTATTAAGCATCAGTATCCGTTATATACAGAAGATAGTTTTCTGCTAACAATCACATCATAATTTTAAGAAAAGGAAAATGAACACGAATCTATTATATTAAAATCTGACCGTGTGTTTGTATTTCGCAACTACTCCTAGACTATCGAACGCAACGCGATTTACTTAATACCGGTTATCATTGATCCGAGTATGTCACATAAACTCTCAGAATTTAAAAAATTAAATGAGATGCCAAGATTTTTTTTTTTTTTTTTTTTTTTTTTTTTTTTGTAAATTTTAACGAAGTTTCTGTAAAAACGAAAAGTAAATTACTCCATATTTGTGTATAAAAAGGGAAAAATAAAACAGATCAGTATATTTTGTATACTATTTTCTCATTAAAACTAAAAAACAGAATTCATTTTCACTTTGAATAGATAGTGAAAACAAAATCTTGATTTCAGTGAATTATTCGAAAAATAAAAACATATTTTCACATATTCAAACTTCATGAATCAATTTATTCTGGAGAACAAAAAATGCCTGTCATCATACTGTCATTTAGAAAACAAGATTTGTTTCAGCTATACATTAAACCAAGGAGGCAGAATCGAATTTAAAGAAAAATCATATACTATTTCCAATTGATGTTTTTTTGGAGGATGGCTGTTAAAACGTTTCACAAAGGCGTTAAAAGTAAAATTGTTTATCAGGTAAAATTGGCATTTGTTTTTACCCAATTCGTCTATTTCCACGATTTTATTTGGCCCTCATTTTTGAATTGGTTGCAATTTCCTTTTCTCGATCATTATGCACAAAATTTTACTTTTTTAAGACTGGTTATTTCAAGGTCCGTATAACAAAAAATACCGTATTGTCTCCTATGAAATGTGATAAATAGTTAGTTAATTAATAACGTTTTTAATTATCGGGAGTGAAATATTTTGCTTAATTAATGTATTTATTCTTCTTTTAATGTTGCGCGAACGAAGTCACGGGTAACAGTTAGTTATATATATATATTTAATTTTCATATACTCTGCACATAATATTATGGAGAAAAAGTATCCTAAAAACAATTGCGTTAGCATAGAAAGAAAGCTTGTAATGAAAATGAAAAGATATTCTTAATAATCAGCGAGAAGCTGGAATCTAATTATTGCAAAGTCTTAAAATTGATATATAAGGCCAGTATCATGAAGATCTATCGTGTCTCATCTAGTTAAAATTTACTCTATTTGTGAACCGTTGATGAATTTAATTAAAACCAATAATGACCTATGAGGAGAAATACCCTTAAAACAGTATTATTCAGAGTAATAATTTACAATTCGTTCCAGTTAAGAATTAGTTCAAATTTAAATTGCATACTTCTATTGGTATGTTTTCAAAATTTAAGTCAAACTCGTTAGATTAAAATATTGCAAAATGTGATATTACTATGAGATGAATATAATATGATAACGATTATGAAAATCGATTAAATTGTACAATTCTATAAGTTACTTTTAGGTGGTTTAAAATATTGATAAAAAAATAAGATAAAATAAATATTGTATTTCTTTTCAAAGATAATTTATTGAATAAAGACCATAAAAATTCTAAATTAAAGGCTATTAAAAAGTGCACCTAATGATGCATATGTATATAGTGACATTCCAGCTAAATTTTAATGTATATTATTTATGTCTTTAAAGTATTATTGTTGATATATTATTATATTGTACATTTATTTAAATTATGTTAAAGATTTCGGTACAATTGTTTGGATGAAGTTGGTAATTTTTTTTTTTCATTTGAAATACTGTGACAATTTCTTAAGCAACACACGTTTAATAAGGTATTTTTAGTGCTATGTCAGAATTCACTCCACTTAAGAATATTGAGAGCACAAGTCAAATTCATTATTTGCGTTGTAATTATATTCATCTATATTAAGTGAGCAAACAATTTTCATGATTAGTGATTACGGATGATAATGAAAACGGCTGGAACGATTTTCCGGAAACTTGTCTTCAATACTAAATAGAGCACGAGAAAAAGGATTTAGATATGTCCCGAATTCAAGAAAATATGTTTTGATTGGTTAAAACAAGCTCAGTACTGAAAGTTCTGCTTGCTATAAGTTGAAAAATACTGAAACTATTTACACGAAACGTGTTTTCTAGACTAATTTGAGCCCCAGAAAATGATCTAGATATATCACGAATTCGGAAAAATTCATTTTGATAGGTTACGAGATAAAGAGATTTCCAGTTCAGAACAATTCGTTTTCATAGTTATATGCAATATCAGAAATTAATATTCAGTAATTGGAATTATCTCCAATACTAATTGTCATTGATCGCAACAATACTACGGACAATATTGAAGATAGTGTAATGATCTTGTGGAAATTTGCGTTCTGTACTAATTCGAGCACACGGCAATGGTCTAGCTATATCCCTAATTCGGAAAAAATGCGTTATGAAAAGTTTGAATGGAATCAACATTAAAGATGCTGCTGTAAAATTTTTAAATCGAAAATGGTTCGAACAATTTTCATTACATAAGACTTATATACTAATTCGAGCACGGGAAAACAATCTAACTTGGCCTCAATCTCGAAAACATGCCCTTTGATAGGGTTAAATAATCCTTTTTGACGTTAATATTTCGTAATCTAAGTTCTCGCAAATGCTACCCATCATTGATCAGCACCATGATTATGGAAGATTTCCACTCCATGGAAGATACTTTCTTAAGTCCAACGTCGGTCTTCGATAGTCTTATTATAGATTACATTCAGCAAAACCGCCTGTTTGTATTTCCCATATGCAGCATTGTAATGATCTATGAAATGTGATAATTTTTGAATACGTTGATTTTTCTGCGGTCGCATGCCATTCTAATACAATTAACATGAAACAAGATTTTTTTTATTGATTCGAACACGAGGTAAAGTAATTAGTTAAGTATCGGCTTCAGAAAAGTTCATGTTGATAAGTTAAAAAATCTTAATAGTAATATGCTGCTCATGTACTGTCATTCACGACAGAATTAAAAACTGTTGAGTCTAAATTTTGCAGACAAAATGTTTGTACCTGACAATGAAATGTCATAAAATAGTAATATGTTTAAAGCAAACAATTTGGCACTAAATATGATTCTGAAAATCAATCTTTCAAAATCGCAATAATAAATTAACCTTTAAATTCAAAAGTTTGTTACATATGAAAACACCGTTTTTCATGCAATTTTTATAAAAATTTGATTTTTGTTATTTCGTAATTGGGTGTTTTTATCTACTGGTGCAATACAGCAACTTAGTTCTGTGCAAAACTACTAGCAATTTTTTAATCAAGAAATATATTCTGCCAAACAACTAAGATTGTTTTTAGTCATAAATGGACAGAAGAATAACTTCTAGTCGAATGGATAATTCCACTTTTTCCAAAAATTCGATAATCAACATATGTGGGATACTTGGCAGATTGAACCCTTTGAGTAAAACAGCGTGTATGTGAAAGGTCCTACATTTTTATCAGTATTGCACAAATTGAAAAAGTTGTAGGGAAAAAAGTGTTGAATGCCTAAACAATAAACCAATTTTGTATTTTACACCTGCGGAAATACATAACAAAAAAATAAATAACTTATTTCGAAACTTGGATAAATTGGATAGAGTATAATATATATACAAAAAACGCAAAAAAATTATTTACGGCATTTGTTATTATACATTTTTGAAACTAGAAATTATATTTTTATGTAGAAATGAATAATCAATCTTTGTCTTTAATCAAAAACAGTATGAATGTTGAAAAAAAAAAACTACCGAGAGAGGCTCTGTCTACGAGATACTTGAAATATAAGTGATTATAGAAAATTAAAAAATATTTAAATTTAGCAGTGTTTATGAATTAAAAGTAATTACTTATAAATGCATAAAATGAAATAAAAGTAGAGTGAAAAATTAAATATATGTATATAAACCAGGTTAAATCACAACATAAGAACTCTTTATGTAATTAGATATATGAGATGAAAAAAAATACCAGAATGTATATAAACCGCTATTAATTATAGAAATTGGTATACTAAAAAAAAATACAAATAAATAATTAAATAAATTATTATATATACAGAATAATGGATTCAGCTTTTGCATCGGAAAATAATATCAGTTATTAATTACTGTTTGATTATTATTTGTAATTAACTATCATGCACTTTTAATTATCAATTTTAGGCAAAATATATAAAATTCAATGTTTAATTATATACGTGTTACACTGATATTGTTAAAATAAGGTTTGCAATTATATTTTTATACGCAGTTACAGTTATATTAATCGGTTATATTGTACTAAAACTTTACTGTAAATAGTTTAAAAATTACGTGATAATCAGTTCTTTCTTAAACTTTTAACTTCAACGTGATATTATCTACTATTCCTGAGCTGCATACATTTTATATATCTCTACAGAGGGCAGATACTCCACAAATCGACAAATAACACAATTTGAATATTGCAAAGGTATTAAATGTATTGTAAATGAGTACATTTTAATTTAAACAATCACAATGTAATTCCATATACAAAGGTAGATGCAGAAAGAAAATTACCAAAGCTTTTCGAAATGCGTATTTTTTTAAAACAAATATATTTTTGTGAAATAAATCAATTTAAATGTGGCTGAAAGAGGCGTTAAATGTTCACATTTTTAAATAAATGGAACGATTCCAAACACGGAATCTGTTTGTTGAAACGTTTGTTATTTATTCTTGAAAGGATGAAAAAAAGTTTGTTTCTAAAGAATTAAAGCTATTTCCATTTAAATTGCATGTATTGATTCTAAACAAAATGTTGCCAATTTTGTTGAAATATATATATATATATATATATATATATATATATATATATATATATATGCCCAAATTTTCTATTTCATTTCAAATATCATTTATTGCGTTATAATAAACATTTTTTGGTAATAATTTTGAATGAGTGTGTTATTAATAGGGGATACTTTTAACAATAAAACTTAAACTGGAAATAACAAAATATGGATTTTGTTATTTACAATTATTCTAAATTTTCAAATTATTTTTTTAAACATTTTTACTACCTAATACCAACTTATTACGTACGTAAGTAACGTTTTCAAAATTTACTATTCAATCACTATTTTCACATAGACGTTGTTGTAACACTTTATAGCTTATTTTCTTCTGAGAAATTTCTTAGCAATTTTATCTGAAAAATAAAACATTCAATTTTAATTATATATGTTTAATTGTTATTGGTAAAATAATAATTGCAATTATATTTTTATCCTTAGTTACTTTTATGCTGGTCTTTTATATTTTACTGAAATATTGCTGTAATATTTAAAAATTTAAATAATAACAGGTCCTTTATAAAACTTTGAGAGTGTTTACTAATCCTAATTCGCATACATTTAATGTCTCTCTACACAGTGGACAGATTCAAAAAATGCAGAAATAGCAACATTTGCAGACTGCAAAAGTACTAATCATATTAGTAAGGGAATATTTGGAATAATATTTGTAAAAAAATATTTTGAATACTAATGGACTTTATAGTCGCTGTGAATCTCGAACACTAAATATTCCGATCACGAGTTCGATGCTATTATGATGTTCGGACTATCGCGATCTATATGTGCAATGTTTTATTTAATATTCCAGATATCCTAATACTCTACCTTTTTCTGTAGAAATTTTATGTGATGGAATGTAAAAATTGGAACACTTAATTCTAAACTAGATGTAGACTCGTAAAAAATGTAATAAATGAGATACAGAAGTAGGTAGCTTTAATCTTTTTTTTCTTTAATTTAACAAGAAGAATGTTAATAATTTATTCTGATGTGCATTACTGCAATTGCAACTTCACGCCTTCATTAGGATCAGAAATAAGTTAAACTTTAATATAAAAGAAAATTGAAATGTTCCGAAAGCTTAAAAAATTCAAATTAATTAAAAATATTAATTATTCAAAAATATTCATGGGAACCATCTACAAATAAACGCATTTGGGATCCTGGCATTCTATGTCCTCTCAAAAATATTCGTTTGAACCATCGCCGCAGTTATTGAAACGCATTTCCATTACTATACCTTATCCTTATTTTTTACCTTAATATTTTGTCGGGTCCTTCCTACAATAATTTTAACTCATGTTTAGATTGATGTCTGACCTAAAGGTATTTTGAGGAAATTAAAGTTTAATGCCACGTTTTTTGCTTTATAAGACGATTTCCCATCCGACGTCAATTTTTGGTTTCGGCTTTTTTTTTCATATCGGATATTGCGTCTATCCTTTTTGTAACCATTGTATGTATTTCTATTGCCTATTCATGGAAACATTATTCTAAAGTTACAGAATTTCGTTAAAAACGCTTAAAACAAGAAAGTGACGAGGTTATGAGATCCATTCCCGACTGAAAACAACAACCATTTTCCAAATGGTTAATAATGTCAACCAAACCCTTTCTAAAACTTGTAGTTGTAAATGGAAATGTGGTTGTAAATCAAAATTATTCTTAACAGTAACATAATAATTTTGGTATGGGTATGGAGAGTTTGCTAGCGAAAAACAGTTCTAAAACGTAAATCTATCATATTATGCCCTAAAATAAAACATAAATGATAAATTTTTTCAGGAGAAATAATCAGCTAGTAGCAATTTTAAAATTGAAATTTAGAGTAATACTCAAAAAAGGCTGAATCTATAATTTAATCTAAGGCTCAATTTAAATAAAGCATGGTTATAAATATTTAATAAGTTTCGAATGTGTACACGGTGTAATGATTTTATTTTGTTCTGATGAGTTTATTATTTGTGTTTATCTCTCCCGTTTCCATTAAAAGAGATGTTGAAACATATATTTCTCTTCTACTAGTAGATTCATGCTTATCTTTCAGTGGATCATACATTGATTATCAACCTTGCAGAATAATGATTACTGTTTGTTGAGTCGCGAATTTTATAAATACGCAAAATGTTTGCGCTGCCTTGATAGGGAAATCTATGAACATTTAAATAATTTACTGAACTGATCTGGAACGCTACTCTCAAATATAAGTATCCACCCTGTAACATATCGCGCATTCTTGCATTGGTACCAAAAAGTCCTACAGAAATGTTAGTAATTGTCTTCTGATATGAACAGAGACAGTTTCTTACGTTGCACAGATATCTCAATGGGAAGTTTAAGAATTAATCGGTGAAAATCATAAAATCTCCACAAGGGATTCTTTGGAATGAATGGGAATCCCAGCTGCCAATCATTTCTAAGGAACGCTTTTACAGGAAAGATGTAAAGCATGATCAAGATATTTTTTTCTTAAAATATCTATGCTTATAATGAAAATAATAATAGTTCATGATAATTCTACGTTTTACAAAAATAATGTTTTGTATAGAAAGTTTGTGTTTTACTTCATACTAGCTCACCCGCAAAACAATACCGTGACCCTGATAATGAACATAATACGCCTAAAATCAGAGTTGATTTCAGATAGCTCTTTCTGGGAAGGATTTATGCAGATCTGTGAGGGGAGGCACTGTGAAGTATCGGGGAGAAATTGGATTTCTACACTCAGAAAAAAGTTTTGTTGAATCAACAAAAATTTGTTTGACCCAACAAAACTTTTCGTTTAAATATGGGTCAATGGAAATTTTGTTTGAATCAACAAAAAAAATATTGTTGATTTTTTTTGCAATTCCAAAAACAAATTTTGTATCGTCAGCAAAAGAATATTTTGTTAATTCAATTAAAATGGTTCAATTTTACTTGAATTATCAAAATTATTTTTGTTACATAGATATATGCTATGTGTTATTTTAACAATCTATTTTTTTTCAACAAAATATATTTTGTTTGTTTAAATAACAAAATATGTTACATTACGAACTTGTTTTGTTTATACTACAAAACCTTTTGTTAAATGAACCAATCTAAATATGCAATTTTAATTCATTTTTAGCAGTGAATTATGCCTGTAAACCTTGAATAATAACAAGTGAATTTTTATCCTGCTTTTTTTCACGCAAAAACCGAGAGAGTGAAAATTGCAGTCGATCCCGGGTCCTCAGAACAGCGCTCTGAGTCTCTACCACTGAGCTACAAGGAACGATATCTGAGCGCGGCATTTCTCACTTATAAGTATGTCGGAACGGCTGAAACCGCAGCACAAGGTAGATATGTCAACAGGAGCACGTGAATTTCTGCGGCAAACATGAGACGACAATACAAAGCCCAGCATACGGCAACACAAAGTTAATTTTTAATTCATTTTCAGCAGTAAATTACGCTTGCAAAAAGTAGGATAAAAATTCACTGTTATATTTTACCAGTGTACTTTCTTCCAGTACGAGAGTACTTATGTACCAGAGTACTTTCTTCTTGTAAAGATAGAAGAAAGCAATAAATGGGACAGGGGGATTTTTAAAACTACCTTGGTCCGTCCCAATGAAAAAAAGCTTTAACTATCCAAAAATTATGTTAATCCTTTAATTATATAACTATATAAGTCTAATAAACCGAGTTACGTTCAAAGATTACAGGCGTAATTCACTACTGAAAATGAGATTAAGCTTTTGCAGAAATCGCAAAAAATGCAACATAGCAGCGCTACCTGTTGCGCGATTTACACCAAAAACTAATCAGCAACAATTTATATCAGGAAGTAATTGAATATAAAGTTTTTTTTAAATTCCGTGCATTAGTTCTTGAGATAGAGCGCCCACAATTTTTTTTTTTTGCATACAGACAGACAGAGTCATTGACAGTCATTTTCTAAAAACAGTCAAATCGTGTTCAGGACCTTCTAGAATCCGTCCGAAACCGGAAGTCGAAAATTTTCATGATTCCAATGCTTTCTTCTTGTAAAGATAGAAGAAAGTAATAAATGGGACAGGGGGATTTTTTAAACTACCTTGGTCCGACCCAAGGAAAAAAAAAGTTTTAATTGTCCAAAAATTATGTTAATCCTTTAATTATATAGCTGTATAAGTCAAATAAATCGAGTTACATGAGACAGTTATGGCTACTACACAACAATTTAAATTTTGCAAAAACAACAAAATTTTGCTGGAATTAAAAAATTATTGTAAAATTAAAAAAACAGATTTTGTTAAATTGATAACAAGTAAAATTGATGACATTTTGTTAAAATTTTTGAAGAGTGTTAACATAATTTTTTTGTCCAAGCAAAAAAACCATTTTTTTTACTTCAACTAAAAATTTTGCTAAAACAACCAAAATGTACTCAACAAAACATGTTTTGTTGTTTTAATCAATTCCTTTTTCTGGGTGTAGACAGTTTATAAACATAAAATACGACGTCTTCCCCTGGAAGGGGAAGTTTCGATGTTCCGGAAAGAGGGGAGGGGAGGGTGTCCCTTCAGGCCCACCCTCTGAATTCAGCAGTTCCTCAAATAACACCACCGTCCGTTTCCCGAAGTTATTTTACATATATCTTGCTGTCATTAAACTAGTTTGTTTTTCCAAAAAAAAAAAAAAAAAAAAAAAAAAAAAAAAAAAAAAAACCTCATGCGAATTAAAGAAAGAGGGCTTCCAACAGCGAGGTCAACTGCGCGCCATGGAAAGAATTTAATTGATAACAAAGGTTGTTTAGCTAATCCATGCTGTATTTTTTCCCTACTTTCTTTATTGTGTTTCAGAGAAAATATTGTTCTTCTTACATTCTTGTTTAATTACTTTTAAAAAAGCCATTTCGTATTTTTGAATTTGTTTTAATTAATTCCCAAAAGTCTGTTCCATACAGAATTATAAAATAGAAGTTTGGGTATAAAGGATATCAAACTGATTCTGATTGGAAAAAAATCCATTTTCGGCGAAATAGAGAATTTCTTTTTTCTATCGAGAAAATTTCAAACTTTTCTATACGAATTAAAGCACACAAACAATACGTCTGTTCATGTTAAGTACAATTTAAGAACATATTAATTAATACACAATTAAATATAAAAAAAACCCAAAATGAGCGATAAATGGTGCTGAGCCAGGACTCGAACGTGGGACCTTCAGCGTAACGTGTTGTTGCTCTGCCCACTGGGCTAAGCTAATCGACACGCTAGCACTTAAACTTTTACAACAAAAACGTTCTTTTATTAAAATAGATATTTCTGAAAAGGAAAAAAAATGTTCTGTTTAAAACATTCTAGTAAAGTATCAACCACTTATTTTTACATAAGCAGATTGGCCCCACCAGTGGCTGAGAGGTTGTGCTCTCGAAGCTGGTAGACGGGAGGTGCTGGGTTCGATCCCAATCGCGCCTGTCGGCCTAATCGCTCGGAGTTTTCGTGGTTTTCTTTCGAGCCGTGGATCTTCTCCATGCGTAAATACGGATTAGGTTCCCTTAGAAAGACCCCACGAAGGGCACTCCCCCCGGGCCTATATCCCTCGTGTCGATAATTGGCCGTCAATAATCAACCCAACCCATAAGCAGATTGAGAAAAAGCATTTTATTTCTTTTTTAAAAGGAGATAATTGTATCTATTTCTTAATATTATAACTTTATATAAAAGGTATATTTCTAAAAAAAAGATTTTTTTTTCTCTAATCTACCATAAAAATGAAAACTAACAAAAAACATTATTTATTTCTGAAAATATATGCAATACTTGATGTAAATGTATATTAAAAATTAAATAAAAAATAGTTTTATAATAATGATGACTACGCAGTTGTTACAGTAACTGAAAATACATTGACGAGCAATGAATTTTCTTTGATCATTAGAGCGTCTCTAACATCGTAATTAGATGCTGTAGAGTAAGTTACCTTCAGAAAATTTTACGCACTAGCAATTTTAGAAATCAGTAACTTATCAGAACTTATTCAATTGTTATTAGGGTGAGGAAAGATTAATTTTCTCGCTTTTTGAAGGTTTTAATAAATTAACATAATAATATTAACTAACGAACAATATTTCATTAACGTTAACTATAATTAGATTGTTGCTTAAAATGATGATTTTCAAGCATTCTAAATACATTTTGAAACTTTCTAATCCTCTTCAGCTATTTATGGACTAAAATACTGTTGTAGAAGAAAAGATGTGTGTGTGTGTGTGATGCATCTATACTTATATTTTATACATCAATTTTATAAAACCTTTCTTTCGAAAAGGAATTTAAGAAAAACATTATTTATTCATTTTTGAAATAATACCTAAATTCCAAAAAATGTGTATTAAAATGTATATTAAAACGGAAACTAAGTATTTAAATGTCGCATTTGTTATTGTTGTAATTGAAAATAAATTTGCCTGGGAATGAATCTTCTTTACTCTTTGAAGCGTCTGTAACATAGTTTAATTGAATGTTTTGTAGTAAATGATTTTTCTAAAACCCTTTCCAATCATAATTTTAGAAATTAATAATTTATAAGAAGTTATTATACAGTAGATTCACATTAATTTAAATTTTTATTTTACAGTGAGGAAAAAATATCTACATTATTATAGGAGATGGACTAATGCAGCGATGTAGTCTGAACTCATGCAGAATAATGCTGCGATGCAATCAAATATATTATTTATTTTTTCATTTTCAAATGTTTAAATAAAAAATAAATGCTTTTATTTTAATACAGTTTAAATAACTGCATTAAAATAAAATCATTTATTTTTTATTTCTTTATTGAGTGCGTCTTCCTAAATGTCTAATAAATAAAACCTAATAATAAGACATAATTAATATACTATTTTAAAATATCATTTATTTTCTATTTTTCTTCTTTTTCCGTTACAGTTTGCTACAGTGTTAAAAACAATTAAATTTTATACTTCCCCTTTGATATTAATTTTTATTTCGGTTGTCTGTTTTTATTTAAATAAAAACGTTAATTTAAGTAACAGCACAGTTGTGTTGGCAGACTTGGCGGCTCCGATAAGGTTGTCGTATTTGGCATGTTCGTTTCACCAAAAGGCGATGTTTGTTTTCACTTTCTGCGCACTCAATTTAAGTTTTCTCTTTATTTTTTATCTAACGTCTTTTACCGGTACGTTACTTTGCTAGCCAACTTGGGAATCTATTTTTTCGCCAATGTTTGTGTGGCGATATTGTTTTAATAAAAAATCTGTCAGTTATGTAAGTGTAATAGTAGCAAGAAGGCTTGTGTTCCTGTTAACGTGGATTGAAAGAGAAATACTTATGTCTGCTTTTAATAATTTTTCGGTGCTAATGCTATGCCTCTTGACTTACCAGCGTCTTTGTTACTTCAATATAGACATGTAAATAAACAATTGGTCGTGTACGAAATGGATTTATTTAATCTTTTGAAAATCAACTTTTCTTCCAGTAAAAAAATGTTTTCGAACTTGAGATTTTATACTCCACTGTACGAAAATGGCCAATTGTGATGGACGAGCTCCACCACACATAATTGGTGACTCGTTAAAGGAATTTTTTTGCTGGATCGGTCGTTTGATATTATATAAAAATATAAATTGTGACTATTTCTAAAAAATTTGGAGCGATTATGGTGTAATGAAATTTCATCATACTGCTATTCTGTGCTGCTTGGAGGTGATACTGCATATTTATGTTGGCTTTAACTGTTGCTGTATTTGGATCCATCAATTTTTAATACACAAGGATGCTTGTGTGCGTATTAAATGTAAGTATTGCTGGAAAAACCTTGACATCAATGAATTCTTTGGGCTTTCTACGAAATGTGCAATTACGAAAGAACAAGAGGTGTTCGCGGTTATTGTATATTTACAACAATTTCAGCGCGAGCGATGTAGTCTGAACTCATGCAGAAGAATGCTTTTACAGTAATTAAATTGTTTATTAAACAAAATTTCTTGTATTATTATTTTAGTTTTCAAAATTCTAGGTTTACTATTTTCTAGTTTTAATAAATATTTATTCTATTCTATTCTTTTTAACAACTATTCTATTCTACTTAACCACTGGAATAACACATGTCGAAACAGATATCCTTCCAAAGAAATATAGATAAATAGTCTTATTATCTAATATGTTTTATAACACACATTTATCATTATCGTCCATGAAATAGTATAGTAATGAAAATGAAATTTTAAAATACTTTCTGAAAATAAAAAAATAAAAATAGGCATTAAAAATGAAACAAATGTAAAATTAATTTTAAAGTGATGAAAACTTTGCAAATGTTACTATAATTGAAACGAAATTTGACTGTGATAGATTTTCTTTTATCAGCACATTGCCTCTACAATGGTAATTAAGTAGGTGTGTAGTGTATAGTTGTAATTTTTAAAACAATTTCGAGCTCTTTATCTTATATTATTTAGATTTACCAAGAATTAATTTATTCATATTAAAATAATAAAACTATATTATTTCTATCAGTAAAGCATTTCTTAATTAAGATGACCTCATGCACTTAATGTAATTATAATATTTCATTTCAAGTTTGTTTAAATGCATTATGTAAGTTTAATATTCGCAAAAAGGTACAATTTCCCAGTTTTAATAAATATAATGCTTAACTTTCTTGTCCACTAGAACTAGCTGCAGATAAAAGGATGGATATGTATTCTATGAGGAATTGAAGAATATGAGTACAAAAGTAAACAAAAATAGTTGGATGTCAGCTATTTGTTATTCTCATCTTTACGAGCGTCGCCTTTCATTGTTCTTACCACTTTATAACAATTTAAATGTGTGTTTTGTTAAAGGCCTTTTATCATTTATCCAACATATATTCATATTAACTGTTTTTTAACATAATTGCAAAGTGTTTATGAAATCAATTTGTCTGTCTGTCTGTCCGTACTCTAATTTTACTAATTATACTCGGAATGACGTCATTTTTATATATAATAACCTTTTGAATCCCGCAATAGCCGAAAACATCCCAAAGCTCCGAAACACACAATAGCCCTGGATAGCCGAAAGGATTTTCATTCCCCTTAATTGGTGCTGTGAAAGAGGTGGTATCTCTCAGTGATGAATGGGGTAATGTGTTGTCATTTCTGGACAGTACAGTAACACAAACAAGAATGTTCTTCAGTAACTGGAGCAATGATAAACAGAAGGGTGTAAAACCTGTCAAAATTTGAATAAAAGTAGAAGGCAGTAATATCATTTCCACAACTTACCTATTCAAAAAGAGGGGAACGAAAAAAGGACGTATTCTGGGCTACTTTATTGGGATTCTAAGGTCATTCAGTTTTTTTAAACTTGCGATTTAATGAGATAAAGAATTTACTATAGAATATTTGTTATTTAAAATGAAGTGAGCAGCATTTATTGTTCGTTCACAGGGACACACAAAATAATCCATTTAAATTATAGTCTATGGGGGGAAATCATTTCTGGTGCAATTTATTTAAATTGCTTACTTAGATATCTCATTTCATTGTATGAAAAAATAAAATTTCTTGATAATATTACCTTAGTGTTGAAAGTGTTTCAGAATATATGTCTGATGCATGATTTTTTGTTTTTGTTTTGTAAATTTTGCTTTCAATTTTGCTTCCGTCAAAGGTTTTCAAACTATACTAAGGCACTCGAGCTAACACATGAAAATACTATCCTAAAAAAATAACAAAACCTGATCATTATAGTTTTCCTCCTTGAGCTTTCACTAATAATATATCATTTATAAATTTATTATCTCGACGGATTCACGAAACATTTCATTTATGTAAACAATACAATCTTCAAAACACAAACCCTTATGAAAATGCATGTTTTTAAATTGAAATGGTCGGAGCAAGAGAGTGCCAAGCCACATTTTTGAACCTCTGAGATATTTCAATTTTAAAATTTGATCAAATACTCAAAACAATATATCATAACGTTTTTTCGCCAATGTCTTAGTAACATATGAGATATTCTGAGTAACAGTGGTGCATTACTTTAATGGTATTACTAATACGTTATTTGTAAATTAGCTATCTTCATTGGGGGCATAAACATCTGGGGCAAAAACGAACCCTATTACATATGCTGCCATCAAGTGACATTAGAAACAAATTATATGTTGGATATTATAATTTACAATATTAAGCAACATATTACAGTGTTAGATTTATTTCACCAAAAATGTGGCTTGGCACTTTCTTGCCCCAACCTCTTCAATTGTTCACTAACGGGAAAGGATACATCTCAAAAAGTAAGCAGGGTCACAATTCATGGAAGTGTAGAAAAACGAAGGGTTGCGATTATTAATTTTTTATGAGAAATATATTATACTAGTAAAAGTAGTATAAAACTCTAGAAAAAACAGCAAATATGCAGAGAGAAAAGAACTGCTTATAAATGCATTTTAGTCATTTTTTATATGTATTAATATGTAGAAAAAGTAATATAAGCAGTCAATTATTAATACAGAAAGTAGTGCCTTCAAACGCAATATAGCAAAGTATAAATAAACGGAAGAAGAATATATTAAAGTGTTTTTCATACAATAATAGTCCGTATGAAGTAACCACAAAAGTACGTCTCATTTAAGTAAATTTATCAATATGTGTACAGCCGAAGTGTACTACTTATAGCCATTTTTAATTTTCTTTTTATTTATTAAAAAGAATATGAAAGGAATTTATTGAAAATACTTGCCTTATAAACGTTTTTGAAGAACATAATGAGTATGGTATATCTGACATCAGAAGTCTTTAATACCATTTATTTAAGAAGAGAATTATTCAAGTGATAGAATAATTAGTCAGTTATACAGATGCACTTTATATTTTAAACAAGAACGAAAAATCATGCGTCAAGCAACGCATCCAGAAAACTGTAACGAAAATTCACCGTTAAATAAGGTAAAAGAAGATATGCAATTAAACACTTTAGAAAACATATACCATATTGAGAAATAAAGTTTTCGAAATTACACTGTAAAAAATCTTGGTCAGAAATTACAGTACATATACTGGCAACTTCGTGACCAGTATATATGCCGTAATTTAACTGGACGGTATATGTACCGGCTGCAATCCCCCCTCTCCTGAGGTCTGTACGCGTTGCAAAACAAGAGCAAAAGCATCACTTCAGAGGTTGCCGTACACCGAGGAAGGGCTATCAGCTTTTTCCTTACTGAAAAACAATCATTTTACGGTGTAAATAGTGTTTATAATCGAAATGGCACATATATGGCACCGTAAAGAGTGAAAACGGTACAAGTACCGTTAATTTACGGTACAGCTACTGGAATTTTACGAAAAATGTTTACAGAGTACCTTTCATCGCAAAAAAGTATTTGAATTATTTTATGCAGCCCTGTATATGATCTGTAGAATTAGATACATAACACATAACATGATAAAATTTAGTTCAGTTAAAAAAATCAGATTTAGCAATTTTCACCAATCGATGGAAATGCACTCGAAATCTTTTGTACAGCCCAGTATATTATCTAAACACTTTTGTACGCAGCACATATTAAGCTAAAACTTCATTCAGGTAAAAAAAAACTTATAAGGTAATTTAAAACTAACTTCCAGCAATTACCAACGGTTAACGACAATGTATTTTATTCTTTGTGTAGCCCTGCATATTAATTTATATATATATTCCATAAACATATTAGTCTACTAAATATAATTCAGCAAGAAAATGCGTAACATAACTCAAAACTACCCTTAAGCAATTCACTCCCTTAGTCTGTACATACGAATTCCCTTATGTAGCCCTGTATACGATCAACCGAGTTTATACACACCACGTAATATGTCAAAATTTAGTTAAACTTAAAAACGCAAACTAAACTTGAAAACGCGCTTATCACACATAGACTGTAATAGTCGCACGTATACTGTAACAGATATCTTTTGTGTGTCCCTGTAAATGAATGACAAACACAGTGCACACCATACTTTTAAATGAACAATTTATAGTAAAGCGTATTAATTTCATTATGTTTCAAATAGTGAAACATCATTAAATTACACTGCTAACGATTTTTTCCCGTAGAACAATGTGTAACATAATTCTTTTGTTTGACCCTGTAAATGAATAATAAATGCTTTGCACCTCATATTCTACAAAAAACATGTTTTAATGCGCTTCATAATTACATATACATTTCATCATGCATCAACATCATTAAAATGCACTTGGAACGATTATTTTCCATCGACTGTAATGTAACGGAATACTTTTGATTGTCCCTATAATAAAAGTATAAGTGCTACACATTTCATTTGCGATAGGGAACATGTTGTTGTAAACGACAATAACATACAAATATTTCAGAGCAATCCGAGTATATTTACGCGAGTTAGAGCACGGGCAGACGGGTTGACGGTTGGTTGGTTGGTTGATTGGAGTTTTATGGCACAAAGTCCCTTTAGGGACATGCTGCGCCAAACAAAAAAATTAAAAGAAGAACATCAAATTGAAATACAAAATCGATTTAAAACTTTGTCATAAAAACAGGATGAATGAAAATAACACATTTAAATAAGAAGAGTGATATGATGATAAATGTATAATTAAAATCATTCAATGAAAATATAACACATCGTCTAATAGAAATAAACACATGTTTTCACAATTAAAATAGAAACAATCTTTAAACTAACAATTGATAAAATGTTCAATGAACTAACAGTTGGTAAAATTTTCAATTAAATAACAGTTGGTAAAATTTTTAAAGTTTCGATCAGAAATACATTTCTTCTTGCTCGAATTCTTCAAAGACAGTATTATCATCATCATTTGAGTCAGAACTGTAAGAATCTGAAACCATATCTTCCTCTGCATAGTGCAGCAGCTGCTTGGAATCCTTTGTAGTAGGAAGTGGTGTATCAAAACAAAATTTCTGGTTTCCTTCACAGTTTGACGGGCAGACGGCAGACGGCAGAAAAACCGAAATCATAAACACTTTTCAGTTAGATTGGAAAGTGTTAAAAAGTTAAATTTCATATATTTTCATTCTTAAAGTGTAGCAAATTTAAAACAATAAATTTTACATGAAGCGAATAAAATTTTTTATTTTTATTTGAAAAATATATGAAAATCCTTTTTTCGATTTCAAGAACCTCAGAATATTTCAGTTTTATAGTTTTTATAAAACATCAGATATATTTCCTAGTATACATTAAATGGAAATATGATTTATATTTCGCGAATTCTTCTAAAACAATTTTAAGCTCAAATAAAAAAGGCAGGAGCTGTTTTACGAAGGCACCAGCAAAAAAGAAAAAATACTTTAAGAAACATTGTTTATGCTATCACTTAGACGGTTCACAAGGAAATTGATTCCTTACCCTTTGGATATATTTAGCTTAAAAACTGCATCAGAAATTATATTTAAATTTGATCAGTTGAATATAATTGATACATTTTTGGATTAGATCTTTTTCTGAGATATTATTATTATTATTTTAAATTTTTGTTTATTTCTGAGTAGATGTGTGCGGAAATTATATGTATAAACATTACTACTTGCTAATGTTTTATTTATTAGAAAGTAATCTAAAACAATGGAGAGGTAAAGAAATTATTCACACAGGGCTTTTTGAAAGCTATTAATGGTTCAGATGTTCTACATTACTCTCTATATTTACCTGTTTCATACAACATACTGATAGTATAATGCAGTAAAGCACATTACATTAGGATGAGATTTTTTTAACATTGTAATAAAGTTTTTCAAAAACCACATCCACAACTTTCATTGTGAACGATTTAAGATATATAAGAAGAAAATTTTATTCTTAATTTTAAGATCTATAGGATCATTAAGTTAACTAGCTGTTTTTTTAATCTTAAAAGGCATGAAATCCATTTCCACTGAGATGACTATATCTCACATATATGTGTTTCGCGTCAATGGTAGAAAAGAGGAAATGTAGCAGAAGAAGAGGAGATATAATTCAATGAATGCTTTATCCTCGTTGTACAAGAATATCAATATACATGAATTGTGTCAGTGGTACGATCACTCTTCCTCAAAAATATCCATTTTTTGCCCCAAAATTAAATTTGTTAAATTATCTACTTTTTTTTAATATCAATTTTACTAAGACGCTCTCCCCGGTAGAAAACGGATTATCCCTTTGAGAACAAAGTCAAATTTTGTTCGAATTTCGTTTTCCAGAATGGAATATTTCTCACAAATTCATGCATTTGAGAACCGAGATTATACTTTTCTGATATTGTACTTCCTGGGGTAAAATGTAGATAATATCAGATTTTATTTTCTTTCTTTTGATTTTCGTTTCATTAAAATAAGTATTGCGCTATTGTAAATTTTTATATATCAATGTAACTATGTGCAAAATAACACAGAATAAAAAATCAATTTTGAAACAAATAAACTAGTTCAATAAATTTCCTATGCACCCTACATAAAAAAGCTTCCTTGTAAACTTTCAAAAATGTTTAATGTTTAGAAGCAATGTCGTATAGAAATTATTATTTATTTTTTTTTTGAGTGGGAGAAGGCAGAAAGAGAATGTGCTAATGCATTGAAATGATTTACGAATTATTTCAACATTATATAACTTTCAACTTTAAAAATAAATATATGCTTTAGACATGAAAAATCACTACATACATACAAGGTTTTATTCAAGGTAATTTTCAAATAACTATATTTTCAAAAGTGTTCGATTATGTAGGAATTTAAAAATCCCGTGCCGTTTTAAATATAAAATGAATATATTTTTTATATCACATGAAAATTAAATTTAATTAACTCACAGTTTTAATAATATATGTTTAAATTACATAATTTTCTTAAGAATGCGCACTCTTACAGGACATATAAATTTAATTGAAAAATGTAAATCACAGAATACAAAAATTTGTGAGTTTTTTATGATAACAATTTTTTATTATTTTTATGATTTAAAAAATTTTATGTGTAGTATTATGTATGTCTTCTACTTTTCCTACAAAATTAGTGCTTTGAAAATTTTTGTAAATATCTCATTATCATATTAAAAAGATATTTTATAAATATACATCAATAAGTATTTGGACACTTACGCAAATGCCGATATCTGCGGTCCTGATATACGTCACGCTCACAACCGTTAAAAATGTGGTCGGAAAGATTATTGACATCAGTCGCATGCAAGATGCTAGGAAGTACAGAGTTATCTGATTTCGAGAAATGTGCAATCATGGAGTAGTACAGAAATGACCGATCTTTAAGGGGCATATCTAGCGAGCTGAATTACCCAAAATCGACTGTGGCTTATGTGATTCAGAAGTGGAAGGTGAGCGGGAATTGTCGGAATAATGCTGCTGGCGCCCATAATAAGCTTTTCTATCACCAAGTCCAGCCGCGCTGCCCGGTTAAGGTGGTGCAAAATACGTGGAAAGTGGACCGTAAAGCAGTGGAAACTAGTTTTCTGGATTAATGAATCAAGTTTCACTCTCTACCGTTCGAATTGCAGGGTCTGAGTATAGCCAACTACTAAATAGACTATCTATTTTACGCGTATACCGTGTAGCACAATCTCTCTGTTGCACTCACGCTCAGTACAATTTTGTCACGTGACAGGTATTTCAGAGCTTCCTGTCGGTCAACATTAGCACTGACACTCAAGAGTTAGTATATAGAATATGCTGTGTAAGGCTAATGTTTTCTCAAAAACCAATTTTTAAACAACTTTGAAGACGCCTGAGATGTATTTTCTACCGGCAGATTCGCCTTGCATTTTTTTTTTTACATTTAATAAAACATATACAGTAAAACCTCCATAACGGACACTCCCAAATAGCGGACACCTCTATTTAGCGGACACTTTTTCAATCCCCAACACAAATATTGCTTGCATAGTTTTACGTCTGAATAGCGGACACCTCCAAATAACGGATAAATTTAGCGTTCCCGCAGTGTCTGTTATTCGGAGGTTTTACTGTTATTTCATACATATAAATTATACATTTTATCAAGAGTCTCTTTTTTCTATAAAAAATTTTAAAGTTTCGAAATTCGTAAGTCAAAAATCTTCCACCAACTATCTGGCAGGTGATTGATTTAATTATTCCGGTAAGGTAGAATTACTATACCACTAATTTCCCACTTTTATATTAAATACCTCCTCTAAAGTACCTGCAGCGTTTTTGATAATTTGTCCAGCTTATTACTGTCGAATCAAGCATGTTTAAAGGATGTGGGTTTCAGATCGAAATTTTGTTTACCTACGTGTAACGATGTTTTCCGGTGTTTGGCCAAAATAGGGCTGGAGATGTCTGTGGGTGAAACGAACAGTTTTAACACATGGTGGAGGACCGATGAGTTGTAATACCTATTTTACCTTAATATATCGCATCCTTTTGTTTATTACATTTATCACATTTTTCATATATCCAATCTTTATCTTTTTCTAGACACATCCGTTTATTATGCAAATAGTCATTTATATGTTAAACTTGTGCAAAAAGGTACCACTGGAAAAAAATATGCACGGCGGTCAAAATTCATATTTTGCAATTAAATAATAATCTTCTTTTAATTAAAAAAAATTAAAATTATGAATGTAACTCAACAAAAAAAAAATATTAAAAAACGAAATATTGATCTATTTTTGAAACATAACTAATTAATTCTTTACAAATTTAAATTCTCTCGGAGTAGAAACATATAGATTATCTTATTTTATATTATTATGTTTATTTTATTTATTTTTAGTATTATCTTCTTTTAATAATAATTATTTTTTGAAAATAAATAATATTAATAAATTGCATATGAAAACTAACAAAACCATTCATTATACAAAACGCAACGAAAAGCAGACTCCATTCTATTTATTTTGAATGATATTTCATTTATGTAAATAACGTCCTGCTTAAACTTTGATGTATGTATCTACAGAGCTGTGACAAAAAATAAAATTTATTTCAAAATCTGCTTTACAGAAAAGTAAAGATTTTGTAAAAAAAAATGTCCTATACATTTTCAAACAAAAAGTTTGAAATCAAAATGGAAATATCGTGATTTATTTTGTGGTACTTATTTCAACATGAAAGTGTTTGATGTTTTAGCAAAATAAAATAAATGCTAAAGTATAAAGCACATACGTAAAATTTTCATTAAAAATAGGCTGGCAATCTTCCAAAACATCGAAAGTTTTATAATATACTTCATGGTTTAATACATTTTCTATGAAAGAGCATATTTCATTAAAAATGCGTATCGTAAATTTATTTTTTATTATCACGTAAAGACTGTTTTCTACATTATAGAAGATGACTTTTTAATGCACAAACCTTATAAGAATATAAATTTTTCTTTAATCGATAATTAGAAAGAGAAAGTTAGTTACGTCACAATTTACTTAATAAACGTTTAAAATATAAAATATATTATGAAATAGCTGACCCTCCCGGTGTTGGCGGAGACTGTGTAATAAACTTAAATCTCTTTAAAAACGAAACTCTGGCCACGGTCTCCGGTCTCCGGTCTCCGGTCACCGTATACCGGGCATGCTCGCATGCTCCAGAAAGTTTTGTATTCTCCACTTCCACCGTCATGGGAGCATTCTGTTCTAAACAAACTTCTTCCAAACGAACCTCTGAGGCAGGTCCCCGCTGCCTACGGTACTATATAGTAGGCGTGCTCCAAAATTGAGCTTGTTTGCAGAAGATGGGAACATTATTAGCCGAGTTATTGAAATAGGGCAGAGTTACAGAACGCAACCTTGAGGGAGATGCCGGGGGGGGGGATGGAATGTTCAAGTGTCCTTCAGAAAATGACTAATTAGGAAGAACCCTATGTATAAATAAAAATGAGCATGTTTGTTGAGTTAGGAGCTTAATTACAAATTTGGCTTAAACTTTTATTCGGAAATAGTGGTAATTGCTACTTATAATCTTTCTTTAATGTTATAGAGAGTGACTATTTAGTTAATTATAATATTTGGAATCATTTGCGGTGCAATCGGATAGATAATTGTTGTGCTATGGAAACGGGGCATAGTTAGAGAAGAAAGCTTGAAGGAGGGGATGTTCAAATACCCTTCAGCAAATGAATAATTAGTGGACCATTATAATAACATATGTCATGTAAAAAAAAAAAAAAAAAAAAAAAAAAAAAAAAAAACCTTAAACCCAGCAAATTATCATGAAGAAAAACGTGCCTGGAAAAGTGTTTCAAACAGGTGACGTATGTGTAATTTGCCGTGTGCAGTTGGCGCTACATTAGCATGGTTGTACGCTGGTAACTGCAATACATGTTAACACTATTTTGTTAGAAGTCCTTATCTATGCATCCCAACTCTGGTTTATTTAATTTCTTCTGTGAAGACTTTATACAATCAACCAACCGAAAAAAGCGTATTTTTGATGAGATTTCTTTGTGGATTTCAATTAATATTTCAGTAAATAATTAAAATATTCAAATTCTGAGACTTAGGTGCGAGAGGGCTTGGAGAGGCCACGAGAGGGCTTGGATTACCTAAATCTAAATTTTCAGGCTTCTAGGTGCGCTAGTTTTGCATAGCGATCGCAAATAAACAAACAAACACACAGGAAAACTTTGTGTTATTAGTATTGATTTAGACTTCATAAAATTATCTTACATGCATGCATATGTATTATTTTCTACTTTTCTATTTTTCGTCTAAAATGTTTGGAACGATACAGTCGAATAAAAGAAAGAAATACACAGAGACTCATACATTTTAAGTTCCAAATTACTACAGAAAGAAACGGAAATATTCATAATATTAGAAAATATGTCTAATTTCAATTTATTTTAAAACTAGCAGAGCCACCCGGCGTTGCCCGGTCCCGTAAAAAAATACTACGAAATGCGAAATTAATATAAAAATCGCTGCACGAAACCCTTCCTTTGGTAACTCTTTGTCTTTCGGAAATTAAATAGAGAGATGGACCCGAAGTGGAAATAAATGTAATACCACCTCCTCAAATGTCTAAATCATTTTATTTAAAACTGGTCAGTTTTTGGTCAAAATTAATAAAAAAAGTTACCGTCTGATTTTTACAAAATTTGCATTTTCGGAATCAGAAAAATAAACTGTGAGTTTCGTTTCAAATAATCCAATACTTTTCTTAATACTCGAAGATGAGTGAAAATGAAACTTTTTCATTGTCTGGGATTATCAAATAGGTAACTTTCTTTTGCGGTTTCAATAAAAATAGCCATTTTTGGCGCACGCGCAGGACATTTTCCACTGCCAGGGGATGCATTTTGTTCTAAACAAATTATCCGACACGTTTCCCCGCTGCCTACGATACCATGTATAGAAGACGTGCTAGGCACGCGCTGCAAAATCTTTTAGTTCCAGTTTCTACCACCAGGTGTAGAATTCTGTTCTAAATAAACATATGTACAAAAGAAACTCCGGCACTCGTTCCTACTTTTTACGGCACCGTGTAGAAGGCGTGCCGTGCACGCGCGAAAAATCTGTTAGTTCCACTTTCCACCGCCAGGTAGTACCAAATATATGTCATAAATAATTAGATATATCTTAATTAGTTCATGTTAAGTTGAATGAACCGATTTCTGTTGAAATCGAAACCATTGAACTTGAGAAAATAAATCACCCCCCTGGATATTAATATTCAAAATTGGTGGTAACCAAAGTCCAAAAACGATACCGAAGTTCATTTAGTGCTTGGGATGTCTCGGAAGAATGTCAGAAAAGAGTTCGTTTGAATCGGACCAAGATTAAATGCAAAATATTTTAGTTACATTTTCCGACGCCAGGGAGTGCACTCTGATCTAAAGAAACCTCTTTCCGAACGAAACTCCGGCACGTGTCCCCGCTGCTTATGATAAAGTATAGAAGGCGTTCTGTGCACGCACAGAAAATCTTTTAGTTCCGCTTTTCACCGCCAAGGGGCCCCAAATCTATGTCTTAATTAGTTATCTATATCTTAATTAGTTCATGTTAAGTTGAATGAATCAATTGTCGTTGAAATCGGGCCCTTTGTTTGAATCGGACAAATTTTAAATTCATAATTGTTTAGTTTCACTTCACACCGCTAGGGGGTGCACTCAGTTCTAAATTAAACTCTTTCTGATCGAAACTCCGGCACGTGTCCTGCTGCCTACGACACCGTATAGCAGGCGTGCTGCGCACGCGCTACAAATTCTTTTAGTTCCATTTTCTACCGCCAGGTGGCACCAAATCTGTATCTTAATTAGTTATCTATATCTTAATTAGTTCGTGTTAAGTTGAATGAACTAATTCTCATTGAAATTGGGTTCATTGAACCCGAGAAAATACCCCTGCCTGGCCATTAATTATCGAAAATAGGGGAAACCATGGGCTGAAAAAATGATACCGAAATTTATCTAGTACCTGGGGACCTGAGAAAACGTTTCGTTTGAATCGGACTAATAATTAATTAGTTCTGATTTTGGAGGCAGGGGGGGGGGAGGAGGGAGTTTTGATCACAGCATAAACGCGGTATTTAAACTACAACAAAACACTCACTTCCTCCTCCCCACAGAATTAAACCAACGACGTTAAAAAATTAGGAATTATCATTAACTTTTGAAACAGAATCAAAATTACCTTTTCTTTATACAGTAGGGGGCTTTGCCCCCTACGAACTACGCTCGCCAACCCCCGTTCTGACACCGCATGATTTAAGAGTACTCTTGTTTGATTAACTCTAAAACGATTACGGAAAATTGTATTATAATTAAACGACCAGTGGCGATCTACTGTAACCGGGTAACCATTCATTATCTTTTGACTGAAGGATTTTAAGGTCGAATCGACTGTTGTCGAAACATCTAACAACTGTTTTCCAGATTGATTAAATAAGATCGATTAAACATTTAAAAATTAACTTGTGTAAAATGGTTAAGTAAACAATGTCGCTGCATCGTATAATTTTAAAACGATGGTATAGAAACTTGGTGAATAAATAAATAAAAGAAAATAAAAGAAAAATAAATAAATAAAATACAAGAAATTCGAAAAAAAAAACCCACTCAGCAAAATGTCAACTATCAGTAAGTTTAAACAATAAAATTTACAATATATTAATGAAAACAGAAAAAAAAATAATCTTGGATATTTATTTATATTATTTTTTCTAATTATCCCTCTCGGCTAGAGAATAAATATGGCATAGATGTCATATACGCACCACAGTTTTTCCCCCACCAATTTGGAGAAACCAAAATTGGTGTTTATTTACTTTTATATTTTATTTTAATTCTATAAATATTTTTTTTTTATGTATATCAATGTTTATTTATATCAAACTATCATTTATTTATTTTTATTTCCTTTTTTAAAATAATAGAAGCTACTTCATATTTACGTTATTTTATTTTTAGATTGAAATAAAAAATTGCATTTTATTCATAACTAATATTCAAAAACAAAGTTTTCTCCAAATTGGCGGGTGAAAAAATCTCGCCTACGTGACATCTGTGCAACGTGACATCTTATTTTTCTTAAACATGACATTTTTTGATTTTCATCATTTCAACATTTTATGAAATATAAAATAAATCTTCATAAAAATAATGAAAATGTTGAGTGAAAAATTTAAATATAACCTCAAAAAATTACTCAAATTAAAAAAATAATTGCAGCCTGCACACCGCAATCTTGCAACTATATCCTTATAAATTTTGGTTAGATTCCTGTGGATAGTTTTCGTTCCTATAAAACCTTTTTAAGAAAACTATTTTGTCCAAATTTAATATTAAATATCTCTTAAAATAATTCTTCGATTTCAAAACTGTCTGCTTCAGCGTATTTATCGAACATTTCTTTATAAAACTACCAATTTTCAAATTTTTATGTGCAATAGTTTTCTGGATATTCATCCAGAAAGACTTCAAGGCACAAAATCTTGATTGACAGCTTCTGCAGCTGCGGCGGCGGTGGTTACTTTTTTTTAAGATTTTTAGAAAAAAAAATCTAAAAATTGCATAAAACAAATCGCAAAAATTCACAACTCGCTGTTCGATTTGAAAGCAGCTGACGACCTTCTCATCTGCCAATCACAAATGTCCGGTTGACTCCCACATGTGCCTACAATTCTATCAGCTACCAATCCAACTGCCCTCCAATGGCGTTTGACTTGTAGTGCACGATTTCTGACATCATTTGAAATAAAAAAACTCTGCAAAACACGGAAAATAATGTTAAAAAACGCATAAAAATGAAATTAAAAGGAAAAAATCTAATTAAAAAATCGGGATAATAAATAATCCGCCCTTCTCTTTTAAAATTAAGATTTTTTATCTGTAAAGAATTATCAACTTTCTCTAAGCTAATAAGAGAAAAAAATGACGATTCTGATCGTATCTGAAGGCTGAAATGGAAGCGCAACCACCGAACCAATTAAGCATTCTGGCAAAATTCCTTATTATCGAAGAAAAAAAATCGTCAAACATTTAAAAATCGTGGTACGAATTTCGCATAAACTTTATTGAAAAGAGGATAAAATTTACTATATTGGGCTATAAGATTGGAACCGGATTTCCCTTATTAATGTAAAAAAATCACAGCGAAACTTCAAAAAACACTAAAATTCGCATATTTAAAATCACGATTTTTTATCTGTAAAGAATTATAAACTTTCTCCAAGCTAAAAAGAGAAAAAAAATAACGATTCTGATCGTATCTGAGGCTGAAATGGAAGCGTGACCACCGAACCAATCAAGCATTCTGGCAAAATTTCCTAGTGTAAAAGGAAAAAAAAAATCGCCAAAAATTCAAAAATCGGTGTACGAATTTCGCATAAACTGTATTGAAAAGAGGATACAATTTACTATATTGGGCTAAAGATTGGAACCGGATTTCCCTTATTAATGTCGAAAAATCGCATCGAAAGGTGCAAAAACACTAAAAATCGCATAAAAAATTTAATAAAAAATCTATTCAAAAATTCCAAAATCTGGCTTCGAGGTGCAAAACTACAAGCATAGAGGTACCTTCCCACCAAATTTTGTAGCTCTGCGTGCAGCGGTCTCTTCAAAACACAACGGAGAAACAGACAGACACACACACACAAATTTGCTTCTTTATTACAGTTGGAGATAAAAAACTCAGTTGTCCATTTCATATAGAAATTATACCCCACTCTGAAAATTTCTTAACGAACACATAATTTTGACATCATATTTCACTTTTTCGATAAAGTTTACCTTAGGATACAAAACGAAAAATTATTCTGTCAAGTATTTTAAGGTTTATAAGTTTGAAGTTTTCAATTCATAATCATATATTCATTTGTAATTATTGCAAAACAAATTGCAATGCGTGTAGATTTTTTAAGCATAACTCAAAAATACTTCATGAATGTTTTAAATATTCGAAGCTTCTACAAATCAATTTATGTTTTAAAAAACATATATTTTAAAATTTGTATTGTCTTCGGATTTAAAAATATATATTTAAAAGAAAATGTGATTTTTTCAATAAGAATATAATTTTAGAAGCTTTAAATATAGAAATCCAAAATTACAGCTCATTTCGTCAAGTACGTTTAGAAAAACTGCCGGCAGTGGAATATTTTTTTAAACGATTACAAATAAATTTAATATTCGGAGCCTCAAACTTTAATGCTATATAATTCATAAAGTATTTGACCGACTGACTTAGTATTGTTTTGTATTCTGAATGTACATTTTTCTCAAAAAGCCAAATATAATGGGAGAACTAGATTATCGTATTCAAAATACATTAGTTGGGTTGAATTCTGTTGAGAAGGCAACCACGTAAGCATATTATTTAAAAGAGCAATTAATAGAAGATATAATTTCCAGTAGAATCGCTGTTTTCATTTTTGTATTGGATAATTTGGTTATTAAAATGTCTTATGTGATCTTTTTTTTTTTTTTTTTTTGGGGGGGGGGGGTGGCGTGCTATACCTTTATTCTTTAAATTCTAAATGGATGATTCCCAAATATCAATTAATCTATTTATTTGCTTATATGCTAGAATTAAGTTCCACATCTTTTAATTCCCACAAAATGGACTTTCAGTATTTTCGAGAAAACCAGACATTTCATTGCAATATCTCAGGAGTGAGAAGTAATAAAAATATGAAATTAATCTCAAGATACTCCTCTATATATAATATATAAGATTTTATTCATCTTCTGCAATAATTAATATTTTAATAATTTGTTTGGAGTATTTCCTTTTTTATCTAGTGCAGATTGATTCTGAACACAATCTTGTACATTTCTCCAATAATTTGTTTGCTCCAAAAATCATGCTTGGACGACTTTTCCTGCATTCTCGGAATGCCGAATGTAAAGTCGTAAGATGACGTTATTTGGATAAAGAGCAAGAAGTTCTCATTGGTACCTTTTCATAACAGAAATCTTCGGTTATACAAATGCATAAATTGAGCCCGGGACCCGGGACAACAAGCTTATAGTATTTTGTGTATAGGGGTGAATTTTGACTGTCTATTTATGAAAGTATAACTGACCATTCGGAGACCCTGGGACCTACGATGAGCATACAGGACCCCTCCTCCTGCAGGGAGCAAACCCCGCCCCTCTTATTTCCTTTTTCATCTAGTGCAGATTGATTCTGAATACAATCTTGTACATTTCACCAATCATTTGTTTGCTCCAAAAATCATGCTTCTACGACTTCTCCTGCATTCTCGGAGTGCCAAATGTAAAGTCGTAAGATGTCGTTATTTGGATAAAGAGCAAGACGTTCTCATGATCTTTGGTAGCTTTACATAATAACAGAAATCTTCGGTATTTGCTGGTTATTGTTGCTGGTTGTTGTGCACTATTGTTTAGTATCATGTATTTCTTTTTAAATATAAAATAAGGTAGCGCGTGAGTCTTGATTTAAGGGTCTTGGACATGAAACATATCTGTATTTAAGATATGTTGTTTAGGGGTGAAATATATATTTAGAAAATTGATTTAATTAATTAGGTATTTTTATATGATTTAATGTTCAATTATGTGATTTAATGTTCAATGTTTTCTTCTAAATATGATATATTATATTTCTATTTTGGTATTGTATAAACATACGTATTAGGATAACTCCACACCTGTGTGTTTTGTATATACTTTAACAATTGAAATTTTCATTTTTAGTAATGATCTCATACGTTGGAAAATAAGTGTAATAGTAGCTTCACTAATGTGGTAATTTTAAATATAGTACTGAATACTCAGTAAAATAAATTATTGGTTAATATCCCAAAAAGTCAGTCTATATATTTGGGAAAATTAGACCATTTGATCGTAAATTCAGCTACGTAGTAGCTATATAAAAAAATTGTTTAATTAATTTTTTTTTCTTCATTTGTGTCAGTCTACATACTTTTATAAATAAATTTTGTTAATTGCTTTTTTTAATTTTGGGTGTCTACTATTTTATGTACCGTATGACTCACATAGGCTAGTATTCTTTAAGACCGCTGAGATTTGGATTGATGATTAATTTTTTTTAAAACTATAACTTAGAAATCGCAAAAAAAAGAAAACTAGCCGTTGGGGGCCACCGTAATACTTACCCATCATGGGTATGCATAATATAAAATATGAAAGTAAAACGTGTAAACTATTTATAAAATGCCTTGAAATTCGAATAAAATCGTGGCTTGATGACGTCCTAAACTTTAAATGCTCTATTACTAAATTGCGTAAAAGAAACATACTTATTACTCCAAAAAGGATACTCATATTAACTAACGGTTTACTGAGTCGGATTAATCGTCTCATTTCCAATGAAAATATATTTTTGAATTGAAATTAGAATTAAATACAGGGTCATGAAAAATAGAAGAGTGTGGATAATAGGATTATAAATATCTCGACAACTCATTATCCAATCGACTTATTTTTTTCTGCAAAATTTGTATTTTTTTATTGTCTTTTATATTCACTCCTTAAAATAAACAATTTCGAAAATTTTAATATATCTTTTATCAGAACGACTGTTTCGAGAGTCCGAAAAAAATAGTTCCGGATAATCCAGGTAACTGAAATTCAATAGGCTTCTTCCCATTATTACATACTAAGTATATACCGAATTTCAAGTCTCTGTCTCAATTTGTTCGGGAGATAGAGCGTTTACAGACACACACACAGACAAGCAGACACAAAGACACAAACAAACACAGACGGACGGCAATTTTTTTTTCTAAAAATATGTTTTTCGGAATCTCCAGTGTCTGAAACGTGTAAATCCCTCAAAAAATGTTTTTCGATGTTCAAAATGATTACAAGACCCTATACTACGTATGATGGGTAAGTAAAAAACGCCAGACTCTGTCGATCGCTAACCTTTTAATTGTGATTGCCTAGGTTAACGCCAAGTAAATATAGTGGATTCACAAGGTCCTACCTATATGTTTGGAAATATCTAATTTTTTCTGCGGTTT
The DNA here is from genome assembly GCA_963931845.1 of Maratus michaelseni. Classification (NCBI taxonomy): domain Eukaryota; kingdom Metazoa; phylum Arthropoda; class Arachnida; order Araneae; family Salticidae; genus Maratus; species Maratus michaelseni. The sequence continues at coordinate 11,480,083 of OZ007596.1, forward strand.
AGTAAACCTGAGTTTAGTGTTAACCCTGATCTTTCCAGCAGCATAGATGCAAATTTAACGGTATTTTAGAAGCAATATATCAATAATATTAGGAATTATGTAATCATGTTAAAAAATAACAAGAATGGTATTTTTATTCTGTTTGACTTGCAGACATGGGTATTATAAGTGTTTTATATTTACATTTGAGTAGTTTTCTATCGATTTCTGTTCATTTCCGCTTCATCCATTTCCAGAGTCCTGCTCCAAATTTCGATACCGGTGTTCAAATATATCAAAAATTTGAAAAATTTTCGTTTGTTTTGCATTTAAGAGTATACATATTTTTATTGATATAAAATAATTAAAATTATTAGTAAACATATTCTTTTAAAATATAATGATCGTATCATCCAATATAATTAAATTATTTATAAAAAAAAAACACACACTTTAAATTAATCTGGCAGTTATCTAATAATAGCAAAGAAATGTACGGTAATATAAAACTATTAAACTTATATAATCACATAATCAGAGCACTTATTATAATCAAAATATAGATAAAATGCTTAAGTGATACAAAGAGAAACAAAAAAGGCTTCTAAAAACCTTTTAGCCCTTTCCGGCGCGGAATAAATTTGTTTGTAAAATAATGAAATAATGGACTGACACCAGATTTTACAAACGATTTCATTAGAGAAGAATAACTTGCTGATTTTCCCTTACTTTATAAAAGGAAAACTTTAATTAAATATTCTTGGTGCCGTTTGTCAGTTTTAGAATTAAAATTAGGTGTCCTTTTTTGTGACCACCGCCCGCTAAAGGGTTAATGATCGACATATGTTTCTTCTATATGTTCTATACGTATTCTTTAAATAGAACATCTTTATTTTAATCCATTATCAAAATTCATTAGTATTATTCCCGTGTAGTCAAATTGCTATAACTTCTTTATTTAAATGCTAAAATATCGCATCTCTTAAATTATTCTGCTCAGAAAACCTTATTTCCGTAAATTTATCCTATTATTAAATATTAAATATCTATTTAAATATTTCCGAAAAACTTTAATTCTTTCTTTTTTTCCCCCTTCTATAAAGATTCATTTTCTTTTTTTTCTTATTATTTTTTATTACGTATTAAATTCGAACTACAGCCTCAAAACAGATAAATTCGTTTGTTGATATGGCAGGCATCTGGTACGAGATTATCCGAAAATTCTGGAAAAGCGTAGAACATTTTTCGCGGGTAAGGAAACCATTTTGCGACAAGATAAATCCACCGGAAATACTAATAGAGTTCCTAAAGGGACCTTTTGATTTGATAAAAGTTGGTCACGTGACGTATTCTGTTTTCTTACGCGAGCTAGTTTAAAAACACGTACATCCTGATTCGGAGAGAAATTTTTGACGTTGGTGTTTGCTAAAAGAAACGGGACGGATTCTATAAAATAATGGAACGTTGTCATCGAAAAGAACTTGACAGTGGAGATTTTTTTTTTTTTACGTTTAGCGTTAGCTAACGAGCATTCCTCCTGAAGTGATGTCTTTAACTGGAAATAAACTGTTTCTACTACTGAAAAACGGACTGAAGTTTTTGTTGTTGATGACACCACACGGTCTCCTGATGCGATCTATAAGGGAAACCTGGCACAGAGCTAAACCTGTTTATCAACGAGCTTTCGACAGCCCTTCACACCCAATTCGAACTTGGAAATACGACAATAATTAAAAAAGTACGACAGGATTGGACGTTTGATAAACAGCTGGTGATCAACAGAAAGTTTATGTGGAGTTTAAACGTGAAATTTGCAGATTTGGTAAAATATGTTACGAGGATGTCTACGCCATTACAGCACGTTTACGTCTGGTGTTTTGCTATTTTGTAGCTTTATAATAAGTTAAAATGGTCAAGCCTAAAAGAGAAAAGAAAGGAAAATCTGCCTTAAGTGAAGTTGTTACTAGAGAATATACTATTCATCTTCATAAGCGTCTTCATGGTGTTGGTTTTAAAGGATTACGAAAAAGCACAACTTTTGTGTTATCAGGAAATTAAAGATTTGTAGCTTTGTGAAAAATGTTCCAGCGTGACTGTAAGTTGGTATTTTTATTTATTGATATTTTTATATGTTGATATTTATTATTTCATGTTATATTTAAAATGTTTTATTTTATTGTTCTTCGTTGTTTACTCTGAAATTTAAAGGTTTTATATACCACGTTATACTGATTAAATTTTTGTTTTTAAAATTTATTTCTGTTGCAAATATTTAAGTGTTGTTAAGGTTAATTAATTAATTTATTTGATGATTTAGTATGATACGTCATCGTAATGTTATAGACAGCGGTATACATTTTATATTTTCATGTTTTAAGAACAGATATTCTTAAGGAGAATTCTATTATTTTTTTAAATGTTACTGAGATCGTAAATTACATATTTATTTACTATTTTATCTATTTCGTTATTTGTATGGTATATAGTGTTATAAGTTTAACATTTAATGTTTTTAAGATCCGGATATATAAAAGAAGATCGAGTTAACGCTTTTGTTAGATTAAATATTATGGCAGAACCAAAATTTATAGCATTTGATCCAGATTTAGGAGTTGAGATAAAATACTTCGTGGTTAAAATACTTCAATGATGCTTGTGAAAAAGAAAAGAAGGATGATGATTGGAAGTTTAAAAATATTTCTCAAAATTTAAAAGGAGAAGCTCTTAAGATTTACATTAACGATTGCCTTAATTACACTAAATACGAACAAATAGCTGATATCTTAACTGAGAATTTTATTAGGGTAAATATCCCGAAATCTTCTGAATTTTCTGCTTTAAAATTGGATAGTTTAAGTAACTTAGAAACTTATTTTAGAAAGAAAATTGAAATTGGCAGGAAATTGCATTTATGTGAAACTATTTTATTACAAGGACTAACCGATGGTTTAAAACCAGAATATCAAAATTATCTAATTGTTAATCCTCCTGAGATTACTACAGAATGGTATAGAATTGTTAAGCAATTTGTGGAAGTTTCCACCCCTGCTGTTACAAGTCCATCATTACCAAGTAAACCTAATGCAACTAATTTTGACATTCATCGATATAGTGTACAGCCTAATAGACCAAATTTTCAACAATTTAATACTCCTAGGCATTGGATTCAGTCAAATCGGCCCAATAGTCAGTTTAATTCTCCTCAAACTGGGTTCCTCGACCAAGCTATAATGTTCAGAGACCTAGAAATTTCCAAAACAGAGTACAAAACAATTATTTTCAGAACCAGTACCCATCTAGGCCATGTAGAATTTGTGTAAACAAGGGTGTAATGAATGCTTTTCACTGGGAAAAAGAGTGTATTTTTAATAACAGTTCAATACCATCTGATACTCTTCCAATTGGTACTCCTAATAATTGACAAATAATTGTGTATGGATATACGAATAATTATAATCTACCATGTGTCGTCGATACCGGTTCAACTATCGCAATTTTACCATTAAAGTTTGTTAAAAAATTGAATGCTAAAATTGAAATTGTTCCTCCAGTTACTTAGGTCAGGCAAAAGGGTTTTTACAAATTAATCAAAAGTGTAGTATTCTTCTTAAAGTGGGTAAAATCCAAAAATATGTTAACTTTTTAGTATGTGATACAGATTTGGATTACTGCATCTTGGGGTTAAAAGAATGTTCAAAATTTAATTTAAATATAAATTGTAAGAATTGTACAGTAAAACAGGGAAGGAAGATTATAAATAGGAGTATATCCATACATGATGAGAGATCACTTCATTTTAATACTGTAACTGTAAAAAAACTACAACTGATGATAACTTGATAACTTCTGATTATGATAGTTTGAATTTATTTAGTGATGATAACTTGGTAAAAACTTATAATGAAAATTCTATTTCATGTAATGATGAATTATTAACAAATGGTAATAGTAATGAGAGTTTAAATGGATATAATGATGACAAGGTATCACCATATACTAATGAAAATTGTGTGAATACTCAGGACTTTTTTGTAGCTAATCACAATGAATGTAGCGTGCAGCCTGATTACAGAAGTTCAGTGACTCTTTAAAATTTTCGCGATATTATTGATTATGATTAAGATTTAATTGGGGAAATAAATTTAATTGAAAATGGGGATTTAAGGGAAATAGTTCAAAATTATAGGGATAATTTTGCAAAACATAAATATGATGTGGGTAAGATAAATATTGAACCACAACGCGTTTTACTAAAATCTGACCTACCTATATCTTTGCGGCCCTACAGAACTTCCTCCTTAGAAGAAAAAGAAATAGAAAATCAAGTTCAATCTTTGTTAGCGGCTGGTCTCATAAAAGAAAGCAATAGGCCTTATTCTGCCCCGGTCACTTTGGCTATGAAAAGAGAGGAAGGTAAAAAGATCCGACTATGTATAGATTATAGGAAATTAAACGCAATAGTTAAAAATGATGCAGAACCTTTACCTCGTATCGATGAAATTTTAGATAAATTGAGTAGTACCCAGTATTTTTCCACTTTGGACTTATGTACTGGCACATACCAATACATCCATCCGATACAGAAAAATTAGCTTTTGCCACCAATTTTGGCCTCTTCGAATGGCTGGTGCTCCCCTTTGGTATAAAGACAGGCCCCCCAATATTTAATAGAACCATTAGAAGAATCCTCAATAAGTATAAAATTGATTTTGCTTGCCATTATTTTGACGTTATCATAATTTTATCCTCCTCTCTAGAAGAACATTTAAATCACTTAGCGAAAATCTTTGAAATCTGTAAATTACAAAACCTTAAACTTAAACTTTCTAAATGTAAATTAAATCAAAATAAAATTAATTCCTTAGGCTATGAGATCACCAATGGGACTTTAACTCCAGCTAATACCAATATTGAGATAATTAAAAAATTGAAACCTCCCTCTAATGTTAAAGAACTACAACGATTTTTAGGTTCCATTAATGTTTATCACAAATTCATAGATAAATATGCTGAAATTAGATACCCCCTCAATAAATTACTTAGGAAAAACACAATATGGGAATGGAACTCAGAATGTCAAAACTCTTTTGAGAAATTAAAAAATACTCTAATTGCAAAAACAATTCTAAAAATTTATGATCCAAAATTACCCCTACACATGTTTGTAGATGCCTCTCAGGTAGCAGTAGGCGCAGTTCTAAAACAACCAGGTAAAGATATTTTTTTGCATCCTATTGCTTACCATTCTAGAATTTTGAAGAGTTATGAACAAAATTACTTTATAACTGAATTGGAATGTCTTGCTACCATAGATACCCTTGATAAATTTTATCACTATTTTCATGGTACTAAATTCACAATCCATACCGACCATGCATCTCTGGTATGGTTAAAAAATGTTAAACATTTAAGAGGCAGACTTTTCCGATGGTCTTTAAAACTTAGCATGTTCGATTATGAGATCAAGTATCAAAAAGGTTCTACGAATGTCGAAGCAGACATGTTGTCACGAAATCCTGTTGCTTATCTTAATCAACTGGTAAGTTTATTATTGGACAAAAAAGAAATTATGGCGATGCAAGATAAAGATAATGTTTGTGACAGAAAATACAAAAAAGAGAATGGGATTATAATTATTCAGAGAAAAGGATTAAAAAAAATAGTAGTACCAATGTCACTCAGAAGAAAATTATTACATATTGCTCGTGATAATTTTGGACACATAGGTATACAAAAAATGCTTAACTTAATATCTCCAAACTATTATTGGCCCAACATGACAATAGATATTACACAATTTGTTAAGCATTGTGATACATGCCAGAAAAATAAAAAACAAAAACAAAAAAGATTTGGCTTGTTACAAGCTATACCAGCCACAGATCAACCTTTTGAATGTCTTTCTATTGATACTGTGGGTGGATTTAATTATTACAATTCAACAAAAAAATTCTTACACATAATAATAGATCATGCAACTAGGATTGTTTGGGCTTTTCCATCCAAAAGTGTTACTACTGAAACATATACTAATTGTTTAAAACAATTTTTCAATATTCAAACCCCTAAAACAATACTTAGCGATAGACATAAATCTTTTAGGTCTCCAAGATTCAAAAAATTTCTCAGAAAATATCATATTCAACAACGTTTTACATCATCACATCACCGCCAAACCAATGGGAAGGTAGAACGAGTTAATCAAACTATAGTTACTAGACTCAAATGTAAAGTTAATTCCATTTCTTCTAAACTACCTTGGACTAGATTATTAGACCAAGTCATCCAAGAATACAATAACACACCACATTCCATAACCAAATTCCCACCTGCCTATTTATTTTATTGTCAATTACCTTATGAATCTCCTTTAAAACAAAATTATTACCCTCCTGTTAATAAAGCACTCAAAATTGCAAAAGCGCGAACTCGTGAATTCCACCTTAATAGTAAAAGACTCTATGATAGAAAATTTGTTAAATCTCCACTAGAAATACAAGATTGTGTAATTTGTGAAGAGTTTAAATATCCTAACACTCGAAAATTAGAACCTACTTTCTCTGGACCATACAAAGTAATAAATAAACTTTCTGATGTGACCTATGAAATAGACAAATTTAATTATCAGACTAAATTAAATTCAGTTATTGTACATGTTTCTAAATTAAGACCATATTTTTCACCAGATAATTTTAGACTATTTCATGAGCAACCCAAACAACAATCAAAACCACAACAAACATCACAATCATCATCACAAACTAAAGTAAAAACAATAGAGTAAATTATAATTCTTTAAATATCTCTTATTACCATAGTTTTCAACATTATCAGGTATGTTCTTGGTGCGCAACGAGAATATTACTTGTTTTTGAGAGTTTTTGAGGTTGAGTAGACACCTTATGCAGGCATAAGATGTGTATTTTGATTTTAGGAATTTTCAAATTGAGGTTGAAAAATGAAATTAAATGTTTTTAATTCTATATCAAAATAAACTATTTTACTTTATTTACTTTTTCTTAAACCAATTGTTTCGAAATTTAATATTATGTTATTTATTTCAATAGATAATCAAATAGTAACAGTTTAAAAATATTTCTGTAATTATATAAACATATAAATAATTGGATAGTGATGATGTGGTTTCAGAGTGATTGTTTTGTGTAACAATAGAAAATTAAGTACAGTAGAGTCGCGATTATCCGAGTCCCGCTTAACCGAGTTTCGGCTTAACCGAGTCACACACATAAAAAAAAAATTCTACTTCTCTTATTTTGACTAGAAATAAGAATTTTATGAATTTTCTTTTATCTCCACCTTACACTTTATTGACAATCAAATTATGAAAATGAAGCATCTGATGACAAATCTTTATTGAGCTTAGCACAAACACTTCCTGTTTCTGAAACCCTTACTGAAAAAGACATTGCTGAGTGGATGAATGCAGATGAACAACAATAAATTACAGATATGGTTGAAAATCGCGAACAAAAGAGCAATGATGATGAAAGCTATGTTAAACAGAAAAAAATTACACATTCTGAAGGTCTAAGTTCTATTATAAAAAGTATTTATTACAGTGAGCAGCAAGAAGAGGCTACACCTACAATATTGATGACAGTAAAAAAAATGGCGTAATCTTGCAGCAAAAAAAGTGCATAATCCCACAAAGAAAAAAAAATCAAGGACTTTTTCAAATAACCAATTTCATTACCTGTTTTTATTCTACAAGCATTTGCAGTGTACATCACAATGACTGTAAGTATACTATAAAAATTAACAAATTGTGTGTAAATTTATATTTTATCTCTTAAATTAGTGACAATTTAGGTAAATCTCGTTTAACCAACCGAGTATTTCGCTTATCCGAGGTGAACTTGGTCCACATTAACTCGGATAACCACGACTCTACTGTATTTAAACAAAATTGTCTTTGTATTCCATGTCTCAACTAAAATTAACATCTTTTTATTGTTATGTATTGTCTTTATTTATTCTAAGTTTGCCAAAAAACAACTCTCTACATTTAGGATGAATACTTAAACTTAACAGTATAATTTTGTAAAAGGGTATCTGAGAGAAAAAAATTATTGTAAGGAACTACTGGTTGAGAGTTCACTTTCTAAATATTTAGATTTAAATTTATTTGGATTTTGAAATTATTTTTTTTTTGTATACTTTCGACTGGCAAAAATACTTTCTTATATGATTAAAAAATAAGGAATTTATTTATTTGCTATGTAATTATTTTATCCTCAACCAATATTTTCCCTAACAATAAGTAAACAAACTGTGATATTTTCTTAAATTATACTACTGTTATTATATTATTATTATTTCTACTATTGAATTATATTATGAATTACTACATATATTGAGAAGTGTTAGTGATATTGAAAGTTATTATTGTTATGTTTATGAATTGAATTTTATTGAAGAGTTATATTATTTATTAGTGAAAAAATATTTGAAAAATTTGTTAAAGATGTTGGGATCAAACAAGAATATAACAAACATAACATATTCGAAGTATAAAATAAACGACCAAGAAAATAATTTGATAAACAAACCTTTAAAGGTAGTTTAATATTACCAAAAGACTTGTTTATTATGTGAAAAATTTACTATGATACTTAAGAGAAAGCTGTTGTGACAAAATGCTAGCATTATAAAGTCATTATAAAGTATTGGTAAAAATGACTACAGTTTTAAAATTTGATGGAAAAATGCTTAATTTTCAGCCTTTATATAAAAACTGTATTTATAAAAGAGACTGTACTAATCCGTTAAAAAACAAAATAAGGACTTATAATGACCCAAGAAAGAGACTGAATAAAAAGTTGGATCTAAAAAATTTCAAATTTGAATGAAGTCGAAATTGTTTTTCTCTCTTTGTTTTAACAATTTGCTTGTGACTACTTATTCTATACTTTCTGAACTTGGTGAAAGCAAAATTTTGTTATTATTATTATTTTGTTTTTCTTGTTTATTAATATTTATTATTTATTGTTATTGTATTTTTCTTGTGCACTTACAAATGGTAAGTGAGATTGTAGCCATTTCTTGTATTATTGTACAGGGGAAATGCTCGTAGCTTTATTTTTATTTATTTATTTATTTTAATTGATTACTATTATTTTATTATTTTTTTTAGTTTTTGTTTTTGTCCACTATTGCTTCAGAAATTCCCCATCTCCTTGCTGACATTTTCTCTAAATTTATACTATCAAAATTCTAAATTCTAAAGTATTAAATTTATATTGTCTGAATTTATAGTTATAAATATTAACTTCATCCAAAATCTTTAGGAAGGGGGGATAATATTACAAAACTTAATTTTTTCCTCAATTATTCTATAAAATTTTTCCATTCAATAATATTCCGTACATAACCCAGCTTATTAAAATAATTCTTATTCTTAAAATAGCCGTTTACTATCCATATGTAAAGCCAATTTATCCTAATCCACTTAATAATATTTATTCGAAAGTAGTTAGTCTAAAAATGGCGATAGCATTTTTAATTTATTCTTTAAATAGAACATCTTTATTTTAATCCATTATCAAAATTCATTAGTATTATTCCCGTGTAGTCAAATTGCTATAACTTCTTTATTTAAATGCTAAAATATCGCATCTCTTAAATTATTCCGCTCAGAAAACCTTATTTCCGTAAAGTTATCCTATTATTAAATATTAAATGCTATTTAAATATTTCCGAAAAACTTTAATTCTTTCTTTTTTTTCCCCTTCTATAAAGATTCATTTTCTTTTTCTTCTTATTATTTTTTATTACGTATTAAATTCGAAGTTTAACTACAGCCTCAAAACAGATAAATTCGTTTGTTGATATGGCAGGCATCTGGTACGAGATTATCCGAAAATTCTGGAAAAGCGTAGAACATTTTTTGCGGTAAGGAAACCATTTTGCGACAAGATAAATCCACTGGAAATACTAATAGAGTTCCTAAAGGGACCTTTTGATTTGATAAAAGTTGGTCACGTGACGTATCCTGTTTTCTTACGCGAGCTAGTTTAAAAATACGTACATCCTGATTCGGAAATTTTTTTTTTGACGTTGGTGTTTGCTAAAAGAATCGGGACGGATTCTATAAAATAATGGAACGGTGTCATCGAAAAGAACTTGACAGTGGAGATTTTTTTTTTACGTTTAGTGTTGGCTAACGAGCATTCCTCCGGAAGTGATGTCTTTAACTGGAAATAAACTGTTTCTTCTACTGAAAAACGGACTGGAGTTTTTGTTGTTGATGACACCACACGGCCTCCTGATGCGAATAAGGGAAACCTGGCACAGAGCTAAACCTGTTTATCAACGAGCTTTCGACTGCCCTTCACACCGAATTCGAACTTGGAAATACGACATATATATTGCGTTCAATAGTTGTATCTGCATTTGCTTAAAAAAAAGGCATAATAATTATTTTGAATTCTAAAGCAAGGCTCGAGTTTTCAGAAGCCACCTGTAAATCAAAATGAAGCATATGCTTATAAGGTAGAGCCTCTGTCACAGTGATTGCCATATTAAATGATTGCGATCGTGAAGGGCCCAGTGATTGCTGCATTAGCTGGTTATGGAGAATTAAAAAAAAAGATCCTGTTACAGTGACTGTAATTTTAACAATGGACCAAGGAACCGTTATAATGAAAGTCTATATAAAAATTATCGGCTGTTTATATATTGCTTTTTTTTAACGGTTTATTGGCGCGAAGCACACAATGTCTCACTTATAACCAAGTCCCTGAGATAGCGTTTATCATATTGACGATTTTGTATAACACAGATGGTAGAATTCAGGGTCTTACGATATCAAAAGCAACGAGTCTCCCGCTACTTGTTTCGCTTGGAAAATTCATCCGGCGAGTTGTGTGAATCCAAAATATTTACTCATTTGTATTTTATAAGAATATACAGAGATCTCATACTAAAACGGTGGATAAAACCATACAATAATTTTTCATTGAGGGACATGTGTTTGCATTACAGTTGAAAATATTTCTTCCAAACGAACATCATTTTAACTTTTTCTGTATACAAATCATCTTTGTAGTAGATTTCGATCTGTTTATTTTCATTTTATTTCTGACATAAAAATTCTATGTTATTTACAATAAAAAATATTAAAGTTTAATTTTTTATATATTTTTTAATGATTTCTTGATGTGTATTGCAAGAAATAATATTGATGGTTACGTGCATTCTACTTTTGTATAAATTTTAACTGGTTATGTTAGAAATAATATAATTAAATCACTTTTTAACTTTAAATTAAAGTGTAATTACTAATTAATGTGATAAAAACAACATAACAGGGTTAAAAGTACCTTTTATGATATTATGTATTTAGTATGTAGAAAAATAGATCCAATAGAATCTGATCAACTCTCCGGTGTTTATGAAATCCCATTCACCAGGGCAGATGGGACATTACAATACTATATAGGAAAGACAGACAAAAAATTTAAAACGAGAATAAAAGAACATATGGTAGATTTCAAATATGACAGAAGAACTGCATCCTTAGCTAGACTACATAGAATAGAGCCTTTGCAAATTTATTTCAAGAATAATAAAAAAAATTATCCATCAAGAGTTTATTTCCCATTCATTATCCGTGAATCAATAGAAATATATTTGCGAAACGAGAACATATGCAACAAATCAGTTTCTTCTCAATTACCTAATATTTGGCACGCGATGATTTGCAAATTAAAAAAAGCAATAAAGTATTAATTTTCATGTTTTTCAATTTGACCAATTTAAGCATCTGCTTACATAAGACTTGTGATCTTGTGATTTGTGTTTATAATTTTCAAAAACTTTGCGAAAATAGTTTATTTATTATTTTGATCTTGAAGAAGTCGCCGTTAGAGTGCATGAATCATATGTCATCTATATATCAAAAAGGTATTTTTAAGCCTTTTGTTTTATGTTTTATCACTTTAAGCATTAAGTAAACTTTAATTTACACTTTAGTTGATGGTTAAGTTAGATTTAGCTTTTTTATAAAAACTGACATAAGTTATTTTAGTTTCAAAGTAAAATCGAATCTTCAGCTATACAGCTCTTTAATTCGTTTATATTTCATGATTATAGGATAAATAGATTTTTTCCGTTTTAAACATTTAAATTTCGAAAGTTTTTTCTCATTAATTTCGCTATTTCAAACCAAATGATTGCATAAAAATAATTGTTTTTTCATAAAATTTCATTCTTGAATAAACGCGTCTGTTATAAATACTAGACTGATACGTATTGCATAAAAAAATTATAAAAATTTTAAATATAGACATCTTTTTTCGCGTATTTTATGACTTTACCACGAATTATAGAATTTTATATTAACTTTGAAAAGTACATAGAGATTATTGATATTACAAGCTATCGATGAATATTATAATTGATATAAATATACGCATTGCAACATACTTTGTAAATGACGCTGCTAAAATAGCAAATATGGATAAAATTCACTATTGCAGAAATTCTCAAAATAAATATCTTATCCAAAATTATTTGCTAAAAATATTTAATTTTAGCCGATTTTCATTGTTGTGATGTAAATTGCAAATACTTGTTTACACATTCAGTATTTTAAACATTATTTCAATTCATTAACAATCTAGGTCCCTTTATATTCCAGTATCAAGCAGAATCAAGCTAAAAAGACAGAAGAAATAATAATATTATTGTAATAAATGAAAATAAACTTCAAAGGGAACAATGCCTTTTTCTTTTGTATATACTTCCCAACAAGGTAATTAATTTTTTCCGCATGAAGCACCTCGAAAACTCATTTTCGCCTAAGTAACTTTAGAGATTGGTAATTTATCAGGATTAATTTCGTTATTATAACACTGCGGAAAATAAATTATATCCTAACCAAGTAAAATTAAATTTAAGCCAGTGATATTCAATTACAAATACTCAAGTTAAAACTCAGATTTAAGCTTTGGACTGTTATATATTTTAATTTTCTTTTGTTTATGCTCATCTTGCTTTTTCTAAAAAAACGTATAAAACACCAAATCTAAAATATAAATAATTCCAAAAATATTTGTTATGATAAAAAATAATTTTCTTAAAATCTTAGATAAAAAATTTTTATTTGAAGTATCATGACATTGCTCTAATATTTATTTCTTATATTTAACATTTTAAATGTAATGAGAAATGTTTAAAGAATTAAATATCGTTTATATATTTCACTGTTAGAATTTGCTTTTTTTAAACTTATAAAATTCAGACTAGAGAAAAATTTTATAAAGGAAAAATACATATATATTGGTGTAAGGTAGTTCATGAATTTATATAATTTCAATTATAAGACGTAAACAAACATGAAAGAAAACATTTGCTGAAATGACAAGATTTGTCAGAAAAATAACGTTATCAGGTCTTCGGGAATTAATCATCCTTAAACGACTTAAGTTCAAAACAACACCAGCATTCGTCCGTGGCAAATTTCTTCACTGAAATTGTCTTCACCAAGGATTTGCGCCGTTGCGTTGATTTGAGTGCTGTCTATAATTTTTAATTAAGATGTAGACTCAACCCCCTACAAAAACAAAATAGTGCATGTTCTTAATAAACATAATATGTTCATCTCGAAGATCGATCGTTAAAGTCCTACAGTGGCGAATGCTTCTGATATCTTTGCAAAAAGTCCAATTGATGTCTGCTTCTCCGAGTTCTATATGGAAATATGCAAATAGTCAGAATAGAAAATTTTGTTGCCTAATGTGCTTTGCATCAATATTTTATTAAACGCAGACATCGACAGGTATACGTGAGTGAAAGCTTATGAACTTTTCTATAAAATGTAAGCAGTTTCAACCTTTTATTGAGTGAAAAAATTAAATAATAAAACTTCATCGTTGTATAGGTCAAGTAGTGTTTCAAGATTTTCCCAATGGTAGCAGCACTTGTAACGCGACTGTCGTCTCTATTAAGTGAGAAGTAGGACACTCTCGCCATTTTGGAGCAAGTGATAATAAGTTGTTAGTTTTTTGCGAGTTTTCTAGTGCACGAAGTTAACTTTGGAGTTATGTAACTTGTGTGTACAACAACGTTTTTTAGTGTTTTGTTAGATGTATGGGGTACATGCTTTTTAATGTAGGCTGTAAAAAAACTCACAAAGCAAGATCTGTAAAGTCTTTGAACTGACTCATTGTATTATTTGCAATGAAACTTTTCAAGAAGACTTGATCCAGTGCAATATTTGCAAACGTTAGGCCCATGAAAGCTATGCGGATGTTGAGCTTAACAGGCTTCCTGTACGAGTGTGATACTAGTTTTTATATAAGAAAAACCATAACTGTCATAATTTAAATAGAAAAATGTATTCTCTTCTTTCTACATGTGATAGGTATTGTGTGCGGGTTTTTTTATATTTTTGAATATGAATGTATACATATAGTAATAGTAAGTTGTTTCTAAATTCAAAAAGTTGGAAATTGTACGTTAAACGTTACAAATGAGGTACGTTCGTACTATAACTAGTTTTACAATGTAAAAAAAAAATCTATATATTTAAAGCAGAAGGCTGTTTCTTTAGTCATCTGCCCTGAATTTTATACTGAATTAATTTTGATAATTATCTTTTAAAATGAAAGCTGTTCATTTGCAGATATACCCGCACTAGCTATTTTTTTTAAATATTCACATTTTTATATTTTAATTTTAATTTTATAAGATTGTTATGAAATGTTTTTAAAATGGTGGTAATTGGGTTAAGATTTTATCTCTACAACATAAGATTATTTTTTCTTATCACATTCCACTAATCAGAAGCGGTATTCTATAAGTGTAAATATCGTCATATTTAAAAGAAGAATATCAATGGTTTTTCATAAAATTTAAGTATATTAAAATAATTGCGTTCAATTATGCAGTAATCACAGAAGAGCAGAATTCAGATTATTTGATGAGAAATTGTCTATCATAAGAAGTAATAAGAAAACCGAAATGTTTTCGATGAAGAAAATGACGTCATTTTGAAAACAAAAGATGAATTTTCCTCCATGAATATATAGTATTTTACTAATCTTGTGTCAGTATAAAGTCTTATTAACTGACCCTTAAAGCTGTATCTAAATAGACAGAACTTCTGCTATATATTTACTTCCTTGGTATGCACAAAATAAAATATTTCTGAAAATTACATCATATCCATTTAATTATAATAATTATTTAATGAAAATTTTAAAACAATTTGTTAAATGACTCTTACGGTAATATTTTTTTTATGTATTTTTGTGAAACTGATTTTATTTTGTAAGTTTTTTATTCCACATTCAATGCAATTAAAAACTAAATCGTATGCTTATAAAAATGATATCATTTATAAAACGTGCATTTTCAAACACAAAATTTCAATTTTTACAAAGCTAAATGGCGTAATTGTCTTGATTTTTACTAAGATCAGGACTTCAATGGAATGTAGTTTTTATTTGCAAAATTTTGAGAATGTTTGTGTGAATATCATACTTTAAATTTGCTTAGTCACTTTCTTTTTTCATTACATTATTATTTTATTCATAAGCTTAAATTGTAACATACTTATTTAATATATTCTGTTGCGTCGAATTTCGACGGTTGCAACTATATGTTATTATTTCAGTTAAATGAATTATATCTTCTATTATGAGCGAATTGTGCATGCCATTTTTCTTATTACGTAAGCTACGTTTATAGATGCGATTTTTTTTTCGACAAAAGGCAACAATGCAACAGGCAGCAATGCTAGATTTGCGAATGATTACCTCCATGCAGTTTAATATTTCTGACTCACAATGAATGAATCTTTCAGTGGAAATATTCGGTTGTGAGCTAATTTACACTGAAGTTATCTCAGAATCTATATATTTTTTAATGTAACTCTTCTCTCAAGCAAATAATTTTTTCGAACGATCTTTCTAAAAATGTAACTTTTATGCAATTTTATTCGAAAAACAATTTTTGAATAAAAATGGCCGCTTGACATATGAAAAAAGATGTGGTTAGCCCGTATTTGTTTCGCTCAGTCATATGACTTGCGCTTTTATTATATAGAATACGTATGATAGGATTTAACAGAATACTTTCATTAACAACTTTTTAAGTTTTAATTCGATTTTGAAATGACTCGACAAAATTCTGCAACGATTATATATATTAAATATTTCAAATCATTCGGTTGGGTAGTTTTTGCGCTGTTATATGCGGACAGACGGACGGACTAGACGACGAATATAGGTGCTATGTATTTATATAATTACGAACGCACCTAAAAAGGACGTTTTATCAACAATACCAGGTCCGATACATCCCTCAAGAAACCAAAAAGGTCAAAATGTAATGTTTATAAAACGTCAAAGAATACCCAATAAAAATAATGCTAAGGGGGTATGCTCTTTTTAAAGTATTGAAATAACATGTTAAAGTTTTCATTAGAGTAGAAAATATTCAAATTTAACCATAAGTTTGTTTTTGAAAATTCGAAATAGCTTAAACGTTCGATACTACCCTAGCTTTCCCTATTGCTATATATGTTCATGTTTGATTTTAAATTTTCTCTTCTTGACTTCTTTACGGATGTCATCCCGATCTTCCATGAATTGGTTCACGAAGTTTTCTTGACATTTCTTTTATAGGTCGCATGTTAAACTTTTGAAATTTGCTTTTGCATTTGTTGGGATTTGTTGAGATTTTTGCCAGTACTTTGGTAAATTTCTGTCACTTGACATTTTAGAAATTACAGTGGAATTATGCGTCTTCACCTAGCCATTTTATTGGGAATGTCTAGTTCTAATCGCCATATGTTTCATATTTTCTTATTGACACTTACCGTGAAATTCATTATTTATAAAAACAGAGCCCTTATTACTGATGATAATGGATGTATTGCCTACAACATTCCCCTGTAGGCGCAAATTTGATATTACTTTTGTATCGGAAGTAGTTTTACAGGGATACAACTACACGACTTTGAACAAAATATATTTTTATATTTAATTGGTTGTTTGGAGAGGACCTATATGATAGATATTTTAAGTCTGGAGAGGTGATTCTTCATTTGGTAAGTAATGAAATTTGCCATCTTACTCCCTACGCGTCTGATTGCAGAAAAGAAAATGGTAAACTGCTATTATTTTATCAGTTGTATTCGAACAATAATTACCGCCGAATTCGCAGAGAGGCGGCGCGCGGCAGTCCAAAATCCCTACGACCTTTCTTGACACACTTGACGGACTCATTAAAAGCCGAATTAAATAACAGAAAAATTTAAACTGTAAATTGCACAAATTTAATTGCCGCAAAAAGCGGGAAAGGAAGCCCGGGGTACTGAGTACTTCGTACGACCGCTGCGGCTTAGAGCTCTTCAGTCCTCTTACCTGCTGATACCGTCCAACGTCCCTATGCCCTTTAACCCGACACAACTGAACAGCGTCCGGGCACGAAATAGTGACACTACATGTAACATTTAAAAGCCAGGTACGATACGTTTAATACAGAAAAAATCGCCGAATTCGCGGAGCGGAGGCACGTGACCGACCAACCTCCCCAAGACCTTTCCCTACACTTGACTGGATTCTTTAAAAACCGAATTCAAAACCGGAAAAATATAGACGGTAAATTCTACAAATTTAATGTACCGAAAACGCAAGTCAATTACTTATAGCCTGGAAGTTCAGTTGGTATGCAACTAGGTATTCCATCCTGCTACCTGCATTGTTCCTTTGGAGAAGGGTTGGGCTCAGGGCTCTGAGATCATCGCACGAACTTTGCGGTTTTGAGCTTATTGTTCTTTTCGGAGGTGGTCAGGAGTGTGTGGTCTGGGAAACCGCCGAATTCGCGAAGCGGTGGCACGCGACCGTCCAACGTCCCTACGCTCTTTCCCGACACTTGACCGGACTCTTTAGAAGCCGACTTCAATACTGAAAAAAATTAAATGGTAAATTCCACAAATTTAATACACCGAAAAGTGGGAAGTATTGGACTTGGTTCTGTGAGATCATCGGATGACCGCGGCGGATTCGAGTTTAATGTTTGATTAAATATTCTTCATTAAGAATTTCCTCATCGCGTTTACAACCAAAATTATCTTTGTAATGAATTGCTTAATAACATTTACTTGCACTTCATCTTGCACATATCTTAGACGGGGACATATGGACATAATGGGCGTTTTTCCATGATATAATTGTCATAATGACTTTTTTTTCAAAGATTTCTGGATAAACAGCTCGATTTTGTAAATTCGCTCTGATTGCATGATGTTAAAAATTTGATTAATTTTTATTAACATGCATAGCGAATTCCTAAATATAGCGTCAACATTGCACATACAAGTACGTTTTCACATGCTCGATAGTGTCGTTTTAATAGATTTAACATTAAAGATTCCCAAACTATATCGGTACATATATATATATTTTTATTCATAGGAAGAACAAAAATATCTCAAACAGTAAATATTTTAAAGAAAATGCCTCGGACGTAAACGCAATTTTTTTAAAGTTTCCATAACTACTAGAAAGTCTGATTTCGAACGTAATATTTCCGTTTTGTATGCATGGTTTCTTTTGCTGATAAAATAAACTGGGTTAAACTGGTTATTGTTAGTAGACGTTTGAAGGAGTAGATCTACGCCATAATCATCAATGCAATCACTCTAATAATGTTCTTGTTTACTTGTAGGATTATCTTCAACTATAATAAATAAGGAAGCTTGTGTGTATGTGTGTGTCAGTCTGTGTGTCTGTTTCTCGGTTGTGCTCTGAAGAGACCGTTGCACGCAGAGCTACAAAATCTGGTGGGAAGGTACCTCTATGCATGTAGTTTTGTAACTCGAAGCCAGATTTAGGAATTTTTAAGTAGATTTTTTAAAATTTAATTTTTAATGAGAATTTTAGTGTTTTCTGACGTTTCGTTGCGATTTACTGACATTAGTAACTGGAATCCGGTTCCAATCTTTTAGCACAATATACCTTTTTATATCTTCTTTTCAACAAAGTTTATGCAAAATTCGTACAGCGAATTTTGATTTTCTTACGAAGTCTTTTCCTTCGACACTAAGTAATTTTGCCCAGAATGCTTGATTGGTTCAGTAATTTCTTCCATTTCAGCCTCAGATACGCTCACAATCATCAATTTTTTCCTTCTTTTTGAGCTTGGAGAAAGTTGATAATTCTTTGCAGATAAAAAATCATAATCTTAAAAGGGAAGGGAAGATTATCTATTATCCCGATTTTTTTATTAGACATTTTCTTTTAATTTCATTTTTATGCGTTTTTTTTAAAACTTTTTTTCACGTTTAGCAGCGTTTTTTGTTTCAAATGACGTCACAAATCGCCCACTACATGTCAAACACCATTGGAGGGCAGTTTTGGGATTGGTAGCTGATAGAATTGTAGGCACAGCTGGAATTCAACCGGGCAGTTGTGATTGGCAGATAAAAACGTCGTCAGATGATTGCAATTCGAACAACGAGTTGTGAGTTTTTGCGATTTCTTTTATGCGATTATTAGAGTTTTCTCATGTATACGTCATTTATGTATTTGATTTCAGAAATTAACTACGGTAACTTATTGTTTTTGTATGTAAAATGTGAGTTTTTGATATGTCCTAATTTTTTAACGTCGTTGGTAAAATTCTGTTGGTGGGAGGGGGGGGTGGAAGTGAGTGTTCGGTTGTAGTTATATATCGCGTTAATGCACTGATCGAAACTCCCTCTTCCCTCCCCTTCCTCCAAAATCAGAACTATTTAATTTTTAGTCCGATTCAAACGAAACTTTTTCTCAGGTCCCCAGATACTAGATTGGCTTTGGTATCATTTTTTCAGGCCTTGGTTACCACTATTTCTGAAAATTAATGACCAGGGAGAGGTATTTTCTCGGGTTCTATGGGACCAATTTCAATGAGAATTAGTTCATCCAACTTAACACGAAATAATTAAGTTATAGATAACTAATTAAGATACAGATTTAGCGCCACCTGTCGGTAGAAAATAGAACTAAAAGTCTTTGAAGCGCGTGCGCATCACGCCTGCTATAAGGTGTCATACGCAGCAGGGACACGTGCCGGAGTTTCTAACGGAAAAAGTTTTACTTAGAACTGAGTGCACCCCTAGCAGGGGAAAATGAAACTAAACAATTTTGCATTTAAAATTTGTCCGATTCAGACATGCAACGATTATCAGACGATTCAGAGCTGTCAACGACAATTGATTCATTCAACTTAATATGAACTAATTAAAATATATATAACGAATTAAAATATAGATTTGGCACCCCTGGCGGTGGAAAGTGGAACTAAAAGATTTTCTGCGCGTGCACAGAACGCCTTCTATACGTTGTCATAAGCAGCGGGGACACGTGCCGGAGTTTCGTTCGGAAAGAAGTTTGTTTAGAGCAGAGTGCACCCCCTGGAGGTGGACGATGTAACTAAAAGATTTTGCATTTAATCTTGGTCCTATTCAAACGCAATCTTTTCTGACTTCGGAGGTCTCCCAGTAACTAAATAAACTTCGGTATCATTTTTTCAGCCCTTGGTTACCGCCATTTATGAATAATAATATCCAGGGTGTGATTTATTTTCTCGTATTCTGTGGGTCTGATATCAAAGGGAATAGGTTCATTCAACTTAAATGAACTAATTAAGATATAGCAAATTATCCCTGGCGGTGGAAAGTGGAGCTAACAGATTTTTCGCGAGTGTACGGCACGAATTCTACACGGCCCCGTAAGTAACAACAACGAGTGCCGGAGTTTCTTTCGTAAATAGGTTTATTTAAAACAGAATGCTCCACCTGGTGGTAGAAACTGGAAGTAAAAGATTTTGCCTAGCACGTCTGCTGTACACGGTAGCGTAGGCAGCGGGGACACGTGTAGGATAATTTGTTTAGTATAAATTGCATTCCCTTGTGGTGGAACTAAAATATTTTCCTGCGTGTGCGCCAAAAATGACAATTTTTATTGAAACTGCAAAAGAAAGTTACCGATTTGATAATCCCAGGAAACGAAAAAGTTTCATTTTCACTCATCCTCGAGTATTAAGAAAAGTGTTGGATTATTTGAATGGGAACTCAGTTTGCTTCTGATTCCAAAAATGCAAATTTTGTGAAAATCAGACGGTAACTTTTTTTTAAAATTTTGACCAAAAACTGACCCGTTTTGAATCAAATGATCCAGACATTTGAGGGAATGATATTGAATTTACTTCCGCTTCGGGTAAATCTCTCTATTTAATTTCCGAAAGACAAAGAGTTATCAGAAGAAGGGCAGCAATTTTTAGAGTGATTTCGCGTTTCGTATTATTTTTTGACGGGACCGGGCAACGCCGGGCGGATTTGCTAGTAAGTACATAAAACATGATAAGATGAGATAATATATTTAAGTTTATTAAATGCATATCATTGTTGGAAGAAGTGAAGTTTAGTATATTTTCTAAGGAAAGGAGTTTTCCGTTAAGGAATTAGCTTTTAATGAGTAATTTTGGACGATGTGTCGAAAATAGGAAATTAAACCATAAAACTGTTATACATCTGTCATGCTTTTTTGTTCTGAAATATTTAAAACAGTTTTACGTATCAGAGAAGATGAAAAGATCCCATGTATTTTAATATGATATCCCATAAAGTATATATTGCTTGAAAAAATGTGTTACTTCTTATTTAATTCCAGATCATACTAGAATGCATTGGTAATGAGTATTTCTAATTTTTTGAGTACCCCAACTTTGGTTTAAGATGAAATGATGAACTTCTATTAATGATATCACAAAAAACATCAGATAAATATACCTTTAGAACTATATATACCATTAGATAAATATAAAAATTTAGATATTTTTATAAAAAAAAATTTATAGTTATACTTTTATAAATAAACTTTTATAATTGTACTTTTATAAATATTCTTTGTATATACATAAAGTTTTCTTAAATAAAAAAGAAAAAATTCCCGCATTTCGTTTCTGTTGTTCTTGTTTATAGAATGCAGGTTTTCAACCATATTTAATTCCAGATTCAGAAAACTTGAAAAACCACAGTAGAAATAACATACTGCAATTAAAATATAACTGTATTGAATGTTCAATAAAAGATGAGCATTTGTATGAAAACAGAACTAACAGCGCGTGCGAACGAAAACAAAACTCTTTATGCATGAAATAGTAATCAACTATAAATGGCAATTTATAGTAAGAAGGCCAGTCAAATATCATGCAAATCCTTAAATATAAGACCGATATAGGGAGATAATTTTAATTTCATTTTTGTAAGTACCTGAATGATAAGGGATTTTCCTCAAATTGAATTTCACGGAGGAAAACGTAAATAACATTCGAATACACGCAGTTATGGATAGGATATTTTTATTTAAATAATTCTTCTTTTATTAGAATAGGCTTGATCTCTTAGTTATTCCATGGATTAATAAAATATTAATAAAACTCTACACACAAAAAAAAAAAAAAAAAAAAAAAAAAAATTCTTATCGTTCGTTTATATGTAGTAAAAAATTATTTCACGCAAAATCTCATATTTCATCAAATATTCAATATATTTCAATTCTAAATGCAGTACACTGTTTCTACTGAATTTCGTCAAGTTTTATAAAGATAATTTTTTGTTAACCCTGCATACTATAAACGGAAAAATTTGGTAATTTTTTAATACCTTTATATCACCCTGTATATACTGCTATTAATAGCCAGATGAACACAAATACTGAATAGCACATGCATAGTTTTCTACTACAGCTACAGATCATTTCGATCATTTTATGTTAGTACAGGTTGATCGCAAATAATATATGTATGTTTAATCTGTTTTTCGCACTTAATTGCTCTGTAGACAACCTTCGCTGAAATATTAGTGTGAAAACATGTTCTTTACATATGTGATATTCCAGTGTAATCCATCAAGTATTTCTATACATATTCGAAAAAATGTCTAAAATTAAAAGTATCTGGTGACTTTCTCCATATATTTCACACGTGTATAAGTAATATATTATTCTAAAATTTAAACATTTTTCCGTCATTTAATTCCCCTGTTGATTTTCGACTTAAAGAAAAAAATTACAGAACATTTGCACTTACAGAACATTTTTGTCGTTTTTAATAAAACCATTACGAAATTCATTAGTATTGCATACTGTTTTTTTTTTTTAAATATTGGATAAAAATAATCCAAACGTTTTTAAAACAATCCTTAACACTAATAGAAAATGTATTTAAAATATAAAAAAGTGCGTAAACATTCTGCGTAAGAATATGTTAAGAAATATGACTGTGCAAGTTTGTATAAATATTTGAAATATTTCACAGATATCATATTAAGTATATTTATAAGACTCTAAAAGTGTAATTTTGAGAAAAAGGCATTGTTTAAATATGCATGCATTATTTTTAATGCTTAACGCTTTGCAGTGCCATTTTAAAATCTATATCTTAAATATTGCGTATTATATTTTTTACCATTTTGTTCACTTTGTATCTAAAAATTTTGAATGTAGATAGATATAGATAATTTTGCTTTTTAATTCAATTGTATATTTAAATTATATAACTATGTTTTTACTATGTTCAAATGCTCATAGAACATAAGAATAGAGATAGGAATAATCCAATCCATATAATATAGAATTCAGCAAAATTATCAAATGTACGATGCAGAGTTAGAGAAAAATCTTACTGGATTCCTGTATTGAAGTTTCCATAAATTACCTTCAATAAAATAAATAGTAAACATAATCGTGACACTAAGCAACGTAACAATTAAGTTTTAGTCGATAGAAATTCATAGCAGATTTCTTGAAATTCCTTCAAATGTTCTATGCAATTATGCCAGTTTCAAAGGAATGGATTTTGTGATTGTTGAATTTGATGAATTAAGTTTTGTAATTTTAAAATGTAAGGTGACTATCACAGCTGAAGCTGAGGTCTCTCACATGTTGAGTTCCTGTTTTAACCCATTGGAATTATTTCATGTTTTTTTTTTTTAATTGCTTGATTGCTAGCAAATTTTTAAATATTAGTTTTCATCTTATTTAATCTGTCATTACGTAAGGCATTAAAATAGTTGAATATATCAATTTTAAAAAAGTTGTAACAATCTAGCAATCACCTTAGCAAGATTGCCTTGCAGAAAATCTTGCCATTCCTTTAATGTGGGTAAATGCACAATTGCCTACAATTATTCGTATTAATGGTATAGTTTACATATCTAACACCATGTGCGTGATAAAAAAATTCGATCCATTAAAAACCTTTAAACTGTTTATTGTTCTGAATTGGCCGACAGAACTGCACTGCATCTTAGCAAGTAACGCATTATGTCAATATAATACTTATGT
Organism: Maratus michaelseni; assembly: GCA_963931845.1. NCBI lineage: Eukaryota > Metazoa > Arthropoda > Arachnida > Araneae > Salticidae > Maratus > Maratus michaelseni. The sequence goes on from OZ007596.1 coordinate 11,504,421, forward strand.
TGTTGTTTCTAAATTATGATTTTTCAGGTGATATACTTCGGTTTTTATGTCCCTAAGTCATTATGACAACATAAGATCTGTTCAATATTCGATAAATGTTTGGATTTTCGTACGTTAATCTCTTGGAGTCCCATACAGCTCCGAGAATTAGTTCCGAAATGATATTGTTGTGTTGGACTCTCTATCATACGCCGAAGTTACGAAGATATTTTTATTTTTGAAACCTATTCCGAAAAAAAAGTATCTTCGTAATAAAAACCGCAAAGGAAATCGAAAAAGTAAAAAACGGCGGTTGTAGAGATTTATCTCAGCTTTTCAATGCAAAAAAATCGTTTAAAAATATTGAAATTCAAACGAACTATTAGAAAATAACTGCCCCATAGGATTAACAGCGTGTGTTTTCGCGTGAGAGCAAATGACCCTTAACGAAAGAAAGTTAGTCAGCGGAAGTATGTTTTTTTATCGATATAGCAGGTCAGTTTGTCGGACAAAAGAAGAATTTGAACAAAACATTGGCACGGGAAATTCGGCTTTTTTTTTGTAGCTCGAAATCGCGATGAGCACAAAATTATATTATTTTTATTGGGATATATCGGCAGAGTCAAAGTTTAAATATCATTACTGCAATATTTTAAAAATATCAATATTTGACGGATATATTGATAAATAATCCAACACTAATAATGCAAATTATTCAATCATCTTGGAGGAGTTACTTGAAGAAGAAGCGGTGATTCAGATTTTTTTGTTGGAAACTTTTATTTTTTTAAATGAAGTGGAATTGTCAAATCATCCATCATCCCGTTTCTCATTATAGTTTGCGTTAATTATTTCTTGTTATATTTGTTATATTTCCTTATATGTTATTTTGGCATAAAATAATGTGAATAGACTCGTAGAAATCAATAACATAATACTTTATTTTATAGTTAAAATATTAAATTGTTTTTCAAGGTATATAAAAATTTGTTTACATGTTTAATAGTTCTGGATTATTTATTTATTAATATATTGGTCAAATATTGATATATTTTAACTATCGCAATGACGATATTTATGCTCTGATTCTGACGATAAATCCTAATGCTGAATCTAAGCTCTGACTCTAACGATATAACCTAATGCCTATTTTTTCGCACAGTGAATTTGAAACTCGAGAAAAAGCGACCAGTGTCCCGTACCAGTATCGCAATATCTTCTAGAATCCTTTCTTTCTCCTAATAACATTTATTTATTCGTTTCTGCGCTTCATTCAAACCAGAATGTACCACTCTAGTGATTATATATATTTCGTTAGTATTCGAATATATCAAAATAGTTCATTATTCTGAAAACCGCAAATTACACTGTCAATTCGTTACTGAATACCGTTATCATCAGTGTTTTAATTCCGCTGCAGCCATTGGTCCTCATATATTGCTATTTATCAAAAGATTTGATATATCATGACCAATAAATATGCGCTAAAATATGTGCTGCTTATAACTAGAATGTAGCTGCTGAAGATCTTGGCTCGCGACCAACCAATCAGAGTCAGCTAATGGTAAAGTTTCGTTTTACCATTTCGGCGTCCATGTGTCGGCGATGCGAAGCCTCTGTGCTCGGTCACTGTGGTTTGGTTGTTTTTGAGCTGACCTCCCAAGCTACTAAGGTCTAGTTATGCCTACGCTGTGCTCAAATTTCTCTATCCTATAATCGGTAGAGTAAATTTAATATTTCTGTTTAAAATTAATATTCAGAAAAAAAAAATAATAATTAGGATAAAATTATTTCTAAATGTGATTTGAATATCTGCATTTCAAAAACAAAAGTTTTAAGTCAGGTATTATGTAGTAAATAGACAGGAAGGTATAAAAAAGTTTTTTTTAATGTTAAGAATGCATTGATACCTTAGAGAAAGATTGTAAAACGGCATTTCTACTACATCTGTCATCCATTGAGACCTATTTAAATTTAAGAATTATAACATCACATGTGGTATTAAACCAATTTCAGTTTTTGCTTTTGCTTTTCTCTTATTTTAATCATATTAAAATCAGCAACATACTAAATGTAAAACATTTCGTTTTAATTTCTTTCTAAAAGTATTCTAACTTATACAATAAAAAATTAAATAGTTAAAATGCTATTAATAAATAATGCATAAAAGAGGAATAATAGGGAATATAACATTTTAAAATAAAAATAATATGCAAGCAATGTCCTTTTCCTAAAATATTTTTATTTTGTATAAATTTGAAAGTATTTTATTTAGAATATGCTGTGTGAGCGAATGTGTATAAAGCATTGATTCATTGCTTTCTTACCTGTTTGTAGTTAAATTACTGCTAACATAACATTTATCTTTCACCATTAACAAATTTTCTATCCCCACACATTTTAAGGTAGCTATCGCGATATATCACCAATATCAATATGTATATTGATGTAATGTAATTATAATATATCGAAATTCGTTGATATATTGCGATTTTAAATTTCTGATATCGTCCAGCCCTAATGGTTACCCATTTACGCATGTTTTATATATTAAACTTATAGAAAATTAAAGAAATTAAATTTTTTAAAGATGTTTTGTTAACAATTTTTTAATACTTAGATTATTATTTTACAGATTTATACAGCGAAACTGAGTGGTACATATTTACAATATCACACAAAATCCTTTTAAGGGATCAGTGGAATAATATTTTGACCGCTTTATCCACTATCAATTAGGATGCAGTTTAAAACAATTTATTGGGGCTAATGGCATGAGTAAATGCATAGTCTGTTAAACATATAAGTACACAGCGATTGAAAACTAATTTCAACAGAGCATATTTGCATTTGCATTATTTGAAAATAATTAAAACCCCTTAAAATTATTACTTACTTTCTTAAACATAACATTTTTGTAATATAAACATCATTCTATGTAATTTGTACGGTCCATAAATTTAAATGATCTAACATATATCAACCTGATATACAGTAAAATATACTTATTAAATGCATATTGAAATAAATAACATTTTAATATTATAACTAAACTACATTTTATTAATAATCAAGTTACAAATATGATTTACATTCTCATATTCTTTATCAAGTTTAATATGTGACAATTATTTTTGTCAACACAATTGAATCCATCTGGACACTACACTGTTAACTAGTATTTTAAAAATATAAATTGCACAAATTGTGCTTATTAGTTGCTAAAATCAGTGTAAAAATTGTTTTAAACTCATAAAAGAGCTAAAATCCTACATGTTTCGGCTTTAAACTTAAAGCCATCATCGGGGAAGAGGAACAACACAAACGACTACTGATCTTTTAATTTTCGACACGAGAAAATTGAAATCAACAGTATGGAAAAATTTTAAATAAAATAAGCGGGCGCTCTCTGTTGCCAAAGAGCGAAAAACAAAACAACGAATTAACAAGGGGTTAAAAATGTATCCCATAAACTAGGTATGTTGAAAGAAAAGTTATCATTACAAATACAATCTTTTCTAATTTTAATTTCCAATGATTCCCTAATGGCGGCTTTAAAGCCGCCATTAGGGAATCATTGGAAATTAAAATTAGAAAAGATTGTATTTGTAATGATAACTTTTCTTTCAACATACCTAGTTTATGGGATACATTTTTAACCCCTTGTTAATTCGTTGTTTTGTTTTTCGCTCTTTGGCAACAGAGAGCGCCCGCTTATTTTATTTAAAATTTTTCCATACTGTTGATTTCAATTTTCTCGTGTCGAAAATTAAAAGATCAGTAGTCGTTTGTGTTGTTCCTCTTCCCCGATGATGGCTTTAAGTTTAAAGCCGAAACATGTAGGATTTTAGCTCTTTTATGAGTTTAAAACAATTTTTACACTGATTTTAGCAACTAATAAGCACAATTTGTGCAATTTATATTTTTAAAATATTTTTGTCAAGTTTTACGAGACGAGTTTTTGAAGAAGTTATATATATCACTAAGGTACATTAGAAGAAGCTTAATATGGAATAGAGTGTTCATAGCACTTATAGTTACGTTAAACATGATCCCTTTGCTTCCAAATATATTGTTATTTGTTAGATTTCTTCATCATATATTTTTACGTGTGATCACGAATGTGTTCCTGGAATCGTTACAATGACCCTTTACTAAATTTTGTATTAATGATTAAATATATTTGAAGTTATTTAAAATATTTTGACGCGTTCTGAATATTGACTTCCTGAATTTTTATGCATGTTCAAGCATGCATTTTTATTTATAAAGTACTGTTTCAATAAAACACATTCTATAAAAATAGTTGGCAATATTTTCCACTTTCATGTGTGTTTTTAACACTTTCCAACCTAGTTGAAAAGTGTTTATGACTTCGGTTTGTCTGCCGTATGGCCGTCTGGCCGTCTGGCCGTGCTCTAACTCCCGTAAATATGCTCGGATTGCTCTGCAATTTTTTTTGTTATTGTCGTTATCTATAGCATGTTCCCTATTTCAACAGAAGTGTGTAGCACTTATAGTTTTTTTACAGGGACACTCAAAAGAATTCCATTACATTGCGGTCTATGGGGAAAAATCATTTGCGGTTTATTTAAATATTGTTTCACTATTTGAAACGCATTGAAATTTATATATATCACTAAGGTGCATTAGAAGAAGCTTAATATGGAATAGAGTGTTCATAGCACTTATAGTTACTTTACAGGGCCAGTCAAAAGAATTCCGTTACATTACGTCTATGGAGAAAATCGTCTGCGGTTTATTTAAATAATGTTTCACTACTTTTAACGTATTTAAATTTATATATATCACTAAGGTGCATTACAAGAGGTTTACTACAGAATAGTGTGTGTATAGCAGTCATCGTTCATTTACAGGGACACACAAAATAATTCTCTACTGTCTGTTAACAATAATTCCTGGATTTGCGTTTTAAGTTGCTGAACGCGATTTTAAATTGAACTCACTTTTTGTCTATTACTGGGTGTGTATAAATTCTGTATTTCATATACAGGGCAGCACAAAATTTCGCGAACACATTTCCGTTTATTGACAGAAACTCCAGAAGGAGAATTTTAAACTGTGCTACGCGTTTCCTAATTAAACTAAAATTTATCATCCTATGTAGTATATATACAAATCTATAGATGCTATACAGGGCTGAATAAAAGTGTTCGGATATTTTTCCGAATATTGTATATGTTGGGAATTCCTGAAATTACGTTTTAAAATATGTTATGCGTTTTCCAAATTGTTTACTTAGATGTTATCTTTCAGCTTATTAAACGGTAATGATTTGTAAAATTATTTTGGAAGCGTTGGAAAGTGTTACATAATCTATGCTTGACGCATGATTTTTCATTCTTTTTTGTTATTTCTCTGAGCTCCAAAATTTAACGGCATAGGTCCTAGTCTTGGCACGAGCGATAAATTTCGTCCTTTTGATGCAGTTATAAAATAATGATTTTAGTTTTACGCCAAAATGAAAGTTATGACGTTACGTTTTACTGATGGAGGCGTTCCGACATTCTGAAATCAGGGTCCTAAATATTTAAAATAATATACCAATTTGTAAAATATATTACTTACCCATCATACGTAGTACAGGGTAAATCTTGTAGTCGTTTTGAAAATCGAAAAACAAAATTTTGGCTGATTTACACGTTTTTAACTCTGGAGATTCCGAAAAACATATTTTTAGAAAAAAAAATTGCCGTCCGTCTGTGTTTGTTTGTGTCTGTGTGTCTGCTTATCTGTGTGTGTGTCTGTAAACGCTCTATATCCCTAACAAATTGAGATAGAGACTTGAAATTTGGTGTGTACTTACTATGTAATAATGGGAAGAAGCTTATTGAATCTCAGTAACCTTGATTATCGAGAACTATTTTTTCCGGACTCTCGAAATATTCGTTCTGATAAAAGGTACATAAAAATTTCGAAATTGTTTATTTTAAGGAGTGAATATAAAAGACAATGAGGAAAAATAAATTTTGCAAAAAGTATAAAGTTGATAGAATAATTAGTTTCCGAGATATTTGTAATCCTTTTTCCACACTCTTCGATTTTTCATGACCCTGTATTTCATTCAAATTTCAATTCAAAGATATATTTTCATTGGAAATAAGACGTTTAATTCTACGCAGTAAACCGTTAATTAATGTGACTATTGATTTTGAAGTTATAAGGATGCTTCTTTTACGCAATTCAGAAATGGAACATTTAAAGTTTATGATGTCATCAAGCCACAATTTTATTCGAATCGCAATGCATTTTATAAACAGTTTACACATGTTTTATTTTGATATTTTACATTATGCATATCCATGATGGGTAAGTATTACGGTGGCTCCCAACGACTAGTTTCATTTTACAATAATTTTCATTTCTCTGGAACTGAAACTGTGACCTAATTTCGAAACGTTGAAATCCTGAACCTGATAAAATGATGTCCTGATTAAAGAAAACATTCAGTCACAAAACTGGAACAAGAAAAGAAGTCTGACGGCAGGATGTTTCTCGCTTTATGTATGCCTGTTTTCAAACCCAACTTGATTGCTTTCTGAGAAGTTCACAATTTTTTTGTCATTCGTCATTGCATACATTTTCCTGATAGAAACATTCGTTTAAAGTCATTACTTTAAACTACATATAAATTGTTTTAACTTCTCATAATGATTGTGAGCATTTTTAAAGTGAGAGTACTGTCTCACATGTTTGACAATATTCCCTACTGATTCGAGGTCGTTCTACAACTTTGTAATTGTATCTAGTATTGTTTTCGAGATAGGAACACTAACTCTGCAGTCTGTCAGTAGGGGACACTTCAATGTACCTCATCGTGAAACGCATATTTGTTTTAATATACACTGGTGTGCAAAACTTAAGCAACAAACACAAAATGCTAATTTCTGAACACGTGAGTACTCAAAAAGAAATTCTATAAAGAGCAAGTGTAGAAAAGAGGTACTACCCTAACAGCACGACCAGTCGATGTGAAGTCCCCTTGACGTCACATATGGTTAGAAGTGTCACAATCGCAACGGTGAATCAAAATATGGGATATTTCACTGTCACAGTATTACTCTCAAATGATTGTTAACTCTGAAAAGTCACTGTGACTGTCGCTTTGTTTTGGGTCACCAGGTGACATTACAATGAGTGATTCTCAAGTCACTGTCAATTGTAGACTGAACTTTAACGTCATTGTGAGCATTGCATTGTGATGAGTCGCCAAATAATGTCACAATGAAGTCGCATGGTGACTTTCCGGTGATCGACATTCTATTGTGAAGTGATCATTGCAGTCCTTTTTGAAAAGTCACCAGATTATTTCATTTTTTGTCACTTGGCAACTCGTCACAGAACAGCTATCATGATGACTATACAGTGATGTGTCAAAATGACAGTCACATGAGAGTCACAAGATGACTTTATTGTAAAGTCACCATGACTCGTCAAATAGCAGCAGTCATGGTGACTGTTCAGTGGAGTGACCAAATTAGAGTAAAAATGAGATGAATGAAAGTTATCACATTTCTGTTCATTGTTGTGACTGTGACAATTGTGACCATTTTGATGTCAAGAAGACTCCACATCGACTGTCTGTGCTGTTAGGGTAGTACCTATTTTCTACACTTGTTGTTTATAGAATTTCCTTTTGATTATTTACGTGTTCAGAAATTAGCATTTTGTGTTTGTTGCTTAAGTTTTGCACACTAGTGTACCTAGACATCTTATTAATGGCTGTAGTTAATTCGGATTACCAATTATTCTTCTACCGCTAAGAAAGGGGGGACTAAACTGAAGTACCTAAGATGTTTAACCATACCATTTTTTCTAGCCGTCTATTAAAGACAGTTAACTTTCTCGATTTGAGAATAAAAATTTTCATGAACATTAACATTTGTTTTATTAATTATTTTGATGTAAATTGAGCTAAATGGGGAAAAATATAATTTATTTAATGTTAAATTAAAGCAAAAGTAGAAATCTTGCTTTCAATTTAAAAAAGAATTTCTATTATAGTTCATCATAAATTCTCAATATACATTCACAAGATTTTAGTTTTATATTAATTACTATTTTTTTTATATATATTTAAAACGTTTTTATGTTTCTAGAGTATCACTGCTGCATAATAGTAAAAAATCTTTGTTTTACTTTCAAAATGGCATTTTTCAAGCTTAAATCTTACATGTTAAAAGACAAATACCGAATGAAAATTCACCTGATAATAATAATGATTATTTTATTAATACATAGATTTGTTGACCACTGGTTACTTACAAAACTGTTAAAATGCGTAATGTATACACCATATTTCATGAACAGAAAACGATAAAAGAATTTTAGGATTAATTTTATACACCTTATAATTTCAGGATAATTACACATTTTCTGTAAATGAACGCAATATTGCAGGGATATATGCTTCTCACGTAGACATACTTATACATAAAAATATTGCATTCGTTATCTATACATATAAGAGACTTTTTTATTTACGGTTTCATCAACGCACAGAAGAAACGATTTTAGCTAGAAAGTTGAACTCAAGGGTATATATTCCTAAGAGATAATAGGGACCCACTAAGAAGGGATTTTTCAAAACTCAACTCCCAAGTACATCAAAGGGGGTGTTACATTTTTGGGTCATTTCGCCATATCTTAGCTGCGGTTTTGAATATGAGCGTGATATGCAGCATAGTAAATCTATTAATTCACTTCCCACTATTTCAAACATGAGGAAATTGATATATATTACTGAAGTTTACAAAATTCTTGCAAAAATGATACTGAAGTTTACAATATTATTGCAAAAATGATACTGAAGTTTACAACATTCTTGCAAGAATGATACTGAAGTTTACAACATTACTACAAAATTCTTACTGGAGAGTATAATGCGTATAGAATTTATCGAACATTTTTTGGAACAGATAAAAGATTTCGGATACAGTACTGTATTCGAAGTATTGTGTATAAGGTATAATTGCTAAAAGTGCGTTTTCAGTTATGATATCAATTTTGAAATGTAACTAAATTTTTGCATACTCTGTGCTCTCTATAAATATAATAGATCATGTACAGGGCTACACAAAATAATTCGTAAGCATTAATAAGTATTAGCGTGGATTTCTAAAAGTGTTTTTTAGATTGATTTATGCATTTCTAAGCTCAACTATATTTATATACTATATATACCACGTAAAAATAAAAGATAACGTGTGTAATGTAAAAAAAAAAAAAAACATGAAAATTTAATGATAGTATTTCAAATAATAACTTCAAAGACCGTGCAGTTATAGAATATTCTCATTTGTTTTTGAAAATGGCTCGGAGTGAGCCGAAACATGTCAACAACCTAACAAAAGTTATTTTACTGTATATTATGTTGTTATTTTACACCTTTTAGCATTTAAAAGAAATATATTATTACAAGGTGTTATAATTTAGTATATTAAGAGATGTTTGTAGAATATAAACAAAATCATATATACAACGCTATGCAAAGAACTGGATACATGGCCTCCTAAGTATAGTAATTTCCTGGTGGTATGATTTCAGTAGTTTTAACCGTTTTTTTGCCTGAATTAAATTTTAGCTTAACATGCGGCGTGTATAAAAATCTGTAGGTAATATACAGGGATATGCAAAAGTATCCAATCACGTTTCAGTCTATTGGTAGAAATTGTTGAAGGGGAATTTTCAATTGCTCAACTGTGTTATGCATTTGTTTACTAAACTAATTTTTAGCATACTATGTAGAATATATACAAATCTCATCAAGATCATATACAAGTTGCACAAAAGAATTGGAGTACTTTTTCGGCTATAGACGGTAATTGATGAAATCTAATTTACAAATGTGTTATGCGTTTTCTAAAATGTTTATTTGGGTAACTTCTGTAGTTTTTTAATCGGCAAAGTTTTGTTAAAGGAGTTTTGTTTGGAAGTATTGGAAAGTGTTTCATAATCTATGCTTGACGCATAATTTTTCTTTCTTGTTTTAATCATAACCGATTTATCCAAACATAGTTTATAACAGAAATGTTATGTTTTAGAAATCTTCAACTGCATGTTATTTCTACAGTTTGCATCGCATGGGGAATCCTTAACAATAGAATACGTACGTTAAATAATTACTGTAGCACATATTTCGCAGTGATTTTTAAATTTATATACCTCTAACTACTGGATTTTAATTTAGATAAATAATGATAAAATTCGTTTTATGGTGGAATATCATTTATAAACTACATTGCTTAATAGGATTCAGACATTTATGATTTATAAATGAAGTGTGTGATATATAACGTAGCTCTGGAAATTTAATTAAGTAATTACTCATTCAGATAGATGCATTTTATATATTATAATTTACACTAAAGATTAGATATTACACTAACATTGGCATAAATGTAAGTTAGAAAAGCATTTTCTGTAATTAGAATATGTGAAAGTCAATTAATTCGAATACTCAAAGAATTTGCATAGCATCAAGGAATGAATTTATGCAATTTAAATAATCATAACCAAAGCCATCTTCAAAGTTAACTATTTCAACTTTAATTGACACTGTTCTTTAGTATAAATGTATGAAATAATCTCCAATAACTAATATGCATGCGAAGGTAAAAATGTCCAAGTATCAAGAGATTCAAGTTAATGATAGCGGACATCATATCAGTAAAAATATTTTTTTCTTTACGCATGCATGTGTATTTCAGTTCAAGAGTATGTTTGCTATCTAAAGTGTTTATACAACATGTACCCTTATTTTGTGAGATTGCAACTCGCATTTCGATTTAAATGTTTTTGTAACATTCGTTCAAATATTTAAAAAATCTGTATTTTTTCGAAAAGTATTATAATTTAAGTGCATCTGCAAAATTTAATGTTATTTTATTGTTAAATTATATTAGATATAGACAAGTAGGTTATAGATAGAGATATTTGGACTTTCATTATAAATTCTGTTGCACGTAAAATCGGAAGAAATTATCTTTCTCATAAAAGGTGACCCAAAAAATTTAAAACGTGTTTTAATTTTTATCTGTTGAAGATACGTAGGTCGTGTAACTTTCACATATCTTCAAAATAATGTAGCATTTAAGATTATGTTTCTGAAATATTAGTGCCATTAATTTTTAAAAACTCTCATAATTTTTATACCGCCCCTGTCACCTATAAATTATGTTTAAAAATCTTTTTTTCCGTTATTTGAGAAATACAGTAGTAAAATACTTTCTTTACTATGACCAATATTCACTGAGTTACTTTGAATAAAAAACTATGATACATTACAATTTATGAAATTCCAGAACTTTCCGGTGCTAAAAACGAACAGACGACTTCATAAAGCTGGCTGACTTAGAAAGTGCATCTAGTCAACGAATAGTAAATCAGTGAATTTTGGTCGCACAACAATGGTCCATTTATTGTATTCCTTGCCAAAGAAAAACAAATTAAAGGTACCTCACTTAATCTAAATCTGTACTTTATTTTGAATACTTTTGCAACGAAGATTACGTATATCCAACATGTAAATAATTAAATCACGTTTAAAACTTTTTTGAGCATCCTGCATATAGAAATATAATTTCTGACCAAGATTGGTAATCACAGATTTTGATTATATTTAGGGTTTCGTTCATCTCACGAAAACCTATTACTCCCGCTTCGTTTTCTGTCCGTTTCAGCCAGTTTTCAGAAACTATTTAACTTACAGAGTTGAAACTTTGTCTACTTATAGCTGATTACCTGCTATGAAGCTCAAAATCATAAAAATTGAAAAAATCGTATTACTTAAATATATAGAGTTAAAAAACAAAAAATCTAACATACTTTTCCTATTAAATTTAAACATTTTTTGTTATAGCAGTTGCCAAAAATTAAAAATCCACAATAAAATTATTTCTACAATAATTAGTCTTCTATTGAAAGATTTCCAAGGGAAAAATGAAAATGAAATATAAAGTTACACCAATTGAAAAAAAAAAAGATTAATATGACGTCATATTGGTAATAAAACGGAAATTTTCAAACATTTATCAATAATACAAGAAGTATGAGTATGTGTAAGTACAGAAAGCAGGTTAATATGATGTCATTAGAGAATTAAAAAGAAAATTATTCTGACATCGTATTGGAAGTTTAACGGACTTTTTCAAATGTTTGAGAATAACACAAAGAGATTATCAATTTGAGTAATAGAGAATAGTAAATTTATAAGTTTGAGGAACGAATTGAATCATGATAAAAACCCGATTATGGGAATATTGGCATATTTTAACATTTTGAAGGTCCCTATACAACATGTTTAATTTTGAAATGGATTTTTTTTTAATATCGCATTAGTCCATTGACAGTTATTATTATGACAGACTATAATAATGGTCTTCGCCCGCTATCGGACCGGTTCAGATTTTCGAAAAAACGAGAAAAGTAGACCGGTAAATTTTACTTTATAAAAGACATGACTTTTTTTTTTTTTTTTTGAAGATGAAATTTATTAGGATTTTTTAAAGAAAGAGTAAAGTGTTTTGAAAGGTATATTAAGCAAAACCCTTTATGCGATCTTCGATCACACTTACCCACTTGCTATATATGTTGTAAGGTAGAAGCCTCTTATTCTCAGGTTCAACGGATTTTATACAACGCTCCATAGTTCTCGATAAATGGGGGTTCCATTATTTTAACAGAACTTAAATGCTTACTTTGTTATCATATTACTGCGTTGGTAGTAGCTCAGTTGTTAAGGCGTCTGCTTGTTGAACCTCGAGACCGGTTCTAATTTTTTTATTTTATAAATATACTTGTAATTATTATTTAATAATCCTAATTAAAAATTATAATATTGTGCTTTAATTACAACGTTAACCTATTTATTCTTTATTTGTAACTAAATCATTGTATAAAACATCATTAAACAGTTATTTCTTTTAATCACTTTTAAAATGTATTTCAAGTAAGGTAAAGCCAGGAGAGATGACGCAGTCGGAGTGATTGCGCAAATAGAGGTTCGGGGAAAGGAGTAGAGTGAGCACGCAGCGACTCCAGGTATTTGTACAACAACAGTAGTGGAGTGTCTACCTGAAAGTGCACGATGATTGTTTTGAGCGTTTAAGATAAAGTATTGCTATTTTGTTTTGTTTTCCCAAAGTAAGTGCTTGAATTTCCATAGCTCTGCATCAGAATTTCTATACAAAGTCAATAGTACAAAATATTTTAAACTTAAACGATTTCTCATAAGCTACTAATCTAGACTAACAATGTGAACATCAACGGTTCGTTTTAGAAGAGGTCATGTTTAAATAAAAGGCCGCGCAATCTCTCCTACCGAATTTGGAGAGTTTGCGCAACTGCTACTTAGGAGAGATGGCGCGTCGTTCCCAATAGTTTCTATGCTAGGAGAGATTACGCAGCTTATTGGTAAATTTGCATAAAAAAATAAAAAATGGAAAATGGACTAATTTTAAGTTAAACGTGTTATCAAGTAAAATAAATTTATTTTGTAATCTTATGTGGACTTGCTTTCTCATATTATTTAATTTTTTCCCTTTAATTAAAAATTTTTAATCGTTTTTTAAATTATTTCCTTTTTCTGATTCTTTAATCATTAGGTTGAAATATTCACTCCTAATACAATTATATTTGTTCTCAAAAACCTTACAGGAATGTCATTTAAGTGTAATTATTATTGTTAACAATTTAATTGTAGTTATTATTAGTAAAAATCTCTCCTACCCATGTGCGCAATCACACCAACCCTGTAAGGGCAGATTGCGAAAAATAACTTTCTTGGTTTTATTACAACTGTTCTATTAAATTGCAACATAACAACAAAATAGCAATGGAAATGCATAAAAAACAAATGAAGTAAAAATTATTCATGAATAGTTTAGCAAAAAATTAATATTTAGATTTTTTATTGCTATTCTTTTGAATTGTGAGCAAACTATCCTAACTTTACCTTATGCTTTATCGATGCAATAATATTAAACAAATTTGTCAATTCGTGATTTTGAAGAAACATTATTTATATATTGCCTGAACAAAGGAAGTCAATGCGATAATACTACTACTCTGCTTTTAAAGTAAGAAGCATATATATATTAAAATTTAGCATAAGAATTAAATTACAACAAACTTTTTGCAAATTGAAGAATTTTAAATTTGTAATACATATGCTTGCGCTTTGAATTCATCTATAATTAATAAAATAAGGTATGATTTTGTAACGATTTTGGAATTTTTACTAGTAAATAATAGATCCATTAAAAATAAGGTAAAGCTAGGAGAGTCTGCGCACAATTCAAAGGAATAGAAATAAAAAGTCTAAATATTAATTTTTTGCTAAACTATCCATGAATAAATTTTACTTCATTTGTTTTTTATGCATTTCCATTGCTATTTTGTTGTTATGTTGCAATTTAATAGAACAGCTGTCATAAAACCAAGAAAGTTATTTTGCGCAATCTCTCCTTAGAGGGTTGGTGTGATTGCGTACATGGGTAGGAGAGATTGTTACTAATAATAACTACAATTAAATTGTTAACAATAATAATTACATTTAAATGACACTGCTGTAAGGTTTTTGTGAAAAAATTTTATTGTATTGGGAGTGAATATTTCAACCTAATGCTTAAAGAATCAGAAAAAGGAAATAATTTTTAAAACGATTAAAAAATTTAATTAAAGGGGAAAAATATAGAGTCAGAAAAAGCAAATCCAGATAAGATTACAAATTAAAATTATGTAACTTAATAACTCGTTTAACTTAAAATTAGTCCATTTTCATTTTTAATTTTTTTTATGCAAATTTACCAATAAGCTGCGTAATCTCTCAAAGCATGAAAACTAATGAGAACAATGCACCATCTCTCCTAAGTACCAGACGGGCAAACTCTCCAATTTCGGTAGGAGAGATTGCACGGCCTTTTATTTAAACATGGCCGCTACTAAAACGAACGATTGATGTTCACATTGTTAGTCTAGATTAGTAGCTTATGAGAAATCGTTTAAGTTTAAAATATTTTGTACTATTGACATTGTATATGAATTCTGATGAATAGCTATGAAAATTTAAGAACTTACTTTGGGAAAACAAATCAAAATAGCAATACTTTATCTTTGACATTCAAAGTAATCAACGTGCACTTTCAAGTAGACACTCCACTACTTTTGTTGTACAACTACCTGGAGTCGCTGCGCTCTCACTCTACCCCTTCCCCCCGAACCTCTATTTGCGCAATCTCAACGACCGCGCCATCTCTCCTGGCTTTTTATATTTAAATGACGGGAAATGTTTAATAATGGCTTAAAAAGCAAATAAATTTAAATTAAATTTAAATATGTTAACATTATAATTAATGTACGATATTAAAATTTTTAATTGAGATTATTAAATTATAATTACAAGTATATTTATAAAACAAAAAATACGAAAATCAAACGTAGCCTTTCCCGGTCTCGAACCCGGGACCGCGGATCAACGGGCAGACACCATAACAACCTAGCTATGACCAAAGAAGTAACTTTGTTACAAAGTAAGTATTAAAGTTGTGTTAAAATGTTAGACCCCCTTCTCGAGAACTAAGTAGCGTTGTATAAAATCCGTTGAACCTGAGGCTAAGGTGCTTCTACCCTACAACATATATAAAAAAGATCAAAATCTGTGATTACCAAGCTTGGTCCCCTCCTTGTGAATCATGAGTGTAAGAACAATAAGTGCATTACGCATTAACTATTAAAATTATTTATATATTTTAAACTAATAATGGAGAAAACAGCAGAGTAATTTCCTTTAAAAAGCAAAACAATTAAATGTCTATTATTTTTTCTTTATTTTTCCCTTTGTTTTTCATATAGATATTAAAATAATTAAATGAATAGTTTTCACGACAGCAATAACACATTTCGTCCCAAAAAGTTTAGTTTTTAAGACTTTTCATGTCCAGTTCAAACGTTGGAACAAAGAAAAAAAAAAAAAACCAGCCAAATACTTTATTTATGATTTATAAAGCGTTACTCGTTAAATATTCAAATGATGAAAAGAACAGTGAACAAAAGAATCATTAATTTTAGTTCCGAGAACTATTTTATTATTATGAATACAAATTCCTTCACCTCTTTTCAATGTTTAAGGCATTTTCCATTTGGGGTAAGAAATTTGCAGTTGAGTTTAGCTGAAATAATTGCATAGAAAAGTGTTTTCTTGAATGTTATGAGTTTTACAAAGTTAAACAATGAAACGATAATTAATCAACTTTGGGAAAATGAAAAGAGTTTCTATTTTGTCTTTCCATATTATAAGAATAATATAAAAAAAATTCCTATTCTAACTTATACAACAATGAAAAATAAAGTTGTAATAAAAGAGAATAAAAATCATAGTTTTGTTAATTGATGAAAAAAATTATATATACATTGTAAAAAATTGTAATATAACATATATTAATTTGCAAATTTTGAGCACAATTTTGAAAGCAACGTTCTGTATTAACATCTGAATGATTTCGAACACATAACGCACTTTAACAGTTATTACAAAATATACATTTTTATGGTGTTGCATTGTTAACTCCAAAGCAAAATTTTCATATTGCTATTTAATGAATACAACATTTGCAATTTAATGTTATAATAGATCGTTCTAAATAATTTTAACAAACTAACACATGTGAAAATTATTGTGTAAAGTGCGTTTTAATGAAATCATAGAATGTCTAATAAAAGAAAATTTAGGGCATCATCGAAAGTGTACGAAGTTGTGCATAGAATTGAACGAAATTTTATATATATGTTTATAACTTTGGCCTACTGGTCCCATTTGAATTTTCGGCTATTCCGCCAAAGAGGGCGCTGGGATAGCGATTGTTGTGAAAGTTTCTAGATTTTTTGTAGTTGTGTTGTAGATTGGCTGCCCGTGCAGTAAAGTGTGCTTCGGGTTCCGGTAATCCAGCGATTCGCAAGGAGCTTACGTACAAAATAATGACAAAAAAAATAATCTAATGGCGCTGTGATAGCAAATTTTGTAGTATTAGCATGTACGAGATAAAAGAAAGTTTTGGTATTGGCACATTAGACTAGTTTTAATCTTTTGTTTTGTTTCAAAATGTCCGTCACCCTAAAAATTCAAAGTGCTAAGGCTCAGAATTTTTTAAAGATAGAGGCAAAACAAATAATGCTCCGGAATTCTTGTATAAAGGCCTAATACTTAATCAAAAAATAAATTTGGATTTCCATTTTTTGTATATATTTTAGAGATTGAAATATTTAATAGGCGTCCGTCCTGAAACATGGTGGCGGACCAATCTGGGCAAAGAACTCGGTCGAGATCATCGAAAGTCTAATGCGCATGCTTAGTTACATTCAAATTCGTTTACAAATACGTGAGCTATCACATGAGAAAAATCATATATATATATATATATATATTGATATGTATAACATGATACATTTGAATCGAGGCTGATTTTTGTATCTGAGGGTCATGATCGATGAAAATATACCGAAATGTTCGGGATTTGCATTTCTTCAAATGGCTGCAATAGGTAAATTTTGTAATGAAAGCTACCTGCAACTAGAAAACGGGTCAATCAGACATACTTTTTGTAGCCCGTACATATCATTTCTGTACAAACATTTGTATGAATTCCCTTAATGAAGAATTAGGTGGAAAGGTTTTCATCAGATGAAAAATTTAACGATATTTTTCCACAATCGGCTTCATACACGTTCTAATTCCATTAATGATATAATCATAACAAAATTATCCTAGTATTTTGGAAAAATGTTCAGATGTTAATAAAAATTATATAAAAAAAATAGTATAATTTTGGAAAATATATTTAAGTATGAAAAATGTATATGAAAAATATCTTAAAAATAACTTTTAAAAAGTATTTTTTTATATTCTAGTCACACTCATATATGTCAGTGACACAATAGTAAAAGACCTTAAACTTAATGTATAAATATTATTTTTAAAACATTAGTCAATATACTATTATTCGCCCAAGAGTATGTCAAAATTCATTATGCGTGATAATAGCTCTTTAATTACAAAATACCTTTTCACGTATAAAAGCCAAATTATTTAATTTTAATACAATCAGAAGAAATAAGATTTTATAGGAACCATCTGCAATGAAAATGTTTTGAAAGGAAACTTAATTTTTTTTTCTAATGTAATGTTCCAAAAGAAATTTCTTCGTACCTTCAGGTAAAATATTTCGTTCTTTATAACTTACTATTGACATTATTCATATCACATTATATTTAGGATGATTATTTAATATTAATACGTTGAGTAAGCAATTAACATTAATTCTTCCGAGAAAGTTTTTAATTAAAATTCTACGAATCTTGTTTTAGATTCAGTCAATTTATTTCCTCGAAATCCTTAATTCAATTAAATTTATATTAAAAGATTGAATAAACAATGCTTGAATTTACTTAAATCCATGAGCATTTTTATAATGGTCATATATAAATATTTTAAGAAATGTTTTATTTATTTAAAACTTTCGAATTACATAAAACGTCATTTTAGTTTACGTTGCACATTAGTTCAAGTCTAATTAATATAAGGTCGTTGTCCCTATGCGACAATGTTCTTGTACTTAAAAATCTTAAAGCATGAATCGTATTTAAATGCTGTATAATGAGACATCCGAAATTGAGAAACAAAACACGAACCGTTTTGCTGCGTTTAAAATGTTTTCTTTAAAAAGATTTCCCATTACAATAGACATTGTTTATTATGCAGGGCCCCCATAATCCCTAAATGAGACGAAAATCCCGAAAAATGGTTCATGATTTTTCTTATTTAACTTTGAACATCAAATAACCTTATGGAAGACAAGGGCTACAAGGTGTATTCATTTAACTGAAGTGCAATTGAGGATATGTCGAAATGTTTTCAAATTAGTGTTCTAAAATATTTTACTCATTTTGGTGGCTGGATTTCTTCAGAGACCTATTAGCGACGAACTGAATGCACTAAATGTGGAAAGACTTTAAATAGATTAACTCAGAAAAGTTTATATGGTATTTTCATATATGGTATTATAATGATGTTTAAAATATATATTGTGCTTAATTAAGCTATGTTGAATTAATAAATTAGGAGTTTAAACATGATCCTGCAATAGTGTCTATCTTTGACCAGGTACTTAAATACGTGTTTCAAATGATTAAAAAAAATACATGTCTTTAAAAGTTGTAATAAAAATATGTTTTTTTTTTCCATTCAATTGGTGTGCTATTCCAGAATCATCTTTCGATCCATATGTCATTCAACGATATAAAAATTTACGAAATAAGAAATAGGAATTATATACTTCTTTACCAGTCATACCAACCAATGACTTGGCTGATAAGGATTAAACTGTTAGCAATGATTTGTGCTCTGACCTGTTTCTTGACAATAAATAAATTTTTATTCACGATTTTTATGTAAATTAATCGAAATATTAATGTTGATCTTCCTGCTAAAGTATGTTACTTGATTTTTAAATTACAGATGATTTAATAAAGATGGTTAATAGGGACTTAAAAACTACTACTGACTGTTTTGCAATCGAAATTTTGCCATGAAGATGATAAAACAAGTTATACAATAATTACTGGAGAATGAAATAAATTATAATGAATTATATACTGAATGATATGAATTATAATGAATTAAATGAGATAATGAATTGTAATGATATGAATTATAATGAAATAAATGAGCTAATGAACTATAATGAAGAAAATTATAATTTATTTCATTAGATTTGAATCAGAAATTTTATAAAAAATTAAACTAAGTAAAAGCTACTGAGAAATAATGTATTTAAAGAGAAAAGTTAAATAAGTTAGTTAAATAGTTTAAAATAAAAGTTCGGGTGTAAAACAAATCTATCAATGTTGAGCAACATTTCATGGTAGGAAGGTTAAATAAAGTTACTAGTATATTAAGTAGTTCAATCATATGCTATTCAACATTCTGTTTTATGTATTTCAACTTTTTAATAAGTAATTCAAAAATGTATAGCAATTGAATGAATATTTTAAGTTGAACCGACATGTATAAAACGTATTACCACATTTAGGACTTTGGACGTCTCATTTAGGTTTTAACTATGGTAAATGCGACAGTCGTATATTGTTGACTTACATTACAAATAATGAATCAATTTATAGAAAACAGGTTAGTTTTGAACTAAAAGAAAAGTATTGAATGATTTTGTGTTTAATAAATTACATATTTATTTATAAAAGGACAAATATATCCTAAATGCGACAAAACTATTGGAAATCACCTCGCAATTATGAACAGTGACCTCATGCTAAATTTTTCATACCCATTCACAATATGAATAGTATGAGCAGTAAATGAAATTTAAATTATTGTATTAGTTTAATAAAAGAAATAATTGCTTACAAAATTTTATTTCAATTTTTATGATTTATTAAAATACATTAATATATATATATATATACAGGTTGTAACTGAATTGTTGGTCAGAAATGTAAGGGGGGGGAATACATGTCAAAACAAGCAAAGTTTAATTATAATAATTTATTTAATATATTTTATAATATATATTTTAGTTTAATTATAAGTTAAAGTATAATAGGATACCAGGGTCGCAATTCACTTATTAAATGGATAATACAGGGTGTTTCACAACCACCCCAATCCACATTTTCGTCCATAACTCTAACAATAATGGAAATCTTCAACATAGTTACATTGCTTGCTATGAAACATGATATAATGTAATAAAAATGGAAATCCTCTATGTCCAAGCAACACACTTAGATAGACGCTTTAAAACTCAGAAAGCAACTGGCAATGCATGTCACCGATCGAATTACAATGAATTTCCAACAATTCCACTGATGTCACGTCATTTCACAGAAGACAAAGTTATTGGGTTGAAGATTTCGTTATACGAATTTCATTATTGTTACAGTTATGAACGAAAATGTGGTTTTGGCTTGGCGTGATATGCTCTGTATTATTGATTTAATAATTGTATTCCAACCCTGGTTTCCTATACAAAACATGCTTGTCTTGCCATGGACTATCACCCTTTACATTTTTTTATCATCAATTCAGTTACACCTTGTTTATATATATTTATAAAAAAAATAAATGTATTGGGAAATTTCATAATGTAAAAATTTTTGCTGTCAATATGCTCTGCAACAAATTATTCTTTTATATTTCTCGGTACACATACCATCGGCTAGGAAGCGAATTTAAAATAATTGAAATAGAAGTAGTTATATTTATACGTGTGCGACGGTATTATGGATTTAATTAATTGCCATGTTTTCACCATACATTCAGTTTTATGTTCAATGTGGAGTAACATCATGAACGCAACGTAGAATCATCGGTCACGCTTCCATTTATTTAAACTTTTATTATATGCCTGTGAAATATAACGTCGCATAACGGTTGGTGATGACGTGAGGTTCCATACGCCTAGTTAATTTCACAAATGCGTACAGAAAAAAATCATGGAATGTTAATTTTAAATGCGCTGTTTAAAAAAGTCTAACAAAGAGCTCTAATTATGAATTCACCAAAATTTTGATTTTGTGATCCAGTTTTTTTATAGCTCATTTAAAACCTATACTTAAGCGTTACTTTAGTGAAGAAAATGTGATGGTTGTGAATTGGAGTTATTTTTACCATTTGAAGGTTTATTTGGAATGTTTTAATGCTGTAATTCTTCAAAGTTATATAATCTGTTCATAACCTATTGGTGAAATTTAGCGTGTGTGGTTTGTCGAAATAAATAATATTATTATTGTAACTATATGTAATTTTATTTAATTTTAAAGGTTTTTTGACATTTAATATTATTTTAAGAGCTTATTTCTTTGCTTACCACACTTGTCTTTCGATTACTTCGTTATATATATATTTTTACATAATTTTTTTCTTTCTCGGTCTGTCTAAATAATTCAAATTTTAATTTAACGTACTTGATTTTTCTGTAGTTTAAGTGCACTTATAATGTGCACTTACAGTTTAGCAATTCTGCATCAGCATTTCCATAATTTATTTGTTAATGTTCCGTTATATACCACAACCGAGGTTGTCGGAAAATGAAGGAAATGCTTTCTATGTGCACACAAAATCTGGTTATAATATTACGCGAAACTGTAATAATAATAATAGTAATTTTATTCATTATTTTTACAGGTTTTTTTAGCGGTGATGGGCCGTGGCGGTGGGGGGGGGGGGGGAGGGAGGGTAGTTGGCACGCCTGGTCACTTGAAAACAATTTTTTGACAAAAATTGGCAGGCGGATGTGAAAAGGTTCGTCGACCCTGTAGCTAGCGTATAATACAAAAAATCCATTTCAAAATTATGAGATTCATAATATGTTGATAATCTATTTATATAATGCGCAAGTGTTGTCACGATTCCGGGCAGACGCATTCCATTCTTGGTTAGATGGCTGTGTAGTGAGTCATTGATTTTTGAGATTCATTCATGAAAATTAAAAAAAAAACTTCCATCGTTGCAGAGAAAAGAGGAGTAAACATATTTAGACGTGTGGCTTTTTGGACGTAATTTATATCCAAGATAAATTTATTCACGTGTACTTCATTTTTATAAGCTAATAAAAATCTACATTTATTCTGACGCTACGAGAATATTATTCATTGGTTTTATATTATCTTTATGCCTATTGATTCGATTTGTTTCATTAATATTAAACAAAAAAAATCTTTTTATTTGAATACTTTTGGTTAATCTGAGAAGTAGGTAGATAAAGTACGAGCGCAGAGTTGACGCCGGTGAAAATGACATCGTGATAAGCTTGAAATTTTTTGTATTATTTATTTTATATTAAAAAAACTAAAGAGAGAAATTTATATGATTGTGTAAAAATGACGTAATTTTATGACTTTTTATTTCTTAATTATAATGATTAGGTATTTGAAAGGGAACCTTTATTGATTACTTCATCTTCGTTGTATAATATGCCTTGATTACATGTTACCGATAGCTTTTGAAAAAATATATTATAGGTTAGATGAATTAATTTTTTTATAAAAAATTCAGAAAAGTAAGGATGTGACAAAAATTCAAATTATTGAAAGCGGTTCTATGATACAAATAAAGCATGAAAGAATAATTGTTTGAGGAGTTTTATTTTATTATTTTTAAGGGACATAATATTCATAAAGTTTCAGATTAACTAAATTATCAATAAATTAGCTGTTGTTGTATTTCCACAAATTATCACTTTAAATTTTTGGGTAAGTAGAAATTTGTATAAGTATTCACAAGAAAAATTATTTTCAATTAAATTCCAAAGCCAACAAATGTAATTTTCATAGAGTTTAATAAATAGTCTTCCAAGAACTGAAAATAATCACCAATGTTTTGACTGCCAAATGCAATCTTTCATGTGCTTCTGTAGTTAAGTCATTCATTAATAATTAGGTAGTGAAATTGGTTAATATACATTACACTCTATGCAAACATTTCTAAGAAATATGGATATTAATTAAAATTTAATGTAATTTGAAGAATTTCAATGTAATATCTTTGTGTTTAGATAGGAACTTTACAGATATTAGCATAATAAATTATGTAATTCAATATTTAATTAAATATCAAATACAGGGAGAAACATTTCTATTACAGGTCTCATAGTTCAGTACTTTAGATAAATACGCAATTCAATGCATTTTCAATTTCTAAAATTTTTAAATAATATTGTAAACGGAATGGATGGAAGAATAAACTTTCTTATATTACCTATTTATTAATTAATTTATACATATATTTTTTTAATGCTAATACGGCCGTATTTTGTTTTTTTTATTTGTTCGAATTTTGTATTTCGAAGGAGGCAGGAGGGAGTGAACTTACACGCGAGTATATAGGTTAAACATTTTCAACAATTTCCAAGATAGTTGAAAAGTGTTAATGAATTCGGTTTGTTTGTCTGTCTGTCTACCTGTCCGTGCTTTTACTCGCTTAAATATACTCAGATTGTCATGTAATTGATATATGTTATTGAGGTTTACTATAGAATGTTCGGTATTGAAAATGAAATGTGTAGCCTTTTTTACAGGGAAACTCAAAATAATTCCGTTACATTTCTATTTATGGGGTAAACAATTTGCGGTTTATTTTAATGATGTTACACAATTTAAAACATATTTAAATTGATATATAACACTGAAGTGCACTACAAGAGGCTTACTATAGAATAGGGTGTGCATACCACTTATAGTTCCTTTACAGAGACACTCAAAAGAATTCCATTACTTTTCCGTCTATGAAGAAAAATCGTTTGCGGTTTATTTTAATAATGTTCAACTATTTCAAACATATTGAAATTGATATATACAAGAGGTGAATTACAAGAGGCTTATTATTGAATATTGTGTATTGAATATAATTGAATATTGTGGATTCATCGTTCATATACAGGGATACACAAAATAATTCGGTACTGTCTGTTAACAATAATTGCTCGAAGTGCGTTTTCAGTTCCTGAAAACGTTTTTAAATTTAACTGATTTTTGGTATATTACTTTGTGTGTATAAATTCTATAGATCATATAGAGGGCAGTACAAAAGTTTTCGAGTAAATTTCCGCTTATTGACGGAAATTTCAAAATGGGAATTATAAACTGTGCTACGCGCTTCCTAATTGAACTTAAACTTAGCATTCGATGTAGTATATATACAAATCTATAGATCATATAATGGGCTGCACTAAAGAATTTGGATATTTATCCGAATAGTGTTGGTAGTTCGTGAAATTGGGGTTTGAAATATGTTATGCATTAAACAAATTCACAAACACTGTATATTCTTTTCCAATCATATTTTACCTTTACCAAGTTCTTTAAGTTAAAATAATGTGCACCCTCAATACAGTTAAGTATGTGAAGCTATACTTGGTTAGACACATTTAGTTAAATAATTGTGCACTTTAAACATTATAAAAACCGTCTAACCTTCAACAAAATGTATGTTAAAGGGAACAGTGGGAATCTATGCAACGGAATTGCATTTATAATCTAAAGCAAAAGCTGCGTTCACGGGGCGGTCATCCCTTGTCATCCCTTGTCTACATGGATATCATCTTTCACGTTATTAAATGGTAAAGATTTGTAAAAATTATTTTGGAGGTGTTGGAAAGTTTTGCATAATCCGTGCTTGGCGCATGATTTTTAGTTCTTGTTTTATATGATAAGCATTATAGCTATACCGGGTGCGCCATAAATTCGTTAAAACGTTAAAAACTCGTTAAAAAGGTACAAATTATGCTAAATAATTGCAATTTGCACATATGGGATTAGAAGGAGATCGATTTTTTTAATAACAAAAAAAATTGTGTTTCACAAAATTACCGATAGATCGCTCTGGCATGCATAATATAAAGCAAGAGTCAAGGAGGGACTTTCACTTCGTGGAAGATCCTTCAAACGACCCTTTTTTTCGAAGCATCTGAAAAGCTTCAATATCCCAACACATGAAACTGTCCTTTTTCTCCTCTCGAGTCCTTTTACTGTGCGAAATTTTCGCAATACGTCAGTTGCTGACTCCCCGTTATTATAAAAAAGCTTAACCAACAATGCTTGATGTGGTGGCGACAGCATGCTGCTGGCATCGAATGAAAAGTCTTGTGCATCGAGGCATTTTACCAACTGCCTTATTATCATAAAACTGCATCATTCTATGAAAATAGAGATTCCACATTAGAGAGAGATTGGATATTGACGAAATGTCCTCAATGTAAGTTCGAAAGCAGGTGGAATGCTGTAGAACGGAATGTATTTTCATGACTCTCTGAAGGCATATAAAACGAACTTTCCATTATTTTAATACAATAAAAAGTCTTAGACGGTGAGGAAAATACATTGCTTTCTACTGCGTTCCACCTGCTTTGGAACTTATATGGCGGACATTTCGTCAATGTCCATGTCACAATCTCTCTCTAATGTAGGATCTATATGTGAAAATGCATACCGTCATCTATCAGCGATATTTCAACCTTCAATTTTCTTCTTATTAAAGAAAATCCGATCTCCATCTAATCCATGCATGCCAAGCACGTGGCCACATTTGACCCGCCGATAATTTATCTGTGACCCGCCAAAAATTTGGCATTTTCCATAAGTCTTCTATTTTGAATTTTAAAAAAAATCCATAATCTGGCAACATGCTCATGGCGTTAAGGAAGGCAAACATCAGAATGTGTAGTATAGAAGTCTCAGATGTCTCAGTTCTCAGACCTAACGCATTTTAAAATTTCAGCTCAACGATATTGTGGATGTAAAACTAATCAATCGGAAAGCTACAAAGTGCAGATGTTGAAGCTGAAAATTTAGAGTTTAAAAATTTTATATTTTTTTATATAAAATACTTTGTATTTAAAGTTGAAATAATATAGGGTGTCCCAAAAGTCTCCGTACATTTTCAAAAATTTATTACAAAAAAAAATATTAGGCCTACAGCAAAAATAATTACAACAATACATAGAGTAACTTAAATGTTTTTTCTACTGCCGCAGTAAACTTCAACATCAGATCCTTTCGTAGCACGAAGAATATCAAGACGATATTCCAATTCAATCCACGAACGTTTTATCATGCTAACATCAACAGTAGCTACTGCTGTTTGGATCTTCTGTTTCAATTCCATGAGACTGTTGAATTTTGTTCAGATTTCATCAAACAGTTGTAACTACAGTTGATGTCAGCATGCTGAAACGCACGTGGATGGAATTGGAATGTCGACTTGATATTCTTCGTGAAACGAAAGGATCTCATGTACAAGCATACTAAGGTAGTAGAAAAAACTTTTTAAGTTACTCTATGTACTGTTGTTTATTTTTGCTGTAGGCCTATTATTATTTTTTTTGTAATACATTTTTTAAGTTGTACGGAGACTTTTGAGACACCCTGTACATTTTTTTGTTCTCTTCCGTTTACATCATATTACAAAAAAAATGTGCAGTATTTAATAGGTACTAAAAAAATTATCTAAAAATTAATATTATTGAAATTATATATACATATATATATATATATATATATATAATTATATATATTATAATATAATTATTATTATCAATACTATTAAGAATTAAGGAAATACTGACTATGTCAGAAGTTAGATTAATTTAAAGGACTAATGCGAAATAAATGCGAAGGATATGCGAAGGAAATAATTTTTTTATATAACATACTAGGGGGCCTACCCCCTGCGAGCTACGCTCGCCAACCCCCGCTCAGACTTCGAAGCCACTAAAAACATGACAGCGGGCTTTGTTTTAAAAATATTGGTAAATCTGTAATTGGGTTTCCATGCTTTTAAAGTTTTAATGGGGCATTTTTTGATTACCATGGCCTCATACACAGCTGTTGCGACAACTGACGACTGTTTTTGGGATTGATAAGTAAAATCAATTACAACTTGAAAACCAGCTTGTATAAAATGGTTAGGTTTAAATTGTGGCTACCTCTCGGACTTTTATAACAACGATCTGTATTCTATTCTTCCTTTGCGTTTAAGGATGATAAAAATTCCATCTGCTTGTGAATAACATTAAGAACCACGGTATTGAAAAGTACTGTTATAGACATTTTTAGTAACAGGTTTTAATTTTCTCTCTATTTTAGTGCACCATCATGCATATTTTCATGTTATTTTAAATATGTAAATTATTTATTTTAATTAATATGTATATACGGATTTTCTAATAATTATTTATCATACAAAATTAATTAAATATTTTGTGCATGCATGCCCGCATTTATTCGGCATTAATTGATGACATATTTAAACAAATTTGCTATCCGCGATAATTTTACACCTTGTTATGTCACTTGAATATTGTCCATAAGAAAATCGGGTACTTTTCCAGTATAGGATCCTTTGCTTTTAGGTTTGGCGTAATTTGAGCTTCGAAAAGGGATAGATTCGTTAATATACATAGATTTATTGCCAAAAGTTATGAAAACAAACCAAATGAGCTTTTGGTGCTTTTCTATTATAGGGGTCTTGACGCTTTTTTAAAAAGCTTGGCGCAATTCGGGCATCAGAAAGTGAGATTAGGTGCCAAATGACATAAACAGCCATGGAAACAAATTCGACGATTTTTTTTTGTTTATATGCGCATTTTAATTATACGTACATTATTATTGTTTTTGTATACAAATTACTTCTGATTATATATAAAATAGGATAAATGACATTTTACGCTAAACAAATTGTATAAATATTTTTTTGCTCCTTTCTTTTGCGTTTACATAAATGACGTCATTTGGACGAATTTATTCAAAATATTTTCAGTTTATAAATTAAATTAAATGCTGACAGACGATTGAATCCTGACGATAGAAATGTGATTTTTTTTTTTTTTAATTTTCCTGAAAAACATAATTTAATCACAATCTTGTCTTCATTATCGATTGAAATAAAAGATAAATTCAATTTCAATTTGAAAATGACGAATAAAAAGAAATCAATAATCCCTATCGGGATCCTTTTCAATTTTTTTCCCTTTTTTGTCACAAAAAAACTGAGTAATTAGTTGCCATCATTACAGAAATGTCATTAAAATTAGAAAAAAATTAATATCTCGAAAACTAATTCCAATTTCAAAATTCTATTACCAGTTTTGACATCTGCGGATTTTTATGGACAATTGGTATTAATTTCACCATCAAGCGTTTAATATTTTATTAAAAATAGCCCTGAAACATAATCAGCCGTTTAATCAGTCGTTTCGAAAAATCGTTTCATGAATTCGTTTCATAAAATCGTTTCACAAATTTGTTTCATTAGGATTTTATATATATAGGGTAGATATATATATATATATATCATATATTAGTATAATGTCATACATGCTTTATAATTTGGCGATAAATCCAGAAGTACCAAATTTACAATATATTAATGAAAACATAAACAAATAAAAGTTTGGTACAATTTCTATTTGTAGACCAAAGTCTTGTTTAGATTGATGTCTGAGCTAAAGGTATTTTGAGGAAATTAAAATTGAAGACCACGTTTATTGTTTTATAAGACGATTCAGTTTTAGAATTCGGCTTTTTTTCATATCTGATAGTTTGCATCTATCCTTTTTGCAATTTTGACATTTTTGTAACGATGTTATGCATTTCTATTGCCTATTCAAAGAAAAATTCTTCTAAAGTTACAAAATTTCGTTAAAAACGCTTAATAACACTTAAAAAATATAAAGTGACGACGTCGAGACGTCCATTCTTGACCGAAAACAACAACCATTTTCCCAATGTTAAAAATAAATAAATAAATAAATAAACTATATTTAATTCAAGTCAAAATCATTCACTTCGGAAATTATTCCTATGCTAGGTAAAACCACCATAGCTGATATTTTTACTTCAATTAAAAAACTTTTGACTCAATGAAGTTCGTCGTTTAAAAAGTATGTTTATATTGCAAATAATAGTGCTCCTACAACGATTGGTTTTATAAAAAGTAGCAATTACAAAATTAAAAGCAAAAATGTAAAACTTAGGGTAATACATTTAAAATGATTTTTTTTATCATTTTCATTGTGATTAAAATTTTTAAATGCCAGATCTATGTTTAAATATCTTTTTATTTCATCTAAATGTATTTTTACGTATGTTTTGCAGCGCACTCTTTTATGACATCCTTGCTATTTTCATTTTTACAGAATAATAAAATTCGGAAAGAATGAACAGTTGAACAGATTAGTCATTTTATGGGCTTCCTAGTTGACGCGAACTTTAAGTCCCATCTAACTGTAGTTGTATGATCAAAATTTATTAAAATTGTTATATTTTACTTAATAAATATGACTTTTAAAATGTTTCGGTGTCTTTTTTAACTCTTTCCAACCTAGTTGAAAAGTGTTTATGACTTCGGTTTGTCTGGCCGTCTGGCCGTCTGCCGTCTGGCCGTCTGCCGTCTGGCCGTCTGCCATCTGTCCGTCTGTCCGTGCTCTAACTCCCGTAAATATGCTCGGATTGCTCTGCAATTTTTATATGTTATTGTCGTTATCTATAGCATGTTCCCTATTTCAACGGAAGTGTGTATGGCTTATAGTTTTTTACAGGGACACTCAAAAGAATTCCGTTACATTGCGGTCTATGGGGAAAAATCATTTGCGTTTTATTTAAATAATGTTTCACTATTTTAAACGCATTGAAATTTATATATATCACTAAGGTGCATTAGACGAAGCTTAATATGGAATAGGGTGTGCATAGAACTTATAGTTACTTTACAGGGACAGTCAAAAGAATTCCGTTACATTACGTCTATGGAGAAAAATCGTCTTCGGTTTATTTAAATAATGTTTCACTATTTTAAATGCATTGAAATTTATATATTTCACTAAGGTGCATTACAAGAGGCTTACAACAGAATATTGTGTGTATAGCAGTCATCGTTCATTTACAGGGACACACAAAAGAATTCTCAACTTTCTGTTAACAATAATTCCTGGAAGTGCGTTTTAAGTTACTGAACACGATTTTAATTTTAACTCGCTTTTTGTCTATTACGTGATGTGTATAAATTCTGTAGATCCTATACAGGGAAGCACAAAAGTTCTCGGACACATTTCCGTTTGGTGATAAACTCCAGACAGAGAATTTTAAACTGTGCTACGCGTTTCCTAACTGAACTAAAATTTAGCATCCTATGTAGTATATATACAGATCTATAGATCCTATACCGGTCTGAATAAAAGTATTCGGATATTTTTCTGAATATTGTATATGTTGGAAATTCCTGAAATTATGTTTTTAAATATATTATGCGTTTTCCAAATTGTCTACTTAGATGTCATCTTTTAGCTTATTAAACGGTATGATTTGTAAAATTATTTTGGAAGCGTTGGAAAGTGTTACATAATCTATGCTTGACGCATGATTTTTCGTTCTTGTTTATTTTTACAGTAGGTGTCTTAAGAATTGTGCATGCATTTTTCTTCTTTCTTTAAACATGATTCTGCTTTGTCGGTACAAATTTACTCTGTGCAATAATAATAAAATAAATTTGCTTTTTTTAGGTGGCCCGCAGCTTTGTATACAATGATTAATTTGGCCCTCGGTGGTAAATGAGTTTGACAGGGCTGCTTTAATCCTATTCGTACAAACCCGAATTTTTTATCATCATTTGTTTCCCTTTAATGTATTATATATATGTTATATGTTATATCTCCGTAAACATATGTACTCAAATAATGCATACAAAGAAGTATAAGAAGCTAAACTGGATAACAGAATTAATGATATAATTAAAATAAAAATGCAAAAATTTAAAAACTTAGAAAATTACATTTCCCAATTATGGTAGTTTTCTTAAATTATTAAAAATAAATTATTATATTTTTTTCTGTAAATTAAATTTATTTTTATCAACTTTTAAAATAGATACAGCGGAACTTGTCTAAAGTTTCCACCCTAGGGATCGGCTAAAATGGTCACTATATAGAGGTGGTCATTTTATGACACCTTCGTCTTTAAAAATGGCACGTTAAAAGTTTTTGTGATCTCAAAAAATAAAACAAATTAAAATATACATACGTAAAAATGCTCTGTATTAAGTAATGAATTGATTATTTAATAATTACAATAACTGAATTACTAATTAAAAATATACTATATAGTATATAATAAACTGAAAACTCACCTTATTTCTTTTGAATTCAGTTGAAGAACGTCCGTAGAGGTTGATTTAAATAAGACATAACGACAAGGTACAATGTAATTAATACGGAAGTTTATTTTTATTTTTATAGCATAATGATAACGTTGCTATAACTGACAGTAATAATCTATTCATTAAAAATTATACAAATTTTTATGAAGTTTTACTTACAGCAAAAAAGTCAGAAATGTTTCGTTGCTTAAGACACTTCTTTTCAACAATTATGTTTTCAGTCGTGCCTTCAAGTTTTGTCTATAAATCCAGCATTGGTGGGCAGATATTTAGAGCATACGTTTAAATTTTTTTGCACATCATTAACAATTATGAATCGGAAATTTCATCATTTTCTTCTATTTGAAGTTCATCTTCACTAACCCAATCTTCTTCATTTTCTTTTCCATTTTTTAACCTATCGCAAATTTCTTGCTTTAAACTTTCTTGATCAACGGAAGCATTGTATGTGGGGATATCACTGTCAAAATTCATGGATAACTCAGTATTCACTGGTTTACCTTCAAAAGTTAATTGATTTATAAGATTTTGAATATTCGAAAGGCTATTGTCATCATTTACAGACTGTGAATCACTGATATTTTTAGAAATTTGTTGCAAAAAGCCAGATTTTTCAAAGTATTTTGAAATTGTAATTTGACGTACCAAATTCCACGAATCATTAACCCACATTATGACATCGATGACGTTTATACATGAAGAAATTTCATTTGCGGATTTGCATTCTTCGTCTCTGGTTATTACAGCCTGGATCTAGAATTTTCTATAATGTAGCTTGAAAATTTGAATTATTCCTTTATCTAGCATCTGTAAATGCGATGTTGTATTAGGTGGTAGAAACTTTACTTTCACATTTGAAAACGATAGATCACTCGGATTGGCTGGACAGTTATCTATAAACAATATAACATTTCTCTTTCTTTACTTCATCTGCTTTTTTAATTGTGTAATCCATTCAGTAAAAATACAGGATTTTTTATTTCCATACCACGAGAGTGGTAAATTGAACAAATATGTTATATATTGATGTTAACCTTTTCTGGATTTTCCTATCACAAGAGGTTTAAGTTTCTCGCTTTTTGAACTGGAAGCAAGCAAAATGGTAACTCCATCTTTAGAAAATCTTTCCATCTTTACATTTATCTCCAGCCATTGCTAATGGTTTGTTTGTCATTGCCCGATAAAACAAACCACATTCATCAGGTTGAATATGTCTTCTTTCTTGTAATCATCCAGCAAATCAAAAATCCGTCTTTTGAAAGAACGTACTGTTTCCATATCAATGTCATGCGATTCTCCACTCAAAATTTTCTGCTAAATGTTATTTCATTTCTTGAAAGATTCTAACAAGTCGTTAGAAGCAGTACAATTTTCTACATTGAGTTTTCTCGAAAATTCTAAAGCTGCTTCTTGTAGCAAAGGTCCAGAAACTCGAGCATTCATCCCAATCATTTTATTTAAACCATTCAACAGTTACTTGATTTACTTCAAAATAATCGGTTTTTCGAATTTTCCGACTCCTAGACTCATTTTCATTTTCTTGAAATCTTTTTAGATACTTCGATTTTCATTTTAAAAACACTGTTCACACAAGTTTTACTGATTAAAAAATTTTGATCTGCTGCTTTTTGACTATTATTTTTTTAAACTTAATAACTTCAATTTTGATCTTTTAACCACAACTCTTTATAGTGTTTAGATTCTTTATTCTCCACACTTTAAGAAGAAAGACAACTGCAATAAAAATAAAAACTTGAAAAAACTACCAAAGCAATAACAAAACTACAAGTTCATACAACTAAAATTTAATGTTAAATGTTACAAAATATGCAAGTAGTACAATGAAAGAACATGTGCAGGTTTATTATTAGAATTTCTGAGAACATATGACAAAGGAACCCTTTTTAATACAAACCCGAACAATCGCCAAGTCATCTCCTCAGATAAACACGTATACTAACACGTGATAAAACTAACACGTGACTTAGTTACCCAATTAGTAGTAGGCGCAAGCATTCATATTCAAACAGATCGAAAAAAATATCCAATCTATGCGAAACTCGGGTTACGAAATAGAAAAAAAAATGCGATTTCAAAAAATAAAATTTCGAAAAATTCGCACCAGGAAACCCGAGATATCAATTAAATTTTTTTGAATTTTAAGTCGAAAAAAAGATCAATTTTTATCTCGTGAAATACGAAAGTTCGGGAAAGAGACAACCATCTGCCGAGGAATTATTGAATCAAAACCACGTTCTTTTTATAATGGAAGATTTCCGGCTCTATAATTATTTCTTTTAAGTATTGCACTTATCGATTTGAAAATTACGCATCTAAACGTATTTTTCAACGACGAACCCACATATCCGATTTTCGTAACGATGGGATAATTAGAAGCGGGAATATCAATTTTTTTAATTAAACTATTTGCTTTTTTAACGCATCCTTTTTCATAGAGAAAACACCTGGCTTTCACTCAAGACATTCAGCCTACTCACTGAAAGATTGAAAATTTTTCTACTGCCAAATTTCGGAGATTTATAATTTTTTTTAAAAATAGCATCGGATTTTGGGATCTGAAAAGTATGCCTCCTTGGTCCAACTGGTCACTTTGTACATTAAGCAGGTGGTCACTAAATGAGATAAATTCCTTTACTTTATTATGGATGAAAATAAAAATTTCGGAAAATGGTCACTTGAGTCTTTTAGTTTGAAAATTTTCGGCATGCAGAAAAACGGATGGTCACAATTTACACGTTAAAATAACATTGATAATGACAGGCCATCTGGTGACTTTACACTACAGACAGGGTGGTCACATTACCGGAAAATTCTCACATTATTAGGTGCGTTCGTAATTATACAAATACTTAGTACCTATAGTCGTCGTCTGGTCCGTCCGTCTGCCTTTCTGTCTGTCTCTCCGTCCGTATATAACAGCGCAAAACCTACCCATCCGACTGGTTAGAAATTTAATATATATTATCGTTGCAGAATTTTGTCGAGTCATTTCAAATTTTATGAAAACCGAATCAAAACATAACAAGAACGAAAAATCATGCGTCAAGCATAGATTACGTAACACTTTCCAACGCTTCCAAAATAATTTTACGAATCATACTCTTTAATAAGCTAAAAGATAACATTTAAGTAATCCGAATACTTTTATTCAGCCCTGTATAGGATCTATAGATTTGTATATATACTACATAGGATGCTAAATTTTAGTTCAGTTAGGAAACACAGTTTAAAATTCTCCGTCTAGAGTTAAATAATACGGAAATGTGTTCCCGAACTTTTGTGCTTCCCTGTATAGCATCTACAGAATTTATACACACCACGTAATATACAAAAAGCGATTTAAAATTAAAATCGCGTTCAGTAACTTAAAACGCACTTCCAGGAATTATTGTTAACATACAGTAGATAATTCTTTTGTGTGTCCCTGTAAATGAACGATGACTGCTATACACCCAATATTCTGTAGTAAGTCTCTTGTAATGAACCATATATAAATTTCAATGCGTTTAAAATAAGGAAACATTATTTAAATAAACCGCAGACGATTTTTCTCCATAGACGTAATGTAACGGAATTATTTTGACTGTCCCTGTAAAGTAAGTATAAGTGCTATGCACACCCTATTCCATATTAAGCTTCTTTTAATGCTCCTTAGTGATATATATAAATTTCAATGTGTTTAAAATAGTGAAACATTATTTAAATAAACCGCAAATGATTTTTCCCCATAGACCGCAATGTAACGGAATTCTTTTGAGTGTCCCTGTAAAAAAACTATAAGTGCTACTAACTTTCGTTGAAATAGGGAACATGCTATAGATAACGATATATTATAACATATAAAAATTGCAGGGCAATCCGAGCATATTTACGGGAGTTAGAGCACGGACAGACGGCCAGACGGCAGACGGCAGACGGCTAGACAAACCGAAGTCATAAACACTTTTCAACTAGGTTGGAAAGTGTTAAAAATATATTAATAAAAGTTTCCTTTATTCTACTAAATCCTATCTTAAGCAATCTATATAATAAAAGCCCAAGTCATGTGACTGAGGAAAACAAATACGGGCAAATCATTTCTTTTTTCATATGCCAGGCGGCCATTTTTAGTCAAAATTATTTTTTCGAATAAAATTGCATAAAAGTTACATTTTTAGAGAAATCGTAAAAAAAAATGGTGTGCTTGAGAGATGAGTTACATTAAAAAATGCATAGATTCTGAGATAACTTCAGTGGAAATTAGGTTAGCTAATCCATTAGAGTAAATAAAAACAAGAAATATTAAAAGTATGAAGTTTGAAGTACAGTACTGTTTGAATCAATACAACTTTTTAAGCTCTGTCCCTGAAGCTTTTCTCCTTCCTAAAATGTACTAAATGTTTTGGCAGTATTTCTTTTATATTTTTAACTATACATAAAATAATATCCATGGAAATCATTGGTATGAGAATTTGTATTTATTTGGATGTCTTACATATTTGTTTATCTGATGCAGTGGGAAAATTTATAGTACTATAAACTTTTTAAAGATGTAATTACTACTTAAAGTGATAAAAAAGGCTTAAAAAACCTTTTATTATAAAGATGGTATGTTTCATGCGCTCTAACGGCGACCTCTTCAAGATCAAAATGATAATGAAACTATTTTTGAAAATAGTAAGTTATATAAAGTTTTTGAAAATAGTAAACACAAATCACGAGATCACATGTATAATGCAAGCAGGTGATTATATTGATCAAACTGGAAACGTGAAAATTATTATTTTATTGCTTTTTTAATTTGTAAATCAACGCGTGCCGAAATCGCGTCCACGGATTCCAAAATTCACGAAAGATGGTTTGGAAATTAACTCTTGATAGAAAAATTATTTTACTATTCTTGAAATCAATTTGCAAAGTCTCTATTCTATGTAGTCTGGCCAAGGCTGTAGTTCTTCTGTCACATTTGATATCTGCCATACATTCTATTATTCTTTTTTTTTTAATTTTTTGTTTGTAATTCTTATATAATACTGCAATGTTCCCTCTGCTATGTGAGATAGGATTTCATAAACACCGGAAAGTTGATCAGGCTCTATTCGATCTATTTTTCTACATGTTTTGTTTTTCAATTTTGTGGATGGTTTTGCGATAAGGCAGATATTGAATTTACTAAGTTTATATTTTAATCGTTCACAGAACCCAGAAAAATATTGTAAAGTTGATAGCTTTGAACTTTGTTCATTGAAGAATTTCTCCTTTTTCTTATCCATGCTCGTAATTAATTTATTAATAGTGCTTTACTTATGTCCGTTATTTCTTGCGATGTCAGGTATTTTATTTATTTCATTGGTTATCGTATGAGAGGTAGAGACTGTAAAGGCTCTTCTAATAAAATGTCTAAAGGCAGAAACTTTATAGTAAAAAGTTGCTTGAGCATTATTTGGAATAGTGGATTGATTAACTATTGGTTTTCTAGATACCGTGCGTTCTATGCCATGTTGGGTTTTGATTAACAGCACATCCAAATGAGGGAGTGTATCGTTTTGTTCAATTTCCCAAAGTGAATTTAATTGATTTTATTGCATTATTTATAATTTTTTTGTTTAAGCCGTTTTGGAACCAAAATATTGCTGAGCGGACAAAAACAGTTAACGC
This sequence comes from Maratus michaelseni, assembly GCA_963931845.1. NCBI lineage: Eukaryota > Metazoa > Arthropoda > Arachnida > Araneae > Salticidae > Maratus > Maratus michaelseni. The sequence continues at coordinate 11,541,796 of OZ007596.1, forward strand.
TTAAGACTTTTAGATGGTTACTTTATAAACTGTGTTCCTAAACTACAGACTTTAAGAATGAAGGCATTCTCAAATTTCGAAGACGTTTTATCTCCATAATTATATGAAGCATTATTAATTTTTTGGTAAGAATATTAATTTAAAAAATCCATTAAATTACTAAAAATACCTGTCAGACATGATTAACGAACAGTTTTTACAAAACATAAGAAATAAACAGAATTTAAACCAACTATAACAATACCAATTATGTACACATTGGATAGGATAAAAATGCTAAAAAGGGCAATTACGTTTTTACTCCAATTAAAAATTAGACAAAAGTATTTCGATCAAAACTACTAAAAATAATGCACGATTACGTAAATCATAGGAAAATGTAAACTATTTCGAAAATAATAACTAAAATGAGAAAGGATTCAAAAGTCACAGCTCTATGTTAAAGATATAACACATGCGAGTATCTAAGTCCACAATATAGCATATGCTAAACATAAAATATTAAATAAAATGATTACTCAATGTTATTATTCAATCAAGAATCTAATTTATAATTTTAAAAAATAATGTTATCATTTATTATATAACAATTGGACACGTGCGAATATTTCGCACTGCAATCTAATAATTTTTAGCAATACCTAATATTCTTTAGATGGATGTTTAAACTTCTAAAGAAAAATTAAAGATAAAAGTACCTGCAAACAATTTACTCCAGCCAGATTATCGTCTCATTTATTCCATCAAAATTACAGTAAAAACTGTTTGAAGATAGTAAAAAGCACGCGCGGAGAAAACAAAACAACAATCGTATTTTAACTCCATTGGAAGACGACGTAATCCGCTTTTTGAAGAGCAGGAAACAAAGAAATAATAAATTTAATGCAATTAAAATACAATTGAATCTAATATAACAAAACATAGCTTTCATTCTATACGTGAAATACCACTGGTTCAATCGATCGATGTGTCTTTTTCTTCTAAACATTTTAATTTCAAATTCGCTTTTTAACCATAAATATAATATAAACCGTTGCGGAAAAATCATTTTATTATTTTTATACTATTTATTTTTTTTATCTTATTGTTGAGTATCATATTATACGATATTTTATATTTGTAGCAACAGTAATTTGAGAAAAAACTTTCATTTAGTTTATGAAATAAATGCCGATTTCATTTTTAATTAACAGCAATTTTTAATCCAAAAACATGGTTTAAAGATGTGTGCGTGTACTATAGAATTTATATAGTTTTTTGAGCAAGCGATTGATAACATTTCTAAAATATGTGCATACTTTGAAAGCATGTTGAATTGCAGATCTACATGAAAATATTTATTTATCAATTGAAAAACAAAATATTTCTGTTAAATTACAAAAAAGCATTAAATTAAATTTTGTATTTAATAATCATAGAATTAATCCGGTATTTAACAATTTTATAGAAATCACATTTGATTTAGGCATTGTTAAAAATAAAATATATACATAATATCTTAATCTTTTAAAAATATTATTTTAATTTATGCTTGAAATAACGCACAGTTTCTGAAACAGTTAACTAATGAATAACAGTTCGGTAAATAGCATATAATATTTCCCATAAAAGCCAAATTAATTAATTTTTACATTCTCAAAGGAAGTGGTGAAATTTAAAGCTAATTCTGTGTAGTGAAAATAATTTGAAAATTAACCTGCTTCCTCACTTTAAAATAATATCTTAAAAGATATTATAGATTAATAAAATACTTATTTATTTAATACTTAAAATCTGAGTTGTTTTTACACAATGAATTTATGATAAATAAATTACATTTACGTATTTCATTAATATTATTTTTTTTCAATAATATTAATTTATTTTAACTTTATTATTAGCTTCAGTCCTTTTTATCGTAACTATATTATTTACCAGTGGGAGCCGTGCGAGGATTTTGCACCGCAATCCAAATTTTTTAGAAATGTAGTAAGTTTTTTTTATATACATTTAAACTTCTAAAGAAACATTAAGAATAAAAATACCTGTAAACTACATTGATACAGATGTCGCAAACGCACTGGGGTTTCTTTTTGGCGCGAAAATGGTGATTTTTTGCCTGGAGGGGTAACATGGTGACTTTTGCTTTGTATCGCAAGTTGGTATTTTATAATAAAATGCAATGTGTATGTAAATAAATTAAAAATAAAATAATTAAAAATAATTAATAAATAAAGTTAGAATATGTGTAATAAAAATAATGTGTGTGTTAAATAAAACTGTGTGTAATAGTAAAATTAAATGTGTGTATTTTAAAGTAAAATTATAATACAATTTTATTATAAAATGAAACCAACATGTTTTCGCAAACTAGGCCTAACAGGTATTCGAAGATGGGGTTTTCTGTCCAAAATAGCGCCAACCCCGTTGCATCTGCTATATCTGTTCCCTAACATTAATTAGTCAAGTCAGAATATCAGCTCATTTATTCTATAAAACTTACAAATAGGCACGCGCAAGAAAAAAAAAATAATAACAATCGTATTTTAACACCATAGAGAAAAAACATGGGACAATCCATGGTGTCTTTTTCTCCCTAAACATTGCAATTTCAATTTTGCTTATTAATCATACATATAGAATAAACACATGCAGAAATGTCACACTTTATCTTTTTTGTGCTATTTATTTTTTTTTATAATCATTGTTGAGCATGATATAATCCGGAATTTATTTTTATGGCAACACTAATTTGAAGAAAACTTTCCTTTCATTTATGAAAACAATGCCGATTTAATTTTAAATTATCAGCAAATTTATACAAAAAACATGTTTTAGGAAAAGTGTTGTAAGTGTACTATTTCAGAACCCTGTTCAAAATTTTTTCGTATGGTATCTCATCCGTCGTTCTGCGTTTCGCATTTTCTTAGAAAAAGGGATATTGACAGGAGAAGTAATATATATGATTCCATACCATTTTTTTTAATGTAAAAGAATATGCCATCAATTTTTGTCACAGTTTGTAATGTAATTTTAATCAACCTAAATATATGAAATAACGTTTCATATATTTAATGATCAAAATTTAATATCCACTGGTCGTTAATTGGTACCATTAAAATAACGTTAGGAAATGTGGAGATGAATTTTTCTGGTAAACATCTGTAATGAATGTAAGAAAAAAAATTAAATGATTTTTTTTATTGCTTTAATGTTATATTTTAGGGGAATTTTAATATTTTTTTACATTAGTTATTTATTATACCTTGAAATTTATATTGATTTCTAAACTTTATTTTATGATAAAATATACATTAATAAATTTCATTATTATTATATAATACAATCACAATAACTAACTTTGATTTTATAATTGACATTAATTAACTCTATATTTAACTTTATTATTAATTCAATAACCTGAACTAATCTTATCTATCGAATAACCCACACTAGCTTCTGTCTCAGTTTATAATGAAATAAACATAATTATGTAAGTATTTTAATATTGCCAAAATAAGCAGAATAAATATAATTTGAAAAGAAAACTACTTTCTTGCTTAAATGTTTTGAAAAAGAGAGATCTCCATACCTTCGGGTAAAATATATCTTTCTTCCCATTTTAACATTGACATTAAATCTATTCAGAAAAATAATATTAATAAATTCCATTACAAATTAAACTTAATTATTATAATGATATTTTTACGTCAAATTCTTCGAATCGTGTTTTTGACTTAAGTAATTTAATTCAGATAAATTCTTAATTAAATTAAATGTTAATTGCTAAATTCTGTACTTAAACGAATTGTGTGGAATTTAATATACCTGCACTTAATAATGATTGCAGAAAGATGCACTTAAGTAATCTTCTGCAATTCTTAAAATATACAAATTTCATGATATATAAATTTGCTAAATTAGTGTGTAACTCTAGCCTTAAAAAGAGTTCAATTAATCAGAATAGCTCGCATTATGAAAAAAATATTTTTAAAGTTACGTTTTATTATTTATAAGATAGTGACAATTTTATAAAGAAAAATAATATTGGAAAGAATTTTTTGAAATATTGAAAAGAATTTCAATCTTTATCATTTCTTAAATAATGTATTCTATTTAAAATAAAAAAGTTCTGAGAAAATTCTTAATGTAACAACATTTGTTGTACGTAGGCGTTAGAGGCGTTAGATATTCAATTAAATTTGCTAAGCCACATTTTTGAACTTTTGAGATTTTTCAATTTGAAAATTTGATCAAATACTCAAATCAAGATATATAACCTACAGTTTTTTCGCCAATGTCTTAGTAAACATTTGAGATATTCTGAGTAACAATATGACATTACTTTAATGATATTACTATTACGTTTTTTGTAAATTAGCTATCTTCATTGGGGGCATAAACATCTGGGGCAAAAACGAAACCTGTCACATATGCGGCCATCAGGTGACATTAGAGACAAAATATATGTTGGACATTATAATTTAAATATTAAGCAACAGATTACAGTGTTAGATTTATTTCACCAAAAATGTGGCTTGGCACTTTCTTGCCTCGACTCCCTCATATAAAAAAAATGGAAATTATATATTAGAATTTTATCGCTTCGGCATGTGGATTGTTCAAATTTGAATGTATTATAAAATAAGGATTCATAAACACATCTGTCATTTTTCCAACTCGCAATTAAAAATAAAATATATACTTTATATTGAAATATATATATATGAAACTTGGGGTTATGAACGGCTCATGCCGGTATGTAATTCATTATCATTATCTGTTCTTTTTAGGCGGTGGGTATTTAAATAAATTATATTCTTATTTTCAATTATTGGCATAACACACAGAAAACAAATAATGAAATTTTACAATAATAACATTATCGCATAGGTATTGGATAGTTTTGTATAGTATAGATTTTGGATAGTTGGAAAATGTAGAATACAGATGCACATGCACATATAGCAAGGCATCGTTCCGAAACCGCAAATTCCAAAATATATAGATCTCTGGAGATATGAGGTTTTAGAATGACATTGGAGTAAGTCAATATTTAGTACTTTGAGAAGTGAACGGTTTTGTGAAACTTGTCGTATAGCCGTTGCATTAAGTGCTCCAACTTGCTTTGCCTCCTAGCCACTCCCTAAGTGAACTATGACTTATTTGACTGTCGCACTGAACAGAAATTAATATACGTTCAGTGAAAATATGGTTCCCTAGATTTTTGAAATTTTTGGCTTACTCCACAACCATTCTAACCCCCTTAAACGTAGGGCATGTGAGGTATATAATTCGTTTTTTTATATATATACAAATTCGCATTAAGCGGGTAAAATTTGCCTCGTGATATATTTCGACCTTATGCTGATACTTATTAAATGTAAGAGATAAGAGAAAATCAGTATGTTAAACAATTCTCCTCTCCATTAATTCTGTCAAAGTCTAACCAAATATCAATTGTTAATAACATTTAAAACAAAACATGTTAAGTTATAATATACATATGGATTTCCTAGCAATATTTATTTTATTATTAGTGAACATTCTATCTTTATTGTGTTGTTTAATTGTACTTCGTGCCTATAAAAGATAGAAATAAATATAAAATAAAATTTTATAAAATATTAAAATATTAATAAATTAGCCTTTAAATAAAAGCAATACAAATAATAGTTATTGATATCACACTGTTTATTTTATTTTTTACTTTCTTTCTTTATTTTAAATTATATAAAGCAACATCGATAGCGATCGAATTAACATAGAACGAACTATTAGTATTAACATTCATAAGTGTTCTATAGTATTTTATTAACAGTAGTGAATTCTTAATACTTTTATAAGGTTGCAAAGTTTTTTACTCTTCGATAGTGGAGCTTATAATATTTGCAATCTATTTTGCAAACAATGTAAATGAATTTAACGTTACGAGTGCCAAACTTTAAACTTTCCGTTTTGCATTATAAGGTAAAAATTGCATAAAAAGCCAAATACGATGTCAAAATGAGGTTTTCTTATTGAAAATTTCAGAATTTTATATATTTGTTGATTCAAAAAGACCCCTAAGCTTGTTTTCGTAACATAAATATAGTGAAGACATAGTATCCAGTCGAATGGGTATTGCCTCATTTTTTTTTCAGTAACAATTTGGTCATTAATTGTATGGGGTATACTTTTTCCTTTTAAGTTTTAGTTTTATTTGTCCAACTGTATATGATTAAAGAACCAGCATGAAAAAAAAGAAATACGTAACAATTCTGTTTGGATAAATGTTGTTCCACAAATCTTTATCAATTGCATGAAGTATCAGGAATTAAACAGATAATGTATAAAAAAATATTAACAGTCTGACGTCTTCTCATACCGAGATAAAAATCTTGAATACGAGAACTATCACCTCCAACCAACAAAGACGCCAACACCAACACCACAGTCGCTTCTTCTTCTTCTCAAACAGATTATTTTTTTTCTTTTTAACCTCGCTGTTATGTTATCTCAGGTTACCCCAAATGAAAATTTGGGTACAGTGCAGAGACAAGTGGGGATTATCACTGATGATCCCTGATGCTACCGTTATTCAGATTCCAAGTCTGCTATTACGAAATGTTGCTGAAAAATATTTGGGACTGGATGAAGCATTTGTTTAATACCGCGATTTATCACGATTCCGAAAACAGGAGTTTCCGAGATTTAAAGAACCATTTCTGAAGCAAAAGCTGCTTTTGCAGGGTGCAATTTCAGGACACGTTACGAATTTGTTTCTACAGTGGATTAATTAGTTTTTGCAATCCGGTATCAAGACCAACTTTTTTTTTTCAAACAACATAAATACTGAAGTAAATATTTTCAGTCATTATAACAAAACTTATAAATGCAAGAGTAATGCAATTATGTAAATTTTACGCTGTTGATTTAGCATATTTGTACATTGAATATGTTTATATAACATGCAAATATGGTTACTTGAAAAACCGCTGTTTTTTGTTAATACCGGGTTGAGAGACTAATTAAAACTCTGTAAAAAAAATTAACTACTTCATAATAATGGCCTAATATATGGCCAACAAAAGAGACATTTGTTTAAAAAATAGTCGTTTAATTCTCGGTAATCTATTGGTTTATAAAATGTCTGAAGATAAAGTAGCACTTTCGGAATCAATAATAAATCGGAAGAGGTTATATTATTATTTCGTATACCTTTCTGCTTGATCAAGAAATATTTCTCTCTCTCTCTCTCTCTCTCTTTTTTTTTTGTACATTGCAAGTAGAAACATTTAAAGACAATATTACATTATATTTAGTAAATGAAAGAAATCTTTATTTTTCATATGTTTATTTTCCTATATGCATTTGGTTTTTAATCTTAACACACATAAAATAAATAAAGTTTTTAAAATACCGAATACAAATCATTGTTTCTGCTCCCCAAGACTTTATAATAGAACACCGTTTGGAATGAAATAGTGAATCTCAATTTTACTCATAATAATTTAAAATTTAAAATCTTCAAACACCAACATGAACTTTAAAATAATGAACAGCGCGAATGTAAAAAAGAACATGAAATTTTATCAAGTCGAAATGTATGTTTATATTTTTTGTGTATAAGAATACATTAATTTCTAATTATGTAATTCAACATTTAAACGAACAACTTTTAGTATTTTATTATTATAATTAATTGCACTTTAAAATAACTGTTAAAATACTTTTTAACTGAGATTCATTATAAATATATTGATAAACATATTATAGTAAACAGCAAAATCTGACAAAAAAATATAATCATTAATTTGTTTTTAGCAACAGCTCAGAAAAAAATTAAACTTTTAACAATGTGGATAAGTTTATGTAATAGGGTAATTGAAGAGTTAAATAGACATTTCGTTTATTTTTTTTTTTTCACAATTGATATGTTACTCTCTCGAAATAAATTATAAACAAAATAAATTTTTCCCTTGCAGTTTTCTTTCTTCTCCGTAATTTTCTTGTTGATTACAAATTTGTGATGGGGAAAAATAAAGAAACCTAATTAAGGAATTTGAAGACATTTAAAAAAAGAAAGAATTCTTGAAAAAAAGTATGGAATTTTATGTTAATTTAAATAACAATTTATGGTGGCAATAACTAAGCATTTATAAAAAGAGATAAATTGTTTTTGTCATCTTGATTGTTTTAAAAAAAATAATAATAATAATATCATGTTTATTTATGTTTCTTATTATGGTAAACTTTTTCTTGTAAGTTATTTTTGTATTAGGGAAAAAGGAGTTTTCGTTAAAAATAGTTTGAAACATTGTGTGAGGTTGTTCAATAATTATTATTTACTTATGATTCGCAAAATAACAAATAATTATATATATATATATATATATATATATTGTAAGTTTGTGTGTGTGAGAGAAACTTTTGGCTAGGAAATATGTAGAAAATTAAAGTTTGAGTAGTATGTATATTTTTCACAATTTGTACACTGAACCCACTTTTTAAACAACTTTTTTAAATTGAATGTCTGGTAATATGTCTGTTTTGTGTATTATATAACTAATAAAAATATATGAAATTATATTCTATAATTATAAATTTAGAATATCCAAAAAATCCTAAAATATAATTACGTTACGAATTCTCGAGCATGTGAATAAAAATAATTAAAAATAAAGACATTTAAAAATTTTAAATTAATTTCTTATAATCATGTAAAAGTTATTGTAGCATTTATTACTATTATAAATGGAAATCATGGGATATAATATTGTATTAAATGTCCTTATGTGTTTTATTTATCATTTCTTAATTATTTACATGCATTTTCTGTTACTTTATTACACATCCAATAGACTGTAAAAAAGATTAAATACCTAAATATACTAAATTACGTAATTTTTTTCTAAATTGATTATGTTAAAAGTTATCTTCAAAATATTAAACATGGAAATTAAAAACTATAATTTTAATACTACAAATGTGCAAACATTTCCTTCCCATTATTTAGTACGAAAGTATAATAGCTGTCATGCTGTGTAAAGTATTTTATTCATATTTGCACTATATATTTAGCATTTTATATTGCACTGTTTTAATCAATGTGTAGCGAATAATTATTGAAAGACAATCCTAATATGTTTTTATATATATTTAAATATTTTTGCTCTTCCCTCAGTATAACTATCACACTTTTCAAACATGAAGTTGAGACCACAATTATGCTAGAGATTAATAGTTTAAATAAGTGACATAAATTGTGTTCTGTTTTGTTCTTTTATCCATAAATATCTCTTGTGTCGGCGAGATCTTCATATAAAGTAGAAGTTATGATACCCTGTGTAGGAAATATTATTTAATATAATATAGTAAAAAATATTTTGAATGAAGGCAGTTAGAATAAACTTTAAATAACTCTTAAATAAGTCACAAGGTCAAGTTCAAACTAGGCGGGGAAGCCTACCTTTCGGCTTAAGCTCAATTAGCCCCGCCCAGCAGGTTTGTTTACCTAATTATACTGAGAATTACTAAATTATACTTTGTGATATTGAGCAATAATTATACTATGTAATGCTGAAATACAAATTATGAAAATACAAAATTCCAAATGATCGGCTTAAAGTTGCGGATTTTGTTTTCTCCTAAAGTACACATTATAAACAAGCAAGTTTGGATATATAGAAATTGAGCTTTATATATATATATATTTGTAGCATTTTGACGAGGTTGAGATATTACGATGAATAATATTCGATGAAAAAATGGCAGTCCTTCAACGATATAGCAAGTTGCAGTCGATATTAGCGAGTATGGCGAAGTAGAAGGCAATGAAATGAGTCCACCAAAGTTTTCCAATAATTCCAGCCAATCTCCAGACACATAATTTTATTAGAAGACGAACAACACAGAAACAATTCCCAAAGGTCTAAAACTTATAGCCCTCCGGCTAACGTTGCTTCTCTTCATTGAATTAAGATGTTACTGGGCCAGTTGAATAGTCTACGGACATAAAAACCCCAGATACATATTTGTTTAGACTTCCAAAAACGTCAAAAATCTCGTGCTCCGACCGGTGCGGGCGAGTTTTGTTCTCTCCGCGGAGATATACAGAAATTACGTCACGAGCGCACAACCCAATGAGTGAGAAGCTAGCTCCAGCCCAGCAAATGAGGTGCGAAGGAGGAGCTAAGACGGTAAAGAATCCCGTACTTGGGTGCGGAGAAATTTTGAAGTTAAAATCCCAAGCGCGCGAAAAAATCAGAGCAATAATAATAATAATAATAATAAGAAAATTGCTTTTAAAAAACATTCGAAATGAGAACGCGTCTCGGAATTTTATAGATTGGGGAACTGATAAAAGCTACGAATGATCTTAAATTTTAGATTAAGATTTGGAATAAAATAATTATTAATATACGGATATTTACTTTTAAAAGGACTTTAAATAGGAATAGATATTATTAATAATTAAGGAAATACTGACTATGACAGAAGTTAGATTAATTTTAAAAGATTTGAAAAGATCTGAATGTGAATGAGAATGTGTACTTGAACAAGGCATACCAATATGTCTACAGAATTCATTGGGAAGCTTCATCTATCATCTTGTTTAAAAAAGACGGCCATTTATTTTTTTATTAACAAAATAATAAAACAAATAAAACAAAATTAGAAATTATTCTTTTAAGTGTTCGACCTTGATAGAAGGATTACAGAACGTTTTGATTTTACGTCTATCTTTAAAATTGGCTTAAATATAACAGTTTAAATTCTAGTGTCGCTGACATTTGGAAGCAGTCTCATTTTTGTCATGCGACAGAACTTTTATTTATTAAACTATTTGCATGTGACGGAGCATTAGTACAGATTATAGCATGGTCTCGACAAAGTTTGTTGGACAGTTTCATTCGCTATCTTATCTCAAAATGTCTCCCCCTTCAATACATTAAATTCTAAAATATCTACAAAAAATTAGAAATCTAAAATGTTTTCCCAGTTAAGTGCGGCTTCTGCACAGGGATTCGGGAACATTATTTGTTTTGCCTCTTTCTTAAAAAAATGGCTGAGCTATAGCAGTGTGAAATTTTATGGTGGCTGCTATGCTATAATTATGTTTCATTTATGAGCTTTATAAAACATGGTTTCTCGCAAACTTACTTTAATTGTTGTACTTATTGTTGTTATTTTCATATGTTTAAAACTACATAGTCATATTCGCCATCGGCCGATTACCGCCCAGCTTTTCGATACTTGACGAAATACTGTTAAATTAAACGACCAAAAATAAATCGCCATAAATGAAGTCGATAAATTTGGATATAGTTGACTTATTTTCCTAAATTCGTCTCTCTTCTCTGTCTGTCTGTCACAGAGCCGGTTCTCAGAAAATGTTTATGTTACAGACTTGAAATTTTTATATATATATATATATATATATATTATATATTTATATATATTATATATATATATATATATATATATATATATATGCGTGATATTTGTCATGATGTAACTTTCATATTTATGAACCGATTTGTATCTGAATTTTCATGTGCACACTATATACCATGTTCTCCACCGAGTTCATACAATATATATGTGATTTTTGTCATGCTGTAACTTTCGTATTTATGAACCGATTTGTATGTGACTTCTCATGGTCACACTATATACCAAGGTCTAGATCGAGTTCGTTGGACAGCTTCATCCGCCGTCTTGTTTAAAAATGCCGGGCAACATAAAATTCTTATTTTTATTTTTTAATTTAAAATGTAAAAAAAAAAAAAAAAAAAAAAAAATTGAAATTGAAACTTTTTTCTGTAAGTTTTAGACCTTAATACAAAGATTCCGGGTTCATTTTTTTCACACCTGAATCTTAAAAATTGTCCGAGACACAGCTGTTTGAAATTAAATGCAATCATGGAACAATCTGAAATTTGTCATACGATTGAAATCCTATTTATTAACTGATTTCGATGAAACTGAGCATGTGTACAGGACATACCAAGATCTCGATCGAGTTTTTTGGACAGCTTCATTTGCCATCATTAGCCTAAATGACGGCCATTTATTTATTTATTTTTTTAATTCAACATTCTGTACAAACAAAGTAGAAGTTGTAAAATATGTTTTTCTTAAAATGTCTGTCTTTTGTATAAAGATTCCAGAGCATTTTCGGTTTTGCTTTTATCTTGAAAATTGGCTCAAATATAGCAGTTGGAATTTCTATGATCACTGACATTTTGAAACAATCCGAATTTTGGCATGCGATAGTACTCGACTGATTTGGATGTGAATGAGAATGTGTACTTGAACAAGACATACCAAAATGTCTACAGAGTTCAGTGGGCAGCTTCACCTATCATCTTGTTTCAATAAGACGGCTACTTATTTTTTAATTAAAAAAATATAAAACAAATGAAATAAAATTAGAAATTAATTTGTTTAAGTGTTTCACCTTGATAGAAGGATTCCAGAGCGTTTTGATTTTGCCTCTATCCTAAAAATTGGCTGATTTGGATGTGAATGAGAAAGTGTACTTGAACAAGACATACCAAAATGTCTACAGAGTTCATTGGGCAGCTTCATCTTTTATCTTGTTTCAAAAAGACGGCCACTCATTTTCTTTAATTACAAAAAATATATAAAAAACAAATAAAACAAAATTAGAAATTATTATTTTTAAAGTGTTCGACCTACATAGAAGGATTCCCGAGCGTTTTGATTTTGCTTCTATCCTAAAAATTGGCTGATCTGAATGTGAATGAGAATGTGTACTTGAACAAGGCATACCAATATGTCTACAGAATTCATTGGGAAGCTTCATCTATCATCTTGTTTAAAAAAGACGGCCATTTATTTTTTTATTAACAAAATAATAAAACAAATAAAACAAAATTAGAAATTATTCTTTTAAGTGTTCGACCTTGATAGAAGGATTACAGAACGTTTTGATTTTACGTCTATCTTTAAAATTGGCTTAAATATAACAGTTTAAATTCTAGTGTCGCTGACATTTGGAAGCAGTCTCATTTTTGTCATGCGACAGAACTTTTATTTATTAAACTATTTGCATGTGACGGAGCATTAGTACAGATTATAGCATGGTCTCGACAAAGTTTGTTGGACAGTTTCATTCGCTATCTTATCTCAAAATGTCTCCCCCTTCAATACATTAAATTCTAAAATATCTACAAAAAATTAGAAATCTAAAATGTTTTCCCAGTTAAGTGCGGCTTCTGCACAGGGATTCGGGAACATTATTTGTTTTGCCTCTTTCTTAAAAAAATGGCTGAGCTATAGCAGTGTGAAATTTTATGGTGGCTGCTATGCTATAATTATGTTTCATTTATGAGCTTTATAAAACATGGTTTCTCGCAAACTTACTTTAATTGTTGTACTTATTGTTGTTATTTTCATATGTTTAAAACTACATAGTCATATTCGCCATCGGCCGATTACCGCCCAGCTTTTCGATACTTGACGAAATACTGTTAAATTAAACGACCAAAAATAAATCGCCATAAATGAAGTCGATAAATTTGGATATAGTTGACCTATTTTCCTAAATTCGTCTCTCTTTTCTGTCTGTCTGTCACAGAGCCGGTTCTCAGAAAATGTTTATGTTACAGACTTGAAATTTTCTGTAATTACAGTTGAATACCTACTGTGACGCTGAAAATCATAAAATTTTGAAAATGTCTTCATTAACGCAATATATAATTTAACCCTACAGTGCATGAGTTTTTCTTTTAGAATTGTGTTTTTTTATACTTATATTAAGAATTTGACACCAGAAATTTTAAGATAGATTTTTAACTTTATTTAGTAGCATATTTATGTTATTTTTACAGCATTAATATTTCTATATAAATATAGTGGTTCAAAAGAACTTTATTTATTTATTAAAAGTTAAATAGAAAGTGTTGCCAACTGGCTACACTATGCACTGTAGGGTTAAAACCTTAAAAATCCACTCATTAATGGATAAAAATATTCAAATAAAGAGCAGAATTTATTTTAATTGTTGCCAATTTGTAAAATAGCACACATAATAATATTCCCTTTCAATTAAAAAAAAACATATATATATACACGTGACTATAAAAAACAGAAATAAAACTTTAAAAATATAATTAAATGATCACGTGTTAAAAGCAGTAATTGTAGAAAATTACGTAATAAAAATATACTTGCGCGTGAATATTAAAAGGAGAAGTAATTAAATTATTACGTGTTCAAAGCATTAAATAGAGAAACGTGCGTCATATTTAAAATGCTTAAATAACAATTTTTCCAAACCGTTTCAGTATAAAAATATATTTACACGAGATATTAATTTATTTCGACGAAATAATTTACCTATTATTGCAAATTTTAAAACAGCGTAAATAATAATATTTCCCTTCAATTAAATATTTTAAAATTTAATAATAGAAAGAAAACTTTGAAAATTACGTCATATAAGAAACGATACATTTAAAACGTCTTACTGAAAACAATTTTCGGTACGTCTCCATTATACCGTTGACAAAGTTCCAGTAAAAAAAAAATATATATATCGCCAAACTCTAAGGCCCAAAAACACAATGTCAGAATGTTGCCATAGGACTCTAAAGCTCCACTCAATAATGTGCCAACTATCAGTAACTTTAAACAATAAAATTTATAATAAATTAATAAAAAGTGAAAAAAAGTAATCTAAAATATTTATTTATTTACAATATTTTTCTTAATTATCCCCTGCGGCTGATGGATAAATTCTTATGTCGTTGGTTGAAATGGATCTGTTGCGCGTAACTATGTATAGCAGCATTTTTTCAACGCTTTTTCTCTTTTAATATCATGGAAGCGCCGTTTAATGTCGTTATTTTTTTTAATTAATGAAATAACTAATATATGGGTAAAATATCATTAAAAATACAGATAAATTTTGAATAAAAATCTCTTTAAGACATAACGAACAAGTGTAACGCATCTGATGTCAATTGAATGTCACGCCGCGGTAACGCATATTTTCTTTCACTATATTTTGGGGACAGTTTTTTTTCTTTTTTGGATAGTGGTCGACGGGATAAAGGATAAAAATCCAATTTTTTATAACATCATTATGAATTTCACCGATGCAGCGACATAGTTTACTTATCCATTTTACACAAGTTGATTTTCAAATGTTTAATTGATGTTACTTAATTAATCGAGAAAACAGTTGTTAGCTCTTTCGAAAGCAGTTGATTCGGCCTTAAATAACTCAGTGAAAGCAAAAGGAAAATGTATAGAAATCTGATTACAGCAGATCGCCACTCGTCGCTTAATTATAAATCAATCTTCCGTAATCATTTGAGTTAATCAAATTAGCGTGTTTTTAAAGTTTCCGGCGTCAGAACGAGGGTTGGCGAATGTAGCTGGTGGGGGGCAGACCCCTCTAGTAGAAAAGAGAAATAAAACAGACAAAGAAATACAATAGACAATTATGTATTTAATAATGCGAATAAGGATTGTTAATAAAGAAGGAGAGAGGGGGGAAACTACATTTTTTTAATATCGCATTTAGTCCACATGACAGATATTATTATGACAGAATATAACAGCGGGGCCCGGTTCAGATATTCGAAAATAAAGACCGGTAAATTTTTACTTTATATATAAAAAAAAAAAAAAAAAAAAAAAAAAAACTTTTTTTTTTTCAATGAAATTCATTTGGATTTACTAAAGAAATTATAAAGTGTTTTGAAAGGAATATTGAACGAAACATTTTGTGCGATCTTCGATCCGGCTTACCCCCTTCTTTTTATTAAAGGCAATAAACTTATCTTATGAAAATGACTTTAATTTACTAATAGCATAAAATATTTTAATACATTTTATCTCCAAGTTTATAAGCATATTTCTGTGTATCTTGTATTTGAAATCCTACCGAGTTTTGAAACAAATGAATTGCAATTTCCTGTTCCGTCCATGATTCGATCGTGTTTTGTGCGGTTACTATTCTTTGTTTTCACAGATTTCTTCAAAAGTTGTTTGTGCGTATCAAGTATAATATATCGTCTTCTTAATATATATATATATATATATATATATATATACAAATGAAATTCCTATACTTTCTAACTACTTTTCTGTTGTTTTCATTAACATTATACAATATTTTCTGAAATCTGGAACTTTTGCTGCAGACTTGAAATACCAATAAAAATAATGAATAAATGTTTATATGTTGAATGGTGATATTTAAAAAATTACTGTACAAAATTGTTCATCATTTTCGAATTTATAAATGACAAAACTCTAAAACTACGGGAATAAATTATTTTTCTTGTATTTATACAGAACTTTTCACGGAACAATATAAAATATTTTATAAATTAAAGATGATTCATTAAGCTTAAAGAATGAAATTTATTTACCAATATAGATTGTTTGATAAACCTGTAAATATCAGTATGAAAATAAGGAATTAAATAACTTCATAGAATGTCATTGATTTAATCGATATTTAAAAGGATATTTGAAGAAACTGCATTAATACACACACACACATATATATATACACTGCAGTCCAAAAATTAATAATAGAGACCGGACACTTTCGCTTTTTACATGGTTTGTTGAATATCTACTGAAATTCATGTCCAATTGTCTTTTCACTTCGAGGATGTAAAGCAGATGCTTCACATCAAGAACAGTAGAAACAGTATAGTGCAATTAAAAAATTAATATATTAAATATTTTATGAGATATGGGAATTTGTATGAAATACTTTTTTAGTGTGCATGCGCGAAGTATGTGAAAGTTTTTTTCATGCTTTAGTAGTCAATTCTATAGAGCAACTTATATAAAAAGACCAGTCAAATATCGTGAAAACTTAAAAGAATACAGGCAATACAATGAGATAATTGATAAATTAGGGAGGAAATCCCATATAATCCTATGTATAAGCTTATATTCTTGATAATGGTCATACAAAATACAGAAAAACTCAATTTGTTTAGCCGTTAAAAGGGGGCTGAGCCGCCACGAACCTGGGGGGAGTCCGTCGGGCGCGCCAACCGCCGAGCCCAAGTCCCGAGGAACTTTTAACGCACTCGACCAGGAGGGAGATGGACAGCATACTAACCACTGGGCTGAGTAGCCCGAGAATGAGTCTTCAAGAAGGCCTTTTTTTTAAAAAGTGACCTTAATTATCATTCTCATACAAGATATACACTGAAAGCTTTGCAGACGCACCTCGTACAGACCGCGTACGCTTAAAAATGAGTACTAAATGGCATCCGAATAGGTATCGCATAACGTGGACAGTATACGAACCACTGGGCTGAGTAGCCCGAGAATATAAATGAGTCTTCCAGGAGGAATTTTTATAGAACAGTGACCTGAATTATCATTCTCATACAAGATGTACACTGAACGCCTTGCAGACGCACCTCGCAGAGACCGCGTAGGTTTCAAATTGAGTCCTAAACGGCATCCGGATAGGTATCGCATTAGGTGGACAGCATACTAACAACTAGGCTGAGAATCACGAGAAAATAAATGAATCTACACGGAGGACTTTTATTTGAAAAGTGACCTGACACGATATATACTCATTTTCATACACGATATACACTGGAAACCTTGCAGACGCAATTTAAAATTAGTCCTAAACGACATCCGAAGATACATCTCATTATGCGGACAGCATACTAACCACTTGGGTGAGTAACCCTAGAGCATAAATGAATTCCCTTTCAATTTCAATATTTCAGTTTCAGTTTCTCATTTCTATTGAAATAAATGATTTTTGCTTTACTGTATTAGTATTTTAGCATTTATAAATAAACACAATTTCACTAAAAATGCACTATAGTAAGTAACAAATAAACATGTATTTCAAGAAATCGAATTCTTTTTTGCACATTTTAACTCCTTAAACCTCAAAAACTTTGCGGTAAAGCATGCTTTAAAAAAATCGTATTGGTTTAAAAATTATCTGCCTCTTGGTGTTGCAGTTAACAGGGTCATTTTAGCATTGAGAAATAGGAAGTCCAGGAGGGTTCGTTATATTGGCCTGGTAAGGATGACTTTATGTAGGTTGAAAATTGTCACTGTTATCTATGTTTTTTTAAAAACGTTGTAAAACATGATACCTGTTTTTCTCGAAACTTTGATTTACATTCGGTAACAGGAAGAACTCGAGATTGGATAGACCGATTTGGTTAAAATTTTATGCTTCAACACTTATTTTTAGCATTGAAAAATAGGTAGTCCTGGAGGGTTCGTTATATTGGCCTGGTATGGATGACTTTATGTAAGTTGAAAATTGTCACTGTTGTCTATGTTTTTTTAAAAACGTTGTAAAACATGAAACCTCTTTTTCTCGAAACTTGGATTTACATTCGGTACCAGGAAGAACTGGAGATTGGATCGACCGATTAGGTTAAAATTTTATGCTTCAACACTTATTTTTAGCATTGAAAAATAGGTAGTCCTGGAGGGTTCGTTATATTGACCTGGTATGGATGACTTTATGTAAGTTGAAAATTGTCACTGTTATCTATGTTTTTTAAAAACGTTGTAAAACATAAAACCTGTTTTCCTTGAAACTACATTCGGTACCAGGAAGAACTCGAGATTGGATCGACCGATTTGGTTAAAATTTTATGCTTCCCTTGTATATACTTTTTTTTGTGCCTCGCGCGCTCGTTTTTCATTATTCGAATTGTAAATATTTTTTGCGTGATTTAAATCCAAAATTGTTTGTAACTGAAATTTGAACATCCTCTATTTTTTCAGGACCGAAAAGTGATTAAGCCATCCGAGACAGGCTACAAAATGTCGTAAATTTTGTGGTTTTTAATTGATTTTTTGTTACAGATAAGCAGATTTTGAGATTCATCTGGTACAGTGGACAATTCTTTTTTTGCACACCCCTGTATCAAAGGCCGCCAGAGCACCATTTTGTCAATCAATTTCCAAATAAAAAATTGTTTTTAAAACTGCAATATATGCTTTTTAATTTACAAAAAATACCGTATTATTATTACTGTATAATTAAGGTAAAAAAAAAACCTTGCAAAAAAGTAGAGAAAATGTTTATTATTTATTTTTTTAAGTTGTAACATGCTTTACGTATTAACATCGAATACTTTTATTATAAATAAAAACACTGTGTCATTAATGAATCAAATGTAAATATTTCTCCCCGTAACAAAATAGTAAGTATTTTTTTTAATTTTAAAATTAACTTAAGAAAATTATACTACATTTATGTTTGATGGTAAATATTTGAAATCATTCTCCAACGTGTTTAACGGAAATTATAAAACTTAAATTGTGAACAAAGGCTATACAGTAAATAAAATGTCAACAAATCATTTCAACTGTTATATAGCTAATATTTAAAAATTCTCTTTTTTGCCTTCGGTGTCAAACGATATAGAATTATTAATTTGAATTTACCATGAATTTAATTTTAACATGAATAAAAATTGATTTGTACGATAAATATCTTTAAAGTAACTTTATAATGTAAATAAATGCTTAACTATGCATTAAAATAAATATTAATTTTGGTCCTAATAAAAATAGTCTTGAATTAGGATTTTAAAATAACTTTTAAAGTATTTAACAGCATGAGATATTCATTTGCGTGTTTATATAAAAAATGATAACAAATATTTAATCAACATTCTATATATTTTACTTCATCATTTCATTTGTAGTATTAATAAAAAATGTGAAAGCATCTTAACATAGTATAAAACAAAGTCGCTTTTTCTGTCCCTATATCCATATGTATGCTTAAATCTTTAAAACTACGCAACGGATTTTGATGCGGTTTTTTTTAATAGATAGAGTGATTCAAGAGGAAGGTTTATATGTATAATAACATCCATTAAATAGTGGAGAAATACTGTTATTTTTGAGGTTTAAGTCGCTTTTTCTGTCCCTATATCCCTATGTACGCTTAAATATTTAAAACTACGCAACGGATTTTGATGCAGTTTTTTTTAATAGATAGAGTGATTCAAGAGGAAGGTTTATATGTATAATAACATCCATTAAATAGTGGAGAAATACTGTTATTTTTGAGGTTTTTAATGTGGTGTCGTAAATAATTTCATTTTTTCCGCTTATACATTGCAAACGCAGGCTGAACCCTACAAGATTTATCAAAATAATGTACTAATTATTGTACACGTTAAAAAGGTCTACAGAAAACACAAAGAGATGAAGGTTTTCAAGGTTAACCCGAAGCACAGCGAGGGAGGGCCGCTAGTTTCATATAATATAAATATTTCTGTATACATGCATATGTAAATTACATATATAAAAAACTGCCATTATAAAAAATAAAATCTTTTGAAAGTGAATGTAAGTATGTAATTGCTGATGTCTATTGCAGAGACTTGAGTTTCATATGTGTTTGTCTTACGATAGTTGTCGTAAAACATAGCCGATTACCGTGAAATTTTGTGAACTTGTTTGTGAAGCATACGATATTAGATTTGAAGAATTTAGTTCAAATTTGTCGCAAATACAGAAAAAATATCCTTCTCATTTTATATATTTTTTTCAAGTTTTTACTACTTATTAAGGAGGTCATCTACTACACATATAAAGTGTAAATTCTTTTTTCATTAAGTCCACTTATAACGTAGATTCTACTGAATGGATTTTTATATTATTTTAATTGTGAGTTAGATAATATGTCAGGCATGATTGTAACACATTCTTCTAACTACGGGATTAGTTATACAATTGATTTGGGAAATTCTAATATATCCATTAGGATGGAGTGAAAAAAATCGAAAATCGAAAATTCACAATGTCATACCGCGCAAAAGCTGGGTGTGGTCTTTAGTAATAAGACTGAAATTTTTATTCCAAATCAAGTGTTATCTTCCGGTGCCCCAGGCAGCCCAATTTTTGCCAAATTTGTCAAAAACGCCTTGTACAACTTCCAAATCGAAATAAGCACAAATTTGGAAAAGTGAAAATCTCATACTCCGCAAAAGTTGGGCAGGGTAAGAATTAATAAGCCTTCACAGTTTTTTTTTTAATCATATAATATCTCCCCAACGCACTCTAATTTTTGAAAAATTCGTCAATTACAGGTTCCAATTTATCACACTAGATGGCGTTATTTTTTGTCAAGATTTGGCCAAAGCGTGGGAACGCACTTTTGCAACTAGTTTTACAAGTATAGAAGTTAGTGTTGTTCGATTTTCATTGATTCTCTGCGATTCTGAATTAAGGTAAGTTTTTTTTTTTTTTTTTTTGATAAACCTGTAAATATCAGTATGAAAATAAGGAATTAAATAACTTCATAGAATGTCATTGATTTAATCGATATTTAAAAGGATATTTGAAGAAACTGCATTAATACACACACACACATATATATATACACTGCAGTCCAAAAATTAATAATAGAGACCGGACACTTTCGCTTTTTACATGGTTTGTTGAATATCTACTGAAATTCATGACCAATTGTCTTTACACTTCGAGGATGTAAAGCAGATGCTTGACATCAAGAACAGTAGAAACAGTATAGTGCAATTAAAAAATTAATATATTAAATATTTTATGAGATATGGGCATTTGTATGAAATACTTTTTTAGTGTGCATGCGCGAAGTATGTGAAAGTTTTTTTCATGCTTTAGTAGTCAATTCTATAGAGCAACTTATATAAAAAGACCAGTCAAATATCATGAAAACTTAAAAGGATACAGGCAATACAATGAGATAATTGATAAATTAGGGAGGAAATCCCATATAATCCTATGTATAAGCTTATATTCTTGATAATGGTCATACAAAACACAGAAAAACTTGCAGATCACTTCAATTTGTTTAGCCGTTAAAAGGGGGCTGAGCCGCCACGAACCTGGGGGGAGTCCGTCGGGCGCGCCAACCGCCGAGCCCAAGTCCCGAGGGACTTTTAACGCACTTGACCAGGAGGGAGATGGACAGCATACTAACCACTGGGCTGAGTAGCCCGAGAATGGGTCTTCAAGAAGGCCTTTTTTTTTAAAAGTGACCTTAATTATCATTCTCATACAATATATACACTGAAAGCCTTGCAGACGCACCTCGTACAGACCGCGTACGCTTAAAAATGAGTACTAAATGGCATCCGAATAGGTATCGCATAACGTGGACAGTATACGAACCACTGGGCTGAGTAGCCCGAGAATATAAATGAGTCTTCCAGGAGGAATTTTTATAGAACAGTGACCTGAATTATCATTCTCATACAAGATGTACACTGAACGCCTTGCAGACGCACCTCGCAGAGACCGCGTAGGTTTAAAATTGAGTCCTAAACGGCATCCGGATAGGTATCGCATTAGGTGGACAGCATACTAACAACTAGGCTGAGAATCACGAGAAAATAAATGAGTCTACAAGGAGGACTTTTATTCGAAAAGTGACCTGAATTATCATTTTCATACACGATATACACCGGAAACCTTGCAGACGCACTTTAAAATTAGTCCTAAACGACATCCGAAGATACATCTCATTATGCGGACAGCATACTAACCACTTGGCTGAGTAACCCTAGAGCATAAATGAATTCCCTTTCAATTTCAATATTTCATTTTCAGTTTCTCATTTCTATTGAAATAAATGTTTTTTTTGCTTTACTGTATTAGTATTTTAGCATTTATAAATAAACACAATTTCACTATAAATGCACTTTAGTAAGTAACAAATAAACCTGTATTTCAAGAAATCGAATTCTTTTTTGCACATTTTAACTCCTTAAACCTCAAAAACTTTGCGGTAAAGCATGCTTTAAAAAAATCGTATTGGTTTAAAAATTATCTGCCTCTTGGTGTTGCAGTTAACAGGGTCATTTTTAGCATTGAGAAATAGGAAGTCCAGGAGGGTTCGTTATATTGGCCTGGTAAGGATGACTTTATGTAGGTTGAAAATTGTCACTGTTATCTATGTTTTTTTAAAAACGTTGTAAAACATGATACCTGTTTTTCTCGAAACTTTGATTTACATTCGGTAACAGGAAGAACTCGAGATTGGATAGACCGATTTGGTTAAAATTTTATGCTTCAACACTTATTTTTAGCATTGAAAAATAGGAAGTCCCGGAGGGTTCGTTATATTGGCCTGGTATGGATGACTTTATGGAAGTTGAAAATTGTCACTGTTGTCTATGTTTTTTTAAAAACCTTGTAAAACATGAAACCTGTTTTTCTCGAAACTTGGATTTACATTCGGTACCAGGAAGAACTGGAGATTGGATCGACCGATTAGGTTAAAATTTTATGCTTCAACACTTATTTTTAGCATTGAAAAATAGGAAGTCCCGGAGGGTTCGTTATATTGGCCTGGTATAGATGACTTTATGTAAGTTGAAAATTGTCACTGTTATCTATGTTTTTTAAAAACGTTGTAAAACATAAAACCTGTTTTCCTTGAAACTACATTCGGTACCAGGAAGAACTTGAGATTGGATCGACCGATTTGGTTAAAATTTTATGCTTCCCTTGTATATACTTTTTTTTGTGCCTCGCGCGCTCGTTTTTCATTATTCGAATTGTAAATATTTTTTGCGTGATTTAAATCCAAAATTGTTTGTAACTGAAATTTGAACATCCTCTATTTTTTCAGGACCGAAAAGTGATTAAGCCATCCGAGACAGACTACAAAATGTCGTAAATTTTGTGGTTTTTAATTGATTTTTTGTTACAGATAAGCAGATTTTGAGATTCATCTGATACAGTGGACAATTCACTTTTTGCACACCCCTGTATCAAAGGCCGCCAGAGCACCATTTTGTCAATCAATTTCCAAATAAA
Source organism: Maratus michaelseni (assembly GCA_963931845.1). Classification (NCBI taxonomy): domain Eukaryota; kingdom Metazoa; phylum Arthropoda; class Arachnida; order Araneae; family Salticidae; genus Maratus; species Maratus michaelseni. The sequence goes on from OZ007596.1 coordinate 11,565,574, forward strand.
AAATTGTTTTTAAAACTGCAATATATGTTTTTAATTTACAAAAATACCGTATTATTATTACTGTATAATTAAGGTAAAAAAAAAACCTTGCAAAAAAGTAGAGAAAATGTTTATTTTTTATTTTTTTTAAGTTGTAACATGCTTTACGTATTAACATCGAATACTTTTATTATAAATAAAAACACTGTGCCATTAATGAATCAAATGTAAATATTTCTCCCCGTAACAAAATAGTAAGTATTTTTTTTTTCATTTTAAATTTAACTTAAGAAAATTATACTACATTTATGTTTGATGGTAAATATTTGAAATCATTCTCCAACGTGTTTAACGGAAATTATAAAACTTAAAATGTGAACAAATGCTATACAGTAAATAAAATGTCAACAAATCATTTCAACTGTTATATAGCTAATATTTAAAAATTCTAACTTTTTTGCCTTCGGTGTCAAACGATATAGAATTATTAATTTGAATTTACCATGAATTTAATTTTAACATGAATAAAAATTGATTTGTACGATAAATATCTTTAAAGTAACTTTATAATGTAAATAAATGCTTAACTATGCATTAAAATAAATATTAATTTTTGTCCTAATAAAAATAGTCTTGAATTAGGATTTTAAAATAACTTTTAAAGTATTTAACAGCATGAGATATTCATTTGCGTGTTTATATAAAAAATGATAACAAATATTTAATCAACATTCTATATATTTTACTTCATCATTTCATTAGTAGTATTTAAAAAAATGTGAAAGCATTTCATGTAATATAAATATTTCTGTATACATGCATATGTAAATTACATATATAAAAAACTGTCATTATAAAAAATAAAATCTTTTGAAAGTGAATGTAAGCATGTAATTGCTGATGTCTATTGCAGAGACTTGAGTTTCATATGTGTTTGTCTTACGATAGTTGTCGTAAAACATAGCCGATTACCGTGAAATTTTGTGAACTTGTTTGTGAAGCATACGATATTAGTTTTGAAGAATTTAGTTCAAATTTGTCGCAAATACAGAAAAAATATCCTTCTCATTTTATATATTTTTTTCAAGTTTTTACTACTTATTAAGGAGGTCATCTACTACACATATAAAGTGTAAATTCTTTTTTCATTAAGTCCACTTATAACTTAGATTCTACTGAATGGATTTTTATATTATTTTAATTGTTAGTTAGGTAATATGTCAGGCATGATTGTAAAGCATTCTTCTAACTACGGGATAAGTTATACAATTGATTTGGGAAATTCTAATACATCCATTAGGATGGAGTGAAAAAATCGAAAATCGAAAATTCACAATGTAATACCGCGCAAAAGCTGGGTGTGGTCTTTAGTAATAAGACTGAAATTTTTATTCCAAATCAAGTGTTATCTTCCGGTGCCCCAGGCAGCCCAATTTTTGCCAAATTTGTCAAAAACGCCTTGTACAACTTCCAAATCGAAATAAGCACAAATTTGGAAAATGAAAATCTCATACTCCGCAAAAGTTGGGCAGGGTAAGAATTAATAAGCCTTCACAGTTTTTTTTTAATCATATAATATCTCCCCAACGCACTCTAATTTTTGAAAAATTCGTCAATTACAGGTTCCAATTTATCACACTAGATGGCGTTATTTTTTGTCAAGTATTTGGCCAAAGCGTGGGAACGCACTTTTGCAACTAGTTTTACAAGTATAGAAGTTAGTGTTGTTCGATTTTCATTGATTCTCTGCGATTCTGAATTAAGGTAAGTTTTTTTTTTTTTTTTTTTTGATAAACCTGTAAATATCAGTATGAAAATAAGGAATTAAATAACTTCATAGAATGTCATTGATTTAATCGATATTTAAAAGGATATTTGAAGAAACTGCATTAATACACACACACATATATATATATATACACTGCAGTCCAAAAATTAATAATAGAGACCGGACACTTTCGCTTTTTACATGGTTTGTTGAATATCTACTGAAATTCATGACCAATTGTCTTTACACTTCGAGGATGTAAAGCAGATGCTTGACATCAAGAACAGTAGAAACAGTATAGTGCAATTAAAAAATTAATATATTAAATATTTTATGAGATATGGGCATTTGTATGAAATACTTTTTTAGTGTGCATGCGCGAAGTATGTGAAAGTTTTATTCATGCTTTAGTAGTCAATTCTATAGAGCAACTTATATAAAAAGACCAGTCAAATATCATGCAAACTTAAAAGGATACAGGCAATACAATGAGATAATTGATAAATTAGGGAGGAAATCCCATATAATCCTATGTATAAGCTTATATTCTTGATAATGGTCATACAAAACACAGAAAAACTTGCAGATCACTTCAATTTGTTTAGCCGTTAAAAGGGGGCTGAGCCGCCACGAACCTGGGGGAGTCCGTCGGGCGCGCCAACCGCCGAGCCCAAGTCCCGAGGGACTTTTAACGCACTTGACCAGGAGGGAGATGGACAGCATACTAACCACTGGGCTGAGTAGCCCGAGAATGAGTCTTCAAGAAGGCCTTTTTTTTAAAAAGTGACCTTAATTATCATTTTCATACAATATATACACTGAAAGCCTTGCAGACGCACCTCGTACAGACCGCGTACGCTTAAAAATGAGTACTAAATGGCATCCGAATAGGTGGACGCATAACGTGGACAGTATACGAACCACTGGTCTGAGTAGCCCGAGAATATAAATGAGTCTTCAGGAGGGCTTTTTAGAGAACAGTGACCTGAATTATCATTCTCATACAAGATGTACACTGAACGCCTTGCAGACGCACCTCGCAGAGACCGCGTAGGTTTAAAATTGAGTCCTAAACGGCATCCGGATAGGTATCGCATTAAGTGGACAGCATACTAACAACTAGGCTGAGAAACACGAGAAAATAAATGAGTCTACAAGGAGGACTTTTATTTGAAAAGTGACCTGAATTATCATTTTCATACACGATATACACTGGAAACCTTGCAGACGCACTTTAAAATTAGTCCTAAACGACATCCGAAGATACATCTCATTATGCGGACAGCATACTAACCACTTGGCTGAGTAACCCTAGAGCATAAATGAATTCCCTTTCAATTTCAATATTTCATTTTCAGTTTCTCATTTCTATTGAAATAAATGTTTTTTTTGCTTTACTGTATTAGTATTTTAGCATTTATAAATAAACACAATTTCACTATAAATGCACTTTAGTAAGTAACAAATAAACATGTATTTCAAGAAATCGAATTCTTTTTTGCACATTTTAACTCCTTAAACCTCAAAAACTTTGCGGTAAAGCATGTTTTAAAAAAATCGTATTGGTTTAAAAATTATCTGCCTCTTGGTGTTGCAGTTAACAGGGTCATTTTTAGCATTGAGAAATAGGAAGTCCAGGAGGGTTCGTTATATTGGCCTGGTAAGGATGACTTTATGTAGGTTGAAAATTGTCACTGTTATCTATGTTTTTTTAAAAACGTTGTAAAACATGATACCTGTTTTTCTCGAAACTTTGATTTACATTCGGTAACAGGAAGAACTCGAGATTGGATAGACCGATTTGGTTAAAATTTTATGCTTCAACACTTATTTTTAGCATTGAAAAATAAGAAGTCCTGGAGGGTTCGTTATATTGGCCTTGTATGGATGACTTTATGTAAGTTGAAAATTGTCACTGTTGTCTATGTTTTTTTAAAAACGTTGTAAAACATGAAACCTGTTTTTCTCGAAACTTGGATTTACATTCGGTACCAGGAAGAACTGGAGATTGGATCGACCGATTAGGTTAAAATTTTATGCTTCAACACTTATTTTTAGCATTGAAAAATAGGAAGTCCCGGAGGGTTCGTTATATTGGCCTGGTATAGATGACTTTATGTAAGTTGAAAATTGTCACTGTTGTCTATGTTTTTTTAAAAACGTTGTAAAACATGAAACCTGTTTTTCTCGAAACTTGGATTTACATTCGGTACCAGGAAGAACTGGAGATTGGATCGACCGATTAGGTTAAAATTTTATGCTTCAACACTTATTTTAACATTGAAAAATAGGTAGTCCTGGAGGGTTCGTTATATTGACCTGGTATGGATGACTTTATGTAAGTTGAAAATTGTCACTGTTATCTATGTTTTTTAAAAACGTTGTAAAACATAAAACCTGTTTTCCTTGAAACTACATTCGGTACCAGGAAGAACTCGAGATTGGATCGACCGATTTGGTTAAAATTTTATGCTTCCCTTGTATATACTTTTTTTTGTGCCTCGCGCGCTCGTTTTTCATTATTCGAATTGTAAATATTTTTTGCGTGATTTAAATCCAAAATTGTTTGTAACTGAAATTTGAACATCCTCTATTTTTTCAGGACCGAAAAGTGATTAAGCCATCCGAGACAGACTACAAAATGTCGTAAATTTTGTGGTTTTTAATTGATTTTTTGTTACAGATAAGCAGATTTTGAGATTCATCTGATACAGTGGACAATTCACTTTTTGCACACCCCTGTATCAAAGGCCGCCAGAGCACCATTTTGTCAATCAATTTCCAAATAAAAAATTGTTTTTAAAACTGCAATATATGCTTTTTAATTTACAAAAAATACCGTATTATTATTACTGTATAATTAAGGTAAAAAAAAAAACCTTGCAAAAAAGTAGAGAAAATGTTTTTTTTTTATTTTTTTAAGTTGTAACATGCTTTACGTTTTAACATCGAATACTTTTATTATAAATAAAAACACTGTGCCATTAATGAATCAAATGTAAATATTTCTCCCCGTAACAAAATAGTAAGTATTTTTTTTTCATTTTAAAATTAACTTAAGAAAATTATACTACATTTATGTTTGATGGTAAATATTTGAAATCATTCTCCAACGTGTTTAACGGAAATTATAAAACTTAAATTATGAACAAAGGCTATACAGTAAATAAAATGTCAACAAATCATTTCAACTGTTATATAGCTAATATTTAAAAATTCTAACTTTTTTGCCTTCGGTGTCAAACGATATAGAATTATTAATTTGAATTTACCATGAATTTAATTTTAACATGAATAAAAATTGATTTGTACGATAAATATCTTTAAAGTAACTTTATAATGTAAATAAATGCTTAACTATGCATTAAAATAAATATTAATTTTTGTCCTAATAAAAATAGTCTTGAATTAGGATTTTAAAATAACTTTTAAAGTATTTAACAGCATGAGATATTCATTTGCGTGTTTATATAAAAAATGATAACAAATATTTAATCAACATTCTATATATTTTACTTCATCATTTCATTAGTAGTATTTAAAAAAATGTGAAAGCATTTCATGTAATATAAATATTTCTGTATACATGCATATGTAAATTACATATATAAAAACTGCCATTATAAAAAATAAAATCTTTTGAAAGTGAATGTAAGCATGTAATTGCTGATGTCTATTGCAGAGACTTGAGTTTCATATGTGTTTGTCTTACGATAGTTGTCGTAAAACATAGCCGATTACCGTGAAATTTTGTGAACTTGTTTGTGAAGCATACGATATTAGTTTTGAAGAATTTAGTTCAAATTTGTCGCAAATACAGAAAAAATATCCTTCTCATTTTATATATTTTTTTCAAGTTTAGCTACTTATTAAGGAGGTCATCTACTACACATATAAAGTGTAAATTCTTTTTTCATTAAGTCCACTTATAACTTAGATTCTACTGAATGGATTTTTATATTATTTTAATTGTTAGTTAGGTAATATGTCAGGCATGATTGTAACACATTCTTCTAACTACGGGATAAGTTATACAATTGATTTGGGAAATTCTAATACATCCATTAGAATGGAGTGAAAAAATCGAAAATCGAAAATTCACAATGTAATACCGCGCAAAAGCTGGGTGTGGTCTTTAGTAATAAGACTGAAATTTTTATTCCAAATCAAGTGTTACCTTCCGGTGCCCCAGGCAGCCCAATTTTTGCCAAATTTGTCAAAAACGCCTTGTACAACTTCCAAATCGAAATAAGCACAAATTTGGAAAATGAAAATCTCATACTCCGCAAAAGTTGGGCAGGGTAAGAATTAATAAGCCTTCACAGTTTTTTTTTTTGAATCATATAATATCTCCCCAACGCACTCTAATTTTTGAAAAATTCGTCAATTACAGGTTCCAATTTATCACACTAGATGGCGTTATATTTTGTCAAGATTTGGCCAAAGCGCGGGAACGCACTTTTGCAACTAGTTTTACAAGTATAGAAGTTAGTGTTGTTCGATTTTCATTGATTCTCTGCGATTCTGAATTAAGGTAAGGTTTTTTTTTTTTTTTTTTAATCGTCACTTTTGTTAAATATCCGAGTAGAAAGATCATAACATATTGATTTGAATTCTATTCGTAATTTTGTTAAAAATTCGAGTAGAAAGATCATAACATATTGATTTGAATTCTATTCGTAATTTTGTTAAAAATTCGAGTAGAAAGATCATAACATATTGATTTGAATTCTATTCGTAATTTTGTTAAAAATTCGAGTAGAAAGATCATAACATATTGATTTGAATTCTATTCGTAATTTTGTTAAAAATTCGAGTAGAAAGATCATAACATATTGATTTGAATTCTATTCGTAATTTTGTTAAAAATTCGAGTAGAAAGATCATAACATATTGATTTGAATTCTATTCGTTACTTTTGTTAAATATCCGAGTAGAAAGATCATAATATATTGATTTGAATTCTATTCGTTAATTTTGTTAAAAATTCGAGTAGAATGATCTTAACATATTGATTTGAATTCTATTCGTAATTTTGTTAAAAATTCGAGTAGAATGATCTTAACATATTGATTTGAATTCTATTCGTAATTTTGTTAAAAATTCGAGTAGAAAGATCATAACATATTGATTTGAATTCTATTCGTTACTTTTGTTAAATATCCGAGTAGAAAGATCATAATATATTAATTTGAATTACATCGTTATTGTAGGCTATTGCGTTCGTAACGAGGCTAACGAAAAAGAAAGGCTGCCGCGGTGCTTTACGGGTATCTTTTTTTACAGACTACCGGAGCCACGTGATGCTCGAATGCACCAATGAAAGTGTAGGAAAAGAGCATCACGTCACTCTAACGGTCTGTAATAAAAGTTAAGTGGAATGCACCGCAGTAGCCTGTATTTTTCGTTAGCCTCGGTTCGTAATCCTGAATATTTACCTGTATGAACCTGAACGAATATGCGGTGCCTGGATCGTTTGGACAACTGCATTCTGCAAGAGTGTAGAGTAGTCTATAGTTTGTGCCGTAAGATTGTATTCTAACTAATGTTAGTAGAGTATTTAGTAAATTTTAAATTATTAAAATATTAACATTGAGTTTCGCAATGTGCAGGGCTGCAAAGCAAATCAACTAAATTAATATTTCATTGTCCTATTTTCGGAGATTTAAATGAACTTAACGATTTCACTATACGATTTCACTAAGATATCATAAAGGAATATCTGTGGAAGCAACATATGAATAAAACTGAATCTGGTTTCGACCCTTCTATTTCCGTTATTGCCAACGGACTAGTTGATAACAATCTTAATATGGGACAAAGCGTCAATTCCAATTTTGAGTAAAACTAGAATTATGCAGAAATTTCGGGACTATCACCAATAGTACAGAAATGTATCAAAATCCTATAAAGAACGTAAGGACAAATAATATTGCAAAGCCAATGTGCGTAAATTCAGAGAAGATTCTAAAAAGCTATTTGACATAGTGGCGTTCAAATACCATTTCATGAACTGTCATTGCAAAAAATATCGAAGAATAACAATCAGTGATCAGTCTTTTCTTCAGGATCACCGAACCGAACATAAAATGTTTATTGCCGCAATGCATAAGAAGTTCACCAAAACAATTGCAAAACGTGCAGAGAGAAAAACATGATACAGGCATTATAATGTCTTTGCCTACTGCTGAAACTACTGCTACAGAAAGTTTGAGCGACAATTACACGCCTGAAAAAACAATGGATTTTGACGATACCCAAGAGCCCATGACTTCAACCTCACACCAGAAACCAAAATCCAGTCAAATGAGGTAATATATCATCACTCGCTAGAAAATACGACCGATACGGTGTGTCCGATACAGCTGATAATGCAGATGAAAATGCAACTTTAGAAGACGTTGGTTTAATTATAGAGAATGACATTTCAAGTGCAATAGATTAGATCAATTTACGAAGAGAAAGACAAAATCTTGTAAAAAAAACTGCAGCAAAATGTTTCACAAGGATTACGTGGTCTCTATTTTGACGGTCGTAAAGACTCCACCCTAGTTCAGGAACGGAAAGTAAGACTGAAGAAAAGAAAGAGAGTAAGAAAGTAAGTATGAGGAAACATACTTTCTTAGTGCAACAGCCCGAATATGAATACCTAGGACATGTAATTCCATGATCAGGAAATGCATGGAATATATGTACTATAGTATTGTCGAGTATTTAAGCAATGCCAAAATAAATTAGGATGTTCTTATTGCTGTTGGTTGCGACGGTACCGTAGTAAATACAGGATTCAAGGGGGAGTAATACGGTTTTTGGAAGAACACTTTCAAAGAGAATTACAATGGCCCCCACGTTTATTGCATGCCAATGAGCTGCTATTTCGACATTTGCTTCAATAGCTAGACGGATGCAGAAAAGGAACAAACAACAGGAATGTATTCATAAGATCTCGATTATAATCAAGATACATTATGCACTATTTCGAAACTAAGTCATATTTTAAGACTACAAAACTCCAACAAGACAATAAAATACAATAATAATTTTAGTATTCAGACAAATTGTGAGTTGTTTTAATATATATTTCTTCAATCGAAATTGATTGCGATTTTTTTTATCAGAACTTTTGCCAAGCAACTGTAAAATGGTCGCCATTTTTTTTTTTTAATTACGAATATGAAAACATAAGTCTAAAAGTTAATTTTAGAAAACATAAACGCTATTTAAGTATGCAAGATTACAGTAATGTTTCACTTGGATAAACATGGCTCTGAATAAAATTGTATTCGAATTTTTGGGAATTTCTGCAATAGCTTCTACTGTAATGCAGATAAAAAATAGGCCGTTATTCAGATATGGTAAGAAATGATAGAATATTATATGCAATATACTTTTAGCAACAGACTTCTCTTATATGCAATATACTTTTAGCAACAGACTTCTCTTACATGCAATATACTTTTAGAAACCGACTCGCAGTATAAACGTGAGTATTTATGTACAAGAATCGTGAATAGCTTCAATGACTGAAAATTCGAAGATAGCAATAATGCAACAATAGACTTCCAGAGAACTGCTTTTTAAATATTTGCGAGAATAAGCAATCGCGAATCATAAATGCTTGAAATCATGTTTAAAGTAATCGTCAAAAGTTTGATATCCTAAAAATACGGTTTACTCTAGTAAATGAATAATTAATGAAATAAAAGTGTACATTAAAAAATATATATATTAAGAAAAATGATATCAGATTAAAAAGGTATATTTTTCTATCTGCGGCTTCTAATATGTAGAATTAAGCTCCTAATCTGCAGATATGAGCCTCCTAAGTTGCAGAATATTACAAGAACCTATGTAGAAACGTGAGCAGTATTTTTTTTTTATTTCAGTGGGAACATAATAACGAAACCCGAATCATGGTGCGTCAAAACTCTATTCTGCAGGGACTTGTTATAAGTATACATTCAGTAAATGTTATTTATTTATAATTTTATTGATAATATGATAAATAAGAAAAAACATAGTAGAATACAAAGTGATTTTCTTTTAAAATAAAGTAAATTTTATGCATAAATTGCAATTTTTAGAAAGCAAAATTAAAACTTAGCAGTCATAGAAATATTTCGCAATAAATATTTATTTTATTCAAAGCAATGGACAGTTAGTGGATTTCAATTATAAATCAGTCACGGAATAAATTGTGGATTTATAAGAAATTTCATCCAAATAACTCTTCAAACTAAGATTTAATTATTTTATCACAAAATATAACAAATTAAATATATTGTGAATTTAAAATGTTTTGCAATTTAGAAACAATTAATTGTATATAGTAACAATTTTCCAAACTATTTATTACATTTAAATTTCTTTAAATAAAAAAAATATATTTTTTTAAAATTGCCATAAAAAATTATTCAACGGTGTAACTTTTGTTAATGAATTATTAATCTGTTACATTTATTATTTTAAATCAAATTGCGCATTATAAAGAAATACTACGTTCTTTCGAAAAGCTTTGTGCATTTCTCATGTTTACTGTGTTTTTAACGTATTCCTTGCATGATTTTGAATAGAAAATTATTCTTTGTATATTTATGTATGATTTCAAAAATTGTCTATGCTTAAAGTTTTAAATGTTGATCATATTATACATTTCTTACATCATTCTATACAGCTTTATTCCATTTATGATTCTACGGAATACACTTTGCGTAAAATTAGGTTCTGTAGAAAATATATTTAAATCAGTAGTGCATAAGACATTGCCGATATTTGATTCAATGAACAACCAAAAGTTTTCCTTCAATAGAAATGCTTGGCTGAAAGGGAAATTTACTTACATAACACTAAAAATGTGTTTTGAAAACAACAGAACGGGAAACAATCAATTATGCAAACTGATAAAGCTGAGCTGCACCGCCAGGCGCCTACGGGCACCCGTTAGGCTCGTCAACCGCCGTACCCAATTTCTAAAGAGCTTTTAACGTGCTCGACCATGAGAGTCCTGTAAAAGCTACAGCCGGTGAGGGCGTCGCCCCCTTCTGACCACCCCACTTTTTCCAATGGATTGACGACAGAGGTCGCTGCGATTTGTGTTGATTCCCATAACTCTTAGGACACCAACACTTCAGATGTGAAGAGAAACTGGAGTCTCCCGACAGCTTCGGAGCGAGAAACACAAAAGTGAACCGGGCTCTAGCTCTTATGCCGAGTTTCTCCGACAACTCTTGCTTTTTCGCAGTGTTCGAACATGTAACCCCTATCAAGATTACTATTGGACTCGACAGCAGCTACGAACCTCTCGCTAGCCCGGGAGGATGAGGGAAATTCCATGCCTGGACTCATAGACCCGCCCCAACTTAGGCTTTGGCACTATGGGTCGGGATAGAGGAAGACTGATAAAATAAAATAACGTCATCAAAGTGCATTTTATGTAAAATGGCTAATATCATTAAAATGCTAGGTCCCGTTAGATATATTAAATTTTCATATTTTATGAAACCTAATCATTATTATATTCTAACAATAATATTTTAACTCTTTTTATGTCATGTTCCTCAGACTATCTGTAGCTAGACTGTAAGTGGTGAAATAATGAAGGGTTACTATTTTTGGGGAAACTGAAACATGGTTACATATAAAAAAAAAAAAACGAAATATTGAAATGGATCTTTTCTGAATATACATCTGTTCACTGTGCATTTAGGAAGATTTAAGAAAAAATTCCGAAATTCAATATATTATATTAGGAACAGATAATAAATTCTATAGAGTATTTTATTCAGTTCAACTTAAACACTTATATTCGACCAGAGTGCCATTTGCGTAAGAATCATTCTGTAGACAAAAGATTTATTTCTCTAGTAGTATAAAGTGATCGACGATATTTGATTCATTGAACTATAAAATATTATATCCGCATTGAAAGACTTGGAATGAGGGGAAGTTTCAATGAACACAATATTATAATTTAAACATAAAATACTGTAATCTCTCACTTATACGTCCATGCAAGGGAAAGATTAAAAACGGTTCATAAACGAGAGAGACCCAAATTCAAGTAAAAATTTAAATTTAATTAGATATGAATCTTTAAATGGTTAAATAACATGCAAAATATATACGATTTACTTATGTTGCTAAACATTTAGTAATTCAAATGTAAAATGTATACATCTAAACACTTTAATTACATACCTTATGTTTTAAATAGTCTAACATTGAAGTTTGCTTATGAACGTCAACCTATCTCTAAAAATAGCTTTTTCAAGTTCATTGAAACATGATTATGTTCAACCGATCGAAGACAGAAATGTTACATAAAAAAGGTTTCATATCCGCAGGCTTATGAAACAGAATTCCATTGCTTCATTTCTTAGAGAACAGCCCATTAATTCTTCCACCCTCCAAGATATAGCAGTTGCGAAGTTGTGTGGCCGAGAAAGGAAGCTTCCAATTCTGTCCAGAAAACGAAAGACAACCAATTGACTCCCCCTTCACCAGCTTATACTAATTTTTTTGGAAAGGACCTGTGTAGAATAGGAAGATATGTCAAGGGAAACTTGAAATTTTTCCGACTTATAAGTAATGTCGAGTCAGTGCGAAGCTCTCGCGATGGAAGGCTAAATCACCGGCAAAAGGTAAGCGGGAATCTTTTCAATGGTCTTAATTCGTTCATGAACGTATAATCTTCAATTAGGTACCAGCAGCATGTAAAAATTCCAATGGGTTCATATTTTATGAGCATTTTTTAAAAATCCCCATTGGTTTAGTATGAGAAAAGGGCTCTTTTCAGGGCATTTATGTTTGGGGCAATCCCCTCCAGTTTCAACCCCACCCCCCAGTGCCTTATTTTCGCTAATATGTTTAAATTTCCTGTCTACATCTATAAATAATCATTTAGTTTATGCCTTAATTTTTAAAAGCTGCAAAATCTTTTTTTTTTTTTTTTTTTAAATATGTGTTGATTGTACCTGCTTGCAACTGTTTGTTTGTTTACACTACATTTATCACTAAATAATGTCCCCATGGTTCCTTAAGGGTAACTAAGTCAATTAATTGACTCTTCCCTATCTCCGGTGACACTTTGGCTAACTCTTTTTCTTTTTTTTTTTTTTTACAATTTTGAAGCAATTTTATCCCCTTTCCTCAGAAAGTAACCAATTTTTATCCCTCCCTCCCGTATCTTAACTAATTAAAACCTCTTAAAAGTTACTTACTCACTCAATCTAAAATCTAAGCTTTCGAACGGTACCCATTTTATTTAATTCAAATTATATTAAGTGCTTCTTTTCATCATGCAAAGTTTGTATAATTCGTGTAATTGTTCAATTCAAAATGGCTGTTCTTTTTCCTCCTGTAAGGAATCCCCACGCCAAAAATTTTCAAAGTAGTTATACAGAAAGGTACCAGCGAGGCCCCAACTCCGAGTTTCTTTTTAATCAATTCACAGCTCAAGTTGACAAACCACTCACCCAAACTTCTGGAATTTTAAATATTTACTGAATTGGTTTTGCAAAAAATTATTCAATGGAGTTCAAAACTTTATAGGGGAAGAGGGAAAACAGATAATTCCATTATTAATTACTAATTTGTATTATTAAACTTAATTTTCTACTAATATTTTTAGGATTTCGGCCTGGTTTCCCTATTAGTAGTCATTTTGGGGCGCTCTCCACGATCCCAAACAGCACACACCCATCTATAAGACATCTACAAGCTGTAAACCCAAGAAAACCGACACATCTATAAGAAGTCTACAAATATCCATGATACACCCTTTTCACCTCTTATGGAGATGTTATGTGTGATCTCTCTGAGTTCTATTAGACGTCCAAGATATCCAGGTAGTCTATGAGACCACGTCTATAAGACATCCAAGCATAGATCACTTTTCGACATGCAATATGTCTTATAGCCGTGCTTAAGACTTGGATTGTAGATATCCAGGGACATCTGATATGCGTTTATAAGACGTCTAATGCATGTCTATTTATTGATACTCAGTACTTCTTATAGATATACTTAAGATATCCAAGAAATTTCATCAGAAATACAGCCTTAGGGCAAAAGTATTGAGCACCCCCATATTTATAATATATTTGGTAAAAATAATAGATGGATACAAATATTAAATTGTATACAATTAAGAATTTTCTTTAAAAAATAAGTTTTTTTATTTTTTTTCAAAGATAGCAAACGCATAACTCATCTTTTAATGAAGCTATTTTCTTTAAAAAACTTTTTTTTAAATTAAATTTTGTTGTTCTGTTAAGCCAGTTAATAAATAATCAAGAAAATAATTATTGTAAGAAAAGACAAAATGAACTTAGTCTTCAAAAACGAAAATAAAGAAAGCTTATGTAAAAAAAAAAAAAAAAAAAAAAAAAAAAAAATAATTTATATGTAATTTTTATTATTTTATTTTTTAACATGTGTTAATAACAAAAATAAATTTTAAGAAATATTTATGCTGCTGAAGAGATCTTGGCATTTCAGGCAAGAAATATTTCAATTTCCATGATGATCTGTTAACTTATGACATAACAATGAAACTTCCAGAAAACAAAGTAATTTATAGTTTTGAAAAAGTAGGTGTTTAAAGAAAATGACTTCATTAAATGACGAGTTGCTTGTTAACTGTCTTTTTTTTTTTTTTTTTTACAAACCATAAACTTAAAAAGAAAATTCCTAAATTATATGCAGTTAAATATTTGTATATAACTATTACTTTTACAAATATATTAAAAATATGGGGGTGCTGAATACTTTCAGCCAAGACTGTATTACCAATGAAATGACATTGTTTCCTTGCATGTCTTAAGTATATCTATATGAAAATTAGAATAATTCTTGCAGAAAATGTTAAAATATAATGGAATTTGTCTTCAACAATGAAAATAGAGAAATCTTATTTTTAAAATATACTTTAAATTTATATGTTACTTTTATTATTTTAACTTTTAATATCTGTTAATAAAAATTATACAAGTTTTAGGAAATATTTTCATTGATGAAGATAAGTGATTTATATACTTTGGCTTTTCCGGTAAGAGTTATTCTAATTGTCATGATTACCTATTAACTTGCATAGCATAACAATTGCTATACTATGAAAGTTTCAATTCTGAAACTTACTGAAAAACAAAGCAGTTTAGTTTTTTAAAAAACTCATTTTTTTAAAGCAAATTGTTTAATTAAAAGTCGAGTTGTTAATTTGCTGTCATTTTAATTGTAATAACTTAACCATTAAAGACACAGACAGCAGTTGTGAATTCTAAAATAATTGTGTCACTTGCGCTTCATTTACTCTCTTCCTAAACATCCTTCAATGTTGAAGTTCAAAATTTGTTCTACTTTTTCATTATTTTTATCAGTAAGTCTCCACTGATGCACAAAATACACCGCCACTGAATTTTTATAAACTATTATATTTTCTTTCTTAATTAAACATTTTTTTTATATAAATGCGATATCTATTACTTGAATACTATTACTAAACATCAGACACTACGACTAATATTCAGGCCCCTGCTGGCACTTAGGAATACGTGCCCTTGCACCCTCTGCCTGAACCACCCTTAATGATGGCACATGATTTAATATGAAAGTGCCAACATAACCCTCTGTCCACCGCCCTTCCAAGACATCCAGCATGGGCCTGCTAACACTTTGAAATAAGTTATGATAAAAATACGAGGGTGCTTAATAATTTTGGTAAAGACAACTGTAGATAAAAATACTAAATGTTTCATTCCAATAATATCAGTATATTATTCCCCCCCCCCCCAAAACGAATATTTTGCAATGTTCTGCAACGAACCTTCAACTGATCACAATTGTTCTGTGGGAATAAAAAAATAAAACACAGAGATTTTCTTGTATATGTAGGAGTGCGATTTCATCTTGTATAGAAATGCTAAAGACATTTCGTAAAACGCTAACACACACAAAAACCAAAGAAATGACGAATTTCACAATTTTACTCCGATCGAATGACGAAATTTGGTTTTTTTTCCCCCTCGTAATAGACGATTTTTGCAATATTTTTGAGATTTTTCTCTCTGGTAACTGGCGAATTTCACTTTTTTTCTCAGAACCAATCATCGAACTCCGCAATTTTTTTCCCACGACTAATTCGAGAATTGCGAGATATTTTCCAACACTTCACTGATGAATTTCGCATTTTTTTTATCGGCGACTGATTGGCGAATTTTAAATATTTTTGATATTTTCTCTTCACTGACTGGCAAATTTGTTCAGCTCTTTCTTAGGACCAATGGGCAAAAATTGCATTTATTTTTTTATTTTTTTTTATTCAAGCGACTAATATCCGAATGTCTCGATTTTTTTTTTTAAAATCCACAACTGATTGTTAACTTTTGCGATATTTTCTTTATTGATCGATAAATGTTGAGGATTTTCTTGTGACAGAATGGAAAAAACTGTGGGTTTTTACAAGACTGATTGACGAATTTTGTGATTTTTTTTTTTCTGACAATCCACGGATTAATTTAGTTTTTTAACCTGCGACTGATAGGCGAATTTTGCATTATTTTCTTTTTATCAATTGGAAAATTTTGTCGCTTTATCTTGGAATTGATTGAAAAAAATCGAGGGATTTCCCAAAACTGATCAACTAATTTAGTGAGTTTTTTTTTCAGCTGTAACTGATAGCCAAATTTTGCGATATTTTCTTTCTGCCGATTGGAAAATTTTGCAGTTTTTTCTTGTGACCAATTGGAGAAAATTGCGTTTTTTTTTCGCTACTGATCGACGAATTTCCCATTTTTCTCGACGATTTACTGACAAATTTCATGGTTTTTACCCACAACCGATTGAGAAATTTTTGCGCTTTTTCTTGGCAAAAAACATGAAATTTCAATCAAAAATCATTCGGTTGATAAACATATTTCACATTTTTTGACCCGCGACTGATAGGTGAATTTTGCAATATATTCTTTCTACAGGATGGCAAATTTTGTCACTTTTTTGCGACCGATTGGTAAAAGTTGCCGGGTTTTTATGTGACTGACCGGTGAATTTCAGATTTTTTTCCGATGATCCACTGACAAAATTCATGTTTTTTTTTTTTTTAAACTGCAGCAGCTGAAGAACTTCACGATTTTTCCCCATGATCGACTGACAAATTGTGTGAGCTTTTCCTGCGACCAATTAATGAATTTCACAATCTTTTTCAACGAACGATTGATGAAGTTTTTCTGGTGATTGACAGACAAATTTAGTGCTTTTTCAAATGAATGAATAGTGAATTGTGTTGAAAATGAGAATTTGAAATGTTCTGCAGAGAAGTTCATTGTTCTGCGATGTATGTCGCACTCTTAAGCATATTCTGCTTTGGAGACTGTTGCCATATTTATATTGGAATATTTTTATCAAAGCATCGACTAATTTTTTTTAATATTTCGAATGAAATATGTCTGCTGTAATTCACTAAAATCTCATAGCTAAATTAAAAATCTACCATATTTACTCCTGCATAATGCACACATTTTTACAAAAATTTCAGGTCTAAAATCCAGTATACACATACATGATACACTGAATATTTCTAATTGTATACATCAAACCATACACATTTTCACAAAATATATATACATATTGCAGAAACTTTATTTTATGATATTTTAATAAGAGAGCAAAATATATATGAGCACATGCAAAAGTAATTTAGATTTGAGAAAAGATTGTAAATCATGATTTCTACAGATTTTATTTTTTTTTTTAAAGTTAAAATAACATGGTACACATTATACACAAGTAAATATGGTATTTAAAATCAGTTTGATAATTTTATCTTGTGAGAAATTTCTAAATCCTCCAGTATTTTGCAACAAGAGGCTAATAGATTTGTTATTTCTCCCATATTATTTAAATTTAACAAATCTTTCTTGCAGAGGATAAAGACTTTTGGTAGATAAATTTTTCTTGGGAAAAAAAGAAATCTTTGTGATAAATGTCACACATACATTACACATCATGCATAAAATCTTTAATTTTTCATACCAATATTTTAGAATATTTTTTCTTTATTTTATCATATAATTTCTTCAATTAAATTAGGCAAAGGATTCCATTTGTAAATACTAGTAATCAGATTCAAAATTAAGTGTGGGACGCTCGTCGCAAAGTTGTTAACACAAATTAATAAATTTCTTATTCTGTTTATTTTGTTCTATTTTGATAAAATTATTAGACAAATGTTTTAAAATCTATTTTGCATATTGAACTAATTTTAAATTTCTTTTATCAGTACAAAAATGTTACTCCAATTAACTCACTGTATGAAAGAACCACTCAGAATTACTTTTTAGTCAATGTCTGCCTACATCAAAAACTTATTTCAATTATGTGAGCTTCAGATACAAAGGGAAATTTACAAATTGACTGCTACCTCAATTTTGCATTTTTAGAAAAACAAGAAAAATTTTAAGTTTTAAATATTTAAACATGATTTAAATACTAAAAATTATTGCATGCTTTCTCATTATCATATCATTTTTTAAACATGTCAGCTCTACTACTCAATAAAAGTTTTAATAAAAATGTAAGTCTTTTTTTTCCTTATCAGCAATATTAGTAACTAGGTGACAGTACTAGGTGGTACAGAATATAACTATAACAGAAAAAGGAAAAAAAAAGAAGTGACTTTATTTTATTTGAAAAAAAAAATCTTTGGAACAGGACAAAATTCTTATTATTCTACTCCATTATCACTGCAATAGTAAGAGCTGATTTCTTCGAGCAGCACCTATAATAAAATAATAACACTGTTTTACTACATAACATTTTACGAATCACACAAAATGACATTTTGTTACATGAAAACTGAATTAATCTTCAATGAAGCAATTGTAAGCCCCCCCTCCTCCTTAATTTTTTGCATGTGATTTCTAGTGATGGGCATAATGAATGATTTTGATATTTGAATGAATCATTCAGGCATGCACAAAAGCATAGTTGTCAAGGCTCTTAAAATTCTTTTTGTTTTACAAAAGTTCTGGTTTTAATTGATCAAAAATAGCAAGAAAGTAAACAGCAATGCTTTTGTGTATGCCGGGATGATTCATTTCAATAACAATCATTCATTATGTCCTTCGCTATTGTTATTCTTAATTTTTAGGGTTACGTACTTAAGAAATAAAAACGGAACCATTGTATATTGAAATACAAACAAGATAACAAACAAATATTGAAATGCAAACAAGAAATTTCAAACTAACACTCCCATAGGATTAACATTAGCCCATGTGACTAGCACAGACTCTTGACTATGGAAGATTTGGAATCAAATGATTTTTCCATTATCCCGTCGACCACTTTTCAAGAAAAATTAATTATCACCAAACAGTAATGCCAAATAAAAAAATGGAAGAATGTTGCCATTGGAATATCAAAATAAATACAATAAAAAAATCTGGAAAAGCCCCACTCACCTAAGTGTCAACTATCAGTAAATTTAAACACAAAAAAATTACAATAGAAATGAAAATAGAAAAAAAAAATCTTGGATATTCATTTATTTACATTATTTTTCTTAATTATCCTTCTCGGCTAGTGAATATAACGTCAGTTGAAATTGATGTATTGCACTTAACTATGCAACATAACATTTTTTCAATGCATTTTCTCTTTTAATATCATGGTGCAGCAGTTTAAGGACACAATTATTATTTTAAATAACGAAATAACTACTAAATCAGTTCATTTTAAAGATTATATTTAATTAAACAATAACAAAACATCACCATCAAAAATGAAAAATTCTTACATATACTGCTTTTTACTTTTAAAATTGTTGTGGATTAAAACTTAATAATTTATATTATTAATAAATGAAATTAGCATATATAATACTTGAGAGCATCCATATTTAGTTAGTAATCAGTATTCTAATGTCTTATAAAAATATATTTCAATATGTTTTTTTTTTACTAAACAATTATAAAACTCATGCCAGATAAGTCCATATGATGAGATTAAATTATGGAATGATCAACGTTGAAAGAGGAATTAGGATGAATATATAATATTTGAGGAGATTTTAGTAGATGTAAGTGTATAATTAAAAAATGTGTCATAAAGTAGCCTGTTTGGATTTGAGAACAGCCTTAATGGTGCCAAGTTGCACTTATTAAAATACATCAATTGGTTGCAAACCAAATTACAGAACTTTCCACTACATCACACATACATATGAATACATCGATGATACATAATTAATACATACATGATTTCACAAATAAATGAGTGAAACGCTTAGCAAAATGCTGGCATGCAGTTAATTCGAAAGTACAGAAACAAAAATACATGCAAAATATAGAAATCTCATGCTTATACATGTTTTGAAGATACGACATGATGAACTTTAAATGTTTGTTTTCTATGTTTAAAAATTTACAAAATCCTTTAAAGTTAATAATCTTAACTTTAGCAGCTTCTCCTGCTACACCATAGTTACGGATTAAGAAATACATAAAAAACAAGTCAGTTTTATCTTTATTTTTTAAAACTCAGAAATTCATGTATATATAACTTATTTTTTTCTGTTTTTTTTTTTTTTTACTCTTGGTTCTCAAATGATCTGCTCAACAACACGAAACTTTCTGACTCATTTTTAAACACAAAAGCATAAAATTGGCAGGTCTGATCATGGAAGGGATTTGGAATCTAAATGAGTTTTCCATTTTTTTAATCAATAAATCACTTATCGAGTTATAAGTGATTTGTGTCATGTGATGACATGTTTCTGACCTTTTTTGTGCTGCAAATTGGTAATTTGAAAAATGGAAAACGTCTTTCAATTACAAAATTTCTGAATAAGAATACCTGTAAATTTCATGCGTTTCTGAACAAAAAAAGAATTAAAAAAATAAGTCATAAAGTGAGCCGTTTGGATTTGGACCTTAAGAGAAAAAAAATATTTTTGATGTGTTACATTATACATTAAATATTATGTTAAAAAAAATTAGGTCTTGTACTGTTATTTTCCAAAGTATAAACTTTTAAGATTTATAAATTATACATTAGTAAATAAATTGCCATTTATATCTCTCTTCCCACTCTGCTCCAAAAAATTTGAGTAAAAACATAAGATCTGATATTAAAATTAATCTAGAATTTCATAATGCAATCTAGTGTAAATTTTGCAATCTCACAACAAACTAATTATTCTAAAAAACAAGGCATTTTTTAATAAAAAATATACTAACCAAATATTCATGCAAGTCTTCCTGTCTTCAAATGTTTGTGATGGTGTGTTTCAACTGGGAGTCTAAAAAGATTCAAAGAAAGTTTCATTAGTATTCAGCAACATCTATTATAGTTAAAATGTGACTGTTTATATTTCACACCAACTTTTCTCAAAATGATTAATTATGGGTTTTTTTTTTTTTGAACAATTATTCGCAAAGATCCAAGGATGTCAAACTCAAGAAATCTCAAATTTTAAATCAGTTTGAGTTATTAAATTTTAATCAATAAGAAATTTCTTTTTAAAAAAAATTATTATGCATGCTAAACATCTTGAATCAGCCATACTCATCCTTTTATTACCGCGGGCCGCAAACGTATATTTGCGACGTTAGGTGGGCCGCAACACATACTTGTATAGTAATGTAAATATATAGATTTCTATAGCAAATGCCCCCCGTTTTTTCCCATCTCAAAAAATGCCCAACACGCCTAAAGAAGTATTCACTTCAAAAATATAATTTAAGTAACATTTATTACAAGGACAAAGCCATTTTATAACATTAAAATAAAATACAGCAGCAAAAACAGAAAAAGAAAATCCATCCAGAAGATTAAACAATCCTTTTTTCATCAGGGGTGGACTCTCATAACTTATTTCTATCCTTCCTTTGAGATTAAATCTTAGAAGGAGCAACAGTTTGGTTTATTTACGTTTATTTTTATTGCGAGAATGAAATCGAAGTTGCCAAGAAAGCGATCACCGCCAAAACAGACAGTTTCTAAAGCGCCAAATCCGAGCTGATCCTGGGACTGGCTTTTTAACAATATAACAAAGGAATGTACTCTCTAGTAGATTCTTTCTCTGAGGTCTCGGATCACACATAAAAGGTCGCCAGGCCGCATGCCCACTTGTTGAGTATGGCTGTCTTGAATAGTTTAGTTTTAATACCTTCTGAGTCCCTTCAGTACTGTTTTGATTTTTTTGTCTCTTCCTTTCACTCCGATTTTTCAGATTTGTGAGACCTGAAGTATGCCGAAATTACAAATTTATTCTTTTATTTAAATTTTTGAGTCAAAAACCTCAAATGCTACATTGATATGTAAAATTTTATATTAAATATCACACATATTACATGAAACAGTACAACATTACATGCAATGTTTAAAAAGTCTTTTACTGTATATCAATAATTAATATTTAGTAAAATATTACTGATACGTGAAATTTTAACTTAATTTTGCGATATTTACCAGCATCCTATTGGCGAATTGAGCAGTTTTTTCCTGGCAACAAATTGACGAATTTCACGTTTACTTCCTGTAACCAACTGACAAATTTCGTGATTATTTTCCTCCTACCAATTGACAAATTGAAATTTTGCTTTTTTTTTTTTTGGTGACCGATAAACGAATTTCTCAAATTTTTTCTGCACCTTACAAATGAAACCGGCATGTTTTTTTTTTTTTTTTTTTTCACACACGACATATTGAAGAATTTCACGTTTATTTCTTGTAACCAACTGATGAATTTCGAAAATGTTTTCCTGCGATTGATTGAAGAAATTTGTGATATTTTCCTGCTACCAATTGACAAATTTTGCTTTTTTTTGGCGACCGATAAGCGAATTTCTCAAATTTTTTCCCACACCTTACAGGTGAAACTCACATGTTTTTTTTTTTTTTTTTTTTTTTTTTTTTTTTTTTTTTACACGTGACTATTGATGAATTTCACGTTTATTTCCTGTAACTGTAACCAACTGACAAATTTCGCGATTGTTTTCCTGCAATCCATTGAAGAAATTTGTGATATTTTCCTGCTACCAATTGACAAATTTTGCTTTCTTTTGGCGACCGATAAACGAATTTCTCATTTTTTTTCTGCACCTTACAGGTGAAACTCACATGTTTCTTTTTCTTTTTTTTTTTACACGTGACATATTGACGAATTTCACGTTTATTTACTGTAACCAACTGACGAATTTCATGATTCCTTTCCTGCAATCGATTGAAGAAATTTGTGATCTTTTTCTGCTACTAATTGACAAATTTTGCCTTTTCTTGGTGACAGATAAGCGAATTTCCCAATTTTTTTTCACGCACCTTACAGCTGAAACTTGCATGTTTCTTTTCTTTTTTTTTACATGCGATTGTGGTCAAATTTCATGATTGTTTTCACGACTCATCGGCAAATTTTGCTATTTACCTGCAATAGCTTAACAAAATTTATAATTTTCCCCCAACGAGTACAAATATTGGGAAATTTTTGTGCGATATTTTCCCGCAACCTTTTGGTGAAATGCGCGACAGTAAATTTTTGCAAACCCAAAATAATCAGGGCACTTTTCCAGCTATATAAAAATGGGCAGAGCGCATTTACAACTATAAAAAAAAAACAGGCAGGGCGCTGCACCCTCTTGAAAACGCCTTGGGAAAACACTACAAGGGTCGATCCAGACAAAATTTGGAGCCTATTTAGGGCCCCTTCACAAAATTCCTTTTAACAAAATTTCCCCCTTTCATAAAAACTTACTATTTAGGGGAGACTGGTACACAGTGGACTACTTTTTCAGTTAAATTTTTTTTCTCTTTAACGGACAAACCGGGTGCATCCCTGCATGAAAATATTTTTGAATATTCCTTATACCTTTATACATTCATCATAATTTTCTCATAACATAGTTTTCAATACATTTTTCGAAATAAAAATTTTTATATGCACCCGTAAATTGGACCAGTGTGCCCCAGAAATGGGGCACACTGGTCCACCCACCGGGGCACAGTGGACTGCTGTTAGGCATTATCTGAAATGCAATATAAATCTATTTTTCATTAATCCTTTTTTATTTCCCCTTTATCCACAAAATAACATAGTAATATAAATTTACAAGTAACATTTTGAAAAAAAAAAAAAAAAATATTATTATTATATTTTGAAAATAACAGATTAATATAGGAACAATTGCAATTTAGTTGAAGTTATTACTTAAGTACAAAAAAATCAGCGCACATTAAAATTTGCAAATGAAATTCCAAAATACTTATGAGTAAGATTGAGCCTGGAATTTTCCTGAAATACTTTCGGGTCTGGGAGCAATATTATGAAATCATTGACATCAACAATAGATTCATCTACAGTTTTGGGAAAAATAAACTGATTTCCATTCAATTTGCATCTCATGAATCTTACTTGAATAGAATCATCACCAATTAGATTACAGTTATATTTATCACAGGCAGTAAATACAAAACAAAATATTTCTTACTATGTTAAATAAATTGTTATTTTTCTTTGTTTACTTTATTTTACAGTTAAATAACTTCTTTTAAACAATATTTCTTTATAGAAAATAAGCAATTATTAAATATTTTGAACATTCTGCATTTCATGAGCAGAGTGGATTGTGGACCACTGTGCCCCATGTTGAAATTCAATAAATAATCATATTAATATTGTTTATAGCTTTCTTTTAAACATATTAACTTTAAAGTTAAATAAAAACAAGTATCTTAGCTTTGCAAAACAGCTGTTTTATAGGATTTATCTACAACCTTTAATTACTGAAACAATTAAAATATAATGTTGAAAAATTTTACTTTTAGAAGATCAAAACAACCAATTAGGATAAAATAGTTCAATCTGAGCTAAACATATTTTCTGAACACTATAAATAATCAGTGCAGTGCTGTTGTCTATTAGGATAGAAGAGAAGCTTAAAATTTTTTTAAATAAACAAAATATTAGGGGGGTGGTCCACTATGCCCATAGGTCCAGTGTGTACCAGTCTCCCCTATTATTTATTATTCTTTGACTTTTAAAATGTGTAATTTGCAAACAAACAAGTTCACCAAAGAGGAAAACTTCAGCAAAAGTATTTAAAAAAGTTTGTTAATAAACGCTTGGATCGAATTTGAGTTATAATAAAATTTTACAAAAATAACCTTTACTTTTCACAAAATGGGCCCCGGAAAAAAAAAAAAACCTGCATTGACCCCTGCACTATAACAGTTAATTTTCTTGTTACTTTAAAAAAATAAGCAAATAAATAATGTAAAAGTTATTTAAATATGATTCTATTTCTTAATTTTTCTGAATATTTTTATTTATTGACAGTTAAAAATAAAAGTTATCTAGGGTTTTAAAAATATTTTAAAAAGCATTTTCTTTAGATATTGAGCAGTATGACTAAATACTACATACTGAATATTCTGTGCATCCCTAATGGTATAGGTGCAGATTCACGGTCGCCACGTGGCGACTAAATTTTTTGCTGTGGCCACTAACTTTCGATGTTTAAGTCGCCATGTGATTTAAAAGTAATCCATTTCTGGTATTCCCAGTCCCCATCGTGAAATGTTGATATTTTTTTTTAAGATTAAGACCAAAACACACACATTATTGTTATCTTTTAATAACATTTCAGAATGATCTGTTTAACACAGCAAACTATTAAATATATTCGAATAGCAATGTTATTCGTAACATCTGATAATTTTATTTGACATAGACTGTGATTTAAATATATATATATATATATATATATAAACAAATGTTTGAAGTGTGTTTTTATTTTTATAGTGCAAAATATTCTCACAAATTCAGATTTTCTTTCATATGTACTTTTGTCTGGCAAAATCAAAATAAGAAATATTGTTTTTCTGATATTCCCTGCTATCATGATTGCTTAGCTTATCTACATATTGTTTTTTAAACCGTATCTTGCCCAACTTTATCTTCTGACAGTACATGATTTAAGATTTAATTAATATTCAAATTTTGTTGTACACGTGTTTATATTAAATAAATTACTTTACACTTTGAATTAATTATTATTATTTTTTTTTTTTAGTTTTTTACCCTATATAAACACTATTGTTTTTATGCATTTGTTTTACAATTGTGGCCACTGGATTTTTTGGGTTTAGGAGCCAGTGACTCCTTCCAAATGTTGGGTATCTGCACCTATACCTAATGGTTAATACACAAGTACCAAAAGATTAGTATCAAAGTGATTTGAAAAAATATACTCAAGCATAAATATCATATAATACACAATTAAAATATATATATATCTTTTATTGGGTATGTAAAAAAAAAAAAAAAAATGTGTCGGAACACAAGTTCAACAATGACAACAAATGAAGAAAAAAATGTAAAATTTAATACATATAGGATCAGAATTTTAATTGTTATACAATGTTCACTCACTCTAGAAAGAAAAAGGCAGGTTGTTAGAAAATAATAACAGCACAAATGAAGCAGAAAACAGTCATTGTTCAGTGAAAATGGGCATTACTTCAAGAAAAAAAAATTATTGTGTTGAGTAACGAAAAAAAAAAAAAAGGAATAGACGAGATACTGTCACGCACTGAAGTTTGGTGACTTTTTGATTGGCCTGCTTCCAAGCCCATGCCAAACCAATAATTTAAATACAAGCATAGTAGCCAAAGTTTGGCAACTATTTTCCTTTTTATAACTGATTAAAGAAATAAACTGTGTGAGTGTAAGACATCATAGCCAAAAACAGTACAACATTTATTTAATAATCTCCTGTTTTTATTAAAGAAAGAAGGAAGGTCTATGATTTTTTGCAAGCTTCTGGATACATTAATTTAGAAATACTCTGGTATTGGGGAAGATTTTAACAAGAGACCTCTGGATATAATTAAGGATGCATTTCGATATTTTAAAAAGGGTACGGTGCATTTTGCTAATTTTAGAGCAGGCAGGATGCTGCGCCCTTAAATATTGGTCTAGAAGGGACACTAAATTATAAATAAATACAGGGGAAAAAAAAGTAATTTTTTAAACAAGAATTACATTATTTATAGTATTAGTTTTAGTCTTAGCAAAATTTTATATATAGTTATTTTAGTGTAATTCTAAATTGTATGATAAATAATACACGAAACTGTTAACCCCTTTAAGGGCAAAGTATTTCAGTTGCAAACATGTTCAAAACTTTTTTTTTTTTTTACCCTTTGAAATCTGAATTTGTCAAATGAATTCATTTAAAAATAAATAATAGCTATTTTTTCCGTTCATGTACATCGTAAAATCTAAATATTATTCGAAAGTTCTGATAAATATTATGGTTTAGTGCATAAATAATCTAACACTGGCGTTCAAAGGATTCAGTGTGGTCAGGATTCATAATAGTGATAAACAAAACAATATGTAGTTCATTAACACTCAATTACTACTAAAAACAATTACATTATTGCTTTCGTTGTACCTGTGAGATTATATTTCTGCATATACAATTTATACAGCGACATTTCGGATGTATTTTTCCTTTTAAACACAATATATATATGACTGATGAAACTTACCGTAACATTAAGCCTAAATCTTGTATATATGTAAGATACAAGAATTTAGTAATTAAATGTTATATAAACTACACAGGAAAGTAAATAAAGAAATGAATAACTTACCTTTCACAAAAGTTGTCAGTATAATTACATCCAAGATTGCCGCTGTATACAATATAAACAACAGCCCCAGCCGCGGCGAGAGTGTCTTCAAACGACCTTTGACTTTCCGTTCCCGCATGCGCGCAGTTGCATTGAAGTAGGAGTACTTTTTCCATAAGATGAGCATAATACGTGTTATTCGCAAATCCATTGGATGAATCGAAAAGTATTTCCATTGGAGGTTGAAAAAAGCATTTCCTTTAGACGTCGAAAAAGTGATAGATATAATACGTCTATTGCAGGTCATAGACGTCTAATAGAAATCTAAATGAGAAATGGCTTATAGACATCTATTTGTTTAATGCTATGCATATCTAAAAGATGTCATGGACGTTATAGATGTATTTAGACTATAAATCGACATCTTATAGATAGAGTGTGCTGTCTGGGATGGTGTAGCCCTTTTTTACAAGACCTCTTACAGAGGCTCGGTGCCCCCCTCCCCCCCCCCCCGGTTGAAAAAAAAAAAAAAAATTCTCTTATTTGCTCATTTCAACACATATAGCATCTCTATTGATAGATTAAAAGGAAAAAAAAAGGAAGAAAAGGGTAGAAAAAAAAAATCTCAACAACTGCTGCACATTTCTTTCCCCTTTACCGCCCCCCCCTCCATGGCCGTGTGCTCTTTGG
This sequence comes from Maratus michaelseni, assembly GCA_963931845.1. Lineage (NCBI taxonomy): Eukaryota > Metazoa > Arthropoda > Arachnida > Araneae > Salticidae > Maratus > Maratus michaelseni. Next base: position 11,593,640 of record OZ007596.1, read on the forward strand.
GGGGCTATCAACTAAATAGAGGAAAAGAAAATAGATTATATTTAATAAGGAAATATTAATTCTTCCCACATTTAGCTCATACCATCACTTATAGCATGTCTTTTTAATTTTCCACAACTGCTGCACACATTTTCCCCTTTTCCGCCCCCCCATGAGAGTTCACTCTTTTTATTTTGGGGGGGGGGGGCTTTTTTTTTTTTTTTTTTTTTTTTTTTTTTTTTTTTTTAATTAACTCAACTTTTACCCCCACATGTAATATATCATGTGTTAAGTTTAATTGTTTCAGCATTCCACTTTGATTTTCCACCCACTGCGTTCAACCTTTTTTTTTATTAGTTTCCCCCCCCCTTCCCTTCTATTATTTTTTTTCGATCATTTTGGGGCGCTAGACACGTTGGTAGCGCTCTTTTTGCTATGTCTCCAACTGGAGCTGAGTTCCTTGGGGAGGGGCTTTCAACCTTTACAACTTTAACCCCCACATGTAATATACCATTAATTGTTTTTGTTTTTTTGTTTTGTTTCACTCAGCCTGTTCTTCCTATTTGTAATGGTTTCGGGTCGCCCAACACGATGGTGGGGCTCTTTTCATTTAAACTTCAAAAGTGGCTGAGTTACCCCCCACTCCCCCCCCTTCCCGTTGAGGGAAAATTAATTTAGCCTTTTATTTTGCTCGTGCATCACATATAGCAAGTCAATAGACAGCTAATTTCTCAACACTCCGTTGCAATCCACATTTCCCTTTCCTGAACCCCCTCCCCCATGAGCCGATTCTGTTCGGGGGGTGGGGATCTTTGCACTTTCTCAACTTTAACCCCCACATGTAATATATCATTGGTTAGGTTTCTTGGCTCAACAACTAATGATCAGCAGTCTGACTCATTTCTTTTTTTTTTTTCCCATCCTACCATGATCAAAATAGCTTTTTCAATTACTAATTAAAATTATTAAACGTTAAGTGTTCAGAGTTCCGCCTGCGATCCCCCCACCCCCCCACCCCCGTCTAGCTAAGACTGCGCTTCCCCGTCTCCTCTACAACACTTTAACACCATAAGTAGTGGAAATATACTAACAACACAGTAACTACAGATTTATCGTTAGTAAGTCATATCCCGCAACAAATCAAGTTGAGCAATAACCCAGTTTCACTTGTTAAAGCATCTATGTGCCTATTCAGAACAATTAAAGTACTAGTATCTCTCCTCATAGGCGCACATCAATTCAGCAACACCTTTTAAAAAACAGAAGGGAAAAAGAGAGGGAATGTAAAGGAAGAATTCTGTAATTCCCCCCCCCCCCCGCTGCTGGTACCAACAAATCCCAGGACCTTGTAAAAACAACAATTCAAACCACAAACATTAAACACTCGATCATTGAGGGTTCCCGTTATGCCTATAGCTATTTTAGTGAAGAGTAGATTTAAAACTGAAATTATTCATTTGTATTTTCAAATCCCCCTTTTTATTATTTTACAATCAAACACAGAGTTAGCCAATAACTTATGGCTGCAAAAATGCAATCAAACATGAACACTAGGTCAGCATCAAATCAAACACAACTTAAACAGGTAAAAAAACCAGTTGATGCTAAGATAAAAATAAAAGAGTCTTCCAAAAATGCTAACAAAACATCCGGTAGTGCAGGCACACCAGGCAGTTCCCGGTCAATTCAGGACAAAGAAAAATTAAAGAACAAAACAAAGACAGAAGAGCAAAGCAATCAATCAGCAGTCAATCTAGATAAGTACTTTGAGGAAGACGACACTGTAACTGAATGCGAAGAAACGGATTCGGAATCAGAAACGAGCAAAACTAGTAAACAAGTTGCACTTGAAATAGTTAATGCCCCCGAGGTACGCGGTACGAAGATGGAACTCCAAAAGCTATGTGATGCCCCAGAAACAGGGAAAAGAAGATCAATAACAGTTGAAAAAGCGCTCAGAGCAATAAGTTACATCAGAGTTATAGAAAAACGAACCACAAGATTGCCGAAAATCGTCTGCAGAGAGATAGATAAAGCATTGGAAATAATCTCAAGATCAATAGTAGAACTCGAAGTCAGAGCACAGCACGCAGAGGCGCAGAACGATATATTGGAAAACATGACGCACAGGCAGACAGAAAAGGCAGAACACGATTCAGCAGACGAAGTACATGGGAGAGAACGGGAGATAAAAACAAACAAACCTCCAATTAACTACGCAGAGGCAGTAAAAGCAGCCACATCAACAATTATCATACAGGCAAAAGAGGACAGAACAGCTGAGGAAGTAGAAAAACAAGTTCTTAACCATTCCAAGGACCATCACGGTAATGTTAAGAGTGTACGAAAAATCAGGAATGGGGTAAAGATCATGTGCGAAAGCGCAATGGCCGCACAGGAGCTTAAAAAGACAATTACTGAGGATCAAGAGGTAAGCGAAGCGCTAGAAATAAAAAACGCAAGCCTGAGGAAAAAAAGAATAATCATTTTCAACGTCCCGAATTGGGTCCCTGAAGACCAGGTAACATCAAAGCTCGCACGCATTCTAGGGGTTAATAATGATGAATACAACGAAGATGTCTTCAAACTGATGAAGCCGTTGGCGGCCAAGAATGAGAAAATACACATTCCAGTCACTCTTCCCGAACCTCTGGCGGACCACCTGCTTAAAAAAAGGACGGTTTGTCTGGGGTTCAAAGAATGCCCGGTGAAACATTTCGTAACAATCCAAAGATGCCACCAATGCCTCGGTTTCGACCACGTGGCATTACAATGTCCAAACACACAGATGTGCTCCAACTGCGCAGGGGAACACAGCTACAAAGACTGTAAATCGAGACGCAAAGAATGTGCTATGTGTCGTCTATATAACTGGACCAACAAAGGATGGCTGAGAGCTCAGAAACCAACAGACCATTCGACACATTCAGGACACTGCTGGGTGTACCAGACACTACTGCAAATACGACAATTAGAACTTCAGGAGGGTAAGAGGCAGCTAACAAATGGCTTAGAGGTGATACAGGGGTTAGTCTCAATTCACACGTATAGGGGCAAGCCACGAATTGCTAGGACCACTAATGAAGAACACGGCAGGTATCAACGCAGGGACGAACTAAGAAGAAAACATCATGCTTAATACCGCCTCAAATAATCACATAAACATGCACTCACAGAATGCAACACAAACACGAAGACCAGACGTCCTAAACGCCATACAGATCAATCTTCACAACAGCAGCCATGCCACAAACGAATTAGGGGGATACATGGGAGCAGAAGGAATACATGTTGCTATGTTACAAGATTACTACCAGAACAAGGAGACAGGACAAATAGCAGGTATAAACCCAAAACATTGGTCAATAACAAAAACGAAAACAAACAAATCAGCCATCATAACAAAGTTAGGATCAAACCCGATAACGCTAAGTGAACAAGAATTTGTATCAGCCATAACTATCGAAAACAATAAAGAAAAACTAACAATTATCAACACATATGCTCCCCCCTCAGCCGATTTCTCAGTGGTGCTTTCAGAAATTGAGAACACTATGAAGATAGCATCGGGAGAAATCCTGCTAGTGGGAGACTTTAATGCACATTCACAAGCATGGGGATATGACAATATCGACGACAGGGGACAAAAACTCACAGACTTCATCCTTCTTAATTCACTTTTTGTCCAGAATCCACCAGGTGCCCCTCCCACTTTCTGCACTATGAGGAATAAAAAAGAAATTAAGGGATGGCCGGATTTAACGATAGCAACACTTAAACTAGGGAACAAAATTAAGGACTGGGAGGTCAGCGAGGACGAATCTCATAGTGATCACAAATTAATAAAATTTAAAATTCAACATGACAACACCAGCCACCACAGACACAGATTAGAAACAAAACATGGAAAACATGAAAAATTTGACAAAAACATAAAAAAAATCAGAAATAAATATATCAAAGAGTTAAAAAAAGTATCGGAAATAGACCAACTAGATAATATTACCCTCAGACTTCAAAATGAAATCACAACCGTAGCGATTAACTGCTATAAAAAACGGTCAACACCCGATATAACAGCCCCACCATGGTGGACAGATGAAATTAAAACGGCAAGAAACAGAGTCAGGGCCTTCAGGAGGCGATATCAAAAACAAAAAGACGAAGAGCTAAAATCTGAACAACACATAGAATACAAAAAAGAAAGAGCAAAACTAAAAAAAATAGTCCAAAAAACAAAAATTAAAACCTGGAAAAGATTCTGTGAGGACGCAACAAACAGATACGGGTCCCAGTATAAACTAGCATCGGGAAAAGTTACGAAACCCCCAAGACTTGTAAACATCTTACCAGATAACAAAACAGTAACAATAAAGGAAACTCTTAATCACTTTCTAAACAACCTGTTTCTTACAGACCCGTCAACAGAACATAAACTTATACCAGCCCCCCCAGATTTAATGACTCAAGGCCCCCCGTGATAACGAAACAGGAATTAAACCGAATAATAAGAAATATAAAACAAAACAAGGCACCAGGGTATGATTACATAGATTATAATTTAATTAAAAGAATACACAATGCAGAACCACAACTTTTACTAACGCTTTTCAACACATGCCTCAAACTTAACTATTTCCCAAAATCTTTCAAAATAGGTACAGTAGTACTATTTCACAAAGCTGGTAAAGACACCAAAGATCCAAAAAATTACAGACCAATATGCCTACTACCAGCATTCAGCAAAATATTAGAAAGAATAATACATGGTAGAATAAACCACCATCTAACAACTAGTAATTTTTGGAGCGCCAAACAATACGGGTTCAAACAGGGAATATCAACAGAACAAGCACTAGACGAACTTATTAACAAAATTAAACAAGACAAAGAGGAAAAATATCAAACACTGCTAATTTCTATGGACATTAAGGGCGCATTTGACAATATAAGTTGGCCGATAATAGCCAAAACCCTAAAACAATCTCCCTGCCCCACATACTTAATTAATTGGATCATTAGTTTTCTGGAAGATAGATACGTAACATTAGAAGAAAATGGTATAAAAATAACAAGGCAAACATTCGGCGGATGCCCACAAGGCAGCTGCCTGGGACCACTTCTGTGGCTGCTAATAGCAGATATAGCACTTAAGAAGCAATGGGGTATAAATGTCAGGATTCAGGCTTTCGCAGACGATTTTATACTAATCTTAAGATCAAAAACAAAAGAAGAACTTATAAAATTAGCAAATAAAATAATAAAAAAATTTAACGAGTGGATAACAAACAATAGATTAACATTAAATTGGGACAAAACAGAATTACTGTACCTAAATAGAGGACACACAGGGAATCTCCCAACCGAAAATTCATACAACATAGAGGGCATTGAATTCAACGGTAAAAAGTTAGAGGTCAAAGAACAAATTAAATATTTAGGGGTAATGATACACAAGAATCTAAACTGGCTCCCACATTGCCAACAACAAACAAAGAAAATCAGAAAATCATTTTGGATGATGGGACGGATGGTCTCTAAGGGATGGGGTCTACAACCCAACATAATTAAAATTTGGTATAGGTCAGTAGTGGAGAAAACACTTACATACGCCGCCCCAATATGGGGGCATAACCTGAATAGACGCAGCAAGGAAGTATTATCTAGCTGTCAAATGCACTTTGCATTGGCCATAGTCAAAGCTTATAGGACAGCCTCAACAGCGGCACTTCAGGTTCTATCTGGCCTGATTCCAATTCACCTTCAAGTACAATACGAAGCAGCTTACGGCACTGTCTCAAGATTACGCAAAACAGTAAACATATACAACACAACTATCCATCACACGGACTATGTTAAAAAGATCAACGTTTGGCACAACCACCCAGCAGAAACAGTAGAACCAAGATTCGGACACAATCTAAGAGACATAGTCGTATACACAGACGGTTCGAAATTGGAATCAGGCGCTACGGGATCGGCTTTCGTAGCATACAAAAATGAACAAAAAATCAAGACATGGTCGGTGCCACTAAGAAAGTGCAACAGTGTCTTCCAAGCCGAACTACTGGCCATACTGAAAGCCGCAGAATGGGGTAATACCACAGGGCAAGATTACAGCATACGCTCGGACTGCATGTCAGCAATACAAGCATTAAGCAAACCCTTTAACGTAACTGAAATAATAGATACAATACAACAAACAGTAAAAAAATCAAATAATAAATTTAAAATCAGCTGGGTCAAGGCTCACGTGGGCATCCAAGGAAACGAGGATGCTGACGAATTGGCCAAACAAGCAGCACAAAACCCATACAATGCAATCCCTTACCACATGGAGAAACCAATAACAAAACTAAAGAGAACCCTGAAAGAACTAACAATTAAGCAATGGCAGTTCGAGTGGGACTACGGGGACACAGGCAGGCTGACACACAGGTACTTCCCTAAAGTGGATACACACAGATTGATAAGCTGCAAACTACTTTCTCAAGTCTACACAGGCCATGGCGCGTTTCCAGCATATCTGCACAGATTCGCACTGGTGGAAACGCCAGATTGTGAGTGTGGATTGATGGGAACTTCCAAACACTACCTCATAGCCTGTCCACTCACACAAGCACTCCATCTGGTAGGCATAACACCAAACAACGAGCAACTTTGGCACAAACAGCTAGCTCAAAACAAACATGTACAAGCAAAAGCCAAAACAGTGATCAGATGGTTAATTGATAACATAGACTTAATTTCACACTAACGTGAAGCAAAACTGAACAAGCCCTTCTCACCATCCACACAAGATTAATTCCTCAGCAGCAACAGTAATCTAGCGTAGTGCATAGCGAAATAATAAAAAGCAATTAATAGAATCCTCTATTTTTGCACAAAAAGGCATTAAAAGAACTTTACTTTTACTGCACCAAAAAAACTATAAAAAAATATATACTAAAAGCACAATGTGCACAAAAAAAAAAAAAAAAAAAAAAAATTAACGAAGCCATGTACGCTAATGGCGCCTGGTGCATGTAAAATCCGTCGTGGGTGCAAAGTCCTCCAAGTTCCCTTTGAATTATACCTCTGGAGGTGCCTAGTCAGGTGAAGGTCTCGTCACCTGATCAAGGTTCTAAATTACGAGACCAATTCCTTTCTCTTTTTTAAAATTTAAATTTCTTTTTTAAACCTGCCATTTCAGCGAGGTTGGATGGATGCCGTGAGCTGTCAAGTAGAGAAACTGTAGCAAACCACTAGAGAACACTACAGACAAGATGTAATACATAGCGGAAACACAAATATTTAAACTGAATTATATAAACCTGTCTATATTAGCAACCATAGTCAGTGTGAATATGGCCCGAAAGCAAGCCCCTTTCCTTATTCGACAACATACCCAGATACCCATAATTAATAACAAACTAGAACCGGCCAACACAGTATCAAAGTAACTCTCACGAAATACCGTTGCAGCCAAGGACACCCAAGAAGCTAATCAGGTGGATCTCCGTTATGAGGAGATTAGGCGAATTTCGCCCCGCGGCCAGGTATACAAACTCGTTGAGCTGGGCATAATGCCCGGCAGGTAGGGGCCTGGTCTGCGGTTTAATAATAATAATAATAAGATACTTTTCACGTTGCGACGCATAAGCGAAAAAAAATATAAATTGGATCGCTATATCTTTACCCGGGAGTGCGGCAAATCGACGTACAACTGTGAGAGACGCATACAAAAGGACTTATAAATGAGAAGATACGTATAAGTGAGAGATTAGTGTACTGTAATTTTTTTCTTCTTTTTATTTATCATAACATTACTATAAAAAGTTTATGAAATGTATATCAGAAAAATGAAGTAGCCGGATGTAAAACAAGGTAGCTAACAAAATGCAAGATCAAGATATTCAATATTTAGTTTATTTAAAAAAATCTATAAACAAAACTACTGTTATTGCATCCTCTAAAATAACCGATTTTTTTATTTTTTTTTAAATGCCAGGACCTTTAGTAGTTTTGTCGTACACTTTTTATTTTATAAGACTTTTGGTATTTTAATAACTAAAACTTGTTGCGCTTTGGGTGCCACAACAATAATTCTTGTACAATTTCCATACGCAAGAAACGTCCTATTATTTATGCATAGCATTAAGTCCTTTTATCCATTTAAAACTATTAAAATACTAAAAACAGTATTTTTTTTTTTTTTTGAGAATCTTAAATTTTGTAAATTTGGCATGAAGTAAGCCTATAAAGGATAGGAAATTATTTTATTTTATTTTATTTATTTATTTGCGTCTTTAAAACATTGAGTAATTATTAATATTCTCAAGGCTTATACTCATAATGTAATTAAGTTTTCTATATCAAGTTTGAAAATTCATCTTTTTTTAGCAATTAAAAAATATTACCTAGAAAACATTAAAAATTTGCCCTTTTTCTCGGCAGTCAGGGGGTAAAGCGGCGGCCACTGAGTCGTAATTTCGTATTGCAAATAAATGTTTGTGTTACTCTATTACATGTGACGGAAATGAAAAAATTCCGATGTTTGCAAATATGAATGTATATGCATGAAATCATGATTTCATTTTCGTCTGATGTAAATAATGTGTTAAATGCCGAAGAGAAGATTTAATTAAACATCGAAAAGAATATTGTATCGGTGCTTTACAAAATTTTAATAAAGTGATATAACTTTATATTTAAATTGTGTTATATAATTGATTTAATAATGCATTGAAAAATTCTGTTATTTACAACAACATATCAAATACATTTTCCAATTGTATAATCGAAATTTAGGTTTTAAAAGAAACCTAATCGTTTTAACGAGGGGCTATCTTTATCTCTGTTATCTTTATCCCGACAGGAGGCACTGCTATGCTGCATTTTTCGCGATTTCAGCAATAGCTCTATCTCAAGAACTAATGCACTTATTTTCATCAAACCTCAGATTCAGTTAGACCTTAACATAGACGTTGTTTACGTTTTGGTGTAAATAGCCCAACAGGTGGCGCTGCTATGCCACTTTTTTCATTATTATCATGATAGCTATATCTCAAGCACTAATGCACGGATTTTTATCAAACTTCAGATTCTGTTAGATCTTGACATATGTTGTTGTTTATTAGGTTTTGGTCTAAATCTCCCTACAGGTGGCGCTGGTATGCTGCATTTTTCAGGACTTACACGATTTTAGCAATAGCTCTATCTCAAGAACTAATGCACTTATTTTCATCAAACCTCAGATTCAGTTAGACCTTAACATAACTAGTAAATTGTGTTAAAAAAGTGCTTGAAGTGGAAAATTCTGGTGTAATTGTTTTTAGTGGCTTATTTTATGTTTTTTGGGGTGCTGATTACGAATCTGAAGTTGTCCAACAAAATTTCTTTCGGCAATTTTTTTTCTTTTTTTTTTTTTACAAAAAACCTGTAAAAAACGGACATTTTTCGATTTTTTCAAAATAACTCCAAAATTGTGCATTTTGTGTGACAGTCGGCAGTCTATGAATTAAAGAGAATAAAATTTCCTACATTTCATGTATTGACAGTTATTTTCTATGATCAATGGTTTAGTCGTGAGAGTGCCGCAAAAATGGGTATTAAAAACAAAAACTGTAAGAAAACGGGAATTACGGCACTGTATGTCGATGTAACATGGAAACAAACCATTTAACGCAAATATTAACCATCAGTGATATTAAAGATTATATGATTGACTATATTTTATGCATTTAAAGTAGGGGAAAAGTGCTGTTCCGGCACCAGTGGAAGTTGGGAGCAGTGGAGCAGCTCCACCTAGTTTCATGAGTCGCAGTTGCTCCTCCTCCGGATAGATCTTACTCTAAGAGGTGATAAAATTTTGTAAAAAGAGGTTAAATTAGGTAAAAGAGGTAAAGTTAGGTAAAAGCGGCAAAAAACAGTACTTTTCGGAAAATGGTAAAAAACACATTTTTTTTACAGCCTTTCTGTTCATAAGACCTAAAAATAAACATTTCACTGTATATATTATACTATACTTTAAAAAAGTAGATAAAATTCTCTACAATTTATGTGCAAGTAATTTTCTTGCATCATGAATAGTTATGAAAAACGCAATGACGAATGCACGAAGTAGTCATCCGCCTTCGTATTGAAAGCATATAACTTAAATGCATCATTATACATGTGTGCAGATATGTAAAACGTTGATTTTAGGTTATATTGGTACAAAAACGATAAATAGTGATTTACGATTGATTAGTATGAAAACTGTTTAATCTTAAATAATATAGTAAATTAGGTAGGTATATATTTTATACAATATTAATTATTAAATTATTATTAACATTGAAATGAACTTGTCAGTCAAACCGAGTCCTCTTGGCGAATGGTTTCATGGTTTCTGATGGTATGCCTTCTAGGTCTTCTACACCTATAAAAAAGAAATTAATTATATAATAGCTATTTACGCATATGGGCGCGAAAAGCCGTTTTTGTCCCGAGGATCGAAACTTATACTCCGGAGAAGAACTGGTGCGTACAATATTTTTTTAAACGGTGGAATTAATTATAACTAAGTTAAGATTCATACAGCATTTTATCATAATATTATTTTTACCTCTTTTTAATATCAGCCCTCTTTTACAGCTCATTTCAGGAATCGGTCATTTTTGGACCGCGAATCAAGGAGCGAATAAGCTATTATTCTAGGTACCAGCGTTTAAAAAAATAATTAATGACTTAGTTTTAATTGTTTAAAAACTGAATAGTTATGTACACTGTATTGGGATACATATTTTGACCACACCAAATTAAAAATGGATAAAAAAATAAATGTGAAATTGAATGATTTATGTATAATTAACTTCAAGTACTTCAGGGTATTCCGGGTCATCCTAGTTTTCTTCTATTTCAATATTTGGCATGTTATTACAACTGCTCTCGCAGTTCAGACACATATTAGAGTAGTTGAGGCCTGCTTTTTTACATCCACAGTTTTTATGGCATGTCTTCTTGCATTTGCAAGAAATAAGTTTTAGAACGGCTTGAGGTGCTGGTGGCTCTAACATGGTTATTTGCTCAAGACCATCTTTGGTGCTTTTCCAACCCCATTGTTCAGGAATTTTTTCATTCCAAAGCCATTGCTGAACTTGAAAATACACCCTTAAAGAATGTTGTTTAGCTGCAGCCTCAGTAGTAGATAGGGACGCCAAATGGGTTGATGCCTTTTATGCAGACTTAAGGTAGCATAGATACCTCAATTTGTTTAATGACGTGGTTTCCTTGTCAGATAATTGCTCATATTTTATTTGCGTTCATCTTGAGCTTAACAACACTGTAATATTTCCTTTTTTGGACAGCATTATAAACTGTTCTTTTTAAAAGCATATTGGTTTTAAAAAATTGTATATTTCAGTAAATATCTTTTTAAAATGGCGAAAATCTGTTGCATATTTGCCTGCAAGGAAACTGCCATTTCAGAAATTTCTAGAAAACGGGGAGGGGTGGCGGGAGCAAAAACATGCACATATATAAATGTTAAGTTTTGAATTAAAAATATTGTTTGTGTGTCTGAAGAGGATTCATTATTATATTTATGTAATTGTTCAATTGATTTTTTTAAAGTGTTTATTGCTATTTTCCACAAATTACTGTTCTTCGATGATTTTCGATAGTTTTACCTCCTGTACCTAATTTTACCCCATTTTTCAGAATTTTATCTTCTCTTAGAGTACGAGCTCTCCGGAGGAGGAGCACCTTTGACTCTTGAGAGGAGGTGGAGATACTCCACTGCTCCCAACTTCCACTGGTGCCAGATCCGCACTTTTCTCCTACCTTAAATGCATAAAATATAGTCAATAATATAATCTTTAGTATCACTGATGGTTAATATTTGCGTTAAAAGGTTTGTTTCCATGTTACATCGACATACAGTGCCGTAATTCCCGTTTTTTTACTCTTTTATGTTTTTAATACCTATTTTTGCGGCAATCTCACGGCTAAACCATTGATCATAGAAAAATAACTTTCATTACATAAAATGTAGGAAATTTTATTCTCTTTAACTCATATACTGCCGACTTTCACCGAGAATGCATAATTTTGGAGTTATTTTAAAAAAACCGAAAAAAGTCCGTTTTTTTTACAGGTTTTTTGTAAAAAAAAAAAAAAAAAATGTGCCGAAAGAAATTTTGTTGGACAACTTCAGATTCGTGTTCAGCACCCCAAAAAACATACAATAAGCCACTAAAAACAATTACACCAGAATTTTCCACCTCAAACTACAATTTGACTGGGCTATAGACATTGTTTACGTGTTGGTGTAAATAGCCCAACAGGTGGCGCTGCTATGCCACTTTTTTCATTATTATCATGATAGCTATATCTCAAGCCCTAATGCACGGATTTTCATCAAACTTCAGATTCGGTTAGATCTTGACATATGCACCCAGAAAAAGGAATTGATTAAAAAAACAAAACCCGTTTTGTTGAGTACATTTTGGTTGTTTTAGTCAAATTTTTAGTTCAAGTAAAAAAATTGGTTTTGTTGCTTGGACAAAAAAATATTGTTAACACTCGTACAAAATTTTAACAAAATTTCACCAATTTTACTTGAACTAACAAAATTTGTTTCTTTTAATTTTACAATATTTTTGTAATTCCAGCAAAATTTTGTTATTTTTGAAAAATTTAAATTCTTGTGTAGTAGCCATATCTCTCTTACGTAACTTGATTTATTTGACTTATATAGCTATATAATTACATGATTAACATAATTTTGGTGTAATTAAAACTTTTTTTTCACTTTGACGGACAAAGGTAGTTTTAAAAATCCCCCTGTCCCATTTATTACCGTCTTCTATCTTTGCAAGAAGAAAGAATTGGATTCATGAAAATTTTCGATTTCCGGTTGTCCTGAACGCGATTTCGCTGTTTTTATCTCAAGAACTAATGCACGGAATTTAATAAAACCTTTTATTCAGTTACTTTCTGATATAAATTGTTGCTGATTACTTTTTACTTTAAATCGCGCAACAGGTGGCGCTGCTATGTTGCATTTTTCGTGATTTCTGCAATAGCTCTATCTCATTTTCAGCAGTCAAATACGCCTGTAATCTTTGAATAATAACAAGGAAATTTTTATCCTGCTTTTTACAGGCGTAATTCACTGCTGAAAATGAATAAAAAATTAACTATGTGTTGCCGTATGCTGTGCTTTGTACTGTCGTCTCATGTTTGCCGCAGAAATTTGCGTGCTCCTTATGACATTCCATCTTGTGCTGCGATTGCAGCCGTTCCGACATATACAAGATTGAGAAATGCCGAACTCAGATATCGTTCCTGGTAGCGCAGTGGTAAAGCGTTAGGCTGCTGTTCTGAGGACCCGGGATCGACTCCCGGCATGGGCAATTTTCATTCTCTCGGTTTGCGCTTGAAAAAAAGCCCGATAAAATTCACTTGTTATTGTTCAAGGTTTACAAGCGTAATTCACTGTTGAAAATGAATTAAAAAATAGTTAAAATTGCATATGTAGATTGGTTCATTTAACAAATGTTTTTGTAGTAAAAACAAAACAAGTTCGTAATATAACATATTTTATTGATTAAACAAACAAAATATAGTTTGTTGAAAAAAGAAAATAGATTGTTAAAATAATACATAGCATATATCTATGTAACAAAAATAATTTTGTTAATTCAAGTAAAATTGAACCATTTTACTTGAATTAACAAAACATTTTTTTGCTGTCGATACAAATTTTTTTTTTGGAATTGCAAAAAAAAATCAACAATATTTTTTTTGTTGATTCAAACGAAATTTCCATTGACCCATATTTAAACAAAAAGTTTCGTTGGGGCAAACAAATTTTTGTTGATTCAACAAAACTTTTTTCTGTGTGTGTTGTTGTTTATTAGGTTTTGGTCTAAATCTCCCTTCAGGTGGCACTGCTATGCTGCATTTTTCAGGACTTACACGATTTTAGCAATAGTCATATCTCAAGAACTAATGCACGGAATTTAATAACACTTTAGAATCTGTTAGACTTTGATATAAATTGCTGCTGATTCGTTTTTAGTGTTTGCGAAACCTGTGTGAGATAGAAGAAAGTTTTGGGATTGACACATCCGACTAGTTTTAAGTGTGGTTGTTCTTAAGATTTGAAATCATTACAAAATATATTAATTTTAATAATGGGTTTTCTGTAATTCGCAGAAAACACATAAATGTAAAAATATTGTTATAAAAACACCACGCTTTTATTAGTGTACTTAATGGAAAAATAAGCCAAATTTAAAATTAATGTTTTATAAATAGTATTCCTTGATATTTACTTGACATACCATTTCCAATGCGGTTGTTCTCGTGTAATATGCACATATTAAAGTGAGTGAGGAAATGAGTGGGAAAAATTACGTTTTTGCTCATTTTACTTTTAATACATAACAGCATAAAATAATCGAAACGTTCTGAAAATATGAAACTATTGTATACCTATCATGTACTATTGTATAAGAAATATGCAGAATTTCTAGAAGTGTAGCATATCAGAAAGTGAGTTTAATCTATTACAAAATACCATCATTAGACAAATTTACCAAATTAAGTTAAATAAAGAGTGTAACAGACAGTAAAAAATGTGTATGTAAGCATTGTTTTTTGTTATACAATAAGGTATATTTTTAAAAAGATGTCTGGTTTAAAGTATTTTAGTATCTACAATTATTTTCTTTCTGGTTGTTCATTGTTGGAAGATTGTTTAAATTTATTATACAAGATGAGAAACACACGATTATGTAATACATTTTAATGTATTTGAATTGTGTCGATTTGATTGTTTTAAAAGAAGTGCTGTCAATGCCATCGTAGTTTTTACATGTACAATATATACATAGTGATATAACATGGATATACAAACTGCGATGGTGATATGAGCTCATTATGTCAAAACAAATTAAATTTAAGTAATGGAAATACTTTAACATTCGCTAAGTAAACTTACGTTATAGATCTCATCTTGTATATGATATTTAGGTAATCTTCAAAATATATTAAATCAGAGACACAATAAATATAGATATTAAAACATGTTTGAAAAGTTAAAAAATTTTACAAAAAAGGAATTATATTGGAGAGAGAGAGTTTTTGGCCTCTTCTTCTATCGGGAGAAGAAAAAAACAAACAAAAGTTCTACCGGCCTGTACCGGGAGGAAATGGTAGCTTTCATAGTCCATGTTTTTAAAAATTCAACTCATTTTACTGTAACATCCGAAGCTAAAATGCTTGGAACCCGATTATAAAAGACTTAACCCCGGTTTTCGCTAATACTGAATTTGAAGGCGAATTTCAGCATGAGATTTACAGCCTAACAAAAATCAGATTATTTCAAAATGTCACTTACACTCGAGTTTAAAACTGCCATATCTCGACCATTTTATAAGTTAAAGTCAAAACAAAAAATTTTCCGGACTCCTTATATAACTATCTAACACTTAATGGAAACAACGCTTTTAATGTATAATTTTTTATACATCTTTTTGAATTAAAAAAAAAAAAAATTGCCGCGAATTTGAAACAAGATGGCGAATGAAGTTGGCCAACGAACTCGGTCGAGACCTTGGTATGTTCTGTACATATGATCAGTCACATTCATATCGGTTTATAAATACGAGAGGTACAGCATAACAATCATCAGATTGTTTCAAAATCTCAGTCACGCTATAAATTCAAACTACCATTTCTCAGCCATTTTTTAAGATATAGCCAAAACAAGAAATGTTCCAGAATCGTTGGATCACGTTCTAACATGTAACAGAAACATGTTTTTCAATTTATAATTTGTTTGTACAACTTTTTGAATCTTTAAAAAATAAAATTGTTTTAACTGGCCGCCATTTTGAAACAAGATGGCAGATAAATCTGACCAAGAACTCGATCGATACCTTGGTATGTCCTATGCGCATACTCAGTCATATCCAAATCGGTTCCTAATTAAGAGAGTTACAGCATGACATACGTCATATATATATATATATATATATATATATATATATATATATAAATCAACATTTTAACGGAGGGTGGTTTGAGGGTCTAGAGCTTATGATAGCTGAAAATATACCAAAATTTTTTGGAATTGCTTTCCTCCAAACGGCTGCAATAGGTAGATTTTTGTAATGAAAGCTACCTAAAAGATATACCCATGAGTTACCCAAATTCTTTATTAACTTACTTTGCATTAATATATAAATGTTAGTAACATTAATATTTTTATAAAATTTTATTTATGAAATTTAATAATAAATACAATAGAAGGCGTAACTGCATATATAACTATACAAAACTCAATCATTTGCATTTTACTTATTTTAGTAGTTATAAATTATAGAATTCTATAAAAATGCATTTTTAAGTTATACAAATTTTGAATTAAATAATCTTTCTCTCCGTGCACTAAATTAAAAAAGGTTTTGCTC
This sequence comes from Maratus michaelseni, assembly GCA_963931845.1. NCBI lineage: Eukaryota > Metazoa > Arthropoda > Arachnida > Araneae > Salticidae > Maratus > Maratus michaelseni. The sequence goes on from OZ007596.1 coordinate 11,610,064, forward strand.
GTTGAAAAGCACTTAAAATACTGAAACCCATAAAATTTCCTCCATAGAATATGAAAGTTGGCAAGTATGCCTATCACATCTTAATATAAAAGATAACGAGTAGAGTCTTAAGAGGGATGATTGCTTTCAAGTTTCTCCTTAAAAATGAAATATCGCACGACAGCTTTTAAAATATGACGAAAGCAAGAGACCATATCTCTTAAAATAGATTAATTTAAAATATAAATGGAAAAATATAAGTTGAATTTCTGAATTTAAATATCTAAATAATTTAATAAAATTTCTAAAATCTAAAGTATAGAAATATTTCTGTAGTATGTTTACTTATTTTAATAGTGATAAATTATTGAATTTTATAAAAATGCATTTTTAAGTTATACAAATTTTGAATTAAATAATCTTTCTCTCCGTGCACTAAATTTAAAAAGATTTTGCTCGTTGAAAAGCACTTAAAATACTGAAACCCATAAAATTTCCTCCATAGAATATGAAAGTTGGCAAGTATGCCTATCACATCTTAATATAAAAGATAACGACGCTTTTAAAATATGACGAAAGCAAGAGACCATATTTCTTAAAATAGATTAATTTAAAATATAAATGGAAAAATATAAGTTGAATTTCTGCATTTATAAATATCTAAATAATTTAAATAAAATTTCTAAAATCTGAAGTATAGAAATATTTCTGTAGTATGTTCATGAAAGTTTTCCTTTCCCACGAGGTTCGAAAAACATGAACAATTTAGATAAATGCTGTTCACGATGATAAATTCATTTAGAAAATAATTTTGAATACATAAAGAAAGAGATATTTATTAGCTAATTATTTTTTTATTTTTATAGAAATAAAAATTTAGTATTACTTAGAATTATCCCTTTTGTGGAATCCTTTCAGTTTTACCGTTTTTAAATGAATTTTTTATAGTATTATTACTTAGACCATTCATAATAATGTTATGATGGTATCTTTAAATAATGGTATCTTTAAATGTTCTTATGTGGTTGCAAATATTAAATTTATAACAGAAAGACTCAATTTTTAAACTGCCTACATAAAAAGAAAGAATAATATAATCCGATATTCCGGTGATCCATAAAGCATCAAAATTCCAATTGTACCATTTCGATTAAAATAAAACATTCTAGTTACTGGGAGTTTATTGAAGGGAAATGCTAAAAAATACCTCATAATTGTCTTATATGTGTCTTTTTTATTGATATGTCCTGCATTCGATATTCTAATGAATATCTGTAATTTAAGTATTAATTATAGGAGTCCGCAAAACAGAGCTAGGATTTTAGAAGCGCTTCGAAATATGAGATACATATTTTGTAGGAGAACAACATTTATTAGTATATATGTTAATTATTTTTATGAAGTGTATTTTTATTAAGATACATCCAATTATAATCACTGTAAATCTTGTCTACTGATTGGAGATTGAGCTACTAGAAGAATGACCACAGGTATTTTAAGCAAAAGTATTCATCAGTTGCGATGGCAATAGCTGTTTTCTTAACACACCTGTTTAACATCACCGTGTTGTGTAGAAATCATATCCTGAAATCAATTATGTTTATGCTCGTCTCAAATAAAGTACTCTGTCGTTATGTAATTTTTCCAGTAACGGAAAATATTTCTAAAACTTAAAAAACTTCATGTACTTTTGTCCATTGATTTTGTAAATATTTAACTGATGAATTGTGCATCATGTTCTAAAGGTTCGAATGAAGTGTTCGAAGAATTGAGGAACAGAATATTATATCGAATCCGATGTTATACTATAAATACCGAATGGTGATTACGTAGTTCCTTTGATACCAACTTCCACACTCAGATTTCTGTCCTCTACGACATAAAATTCGAAGCGTACGCGTATTTTTGCTTGTTTCAATAGACACTTGGTTTCAAAATGATATGAACACTCAGTTTTTTAAGCATAAAAAATAAGAAAATGTTACAAAACAAACTGAAGTCTAATCAATATTAGAAATAGAACAAATCGTTTTATTTTATAACAAAATATAATTGAAACAACGATTTATACATAAAACAAACTGCATTTTTCCATTTTGAGGTGTTTCATAATGATATGAACATTGAACATTGGATAAAAATATAGATTAATAGCCAGTGTATGCGCCAGATCTTTTAATTAATGTACAAACGCGATCAGGCATGGAGTGGACCAAGCTTTTTAATATATTTTGATCATTTTCATTCCAGAGGAAGATGATAGAAGCTTTTATTTCTGAAATTGTGGCATACATATTTCCGTATGCGTAAACCTCTTTAACCAGTAGCCTCCGTCCATTTTCCACTGGATTTAAATCAAGAGAAACAGATGGCCATGGAATTACATGTACACCTTTATTAAGAAACCATTCTCAAGTGCTGTTTGCAGCGTGGATGGATGGATTGTCTTCTTGGAACATCCAGAAAGGCCCGCCAATTTCTTCAGCAAATGACAGCCAATTTTCTTCGAGAAGATCTTGGTAGGTTAATATACTTTCTTGTTTTTTAATCCGATGTATATTTCTCGAGTTATTTGACCGTTTCCAGACTTTTCAATGGAAGCGACTCTCATTGCATTTTACTCGATTACAGAGCCATCTACGTTTTTTTGAAGAAAATGTTAAGAACAAATGTTACTCATTTTCTTCCGTAGAATCTGAATTTGCAATATAAAAGGGATTTATCATTTCAGATTTCAAAGTTTGCCCCCTTTTCCCCCAGGGAGCAAAGTTGGGGAGGGGAGGGTAACTGTCATATCCGGAAATAGATTTTTCAAAAATATTGAACATGCATTTTTTCGTTTTTCAATCCAATGTATATTTCTCGAGTTATCTAACCGTTTCCAGACTTTTAGGTCACCCTATATATAACGACCCTCACTGTTTTATGATACTCATTAGGTATACCAATATATAGATTATATATAATAGGTTATACAATTCTTGTTAGTACTCTTATATTGGAACTTCAAATGTGCATAATAGAGCTTAAATGAAATTAATTTTCATTATTTGTTTCCTAAAACGTATGAAGATATTTTTCTTTGTAACTAACTAAAGTCTTCATTCACAAATTTAAAACCTCATTTCAGAAATAATAATTTCATATTATTTTAGTCCTATTTGTAATAGGAAATATGTCAATATTTAATTTTTAAACAAATGCTGCAGTATAATTAAAAGTACATATATTCAACTCTAACGTTACTGAATTAATAACGGATGATTCCTACATGTTTTCCTTCGAACTGAAATGATAAGAAATTATTTAGTATACTATGTTTTTATTTCAAACATTAATGAAAGATAATAGGTTATTTCTTCATATCTCAATTCTTTAAATGCCCTTACAGTACAAATTAAAATATTTATAATTTTTATTTATACTTTAAAATCATGTAATTTTATTAGTAAAAATCAACACGATTAAGATCTTGTATTTAATTAAAAATACGTTTTTATTTTAGTTGTAATAATATCAAATATTTATTTGCTTTTCTATATAATAAATGATTTAAAATATGTATTAAGACATTTATATTTGTTGAAGGAAATATCTTAAAATATTTTATTTGATCATAAAAAGAATTTTAAAATAAATTATTTTTTTACGATTTTCATATTATATATACACTGCTCAAAACAATTAAAGGATATTGCAGTTTTAGGTGGATTTTGTATCTGGGAAACTTTTTAGCTGATTGATACATGGTCGACAGACATAGTAGGTTATATGAGAATAAATTACATATGTTTGGCAGAAAAAAATGCATTTTATTGCGCATTTGTGTACAAAAGGAAAAAAACACAATTTGTGCATATGAGAAAAAAGAATAAGAGAAGGTGTTTTCTTCAAAGAAAACCATTTTCAGTAGGGGGTATGGTTTCCACGGGCGGCCAGCAACGTTGAACACCTTTGAGGCATGGACTCAATGAAGCTATTAATGACGAGTTGAGGTATTCTGCCCCACTCTTCCAGAAGACCTCTTTCCAGTTCTTGGAGAGTTTGTGGGGGTTGTTGGCGGCCAGAAACTCGTCTTCCTAGAGCGTCCCAAACGTGCTCGATTGGATTCATGTCTGGAGAACACGCTGGCCGTTCCATTCGAACGATTCCTTCCTCGAAAAGGAAATCCTCCACCAGGTTTGCACGATGTGGCCTGCAGTTATCGTCCATTAAAATGAAGTTATTTCCGATTGCTGCAGCGTAAGGGACTACAATAGGTCTGAGGATCTCATACCTATATCGGCGACCAATCAGAGCTCCATCTCGAATGATGTAGAGGTCAGTGCGCCCGTCAATGGAGATGCCACCATACACCAACACTCCTCCACCGCCAAATCTGACACTTTCGTGCACGAACGCAGGATTATTCCTACTGCCACGGTCCCTCCAGATGAAAATACGCCTATTATCCGGATGCACAGAAAAACGGGACTCGTCAGAAAACAGAATATTGCTCAATTCATTTCTCCTCCAGTTGACATGCTCGGTTGCCCACTCCCTGCGGTCGCGACGATGCCTTGATGTGAATCTAACACATACCATCGGTCGGCGAGCATACAGACCTACAGCATGGAGCCGGTTTCGGACAGTCTGAGTTGAAATCGTGGTGCCTGTAGCCGAGCGAACCTGTTTTTGGAGAAGAGTAGCGTTCATGTTTCGGTGTCTCCGAGCTGTTAACGCTAAATACCGATCTTCATTGGGCGTTGTTGCCCGTCTACGACCTTGCCCTGGTCTTCGGTTTGCACATCCACTCTCCAAAAAACGGTTCCAGATCCTGGAAATGACACTTTGTGACACTCCAATGGCTTGCGCTACTTCGGCTTGAGTTTGGCGCCCTTCTAACCTACCAACAATTCTCCAAGCTTCTGAATCTGTCAAATGACTTCACTGAGACATCGTACTCATCGAAACAAAACAATCACTGAATGCCGATCATCCTTGTCTTCATTCTCTTTTATCCAGTTGAATGTCAAATTTCATTCGCTGCCGCTGAAGCGACGTTTTTGACGTCGAACTCAAAATTTGCATACTCCACAGTTTGAAAACCAGAAAAATTTGCATTTGTGATTCTCTTCTTCTATTTTCGGCAAAAAAAAAAATTCGTTTATATCTTTATTTTATATAAAACTTCAAATATCATTTAATTGTTTTGAGCAGTGTATATTTCCCCTTAAATTCATACCTATAATTAATGCGGTATTTTCTAAATAAAAATAAACTCTTTAGAAGTTATTAAATATACATAAATGTTTTTCAAAAATTGGAAAAAAAATTACCTGCGTATACAAATTAAAAACACGAAAACATTTAAAATGAACGATAATTTATTACTAAAATAGATGTAAAAAGAAATAAAGGTTTTAAAATATTTAAACCCTTCTATAGATGTTAAAACGTTTTGTCCAAGAGTTTTCAACCAGAACCTGGCCATCAGCAAGAGGGCGAAAATGAGAAAAAAATCTGTACTTTCGGAGTAATTCTGTAACTTCACCTCGCTTGTTAAATACCAGAAGGCAAAACCAAATATTGCAAAGACTGAAGATAGAGGGATGAATCTATTGAGCGAGGTGGGTTATTCCAAATCAAATGCACCATTGACACCAAGTAGATTAAAGCAAATGTTTCGTCTATTGCATGATAACATATCATTACAGAAACAATTTTAAATACATGAATTTCACGAATTTAATAGCAGAAAATTGATGGCCAAGAAAAAAACGCGGTTTATGAAATACTTTAATATAGAATATAAACCCCAATTCTGTGAAAGAATCCGATACGTAGTAAAGAAATGTGACATAACATTAAATGCTAAACCTTCAACTAAATTACAAAATTGCTCCACGGGAAAATAAGTTCCATAGATATACATGAAAAAGAAGGAATATATATCACTCCATCTGAAAATAAAAATCAGAATCAAATATTTACATTTATAGGAATGACAATCAGAAAATTACAAGATAGAATAAAAGAACATGGGGCAAACATAGCAAGAGGAAAACATTCTACAGCATTATGTTGGTGAATTTCAAAAAACAGAAATCTACATATTTTTCAGCAAAGTAATTGTTATAGCATAAATGTATGATCACTGTACATGTATACTGAAGGAGTCTGTGGAGATACTGACAAAGGAAAGGAAATCCTGTAATGATACATTATCATGCAATAAACCAAACAATTTGTTTAATCTACTTGGCGTCAGTGGTGCATTTGCTTTAGAATAACCTCAATAAATTCTTCCCCTCCTCTTCCCGATTCTTTCAAGATTTGATTTCGTCTTCTGATATTTAACAAGCGAACATTCCGGAAGTGACAGTATTTTTTTTTTCATTTTAGCTTTCTTGATGATAGCCAGGTTCTAGTCGAAAGCGCTCGGGACACCGACGACAGTTTTTAGCATCTATAGAAGGGTTCTAACGTTTGAAAACCTTTATTTTATTTTACGCAGATTTTAGAAATAAATTAGGATTCACTTTAATTTTTTCATATTTTAATCTTTAGAAGTCAATCTAAATATTTATTTACGAAAAAGGTAGTTAAAGTTTTATTCGAAGTTTAAAAAGATTTTTCTCCAACATTTGCTAAAAGCAAACGATTATCGTGAAATTTCGTGAATATATTTGCGATGTATGAATAATTATAATTTTAGTTTCCTGATTAATTTCTTTAAAACTATAGAATATATTTATTTCATGTCATAATATTTTTCAAAGTTTTGTATCAGTTGTTTAAATAGTCAGAAATATATGAGAAAATTATTAATCACGGAATCAATAGTGATTCATTTAACTCGTAAATAATAATTTTTCTCTATTTGCGATACAGATATGGGAAATAAACCAATTACTTTCAAATTAATATAAAACATTCATCAGAAGTTTCAGTCTACATAATTGACTTTAGGTACATTTTTGATCACGTTGTAACACTTTGACTGAATGTTTTGCAGATTTTCATCCATCAACGGAATGTTTTTTATGCTCTATAAATATTTGATAAACAATTTTAAATGGGAAAGCTTGCAATATCAACTCAATTGTAAATACCTTCAATTAAATGGAAGAATAATATCAATTTCAAAACTTCATTTATATATATATATATTTATAAAATAATAATGTATCTATCCATTGCGATGAATTATTTGGTATTGTTATGACGGTAAAAATTCATGAATGATATTTCATGTAAGTTTTTGGTAATATATTCTATAGCTGCAACTGTATTGATACTGACAGATACGCAGTTATACAGAAATTTTTAAAAAGGATAAATTCTCATGTATAATAGACATGGTTATTGAAATACAATCGTAATCGTATATTTTTACAAAATTTTGCAGCACGTAGTGTTTTAGAAATGTTAAAAGTTTAAAACTATCGGTCTAATTTCGTTTTGGGAACATTTTATAACCGTTGTATGATACTTGAGAGGAAGTAATATAAAAGTATTATACTGGCAAAGTACGAATTTAAAATTAATAAGAAAACATTGATTTAGAAAATTACACTTACACTTAAAATATTTTCAAGGTTAATCAGTTCTACAGCATCATTCTGTGAAATAATGTGCCATGTAACAGTCCATAGAGATTTAAGCGGTAAATGATTTTACAGAAAAACAAATATAATTCAATAAGAATTAGGGATTGTAGAATTTTTGGCATATCAAACAAGAAATATTTCTTTCACAAACGACGTTGAGACTCTTAATTTGTGATTTTTTATAAATACCTACTGAAAAAACGACGCATTACTCTTGTCTGTTTTGTTAATTCGTATTGGGAAATGAATTTAAAAAAGATCTAAAATTAATGAAAAATTACATTAATTGAGAAAATACCATATATTGAAAAATAATAATATAAAACAATTAATACTATTTTAAAATATAGTTAAATTTAATAGATAAATATTTACTTTATTTAGTGCGATAGACATTTAATCGATTTAAATGATTTGCGATTCACAGAATAAATGAACGGAAAAAAATTCAATAAATGCATTCCTCAATAAAATATAAGGGAAAATATACTGACATAGTACAGCAGATAGGATTTTTTAAAACAAAGCAAAAATTGCATTAACCCCTTCGGCCCTGACGTCCTACTAATAGGACATTAGTAGGACGTTAGGTAGGACATTGTTATTTTTATTGAGTATTATGTTGTCTTAAACATTATTTTTATGAATTCCAGCACCTAATAGTGATAGTATGAATCTCTACATTTCCTGTTATGACTTCACTTATGTTTAGCATTTAGTAATAATAATAATAATAATAATAATTTTCATAATTATTAGCAAGCCGTTGGCATTTCTTTTAATTAAAACATACGTTTCACTCTTTAAATTAAAATTTGGGTATCCTTTTCCGAATTGATAATTTGTGATAAAAGATAAAAAATATTACTAAATTTTTATGCTTATTTAATTTAGTTGTAATACGACATTTTCCAAACGTCTTCAAAAATTCTTCCTTAGAATATTGTTATATGAAAAACACGCAAAATAACTACATTTGTGAGGTTTTGGTAAAGAACGCATTCGTTAACTTTCATTAAACTCTAACTTCTGTGATTCCGATAGCTATTTTTCATTTTGTTAGCATAACAGTAATTTTTTCCCAAAATTGAAAAAAAAAATCAGGGCCGAAGGGGTTAATAAAAAAAAATCTATACATGTTTAAACAGAACAAATTATTTTAAAACATTAATAGTATTTTTAGATACAGTTGCATTTAATAGATAAATATTTATGTTATTCAAGCGATATACAATTAATCGATTTAAATGATTTATAATTTACGGAATAAGTTGCCGAATAAAGAAAATTCATTAAATATATTCTTCAAATCTAAGACTTAATTATTTATTTTTAAAGTGAACAAAAACTAATAGACTAAGTTTTTTAACCTCAGTTTCCTTATAAATTCAGTTTTATTCTAATATTTACCAATTAATAATTAATTGTTTATATTGGTTATTTTCCTTAATGGATTTTAAGCTTTTGATCTAAGTGAAAAAATTAAAATTAATTGCCAAAAATACTATCGCCCAGTAAAATTGCCATTAAAATTGTTCTATGGTGTAATTTCTGTTGTTCTGTGAAATAAAAGTCCGTTACTATTTTAATAGAAATACACATGGTGAAAAAAATCATTTATTAGATTAACGCAGTGCATTTATCCTGTTTATGATATTTTTAAATAACGTCTGACATTGTATTTTAAATACAGTTGTAATACATTTTTAAATACAAAAAAAATATATATATTTAAAAATAATTTCAAGATTATCAGAATATTAAATATAGAAATGTGTATAAATTCATTAAGCTATTTTATATAAAATATTCAGAGAACTTTTTCAGATAACACTTCATTTAAACAGGTAGATAAGAGATTACAAATAACAAGTATGTAAGTGATTGATAATATTCTATTCCTTGAAACGTAACAATGTTTTATCTTTAGTGGAGTGTCTGAGACTGAACATTGTGTAAAATGACAACTGTTTTTTAATATACAAATGGCATTCTATAAAAACTTATAGTTAGTTTTCCACGTAGTGGCAACATCGCGAAACTAAAAAATAAAATTTCTGGCGATTTTTTCAAACTTATACCTGTGCGTTTATAAATATTCTAAACGAAGCAGACGATTTTATTTTCTTACTTTCGTGCTTGTTTAAAGAACAGTTTTCATTCGGCTTACAGAAATGGAAAAGAGTGATTCAGAGTTAAAAACTAAATGCGTTGTGCCATAAAATTTCACTATCGTTTGGGGAAAAAATCTCCAGAAACAGTTACGTTAATGAAAGAATCTTACAAAGACGAATGTTTTGGTGAGTCTACAAATTAGATAGCAGGGTAATTTTAAAAAAGGACGTTTATCAGCAGAACTGGCTCCTAATCCTGGCCCACCAGAAAGTGTCTTGAATGAACGAAATTATAACACTTTGTGGGCATTCTTGCAAGAAAATAGGCGAATGACTAGTGAGGAGATAGCGGCATCAACAATCATTTAGAAAACGAATGTTATCAATTCACAATTTAATATTTTAGGCTAGTAACAGAGTTTATATATCCAAGACTAAGAAAATAACCTCATTTTTATTGTGACTGTGAATGCTTTTAATTTAGTATGTTTGTTGAATACAATGTTTTAACATGTTTGTTGAGCACAAAACAGTTTACTTGAGCAGCATAACTGCAATAACAGATATTCCAACTTTATTAGAAATGCTACTTTTAATATCAGAATTCTACTAGTTTTTGAATTTCTGGAGATAAAATAATACTTTGGAAAATGGTCGGTAACCCGAAAATGGTTATATTGCATTTTAGTAAACATTTTTGCTAGATCAAGAGCAATTATCTTTTTTTACAGTGAAGAAAGATACAACCCCAGACTATTTTAGTAACACAAGACTCTAAAAGGTGTGTTGGAAAAAATATATATTTAACACTCGATGAAAGTAGGAGGCAAGTGATATTATGGATTTAAAAATTAAGGTAATGTCAGTAATGTCAGTAATGTCATTAATTTGCATTTTATCAATTGTGGTTAATATAAAACATGAAAATGTTATGTGACTTAAAATGTATCAATATTGTATGGTATGTTATATTGTCTAATCTATGTTGTATAATATATTATTATACTTAATATATATTGTATGATATATTATTTTATCTAATCTATATTATGTGATATATTATTATACCTTATCCGTATTGTATGGTATATTATTATATTTAACATATACCGCTTTACCTACTACTTATCACTTTTTAATGCCAGACTATACGTAGCAAGAATATATATTGTAGCTATTTAAAGATTGCGTTTTTTATTTATATTCTAGCTTAATAATGTATAAAAAAACACTAAACTTTTAAAAGAAATTAATTTTACAATTTAAATGTAAAATACGAAATTCTCTTCATTTTCAAATACAACTACAATGATTATCATGTGAGTACTTAGTTTAATATATATTAATGCTAGCGAGTATTCAAGTTTAATTAAGAAGAAATTAATAGAGTGGATCAAATGAAAACGGAATAGAAGCCACAGAATGAAATGATATTGTTTATTTCAAATGTAATCTTCAAAGTTACAGAGGTACATGATTAACGGTTTCACCAAATGGTGAATGCTTTACTCCTAGAAGCCTTTTGGCTGAAATTGTAATCCGTTTCGATCGATGTCCGAGTAAAAACGGCGACCCATAAATTCCCTTTTCAATGGAACAAAGATGTGGCGATAATATGACGATGTGACTATGCGATGACGAGGAGATCTTGACCAGGTCGTGTGTCATCATTCACAGATTTGCATCCCTTGCAGAATTATTTGAGGCAGTCCTTGAAGCAAGTCAGTTACAGTGCATGTTCTCCATACACTGCCTTCCTTCGCCGATGTTCTTTGAAAACACTCACTCCTTCGACAATGCACTTTGCAAACTCTCATTCTTTCAGCCACTAATAACCGAGTAACAAACACTACACTGCAAACAAAAAGTGTTTCTTTTACAGTATAATACTGGCACCCTAGCTGCCAGTATTATACCGTAAAATTAACAGTAATAAACAATTGTAATTATAGTAATAAACAATTGTATTAACAGTAATAAACAATTGTATTAACAGTAATAAACAATTGTAATACGCTAACGCGCATGCGCGTTAGCATATTACTGCTTATTTTACTGTTTATCACTGTTAATTTTACGGTATAATACTGACAACTAGAGTGCTGCGCGGCAGCGTATTACTGCTTATTTTACTGTTTATTACTGTTAATTTTACGGCATAATACTGACAGCTAGGGTGCCAGTATTATACTATGAAATTAACCCTTTTTTGCAGTGTACGTGCTCTTTATTCTGCCGGCGCAGATGAAGCAAAATAGACTGCCAACAGAACGATACTGTTGGCCGACCTTCAGCGCATATTGCATGCCCCAACGAAACTTCTCCGTGCACATCCGTTTTCGCAGTATCAGTTGTCTTCGTTACCCCCCGCTCTACCTCTAGACACAGTTGTATCCCTACTCATAGAAAATTAAGCCAAATTATAATCACTCTTCCGTTTTCATTTGATCCGCCCTAATAATACCAGAGATGTATTGGAGAAATTCCCGTTACGTGATTCACTGCATCTGTCTAAATTGAAGTACTTAATAGAATAAATTGAATCAATGCTGAATCATTGTAAAATATCCCACAATTTGCTTGAGTATTACACGGTTGCTGAGTATAACATTTACTGACATTTTAAAAAGTTATTGATTATTAAATAATATTTGGCAATAAATATGGTTTGTGAATATATAAAGAATACTGCCTATCACTATTATTATCATTTTTTACATTAATTCACAAAGTATTATAAACTCATGCATTCGCAAATACTGAAGAAATATTTTATTTTAATTCGAAATAGTTAACGTAATATTTATATGTAATGATTTCCTAAAATATTACGTAAATTTTCTTATAATTTCTTATTTAATATTTCATCTTGTATAATGTACTGACGTTTAAAAAAGTCATTTCGATAATTTCTATAAAAGTATTTGTACCTAACACATTTCACACTTTAGTATTTGCCCTTAACTAAAATTTATTCAAAAGCACAAAATTAATTAAAGTTTTTAAACATCTATCTTCTTTGCACTGTTGTCTGTAGAACAAAACGGTTAGAAGTGTCAAATATTTTGTATCGTCAAATATTTTTGATTAATTCTTGCTTTCTGGAAAGGATAGAATGTTGATGGAATCGTCTGGACTATCCTGGAATGTGTTTGGCGACTCGGAGTCTCCGAATTAGCTCAAGTGTTTTTCCAGACTGTACGTTTACAATCCAGGGTATGAAATTGTGAGAGTTTTTCCATGGAGACAAATTGTTACATGAACCATAAATGCTGAAATGTGTCTCACCTGTTGACATATTTGGTGCTGGAATCAAGTCGTTTTGGTCGTTCATAACCTGTTTTCTTATGAAAAGACTCATTACTAGAAAAAACCTTTCTGTGAGCATCTTGGATAAACTGACGATATCGTCAGTTATTTGTAGGATTCATTTTTGTATTTTGTATTTTTAATAATGTTCATTTCTGAGTTTTCAGAAATGTAAATCAATTTTACCAATGTTGTTTTTCTTTCATTTTTTATCGTAACATCTGAAACCATCTTCCTCTTTGACATGCCATATTTCTGGAGACTATTCACCGATGACTTTATTGACTTATGGACTGTTTTATTTTGTATGTTTTACACTGAGAAAGTGCAGAAAATTTGAAAATATGTTTCCGAAAATCACAGATCTTGATGAATAATTTTAAATTTATCTGTACATACGATGTGCATACGGTGCAAATGAATGTATTTTTTATCCTTCACCAGTTTTGCACATGATGTCATCCAATTTCACATAAATCAAAGGAAGATTGTTTAAAGTTTTGTTACAATCTTTGTTATGTTTTGCATAACTCAGATGGAGTACAGGAAAATGATTTATATGAAAATAATCTAAAAACTTATGAGAGATAATGTAATTGATTATGCAATTAATCATATATTTGTATTAACATAACTGGGTGAATTTCATATAGTGTTATTAATAAGTACTTCAATTAAATTACATTAGAGAAATGTAGGTTCAATCAGTATATGTCACTTTTTTCCGAATACGAAACTGCTTTATTATACTGTATGAGTAGTAAATTATAGTTTCGTTTTTGATTAACTTTGTTCAGTATTGCTGAGAGTAGTAGAGAAAGGAGAGTTCAACGGCCACAGGCGCAGCCGCAGCTGAGCAACCGAGCAACCGATAGTGCATTGTTCAGAATCAACCCTCTTTTTCTTGCAATAATCTTTTCATCTCATTTTGTTGGTACATCTGATATTTTATTAAAAAGGTTTGTGTGTAAGAGTATGTTTTAAAAAGCATATATGTCTTATAGTTATTATAAATAGTTCTCTTTGTGTGTGTATATGTGTGTGTGTGTGTATGTGTGTAACAAATAGTTCTCTTTATGTGTGTATGTATGTGTCTGTGTGTGACAAATAGTTCTCTTTATGTGTGTGTATATATGTATGTGTGTGTGTGTGTATGTATGCGGGGCAAATAGTTCTCTTTGTGTGTGACTATCTGCTTGTTTATCAAAGTTTTAGAAATATTTTTCATGTTTTTATAACGAAAAAAAAATATGCGCTAGTTAGTTAAAAAGTTTCACAAATTAAAAAAAAAAAATTCTTTTAGAAAAAGTTTCACATTACTTAAAAAATTAAAAAAAAGTACTCAATAATAAAATCAACAATTTTTATTATAACAAAATAATTTACAGAAAGGTATTTACAGATCAAAATATACATCGCGATTTTGCGTTAGCAATACAAATCAACATTATCTTCTTTATTACAAACGGTATTAATGTCATAATGGCCATATGCTAAACTGCTTATTCCATCATCCAATAAGTAACGCTTGTCGTCAAAGGGACTTAAGCTAATTTTATTTTGAGTTAATGTATATAGGCGATGGTCATCTTGGGCAATCCTTACCTGTTTCTCCATACTTGTTTTTTGTTGTTGGAGGCACTCCAAGTAGTCTTCATGTTTAATTTTCTGCCGAACAATCTGCGTAGATACGCCTTTTGCACGCTTCTTTTCGTCTTTAACAGATTTTAGAGAATACATTTTTGATTTCAGTCCGACAAACTCAAGAGCTAATTCACCATTAAGTTCATCCTTAAACTTTCCGAGCGTCTTCTTATTATCCTCAGAGTATAGAAGATGAGATTTCGGGTATTCAGAAAAGTCAAACAACTCACGATGCTGCTCCAGATCCTTATAAATATTATTGGTTTGAATATGATACGTTAGGGAATCTGTATCCGTAAAGAGTAAAACTGCACGATCTTTGTATGTTTTCTTTATAAAATTGTAATGGAAATCATACATACAAAGTTTAGATAGTTCGAGTATAGAAAATCCAACATAGATGGGTCGGTTCATATGTATGCTAGTTTTTAATCTCTCCACAGCAGTCAAGTCTTCATCATAAGTTTTAAACGATTTAAAAGTAGGCGATGCTACTAATTTTTTGGCTCTTTTTTCACCGTTACAAAGCACAATATTTCTTCTTTTTCGTAGATTTTCCATGGTTTTACCAAAAACAGAATTGTTCATTAACTTAAAAAAGTCTTTCTCAAAAGAAGATTTTGCTTCTTTCCTTTTTTCGGTGTTGAAATTAATATATCTCTGCAACCATGGTCCCTGTTTAAATTTTAAAGCTTTATGCACAGCTGTAATTTTTAAACCAAGTTCTAAATAAAATTTGAGATTACGATAATGGGTTATATAATTTCGTTTATTATTTAAATTTGGTATAAGTTTAGCAGTTCCGACGAATTTTCTATTGTTGAGTAAGCCTCTTGCATGAGAAGATAGCATCTGATCCTCTACAGTTACTCTCTCAGGGGCGACAGGGTATTCATTATGCAAAGGATGTAAATGTTTCGGGTATTCCAAGTCTACCTCGAAAAGATACCCAATTTCGGAACTATCAGATAAAGATAGAACCCACTCTTCTGTCATATGACTTGTTTCACACCATTCAAAACCGCCGTAGGGTAAAAATTGGCTCATAGCCCACCCGTATAAGTTATTGGCATCCCAATACATAATGTAGCTGGGTGCCTCATTTTTCTTATAATCGGGCGCACCAGGGATGTTTGCTCGGGCATATCTTTTACTTATCATGCTAATGCCGCCTCTTATTCCATTTTCAGCCATAAGCAACATATCTATATCACTGAGTAACTCTAAAGGTGTATCAGACATCTTCAAACAAGCCTGCCATGCGAGAGAAGGTGCTGTAAACAGGTGTGCAGGGTCAATTTCATAATACTGCTGACATAATTTCCTAAAGTTTTGAAATACGTCAGCAAGTAGTAGAACATCTGTCTTCACATAAAGGTTGTGATAATCACCAAGAGTCTTGATATCAAATGTTTTCCATACATTCTGGGCGTGTTGGTACTCCTTTTCATCTATAGGCTCATTGGTTAAATTATTAAAAAAGGCAGAAGGCGGGGGAAGCTGCTTCTCAGTAAATTTTTCAAAACAAGTAAAATAATCATAGGGGTAAACCCCTTTCCGTATAAGTAACGATAAATTATTATTTTGTGGGAAATTTTCTGCAAGTATAGAGAATTGATCAGGTTGAAGGTTTTTAACAAGTTTTTCCAATGACGTAGGCAAAAATTGGAAAGAATCTATAAACACCATCTTAATAGGAGATGTAGGCTTTCTGATTTTAAAGGTGATATAGTTTTCCATAGAAGTAGCAATAACATCGATTTCATGATCTTTGAATTTTCCCAGCTTTGTCATAATATGATGGCCATCGTAGTTTTTCAAGTTATGGAATATAACAGGAATTGTTTTACACTGCTTATAGTTCAAGTTGCATTCCACATGTGCAGCCCCTCTGTACGCACCTGACAGGTGATCATGGTCACGTGTGCGTTTCTCATCTAAAGTTTTCTTACAAATATGACAAAACTCTGCTTCTCGAAATGCCTTTTCTTCCTTGGGAGAAAGCTTCATAGGTTTAATATTATGTAACTTTTCTCCTAAAATTTCTTTTTCTTGCATCATTCGGTTTAAAAAATGATCAACACAGTTTCTACCCCGATATACCTGTGCTTTCTTCACACACGTTCCATCGGGGCCAATAACCACATAGGCATAACCACATGGTAAGTGATAGGTTGTTTTCTCGGTATAGGATGCTTTAGAAGAGGGCGGAGCTGATGAAATAGGTATAAGAAGACTCTCAAAATCCGCATAAATCGTATAGGCAACAGGATGTTGTAAATGAATACCTGTAAACTTTAATATATTATCATTTTCACTAGGCATCTTTATAGCTTGCGCAACATGTTGAGAACAATATTCATTATGCTTATCCAATAGATCTTGTCTTGAAAATCGATGCAAACATCGATAACAATAGTGTTGTACACCATTATGCTTGGTAAGATCACCTAAAAGTCTTGAAAAACTTCTTATCAAACAATAGTGTTGCTTTTCACCATCACCAACCAATAACAAATTAATCACATCATGATCTTTCTTTTCAGATATATACAGGGGGCAAACTTCATCCTCTTCATAACCAAACACATTAACCCGTAAATTGTTGAGTTGTTCAATAACAGGTATCTTCTGAAGAGGTACAGGGCATTCTACATTACCTAATTTAATATCATGTTCAAAAGGTCGATAATGTGAAACACGTTCAGGTTTTTTTGTATAATCCAAGTTCAGTTTAAAAGCCAAAAGACACCATACTAAACATTTGTTATCTTCGTTTTTTATATTCAGCACTGCTTTTTTATCTTCGAGTTTTTTAGACAAAGGAATATAGGAACTCGCAGCGAGGGGGTGATATTTAGCAATCTTGAGTTCTAAATGAAGAATTTTTCTAAGTTTCCAGCCAGAACCTCTTTGTACAAATTCTTCAAAGGATTTAATAATCTTCAAAAATCCTTCCTCAATATGTTGTGAGATAGTATCTTCTATAAGTTCGGTCATACACGAACATCGAAAATAACATTGAATTTCTTCAAACTCCTCATTATCAGTTAAACGTTCAAGTGCTATTTTTTCTACCATATACCATTTAATTGCACCTTTTTCATGAAAATCACTTATTAAACGTTCTTGTATTTCAGTTTGTACATGACTATGAAATACCTCTAAATCATTTTCCACACGTTCATCAGGATGCAAAATCACTGTTTTAAACACATTAAGCGCATCAGAATACTTTGTGTTTTTCGACTTTGCATTAGATAAGCTCATTTTACGTTTTACACTCACAAGAGGTGTGCGGGGGTGTTGAGTGCGAACATGTTGTCTCAGTTCAAATTTTCTTCCAAACACTTTATCGCAATCAATACAAGGAAATGTTGAATTCCGATGTGATTGCAAATGATGCTACAAATTATCCTTACGTGTAAAAACTTGATCACATTCATCACACTTAAATGTAGACTGTCCATAGGCATTATGGATTTTCAGGTGTCTAATCAAGTCCGATTTCCTTCTAAAACACTTTCCGCAAGTTTCACAGGAAAACGACTTTTCATTAATATGAATCTTAGCATGTTGATGCAAATTAAAATATGCTGAAAAAACTTTGTCACAAGTGAGACAAACATGCTTTTTTTCCACATTCGTAGGAGTCACAGTCTTTAAAGAAACATCCTCTTCAACTTGCTGATTAAAATTGGAAGAACTTTGAGATATAGTATCTTTTTCTGTAAGAACTTCAGAGAATCCATCATGCTGTAACAATCCAACACTATCATGTGTTTTTAAATGTCTTCGTAAGTTTGATCTTCGTCCAAAAGGCTTCTGACAAATATTGCAAGTATATAATTTCTCCCCAGAATGAATTTTCATATGTTGGTTCAGATTAGAAGTGTTCGAAAAATCTTTACCGCAGGTAAAACAGCTAAACATCTTCTTAGCAGATACAGAATCTCCCACAATCCGGGTTTCATCAATAGGCATATCAACATCCATAATAAAAATCAATAAAAAAAACTTTAACTCTTAAAAGCAAACAACAATCTTCTGAAACGATTCGCACGGATAAAAAGCGGGAGCAATTTAAAACACGTTTAACCACTAGCGATAGGAATCATCAAATGATGAAAATCCTAATTTTCCCCCGTCTATTTATACCGACCCGAAGGCAAAGTTGAGTTGTAGTATTGCTTGATATGATTGTTATCAAAACGCGTCATACGATTTCGGAGGCCTATAAGTTTCTTTCCCCTCTTTATAATATAGCATAATTAAACAGATAAACCCGAATGTATACAAATTTAAATTCGTAAATTATATTATATCACAAAATATAAAAAATCCTACAAAATAAAAATAGAATTTAGCACTTACCCCAAAAACACATCCACTTTAGTTGTTAGTCTTCACTTAACTAATTTTTCTTCCTTATCTTTAGTAGGGGGCGCTGCCATCGCCGCGAGAGGCACTGCCCGTCCTCCGGTGTGTGACGTCATTTCCGGTTTGAGATAAGAATAAACCTTAAATACACTCGCACTGTTATTTTTCCTCGCTAGCAGTGGTCAGTTTCTTGTTTAGACGTGTTGGGTGACATCATTACGTGTTTGCGATAAGAACAAGGTCACCCCTTATCAACAGGTAAACAGCTGCAGTGACGTCATAGGTGTTATGACATAGCTGATAACGGTACGATTAGCTGATAAAAATTTGTACTAATCATCTATTTCTCTTCAAGTCATTGCACGAGACGGGTGAGCTCCAACAGCTGTACATAAGGTAAGAGTAATTTATATATTATAATAGGATTTTAAATTAATTTAGTAGATGTTACAATTTGATATTTAAAAAATTTCATGTTAAACGATATGATTATATGTTGTTCATCATACTAAATCCACAAATTTTAATTCGAAAGAAATATTATTAAAATTATAATCTAAAATAAATTAGCGAAAATGCATAACAAATCTCAACAAAAAGAAGCTAATTATAAAAGGAAATGTACAAAGTTTATAAATTTACACATGTGTTAAACGCGTTTACAAACCTTATCATAGGCAAAAGTCTAATTCCACCAGACTATTTGTTATAAGTTTAACTATAAGTCAACATGTTAGATATTTGTGAAAAGGAATCTTATGATTTTTAATTTTCCAAGTTCAGTTTCAATCATATTGTAAAAGGATAATTCAAACTTTGAGATTATCTATAGTAAAATACTTAAATTAAAATGTATTTTTGATAGTTTAATATTTATAAACTACAACTTTGACTACTTTTTAAAATGTTTGCCTGATAGAAAACTGTGATAACATGTCTATGTTTGAATTTTTCTGATAACATGCCAATGCCTGAATTTTTCTGACAACTTGTCTGTGTTTGAATTTTTCTGATAACATGTCTGTGCTTGAATTTTTTGCTAACATGTCTGTGTTTAAATTTTTCTTATAACATGTCTATGTTTAATTTTTCTCTTCTTTTGAAATGTATAAACTTTTACTATACGTGTCTTTCGATTTCATTGAAGAAAAAAGTGATCGATCAACTTTATCAAACCATTTTAATGTTAATATTTTTAAACGAATACGATAATCAGATAAAAATATATGTAGCTAATTCATATTATTCCACTAAACATTGCAAAACAAAAAAATTTTAAAAAATTTTTATACTTCAGCATTCAAAAATTGCCAATATGCACATCCTAATACTAAAAAACAATCCTTATCTTGGAGTATTTCCTGTAACAAAATCTAAAAATTTCATATCAACAAGACCCAAGTTAAAAACTTTACCTCTGAACCTAATACCAATTTTTAATCTCAGAATGATAAAACTCAGAATTTTTTTAGAAAGTTACTTCTAAAACATCTCATAGATGGCGCTGTTGAAAAAATCAACTCAAAGTTGTTTAAAAAACATTAATAAAATAAATCTAACTTTAAACTATCATCAAACTCCCCAAAAATCACTTCCAATTATAAATATTCTAAAATAATTAAAACTTATAAAATCGCTCATAGGGGGCGCTGCTGCGAAAAAATCATTTCGAAACTTGTTTAAAATACATTAAAAAACTAAATCTAACTTTAATCTATCATCAAACTCCAGAAAAATCGCTTTCAATTAGAAATATTTTAAAATAATTAAAACTTCTAAAACCGTTCATAGGGGGCGCTGCTGCGAAAAAATCATTTCGAAACTTGTTTAAAATACATAAAAGAAAAAATCTCACTTCAAACTATCATCAAACTCCAGAAAAATCACTTACAATTAGAAATATTTGAAAATAATTAAAACTTCTAAAACCGTTCATAGGGGGCGCTGCTGTAAAAAAAATCATTTCGAAACTTAAAAAAATAATTCATTACTTGATTAAAACATTTTCATAAAAAAATTTCATCGAAATATCAATAAACAAACAGTAGTAGGAGAATGAGTGTGTAGCTCAGCAGGCTCACTTCCGGTACCCACCTCCACCGCTTAGCGCTTAGCCTGCTGGAGTCTAACATACATTCTTCTACTACTGTTTGTTTATTGATATTTCGATGAAATTTTTTTATGAAAATGTTTTAATCAAGTAATGAATTATTTTTTTAAGTTTCGAAATGATTTTTTTTACAGCAGCGCCCCCTATGAACGGTTTTAGAAGTTTTAATTATTTTCAAATATTTCTAATTGTAAGTGATTTTTCTGGAGTTTGATGATAGTTTGAAGTGAGATTTTTTCTTTTATGTATTTTAAACAAGTTTCGAAATGATTTTTTCGCAGCAGCGCCCCCTATGACCGGTTTTAGAAGTTTTAATTATTTTAAAATATTTCTAATTGAAAGCGATTTTTCTGGAGTTTGATGATAGATTAAAGTTAGATTTAGTTTTTTAATGTATTTTAAACAAGTTTCGAAATGATTTTTTCGCAGCAGCGCCCCCTATGAGCGATTTTATAAGTTTTAATTATTTTAGAATATTTATAATTGGAAGTGATTTTTGGGGAGTTTGATGATAGTTTAAAGTTAGATTTATTTCATTAATGTTTTTTAAACAACTTTGAGTTGATTTTTTCAACAGCGCCATCTATGAGATGTTTTAGAAGTAACTTTCTAAAAAAATTCTGAGTTTTATCATTCTGAGATTAAAAATTGGTATTAGGTTCAGAGGTAAAGTTTTTAACTTGGGTCTTGTTGATATGAAATTTTTAGATTTTGTTACAGGAAATACTCCAAGATAAGGATTGTTTTTTAGTATTAGGATGTGCATATTGGCAATTTTTGAATGCTGAAGTATAAAAATTTTTTAAAATTTTTTTGTTTTGCAATGTTTAGTGGAATAATATGAATTAGCTACATATATTTTTATCTGATTATCGTATTCGTTTAAAAATATTAACATTAAAATGGTTTGATAAAGTTGATCGATCACTTTTTTCTTCAATGAAATCGAAAGACACGTATAGTAAAAGTTTATACATTTCAAAAGAAGAGAAAAATTAAACATAGACATGTTATAAGAAAAATTTAAACACAGACATGTTAGCAAAAAATTCAAGCACAGACATGTTATCAGAAAAATTCAAACACAGACAAGTTGTCAGAAAAATTCAGGCATTGGCATGTTATCAGAAAAATTCAAACATAGACATGTTATCACAGTTTTCTATCAGGCAAACATTTTAAAAAGTAGTCAAAGTTGTAGTTTATAAATATTAAACTATCAAAAATACATTTTAATTTAAGTATTTTACTATAGATAATCTCAAAGTTTGAATTATCCTTTTACAATATGATTGAAACTGAACTTGGAAAATTAAAAATCATAAGATTCCTTTTCACAAATATCTAACATGTTGACTTATAGTTAAACTTATAACAAATAGTCTGGTGGAATTAGACTTTTGCCTATGATAAGGTTTGTAAACGCGTTTAACACATGTGTAAATTTATAAACTTTGTACATTTCCTTTTATAATTAGCTTCTTTTTGTTGAGATTTGTTATGCATTTTCGCTAATTTATTTTAGATTATAATTTTAATAATATTTCTTTCGAATTAAAATTTGTGGATTTAGTATGATGAACAACATATAATCATATCGTTTAACATGAAATTTTTTAAATATCAAATTGTAACATCTACTAAATTAATTTAAAATCCTATTATAATATATAAATTACTCTTACCTTATGTACAGCTGTTGGAGCTCACCCGTCTCGTGCAATGACTTGAAGAGAAATAGATGATTAGTACAAATTTTTATCAGCTAATCGTACCGTTATCAGCTATGTCATAACACCTATGACGTCACTGCAGCTGTTTACCTGTTGATAAGGGGTGACCTTGTTCTTATCGCAAACACGTAATGATGTCACCCAACACGTCTAAACAAGAAACTGACCACTGCTAGCGAGGAAAAATAACAGTGCGAGTGTATTTAAGGTTTATTCTTATCTCAAACCGGAAATGACGTCACACACCGGAGGACGGGCAGTGCCTCTCGCGGCGATGGCAGCGCCCCCTACTAAAGATAAGGAAGAAAAATTAGTTAAGTGAAGACTAACAACTAAGGTGGATGTGTTTTTGGGGTAAGTGCTAAATTCTATTTTTATTTTGTAGGATTTTTTATATTTTGTGATATAATATAATTTACGAATTTAAATTTGTATACATTCGGGTTTATCTGTTTAATTATGCTACATTATAAAGAGGGGAAAGAAACTTATAGGCCTCCGAAATCGTATGACGCGTTTTGATAACAATCATATCAAGCAATACTACAACTCAACTTTGCCTTCGGGTCGGTATAAATAGACGGGGGAAAATTAGGATTTTCATCATTTGATGATTCCTATCGCTAGTGGTTAAACGTGTTTTAAATTGCTCCCGCTTTTTATCCGTGCGAATCGTTTCAGAAGATTGTTGTTTGCTTTTAAGAGTTAAAGTTTTTTTTATTGATTTTTATTATGGATGTTGATATGCCTATTGATGAAACCCGGATTGTGGGAGATTCTGTATCTGCTAAGAAGATGTTTAGCTGTTTTACCTGCGGTAAAGATTTTTCGAACACTTCTAATCTGAACCAACATATGAAAATTCATTCTGGGGAGAAATTATATACTTGCAATATTTGTCAGAAGCCTTTTGGACGAAGATCAAACTTACGAAGACATTTAAAAACACATGATAGTGTTGGATTGTTACAGCATGATGGATTCTCTGAAGTTCTTACAGAAAAAGATACTATATCTCAAAGTTCTTCCAATTTTAATCAGCAAGTTGAAGAGGATGTTTCTTTAAAGACTGTGACTCCTACGAATGTGGAAAAAAAGCATGTTTGTCTCACTTGTGACAAAGTTTTTTCAACATATTTTAATTTGCATCAACATGCTAAGATTCATATTAATGAAAAGTCGTTTTCCTGTGAAACTTGCGGAAAGTGTTTTAGAAGGAAATCGAACTTGATTAGACACCTGAAAATCCATAATGCCTATGGACAGTCTACATTTAAGTGTGATGAATGTGATCAAGTTTTTACACGTAAGGATAATTTGAAGCATCATTTGCAATCACATCGGAATTCAACATTTCCTTGTATTGATTGCGATAAAGTGTTTGGAAGAAAATTTGAACTGAGACAACATGTTCGCACTCAACACCCCCGCACACCTCTTGTGAGTGTAAAACGTAAAATGAGCTTATCTAATGCAAAGTCGAAAAACACAAAGTATTCTGATGCGCTTAATGTGTTTAAAACAGTGATTTTGCATCCTGATGAACGTGTGGAAAATGATTTAGAGGTATTTCATAGTCATGTACAAACTGAAATACAAGAACGTTTAATAAGTGATTTTCATGAAAAAGGTGCAATTAAATGGTATATGGTAGAAAAAATAGCACTTGAACGTTTAACTGATAATGAGGAGTTTGAAGAAATTCAATGTTATTTTCGATGTTCGTGTATGACCGAACTTATAGAAGATACTATCTCACAACATATTGAGGAAGGATTTTTGAAGATTATTAAATCCTTTGAAGAATTTGTACAAAGAGGTTCTGGCTGGAAACTTAGAAAAATTCTTCATTTAGAACTCAAGATTGCTAAATATCACCCCCTCGCTGCGAGTTCCTATATTCCTTTGTCTAAAAAACTCGATGATAAAAAAGCAGTGCTGAATATAAAAACGAAGATAACAAATGTTTAGTATGGTGTCTTTTGGCTTTTAAACTGAACTTGGATTATACAAAAAAACCTGAACGTGTTTCACATTATCGACCTTTTGAACATGATATTAAATTAGGTAATGTAGAATGCCCTGTACCTCTTCAGAAGATACCTGTTATTGAACAACTCAACAATTTACGGGTTAATGTGTTTGGTTATGAAGAGGATGAAGTTTGCCCCCTGTATATATCTGAAAAGAAAGATCATGATGTGATTAATTTGTTATTGGTTGGTGATGGTGAAAAGCAACACTATTGTTTGATAAGAAGTTTTTCAAGACTTTTAGGTGATCTTACCAAGCATAATGGTGTACAACACTATTGTTATCGATGTTTGCATCGATTTTCAAGACAAGATCTATTGGATAAGCATAATGAATATTGTTCTCAACATGTTGCGCAAGCTATAAAGATGCCTAGTGAAAATGATAATATATTAAAGTTTACAGGTATTCATTTACAACATCCTGTTGCCTATACGATTTATGCGGATTTTGAGAGTCTTCTTATACCTATTTCATCAGCTCCGCCCTCTTCTAAAGCATCCTATACCGAGAAAACAACCTATCACTTACCATGTGGTTATGCCTATGTGGTTATTGGCCCCGATGGAACGTGTGTGAAGAAAGCACAGGTATATCGGGGTAGAAACTGTGTTGATCATTTTTTAAACCGAATGATGCAAGAAAAAGAAATTTTAGGAGAAAAGTTACATAATATTAAACCTATGAAGCTTTCTCCCAAGGAAGAAAAGGCATTTCGAGAAGCAGAGTTTTGTCATATTTGTAAGAAAACTTTAGATGAGAAACGCACACGTGACCATGATCACCTGTCAGGTGCGTACAGAGGGGCTGCACATGTGGAATGCAACTTGAACTATAAGCAGTGTAAAACAATTCCTGTTATATTCCATAACTTGAAAAACTACGATGGCCATCATATTATGACAAAGCTTGGAAAATTCAAAGATCATGAAATCGATGTTATTGCTACTTCTATGGAAAACTATATCACCTTTAAAATCAGAAAGCCTACATCTCCTATTAAGATGGTGTTTATAGATTCTTTCCAATTTTTGCCTACGTCATTGGAAAAACTTGTTAAAAACCTTCAACCTGATCAATTCTCTATACTTGCAGAAAATTTCCCACAAAATAATAATTTATCGTTACTTATACGGAAAGGGGTTTACCCCTATGATTATTTTACTTGTTTTGAAAAATTTACTGAGAAGCAGCTTCCCCCGCCTTCTGCCTTTTTTAATAATTTAACCAATGAGCCTATAGATGAAAAGGAGTACCAACACGCCCAGAATGTATGGAAAACATTTGATATCAAGACTCTTGGTGATTATCACAACCTTTATGTGAAGACAGATGTTCTACTACTTGCTGACGTATTTCAAAACTTTAGGAAATTATGTCAGCAGTATTATGAAATTGACCCTGCACACCTGTTTACAGCACCTTCTCTCGCATGGCAGGCTTGTTTGAAGATGTCTGATACACCTTTAGAGTTACTCAGTGATATAGATATGTTGCTTATGGCTGAAAATGGAATAAGAGGCGGCATTAGCATGATAAGTAAAAGATATGCCCGAGCAAACATCCCTGGTGCGCCCGATTATAAGAAAAATGAGGCACCCAGCTACATTATGTATTGGGATGCCAATAACTTATACGGGTGGGCTATGAGCCAATTTTTACCCTACGGCGGTTTTGAATGGTGTGAAACAAGTCATATGACAGAAGAGTGGGTTCTATCTTTATCTGATAGTTCCGAAATTGGGTATCTTTTCGAGGTAGACTTGGAATACCCGAAACATTTACATCCTTTGCATAATGAATACCCTGTCGCCCCTGAGAGAGTAACTGTAGAGGATCAGATGCTATCTTCTCATGCAAGAGGCTTACTCAACAATAGAAAATTCGTCGGAACTGCTAAACTTATACCAAATTTAAATAATAAACGAAATTATATAACCCATTATCGTAATCTCAAATTTTATTTAGAACTTGGTTTAAAAATTACAGCTGTGCATAAAGCTTTAAAATTTAAACAGGGACCATGGTTGCAGAGATATATTAATTTCAACACCGAAAAAAGGAAAGAAGCAAAATCTTCTTTTGAGAAAGACTTTTTTAAGTTAATGAACAATTCTGTTTTTGGTAAAACCATGGAAAATCTACGAAAAAGAAGAAATATTGTGCTTTGTAACGGTGAAAAAAGAGCCAAAAAATTAGTAGCATCGCCTACTTTTAAATCGTTTAAAACTTATGATGAAGACTTGACTGCTGTGGAGAAATTAAAAACTAGCATACATATGAACCGACCCATCTATGTTGGATTTTCTATACTCGAACTATCTAAACTTTGTATGTATGATTTCCATTACAATTTTATAAAGAAAACATACAAAGATCGTGCAGTTTTACTCTTTACGGATACAGATTCCCTAACGTATCATATTCAAACCAATAATATTTATAAGGATCTGGAGCAGCATCGTGAGTTGTTTGACTTTTCTGAATACCCGAAATCTCATCTTCTATACTCTGAGGATAATAAGAAGACGCTCGGAAAGTTTAAGGATGAACTTAATGGTGAATTAGCTCTTGAGTTTGTCGGACTGAAATCAAAAATGTATTCTCTAAAATCTGTTAAAGACGAAAAGAAGCGTGCAAAAGGCGTATCTACGCAGATTGTTTGGCAGAAAATTAAACATGAAGACTACTTGGAGTGCCTCCAACAACAAAAAACAAGTATGGAGAAACAGGTAAGGATTGCCCAAGATGACCATCGCCTATATACATTAACTCAAAATAAAATTAGCTTAAGTCCCTTTGACGACAAGCGTTACTTATTGGATGATGGAATAAGCAGTTTAGCATATGGCCATTATGACATTAATACCGTTTGTAATAAAGAAGATAATGTTGATTTGTATTGCTAACGCAAAATCGCGATGTATATTTTGATCTGTAAATACCTTTCTGTAAATTATTTTGTTATAATAAAAATTGTTGATTTTATTATTGAGTACTTTTTTTTAATTTTTTAAGTAATGTGAAACTTTTTCTAAAATAATTTTTTTTTTTTAATTTGTGAAACTTTTTAACTAACTAGCGCATATTTTTTTTTCGTTATAAAAACATGAAAAATATTTCTAAAACTTTGATAAACAAGCAGATAGTCACACACAAAGAGAACTATTTGCCCCGCATACATACACACACACACACATACATATATACACACACATAAAGAGAACTATTTGTCACACACAGACACATACATACACACATAAAGAGAACTATTTGTTACACACATACACACACACAGACATATACACACACAAAGAGAACTATTTATAATAACTATAAGACATATATGCTTTTTAAAACATACTCTTACACACAAACCTTTTTAATAAAATATCAGATGTACCAACAAAATGAGATGAAAAGATTATTGCAAGAAAAAGAGGGTTGATTCTGAACAATGCACTATCGGTTGCTCGGTTGCTCAGCTGCGGCTGCGCCTGTGGCCGTTGAACTCTCCTTTCTCTACTACTGCTGAGAAAAAATAAATAAAACGCATTGCAACACGTGTTTCCAAATTTTAATTTTCAAGTCATGAAAATTTCGACAAATTTTAAAATAACGATTATAAGTTCAGTTACATGCTTTATTAAATTCAATGAACTTTATATATTAAAGATGTCGAAATACACAGTAATATATCAATGCATAAACTTTATTAAACGTTCAACATAAAATAAAAAGTTTTTAATAAAGAACAAATTTTTAGAATTTGTAAAATTCCTCACAGCGGAATATTTCACATTGTTATGTACTTTATCATTAAACTCGAATAAATATCGTGTTAGTTATGCATTCCAGAATTCTCGGTAATCGATAATTCTTTCTCAACTAGGAGACTGATATTCTTTGTTTAAAGAGAGTATAATAACACTAAATTACAAAACGATTGTTCGTGCGACAGTTGTGAATTTAGAAACTTCTCTTCGTATCTAGAATATTACTGAAAAATTTCGAAGCGTTATTTTTTTCACAGAATATATTTTTTTACACATTGCAAAATAATTACATTTTTATTTTTCTTCATTTAAAATAACTTTCATTTATGCTTTTTTTGTTAAACGAAGAATTCTCAGCTGCTGTAAGTTTAAAATATTTAAATTAAATTAACATTTGATACGCACTTTCTAATTGTCATCAGCTGATTTGAATTGCAAAATCTTAATACATATATGATTATAAAAAATTAGATATAAAAAAATATTGATGTAACCAAAATCGTCATAAATATGGTAATTTCCAATTGTATGAATGTAAAATGAGAATTTTTTAATTTATATTAACATGAATTGTCTACACATATCTTATTAGTAGAAAGTAACGAAATTTTGTTACGCGAAAGGAAAAAAGAATTATAAAAGAACATTGCATTTTTAATTGATTTTTAGGGATACATGAGAATTAACAAGTGAAAATGTTTTCTTAAAATGCCAATATATGATACTGGATTGTAATAAAAGTGATTCACATATCATTCAATGTAGATCGAGCTTATGCTCAAATTTATGAAAATTATTTTAAAGAGAAAATTTAAAAGCAACTGGATGGTCACACCTAATCAATAACATCTAACGCATTAGGCGCCATTGCTCCCATTTTGGAAACATTGCTTTAGGATTTTTTCTAAAGTGAGTATTTTATATATTGTTAAAAGATTCATGAAATGTTCATATTATTTGCTTTTCGAATATATGAGATGACTTCTGTATTTTGTTAAAATTTCATTTGGACTGTCTATTTTTTAAAACGTGTTAAAAAGGGTAACAAATAACTTTTTGGCCCTATTTTAAAGAAATATATATTTTGAAATAACTTTGCGATAAAAATTATAAGTTTTAGTTAAAATATTTTTATAACTAAGGTAAAGCTAGGAGAGTCTGCGCACAATTCAAAATAATAACAATAAAAAATCTAAATATTAATTTTTTGCTAAATTATATATGAATAATTTTGACTTAATTTGTTTTTTATGCATTTCCATTGCTATTTTGTTGTTATTCTGTAATTTAACAGAACAGTTGTCATAAAACCAAGAAAGTTATTTTGCGCAATCTGTCCTTACACTGTTGGTGCGATTGCGCACATGGGTAGGAGAGATTGTTACTAATAATAACTACAATTAAATTGTTAATAATAATAATTATACTTAAAGGACATTGTTGTAAGGTTTTTGTCAACAAATATTATTGTATTAGGAGTGAATATTTCAACATAATGATTAAAGAAACATAATAAGTAAATAATTATAAAAACGATTAAAAAATTTTAATTAAAGGGAAAAAAATTAAAGAATCAGGAAAAGCAAGTCCAGATCAGATTACAAAATAACATTAAGTTACTTGATAACACGTTTAACTTAAAATTAGTCCATTTTCATTTTTAATTTTTTTCATGCAAATTTACCAATAAGCTGCGTAATCTCTCCTAGCATGGAAACTAATGGGAACAATGCGCCATCTCTCATAAGTAGCAGATGCGCAAACTCTCTAATTTCGGTAGGAGAGATTGCGCGGCCTTTTATTTAAACATGGCCGCTACTAAAACGAACCGTCGATGTTCACATTGTTAGTCTAGATTAACAGCTTATAAGAAATCGTTTAAGTTTAAAATATTTTGTACTACAACATTGTATAGAAATTCTTATGAATAGCTATGAAAATTCAAGCACTTACTTTGGGAAAACAAAACAAAATTGCAATGCTTTATCTTAGACGCTCAAAACAATCAACGTGTACTTTCAAGTAAACACTCCACTACTGCTGTTGTACAACTACCTAGATTCGCTACGCGCTCACTCTACTCCTTCCACCCGAACCTCTATGTGCGCAATCTCTCCGACCGCGTCATCTCTCCTGGCTTTACTAAGCATTATATAAAAACAACATCAATCCAGAATTAGTATGCATAATGGATCAATCGAAATTATCGAAATCTTAAGTTCTTCCCAAAATTGGAGCAATGAGGACTAATAGGAGTACTTTTTTGAAAACATTGACATATGTCTCCGTGCATTTATTGTATTTTCCAGTTTATTAAATATAAGAGGGATAATATCATTCTGAAACCGACGCTTTAAGATTAATTAGTCAAACTTCTACATTTATAATACAAAAACAAAATGATGTGACCAGTTCCATAAGCAGTTTCATTATCCATCTCTTATTTTTTCATCATTACATCATTTTTTTTAACTATTTTATATGAAAGATGATTGAACAATTTTTATTTTCGATTTGAATGATTTTTTGGGATATTCTAGAAATTTTTTGTTTTCCACCTTACCACCTTAACATATGAGGAAGATGTAATAGAAAATTACTTCATGATACATCTGGTGCAGCAGACTGTTCGGTAAACACACGATCAAGAAATATCTCATTTAGTCATTAAAAAATATGAAGTATTAAACGCAGGCTTGATAGTTTAGACGAAATTTCGGACGAATCTTAAAATTGGAGTATAGTAAACAAAAAAACACATTTAAAAAAAGCAAAAAAAAAAAAAAAAAAAAAAAAAAAAAAATTCAGAAAATTCAAAATATGCAATATAATGCCGCATAAAATATACTCAATCACTTTCATGTAAAATAGTACGACAAAAAATGATGGAATGATGAAAACTAAACAGGTGGACAGTGAAAATGCTTTTGGAATCGGTAATTTTTATTTTTATTTTTATTATAAATGTAGATGTTGGACAAATTTATATGAATTATTGGTAAAATATTAATTTCAGAATGATATTATCCCTTTCACGGCTAAAGAGCTGAGGAATAATTATCATAAATGCACGGATATATAAGTGAAAATTTCGAAAAAAAAAATCCCAATTAAGCCCCATTGCTCCCAATTTGGGAAAATGCTGTTTCTCTTAAATATACGATTTTTTTAATTTTTTTTCAGAAGTACTTTAAATACTTCCTATTCATAAAAAAAAAAAAAAAAAATTTCCATTAAAAAAATTTAGGTTAATATATATAGCGGCGCATAATGGGTCAAGAATGTTAAGCGTATACATTATTTTGTCAAACCTAAAGTGGATCAGATATTCAAAAAATATAATAATCACGAAGATCGATAAGATGAACTATGAAAGAGACAATTGGAGCGTTTTCCGTTCACACTTTAACTAGCTTATTTTTCCACAAAAAAAAAAGGTATGGTATAATTTTTGTAAATTTGAAGTATATAACACTCTTAAAGTTCAATTGTGAAAAAAACAATATATTTTCTCAGGTATATTCATTGATAACATAAAAAAAATGTATTCTTAAAGAATTTAATAGTGACAGTGTGAAATATATGGAATGGTAATAAATTAGAATTCATGTAAAGGATTAAATTTACAATTACGAAATTGTAAATTAAATACAATTACAATTACAATTATTACAATTAAATACAATTACATATATGAAATCGGTTCAATAACAATAATAAAAAAATCTTTAAGTGGTTTGCCAATGTCGGAAGTTTGCGATTAATAGTATGGGCCCAGTCTTAGCGAAGACTGTATAATATGTAAATACAAACTCTGGTACTTCTCTATTATCCCGTCGACCACTTTTCATAACAAAAAACTATCGCCAAACTGTAGCGCCAAATAAACATGAGAACGTTGCCGTTGGGATATCAAATTAATTAAATAAATAAAATATAAGAATTTAAGGACACAGTTGTTATTTTAGTTAATGAAATAACTAATAAATCAGTAAAACATGATGAAAAACACACGCAAATGTCGAATTAAAAACCACTTGATGACATAACAAACACGTATAATGCTTCTGACATCAAGTAAATGGGACTGCATTTTTGGCGTTTAATCTTACCGTTTGGCGATAATTTTTTGTTATGAAAAGTGGTCGACGCGATAATAGAGAACTACCCAAACTCTTTATTAGTTTAATTTACAACATTGTTATAGTAGATATATTGAAAGTTTCAGAAGATGTAAATTATTTGTACTCATGTGAGAATGTTATCGTTTATGCAAATAGTTTTGATAACTAAACTGTAACATAACACTGTAACATAACAATATGCATCAAACGTTACAAGCAGTAAACTGACTACACTGAGAGAAAAAAACTACTGTGCCATTAAATAAAACCATCCCCCATAAAATTCAAATTAAAACAGAATCGGATTTAATCTACAGGGTGAAAATCCAACCACATGGCATTGGATCAGATCCGTTTTCATTTAGATGTTTCCGTATCAATTAGAATATATATATATATATATATACAAATATATATATATATATATATATATATATATATATATATATATATATATATATATATATATGTATGTATAAATATATATATAAGCAGCATTTATGAAGTTCACGAGGAGCATTATTGTGGATATTACTTACCCATCATACGTAGTATAGGGTAAGTCTTGTAATCGTTTTGAAAATCGAAAAAAAAATTTTTGACGGATTTACACGTTTAAGACATTGGAGATTCCGAAAAACATATTTTAAGAAAAATTTTTTTGCCGTCCGTCTGTATGTCTGTGTGTGTGTGTGTCTGTGTGTGTGTGTGTCTGTGTGTGTGTCTGTAAACGCTCTATCTCTCGAAAAAATTGAGATAGAGACTTGCAATTTTGCATGTACTTAGTATGTAATAATGGGAAGAAGCCTATTTCATTTCAATAACCTCGATTAACCAGAACTATTTTTTTCGGACTCTCGAAATATTCGTTCTGATGAAAGGTATATAAAAATTTTCGAAATTGTTTATTTTAAGAAATGAATATAAAAGACAATAAAAAAAAATTTTGCATAAAGCATGAAGTCGATCGGATAATTAGTTGCCGAGATATTTGGAATCCTATTTTCCACACTCTTCGATTTTTCATGACCCTGTATTTCATCCAAATTTCACTTCAAAGATATATTTTAATTGGAAATTTGACGCTTAATCAGATGCAATAAACCGCTAGTTAATAGGATTATTATTTTTGGAGTTATAAGGATGTTTCTTTCAAGCAATTCAGTAATCGAGCCTTTAAAGTTTGTGACGTCATCAAGCCACGATTTTATTTGAATTGCAATGCACTTTATAAGTAATTTAGACATTTTTATTTTAATATTTTACATTATGCATATCCATGATGGGTAAGTATTACGGTGGCCCCCAACGACTAGTTTATTTATTTTTCTTGCGTTTCTGCACATGCTATTCCCAACGCTCTTTGAATAATGTTTATATTTGTTTCCTAAGCAAAGTTCAAATGGTCTCAAATTCGGCTAAAATTTCTTTGCTACATTAAAAAACCTAATTTTAACACATAACTTTTATACGACTTCTACCTATTTATGTATCTATATTCAGCTGAAAGAATATTGTGATTTTATGTATTTTAGTATTAACCAATATCTCGTTTATCTATAATAAAAATGCAATAGATATCTTCCGTATGAAACCTTCAGGAAAACTCAATAAACCTAATTGTCTCCAGCTTCAAAATGTGAAAGGATTACGATCAATAATATTAAAGGGCATGCGCCATCCGAGATTTTCTTCACTTTAATCGTTAGAGAACTTTATCGATTTTTTATATCGCTTTCTTTTTTTTAAACAATATACTACATTTTTATATATATTTCTTGCGAATAAGTATAGGTAATTTAAACTTACATTAGATAAAAATGTTTTCTTAAAAATAAATGACATTTCATTTTATGTAATTATATATTCGTACCTTATAAAATCTTAAAATATATCAATTGTTTTATTAGTAATTTTATTAAAAATTAATCATTTTGCAGCTTGAAAATTGAAAATGTCAAGCAGTAAATTAAATAAACTATCAAATTCCATAATCATTTATTCATTAATTTTTCTCACATATGTTGGATAAATACGACCTCTGAATTCCTTAAAGTATAAAATAAATATTTCAAATATTTCAAAGTTAAGATAATTTGGAATGTCCATTGATTTCTTGAGTTCATATTTTCTTAGTGAAGTAAATATCTTGCGTTATTGTTGATTGATAAGTTTCTAACCGACCACTATTTTACAAAAAGTAATATGAAAGTTACTTTTCCCATTACTTCGGAATTATCAATAATATCTTCACAAAAATTCGTACATTTATTTATAGTGAAAAACTATAATTTATTGATTTGATAGCTCAGTTGAATAAATTTTCTTAGCACAAGGTAACTGGGTAGGTAATTTTCCCTTTGTTCGTTCCATTTATAGTAGTCATTATACCTGCAATTAAATAAATTTTTATTGCTATTTTCTAAAAATATCCTTCATACTTCATTTATTTTAGGGATTATATGCCATAGTAAGGATTGTTTTTCGAAAACTAGAAATCATTACAATTGGGAAGAGTGATGTATCGAATTCAATAGTTGAAGAAAATATTATTAAATATAATGCACTGTTTAAAATACATCTAACAAATAAATCTGGATGTTAATTGTTTCGGGCTACTACTGTAACATTCAATTTTAGGTAAAACTCGTTGAAACTTGAAAAAAAATCGTTATTAACTGAAAATATCTTATTGTACTTATTTAGTTCTACTATTAAATGAAATAAGCAATATAATAATTGTTTTCAGTAGTTAAAACTGGTTTTCAGAAAAGGAGTGCCCCTGCAGTTCCAATATATTTTAGAGAAATGTATTCTATTTTTTTTTTTTATTTTAGGTGGTCTCATGATAATAACAAACATAAAAAAATAGCTATTTATGTTCTCGTCATATTAAAATGAGACTATACAACTCAACAAGCCATGTGCTACCATTTGCTGGAAGCTGTAGAGAATGAGAACGCAATGTGGGGGCCCAAACAAAGTTATATCTTCTTTATTTGAAATAAGCTGATTTGTGTGTCGTGAATATTGGAAGAAAATCTGGATTTAGAATCGTTTCGTAATAAATATGTAGTGACTTTATGGCCACTCTTTATGTTTTATAGTCAAAATTAATTTTCACCTGTAGTTAAAACTAAATTGGAGTAATTAAATTCGTTTAGACACGGAGAAATAGTTAAAATTTGTTAAATTTAGTCAAATATAATTATTACAATAACATACACACAGACACAGGCACACACACACGCATGTCTTCCACTCGTCCAGCTTGTTAATATACGTAATTGACTATTGTATGGCGACTGAACACAGAGGACCGTTTTCAAATCCGGTGTTTCAGTGTAGAAGTAATTGGCCACATTTCCCTTTATTTTACCATTAAATTAAAAATAACGTCACGGCTCTCATTTTCCAGCGACCTGCGTGTCGCTGGGTACGGAAGCAACCAGAAATACATGAAGACGGAGGGCGTTAAAAATCACTGGGCTCGTCTTGACTGCCGTAAATTAATGAAATTTGCTACGTATAACGGACAATCCATATCGTCGAAAAATCACCTACATGAACTTGAAGAAGAATTAGTAAGAATCAACTGGGACATCTTAGGATTATGTCGATTATGAAAAAAAAAGATGGAAAGAAGATTTATTTGGTCAGCGAACATGTACTATACTACAGAGAGAAATAAGATGGAAAAAACAAGTGTTGTAGAATGTCAAATTAAAACTAGTCGTTGAGAGCCACCGTAATACTTACCCATCATGGACATGCATAATATAAAATATTAAAATAAAAAATGTGTAAACTACTCATAAAATGCATTGCAATTCGCATAAAATCGTGGCTTGATGACGTCATAAACTTTAAAGCTTGGCTACCGCGGTACATTCCACATATCTTTTTTTACAGACCGCTAGAGAGACGTGATGCTCTTTTTGTGCACTTTCATTGGTGCATTCGAGCATCACGTGACTCTCGCGGTCTGTAAAAAAAGATATGAATAAAGCACCGCGGTAGCCTTTCTTTTTCGTTAGCCTCGCTTTAAAGGCTCTATTACTGAATTGCTTAAAAGAAACATCCTTATAACTCAAAAAACATTAACTCTATTAATTAGCGGTTTATTGAATCTGATTAAGCGTTTCATTTCCAATTAAAACATATCTTTGAATTGAAATTCGGATGAAATACAGGGTCATGAAAAATCGAAGAGTGTGAAAAATAGGATTACACATATCTCGGCAACTAATTATCCGATTGGCTTCATGCTTTATGCAAAATTTATGTTTTTTTATTGTCTTTTATATTCACTCCTTAAAATAACCCATTACGAAATTTTTTATATACATTTTATGAGAACGAATATTTCGAGTGTCCGAAAAAAATAGTTCCGGAGAATCGAGGTTGCTGAAATTCAATAAGCTTCTTCCCATTATTACATACTAAGTACATACTAAATTTCAGGTCTCTATCCCAATTTTTTCGGGAGATAGAGCGTTTACAGACACACAGACAGGCGGATTTTTTTTTTTTTCTACAAATATGTTTTTTGAAATCTCCAGTGTCTGAAACGTGTAAATCCGTCAAAAAAATTTTCGATTTTCAAAACAATTACAAGACTTACCCTATACTACGTATGATGGGTAAGTAAAAGGGCGGTATAATCAAATAGCAGGATATGACGGTGCATCGGCAGAACTGCAAGTCAAGTTACACTACACAAGTTTCAAGAAGATACAAAATGCAAATTATTAAAATTTGTACACTAACAATAAGCTACACTGATGACGAATTAGAGGAATTCTACGGAGAAATAACTTAAATAAATCACACGGAAAAATGCTACATTGAATTAGAAATGGGATACTAGAATACTAAAATTGCAAAAAAAAAAAAAAAAAAAAAAAAAAAAAAAACAGAAACGCGCGTTTTCAGCAAGAAATCATGGATACGGAAAGTGAAACAAAAGAAGAAATATATTGATTAATTTTTCAAAATGTGAACGAATGTATATCAAAACTTTGTTTTTTAAGAAATGTCTGAAAGATAAGAATCATGGAGAAGCGAAAATGTAACTGTAAGTAAAATCGACTACTTCATAACAAACTGAAAGAAACAGTATTGAGTATTTCAGCGTTATCAATAACTTCAATTCAGAAGTGATCAGAAGTTGATTAGATTAAAAAAACTGTTAAAAAATAAAATTGAAAGACTGAAGCTTTTCAAACACTCATAAAAAAAAACAAAAAAAAAAAAACAGTCGGTATTATACATTACTAGAAAAATAAAAAAGAATTTCCTTCGAAAATGAAAATCCTGCTGTTGTGCAAGGAAGCAGCTGTTACAGTAGTGAACAAAAAACTAACTAATACTCTACAGGAAATTATAAAGGAAAGAGTTGCTGGAGCACAATTAACACAGACAAGGAAAATAACTGAAGAAACAAAAGGTTTAATGAAGATATGCCGGGAATTTAAAACTAAGATTAAAGTCCAAATAAAGAGTAGAATACACAAATTTTAAAAACGGTAAGTAAGTGTATTCCAGAAGAAATCAGAAAATTGAATTATCATAATGTCCATGGTGTAAAATGGTGTGTCCATAGAAAGTAACAAAAGTTTAAAATCAGCAAATCGAAATCTATGTGTTGGAAATTAAAATATTGTTTTAATGAAGAGGGTATATGAAACAATCATCAAATTTAACACTGAAATCAAAAAGAAAAAATAATGAACCATCTATATAATTGTGAATATCAAAGGGAAGGTAACCTACTTAATCAGAGAAAATACATAACAGAAGCTGAAACGATAATTTCAGTGATGACAGATGCTGTTTTACAGACATTAGATGTATGAAAACATGTAAACGCCCTATTGAAGACTGAATCCAATTGACCTTATCAATAAAGATGGAGAAGGAATTGAAGAGAAATTAACCATACTGTTTTCCAAATGTCTAGAAAAGTCACATGTAAGAGAAGATTGGGATAATGCTGTGATGATGATATTTTAAAGTAAAGGGGAGAAGAGAAGCATTAAAAGCTATCTTACGATTGTAAGGTAGTTTTTAAGTCAGTGATTTATAAAAGTTTCATCAAAGATTTACGACAAGTTCTTGTATAAGTCCGCTCAACTACGACAGAAATCGAGATACTAAAGTGGATTTAGCAGAATGGATCATTTCTTAAAGAGTAAGGAACTCATCCGTTTGCAGGAAGAAAAAACAAAGATCATTCTTGACAGAGGAGAGAGAAAAGGAGAAAAAAATAAGTTTTTAGTGCTGTCTTAAAAAACATTTTCAAGAATCTTGATTCGGAAAACAAAATTCATCTGTTGTTTCCTGACAACATTTAATTACAGCGACAGCCCTGAAAAGTTGGGAGATATGTTAAAATATTTGACAAAAGCTGGCACTGACAGGGGATTAAAAATACATTTGGAAATAAACTTAAGTTGATGTTCAACTCATTTGCGCCGAAAAAGAAGACCGTCTACAACATTACTGAGATTTTTAAGAAGTACAGAATAATGCGTACCTAGGACAGGAAATGACATTGGATCAGAGCAACATGAAAGAAATCAGCAGCCTCAGAAGCAATTTATCATGCGTTTTTGGGAAGAACAGTATGATACTGAATAGTAACAGGTATATTTGCTTGAAAAGAAAAGAACTGCAATGCGTTTTGATGCATTATATATGGAGGGAAAATGTGGAAGCTAACGAATCGGATGGCAGACACATAACACAGCAAAGTATAGCAAGATGTATGCTAGGTATAACTAGAAGTAACCGAAAAAGAATAAACTTGATAAGAAGAAAATAAAAAGTTTTGACATCATCGAGATAATTAAACGGTTAAAATGGAAGTGGATGGTCACATTGCAAGAAGATAAGACAATGGATGGAGAACAAACACTCAACAGTAGTATCCCAGAGATGAGAGAGACAACCGAAGATTAGATGGAGCAACGCAATAAGAAATGTGGCTGGAAGACTTATGTGGACAACAAAAGCAAAGGATAGGATGCAATGAAATATCTGTAGGAGACCTACGCCCAGCAGAGGATTGAAAATGGTTGATAATAATGACATTACATACAGACACATATATTTATATATATATATACAGTGTGTCCGAGGAAGATCTTTATTATTCTAAATATTAATTAAAAAAAGAGAACAGGTCAAATGAAATGAAGTTTGCAACAAACGAATTAATAAATCTAACAATGTTATTTTTACAATGCCTCCAATGTACATCTACGCAAGTTTCGTTAGTGGCACGAAGAATGTTGATTCTGTAGTCGATTTCCAGCCAAATGATTTTTAATATTTGCTGTGTAACAATGAGAATTGCGAATTGTATCATTTCCTTTAAAACGCAATTTTTTTGAAATAGGTGTTCGATAAACATTTTCTTTAACGTAAGGGTACAATTCGCAATCCTCATTATTACACCGCGAATGTTTAAAAAAACATTTAGCAGAAAATCAACTACAGACTCAATATTCTTCGTGCTACTAACAGAGTTCCCGTAGAGCAACATTGAAGGTACTGTAAAAAGAAAATTAGATATCTTCCTTCTTTTAACGGAAACTACAATTGATATGACCTGTTCGTATTTTTATCATTAATCTTTAGAATAATAAAGGTATTTCTCGGACACGCTGTATATTTAAAGTTTTTTTTTTTTTTTTTTTTTTTAAATCTTAAGAATATCTACTATATATATAAAACACAAACGGAAATTTCGTTCCGTTCCCTTATAACTCGAGTTCCGCAGAAGGGATTTCGATGGAACTTACACTGTTCGAAAGATAATTTTTCAGGAAAGGTGTTAGTATATAACACAACGTTCTATGTATATTAGTTATAGAATTATGATAGAAAATTCTGTTATTTTGGCCGAAAGGTTACCATTGCTATTTTTTTGGCGATCATTAATGTTGCAGAAAGAAATGAAACGGCTATACATGTCGAAAAATAAAAGAAAAACTGTTACTAATTTTATTTTTTAAAAAAAGAAAGAAAGGCAAAAGGAAAAAGAAAGAAAAAAAAAGAGTTTTGATGAGAGAATATTATAAAACGAAAATATTTAATTTAAACATGATTGGGAATGTTCGTAATGCTTAAAAAATTATTCAAGGGGCAAGATTTCTATATTGAAACAATATTTGGCGATGTATCTTTTGTTTTTGGCGAATTTGATTTTACTTTTGACACCAAGCA
The DNA here is from genome assembly GCA_963931845.1 of Maratus michaelseni. Taxonomy (NCBI): domain Eukaryota; kingdom Metazoa; phylum Arthropoda; class Arachnida; order Araneae; family Salticidae; genus Maratus; species Maratus michaelseni. The sequence continues at coordinate 11,651,091 of OZ007596.1, forward strand.
ATTTGATTTTAAGCCAAAAGGTGTCTTTTTTTGTTGCAGAAAGAATTGAAATGGCTATACATCTGGAAAAATAAAAGAAAAATTTTTTTACTAATTTTATTTTTTTTTAAAAAGAAAAAAAAAAAAGAAAAACAGTTTTCAGGAGAGATTTTAATCCAAAAGCTGTTTTTTTTTAAGTGTACGACTGCATTTTTGTAGTATTTTTTTTTTGGTACTTTTCGGTTAGCCGGGCGCCAGTGATATATATATCCATATATATATATATATATATACTCATATATCTACACAAATACATGTATATACATACATATATCTACACAAATACATGAATATACATACATATATATATCACTGGCGCCCGGCTAACCGAAAGTACCCTTTTTTTATTCAAATTCAAACTATTTAATGGCAATATACTTCTATTTACTTCTACATATTTCGTTCCGGCTGCTTATAACTCGAGTTATGCTGAATGGATTTTCGTAGAACTTAAACTGTAAGATAATTTTTCAGGGAAGGTTTTATTGTATAACATATCGTTCTACGTAGCTTAGTTATAGAATTATTCTGGGAAGTTCTATAATCAGATCAATCCGATTATGAAATATTAGCCTTTTTAAAAGATTTTACCGAATGGATTTCGATAGAACCTACACTGTTAGATAATTTTTAAAGGAAACTTTCATTATATAACATATCATTCTACGTTGCTTACTTCTAGAATTATAGAGGAAATTCGAAAATCGGGTAACCATTTTTTTTTATCAAATATTAGCCTTTTCAATATTTGATTCCGATTATGAAAGATTAGCCTTCTGAAAAAGCTCTACTGGACGGATTTTGATGAGAATTGTACTGTTAGTTAGATGCTATTTCAGGAATAGTTTTAATTTTCTACGTTGCTTAGTTATGTGTCAAACAGTTATGTGTGAATGTTATATAGTCAGGTGAACCCGATTCCGAAAGATTGGCCTTTTTGAAAGCTTTTATTGAGCGTATTTTTTGCGACTTGCATTGTTAAGTAGATAATTTATAAGGATGGTTTTAGTATATTTTATATCGTTCTGGTTAGTTTTAGAATTATGTGGAAAAGTTCTATAATCAGATGAACCCGATTATCAAAGATTAGCCTATATAAGAAACTTCTACTGAATGGATTTTGTTAGTTAATTTGTTTGCATTGTTAGTTCGATAATTTTTAGTGATGGTTTTAGTATATTGCATATAGTTTTATCATTCATTAGCAAACCTTAACTGTAAATGACCAAATAAAAGAGTTGGTCTTTAGCAGCTAAAATTTTGACTGCAAATTAGAAAATATAATAGCGCAATCACGTCATTTTGCAGTAATGTGGAAGGATTTTCCAGGTAAATATACAGATTTCTTTCAAATACAAGGTCAAATTAAACGATATATTTCGTTTGATTCAAGGTTCATTTGTAGAAACCGACCAGCGCAGCGGGCGTAGCTTGCTAGTAAAGACATATAATGCATTATAAATTTGATAATTCTTTATTTTTTTGAGAAAAATAAATATTTTAAACTTAGAAATAATAAAAGTATAGCCAACTAGATCACCGTCACCGAAATAATTCAAACAAAACGTAAACATAAAAATTTGAATTGATTGTTAGCAATACAAATACTTTTCTTATTTTTTCTTTCTAATGTCAGATCAAATGGCAGACTCTGAGATCAAACCAATCTTGGAGTTATTAGAATATTCTTGCACGAAGCCCAGTTGGAAAGACATCTCGACTTACAGTCCTACGACGAAGCAATATTGGGCTCTTTGGAACTCTCTCCACATCAGGAATGGTGTCCTGTTCCGAAAATTCGAATCGGAAGATGGGAAGACATCTCGGTGGCAGTTGGTACTTCCTCGATCCCGAATCCCAGAGGTCCTCAAGGAATTACATGGCAGTCCCACTGGTGGCCATTTTGGAGTCATGAAAACATTACACAGAGTCCGAGAGCGCTTCTTCTGGGGAAAAGCGAGGGCTGACGTCGAACGATGGTGCAAATCTTGCGATGCATGTGCAGCTCGGAAAGGACCAAAGAAACGTAGCCGAGGAAGACTACATCTCTACAATGTAGGAGCACCTTTCGAACGCATCGCCCTTGACATCCTAGGCCCTCTGCCAAGAAGTGCTGATCGCAACAAATTCCTCCTTGTTGTCATGGACTACTTCACGAAATGGCCTGAAGTTTATGCCATCCCTGATCAAGAAGCTTCTACGGTTGCGGATGCCTTGGTACACCAGTGGATATCAAGGTATGGAGTCCCCCTTCAAATGCATTCTGACCAGGGGAGAAATTTCATCTCTGCTGTGATTGAGGGTCTCTTTTAACTTCTCGGAATGGACAAAACTAGGACGACGCCTTTACATCCACAATCGGATGGCATGGTTGAGAGATTTAATCGTACCATCCTCAACAATCTCTCACTGCTAGTCTCAAGAAACCAACAAGACTGGGACCAAAAACTTCCCTTGTTTCTTCTCGCCTATCGCAGCGCCGTCTATGAAACAGCCGGCTATTCCCCGTCTCAGATGCTTTTCGGTAGTGATCTTCGTCTGCCTTGTGATCTGATTTTTGGTCGCCCTCCAGATGCGCCTTCATCGCCAGAGGGATACGTGCAGAATCTCCAGGCACGATTTGAAGACGTCCACAACTTGGCTCGAGAGCAGATCAATATACAGACGGAGAAGATGAAGACCAGGTACGACACGAAAGCCACGGGACATCAATTCAAAGAAGGTGACAAGGTTTGGTTTTATAATCCTACTCGACGTAAAGGACTTTCTCCCAAACTGCAATCGCACTGGGACGGTCCTTATACAGTCCTAAACAGACTGAACGATGTCGTAATTCGGATCCGAAAGTCACCAAGTTCGAAGCCTAGAGTCGTTCATTACGACAGGCTGGCTCCATACTATGGCCATAGTACTTAGTTCATTGATTGTAAATAGTGTAATGTAAATAATGTAAATTAGTATGACCATGGTCTTGTATATAAATTAATGTAATTATTTATTTTGCTTAGCATTATCATTATTATTGTTATTATTATTTAAATACTTGTATGTAATGGTGTCTATGCTTTATAATTCAGCATTATGAATGTGTTTAATTGTTATTTTCCATATTTGCTTTAAGTGCTTTGAATAGTATAGCATTTGTTGGTAACGGGTTTGCTTTCCGATCAAAGGTTGAACTGCCCGGGACGTGCAGTCCTTGAGAGGGGGGCAATGTTATGAATTTTGTAAATATTTCATTCTTTTTAATTAATTTTATTTTATTATTGTGAAAATTGCAGTATTATTAATGTATTTCCTATTGAGCATCATGTAACTCAATGCTAAAGGCCTCAGGTGCTTTGCAAGAAAAACAACCTTACAGCATCGGTTTTATAATGGAGTTCTATTGGAAAATCGCCAAGGAATGGGCTTTTCGCCAAGTTGGCGATGGTTTTGGCGACTTATTTTTGTCGCCAAATTTGGCGATATATCGCCAAATGTCGCCAAGTTGGCGACGGATTTGGTGACTTTTTGTGCAACCTATATACCTATACCTATACATTTGGATCCTTTCTTGCTTGGGTTCTCTATCGAAAGTTAAAGCACTTTCTGGTAATTTCTAGCATCTGAAGGCTCTGGAATAATCTGGAAAGATCTCTGAGACCTATATAAGGACCTCCATCAGTTCAGTTCAGTTAGTTCTCTGTCAAATGCGATTGAATACGCACGAGAGGCTTTGCATTGAGAACTGTGTTGTCTATGATCGATTTAGTATTTAACAATACGCTATATTGTTCTGTGAGAAATTTTGCTGTGCTGTTATTGGATTTGAAGATTACTGAATATCTTGTAATTTTCAGAAGATATTTGTGATCGTATTCCACTGTTTATAGCGAATAAAATCCTTTTTATTGTTCTTATATATTGGTATCAGTCCTTTCGAACCCCGAGCTCACAACATTTGGTGTCAGAAGTGGGATTGAATGCCGATCACCAGAGCAATGGAGGGTCAACTGAAAGAATTATTGGAGAAATTAGCTGCGAACCTTGGCGAGTTGAAAGAAGAAATGAAGAAAGATATGTCAGCGATGGATGAGAAAATGACTGCGAACCAGGCTGAAATGAAGAAAGATATGTCAGCAATGGATGAGAAAATGACTGCGAACCTTGGTGAGTTAAAAGATGATATGAAGAAGGATATGTCAATCAACCTTGGTGAGTTTAAAGAACTAATAGAGGATAAAATAACATCTTTAAATGACAGAATTGACGGCGTGGAAAACAAAGTTGAAGAAAGATTTCAAGAAATAGAAGAAAAAGTTCAAAATACAGACAAAACCGTAGAAGAAAAGGTAGAAGAAATACAAAGGACAGCCAAAACCGTAGAAGAAAGGATTGAGAGTGTAGAAAAGGAGTTGGAAAATGCGAAGAAACAAAAGATAACTGCCGAAAACTATCCCGAAGATGTCAAGTATCAAGCTATGCTTCCTCGGGCCTCTATTAAACTCTCGACCTATGAAGGAAAATCCTCATGGCCAGTTTTTAAGACACAATTTGGGATCGTAGCGGACGCCAATGGATGGGATTCCCAGACAAAGGCTTGCCAGTTAGCTGCTTCTCTACGAGCTGATGCTGCCGACGTCCTACAGACTTTGCCTGCAAATGAACCGCTGGATTTTGAAACGCTCGTCAGTGCCTTAGAATTACGCTTTGGCGAGAAATGCATGAAGGAATATAGCAGACTCCAGCTCAAATCTCGACAGCAGAAATCCACTGAATCCCTGCAAGATCTTGCTACGGATGTCGAGAGACTTTCACATCTTGCTTATCCTGGCTGTCCGACTGAAATTAGAGAAAGTTTAGCTCTGCAACATTTTATTGATGGTGTGCGTGACCCTGAGATCCAGACAGCACTCCGGATTGCAGATCTCAATGATTTAAAAGGGGCTTTGGTTTACGCTCTGAAATTCGAGGCAGCCCAGCAAGCTACTAGGAAAGATCGACACTTTGTGCGAGAAGCCAACCTGCCTGAGACGTCGGATAGAGCTGTGGAGTGCTTACAGCAGCAGATGAATGACATAATGAGAAAGATGAACTCCTTAATGGCCAACAAACCTTACAGGAAGATCAAGTGCTGGAAATGCGGTGGAGAAGGCCATATCCAAATCGACTGCCCAAGACGACCCAGCACCGAAGGTAATAGCTCACCCGCTAACGGAGGAGCAAGAAAACTGATTATTGACCATCTTGCGGGGCGGAGGTTTCCAGATCTTAAGAAGCCTCATTTTCAAGTATGTGAAATTTCTGCAAGAAGTTGCGGCGAGAACGGAGTTTTTCTAGTCGGAAGTGTGAATGATTTGCCCTGTAATATGATCATCGATATAGGAGCCAATTCGACCATCATTCGGAAAGATCTAGCTCAGCGGCTGAAAGAAAAACTCTCCTGGACCCCGCCACGTGTAATCCTTCAAACTGTGACAGGAGATAAGATCGACATATTTGGAAGAATGACACTGGAAATAAAGTTTGGGAACGTTACTTACCATCATACAGTCTATGTGGCCGATATTTCAGACCCTTTCATACTCGGACTGGACGTTTTAAAAGAGCATGGATTTACACTGGATTTTAAGAAGAATAAGTTACGCTCTGCTCAAGAAGATATCACTATTTTCAAACTTGGAAATGAGTCCGGGTCTATTCAACGGATCACAGCCAAGGCAGATGTTATCATCCCTCCTCGGACGGAAATGATGATACCTGGATTAACTGAGAACGAAAGTAGTTTTCAATGTGGCTTGGTTGGATATCCTGAGAAGAGCCCAAAAGTTAGTTCTCTGTCAAATGCGATTGAATACGCACGAGAGGCTTTGCATTGAGAACTGTGTTGTCTATGATCGATTTAGTATTTAACAATACGCTATATTGTTCTGTGAGAAATTTTGCTGTGCTGTTATTGGATTTGAAGATTACTGAATATCTTGTAATTTTCAGAAGATATTTGTGATCGTATTGCACTGTTTATAGTGAATAAAGCCTTTTTATTGTTCTTATATATTGGCATCAGTCCTTTCGAACCCCGAGCTCACAACAATATATTACTTGTTCCAGAACTTGGATCAAAATTGTCAAGACACGTAAAACCGATTTCTGGCACTGGAAAAGGTATAAAAGACAACATAATGACATTTTTCAATGGCAACAACCAATACTTAAACATTACTGTTATTGGATATGATGGAACTGCATCGAACACTGGATTGAACAATGGTGCGATTGCTTTAATGGAAAAAGAATTATGAAAGTCACTGCAGTGCTTGATTTGTCTGTTTCATGCAAATGAACTACCCGTTCGTCATCTATTTTCTTTCCTAGATGGAAAAACTAAAAATCCAAATGAATTTGGAGGGAAAATAAAGAAACAACTGGAAAAGTGTTATGAATTTCCAGTGACTGAGTTTTCACCTATTGAAAATAACATTCCATTGCTAAAATTTAAGGATAATTTAAGTATGGACCAAATATATTTGTTAGAAATGTGTAACACAATCTCCGTTAGAAGTTGCTCTTCTGATATGTCTATGAAGAAACCAGAAAAAAATTGTCATTCACATTGGCTTAAATTAGAAAACAGAATAATTCACTTGTACGTGGGAACAGAATATCCATCACAAAATCTCCAAATACTGACTGAGTACATTTTGAAAGTGTATGCAACTGTTTAGTTTAACGTAAAGTTAAATTCATCTTCTATCTATTGACGAAGCACTTGTGAAAACGTGTCAGCTATTTACGTTACCTCAATTACACTCCTAAAAATGTAATTGAACCAATCAGCCAAAGAAATGTATACTTTGCTGCACATGAAAATGTAGTACATTGTATGCTATTAGGTGATAGAAGTCATTAAGGAGTTTGCATTACGCCGAATTGCAAAAGCAGGGGGCTGGAGATGAAGTTGGCATCAGAATTTTTTTAATTCCTGTATCTATAAACTTTGATGTCACAGATTATATTGATATGATTCAATGGCATGATGTTAAAGAAACATAACCTCCTATGACGATGTATATTGCTGACGCCGAACTAAATCAGTAAATAAAGCAGGCAGAAGAACCTGATCATGAGATTCAACTTCATTTTTTCCCTATGTCACAAACAAGCAGTTAAAAGGATTGTTAAATTAGTTACCGAGTCATACTTATCAGTTTGCAGCACTTCTGCAGGAGATACATTGATAAAAACCAAAATAAATTTTCAAAAGATCATGCCAAGATTTGAAACAAACCAACAAACAAACAAACAAAAACAATTCAATGTGTCAGTGTGATTATTCTGGACCATGTATAATTACTATGGACATTAGAGAAAAATTAAAGTTTCTTAAAAATAACGTTTTGCCTTTAAAAACAATATACAGTCAAACCTCTTTTAACGGACACCCTTATATACGGTCACCCCTCTCTTTCGGCCAAATTAAAATTTCCCACCAAAAATTAACCTATCGTTATAACTATCAACCCCTCTCCTGCAGTCATCTCATTTTTTTAGACTTTTGTTTTGTCCCGTAGGTGTTCGTTAATCAGGGGTTTCACACTTTAGTGTTTTTTCTAAATAAGAGCCATTGTTTAACTAAGATACGATAAGTAAAAATTGCATTTCTTTCATTTCAATGTAGTACTTACTATAAGAATATGTTACTCTAAAATTAATAAAAGTTAATATGATGAAAATCACTAACTTCTACAAAATCATTTTTTCTATAATGGCATCTAAAAATTCGTAATACATGGGATATGCCAGTTTTCTGCAAAAGTATCATATTTTGAATATTCTGTTCACAAAATATATGTACATTATTTTAATGATCAAGAAAAGAACTTTTTTTAAAAACGGCAATTTTTATCGTTTTTTCGTAGAAAAGTCATTTTTGAAGCTCTTTGCGGCACCTGAAAATATTTTAGTACAGCAACAACATTTTATATTCTTCTTTCTAATCCCAAAAGGCAACTTTTGCCGACTATAGAAAATTTCTAACTGAAAAAAAATAATTAACCATTATTTTCGCTCCACCCTAATGAACAATGATCTATGTAATCTTTTGTATATAATGTTAAGGTAGATCTTTTTAACATTCACTCAGTACTGTCGACCGAAACAACACATATATACTAATATATATATATATATATATATATATATACACAACAAAACACAGCTCATCAAAGCAAATAAATAATATCTTAAAGAATATTTTTGTTATATTTGTTATATTAAAGTTATATATTATTTCAATTGAATTAAATCAACCACTTTCACTTTCATTTTATAGTTCTAACTTTATTTAATTCTATTATTTTCCGCAAAATGAAATATATAAATAGAGAGCAGAAAATACAGATTTGTGCTACCTTATTTTAAAGTAAAACGTGACATTCTCAAGATTTTACAAAATATGTCCAGCAAACAAAATGAATTTTTCTAAAATACAGTGATACTATTTTGTATAAGCTGTGCGATTTTACATTTATATTCGTCTTAAGATACGTCATACTATCTACGACCTAGTTTACCACAGAAAACTAGTCTGAGGACCTGTGTGTGAATCCTGGACGTAATATTAGCGATAAACTATAGCTGCAAAATAATGTCTTTAATAACATTAATTAAATTTTGGCTAAAAGCAGACAGGGTAATTACAATTGCAATAACATTGCTCTTAAGCTTATAAAGTGGAGTACCATTGCTCTTAAAGCATTTGATAACTAGTAGAAATATACAACTACCTTCTCACTTTAAGGTTTAACTGCTGCGACATAATTAAATGTGTTGCAATGCACCATCTATTTCCAATTGCTCTAAGTATCTATGGAACATTGTACGGAATTTAATGTAATCATACAACTATTTTTATGTAAGTCTTGAAAAATAAATTTTAAATACATGATTTTTATTGAAGTAATGTATAATTTTTGTAATGTCATTTTTTGTATATGGTATGCTCTAGTTTTTTTTTTTTTTTTTTTTTTTATGCACTAAAATCCAGGGTGTCCCAAAATTTTATACTAATTTTATTCGCTATAACTAGCATGTTCTCATTCTGATCTAAAGTTTAACAAACTTGTAATAATAGCTGAAAATATGGTAATCTTTCAGCAAAGACAATGTGTCTGACAGCGTTATAGGAAAATTGAAACGGTAACCAAATTGCACAGACTGTTTTAAAAAAAGTTTTTGAAACAGATACTCCTTCACGGCTTACAATTTCAAAAATGATAGGCACATTTAAGAAAAATGAAATTGTGGAAATAATTTACAAAACTTTTCTGGAAGATCGAAGTTAACACCGTACCATTCAATTGAAGACAATATGTTCGAAACATAAACCATTTGTTATGTTCATAATAAACAATTATTTACACATTCCTTACGCCCACTGCAAATAGAGGCATGTTAAATTTAGACATAAATGAATTTGAAAATGTAATCCCAGCACCTTATGTTAATGTGAGACCTCAGCTGCCACACATATAAAAATTTATGACACTTCAGCGTCTTAAAGAACGAGCGATTTTACCTAACTTAGACAAATGGCTGAATATGCATGATATATGCTTGAAATGAAAATACTTAACAATTTAGACATTCAGAAAGTCAGACACTTGTATTACCATATGCAAACATCAATAGAGAAAGTTTTCAAATAGATGCAAGTTGTTTATATTGCTTTATATAATAAGTAAAATTATCAATTCAATCAATTTTGGCTTTTTAAAATTTAGATTTAAATATATCGCATGCACAAGATGTGTATTTGAAAGAACTAATAGTTATACATTTTTTGTTAAGCTTATCAAAAGTGAATATTTTTTACATATAATAACCGCTCAAATACAAGTACATCATCAGAGTAAATCTGGAAAGATGAACATATATATATATTTAAATATTTTTGAAAGTTTCGTGATCCGTATCAAAATTTGATGCACACGGTCCTATAAAAAATGCCAGCTGTACGGTAATTTGCATGGATGAGGTTGCTTCTAGTTTCATTTTTTTCGGATTTGAAATAACTGTTATATCCAATTCATTTTAATGTCCGACGAACCGCTTAATTTTATGCTACATCTATGCTACATCTAATGCTACATCTATGCTTTGTGACTGAATAAAATTGTGCTATGAAAATCTTGACTACATTCCCAGTAAATCAAAATTCAGATTTATCTAATCATCCCATCTTTTTTCCATCTTATGAATTTCTACCATGCTATAACAGAGATATATTTTTCTATTGAAGATCTATTACAGAGATATGTTGCTATTGTTTACCATACCGTCAGTAGTTTTGCATAGCTGAAAAAGGTCTGGTTATAGATAAAACTACGCAGTTAATCCGGTGAAGTGAAGAAGCAGAAGTAGACGACATAAGCGTTTATTTCGTAGAAAACTAAGCATCATAAGACACAGGAGCAAGATAGTCGAAGAAGCAAGGGGAGGTACCCAACAAAAACGAAGATAACTTTTCTACAACTTCTCTGGTCAAGTCAAACGGCCGAAGTGGTCAGTTTGAAAAAAATACATGTACGGGTGTTGGCGCGGAAAACATGATAGAATCGCCAGTACTTGGCGAGAGAACTTTTAGAGAATAATGATGGAAGCATGTGGGAAAAAGCGATAACTGCTGGATTCTGCCTATGATTAAGCATTCATTTGAGAGCAGTGGGGGTTGCAGGAATTCTTGCATGGAGACGAACAAGGAAAAGGAAAGAAAATAATTTTGGGATTGGCGTTTGATTTTTGCTAAAAGGCAGCTGCAATTAACGGTTACTTATGACACGAATCTAATAACAGGGTGTGAAAAACATGAACTTGCATATTACCGTTTACATGTGGGCGAGAGATATTTTAATTAATTCTTTTGAGAGCGGGTGAGAAGTGCTAATGCTTGCATAAAGAATGTCGGTTATACGTTACATTACTTTAACAAGTAGAGCACAACTGCTTGTATATTTTGTCTAAGTTTTAAGACAGATGCACTTTTGATTTCATGAGAAGAAAACGGTTGGATTAGAAATATATGAACATTTGTAACTTATTTTTAGCATAACCGCAAAGTCAAGGACTGAAAAGTTTCTGATGTATGCGAGTGACTTGCATTTTAGAATAACGAAAATAGATTCGTTATGTAAATTAAATCAGAAATAGATTTTAGTTAAAATATTGAATTTTGGTGGGGGGGGGGATTACAGACCTTTAAAATCTATAAACTATATTTATTTATTCTTATAATTATTTATTTATTTTGTGTGGGGGGGGGTAATGAATGAATATTTATGAATTTATTATTTATCTCAATTTTGGGGGGGGGGAAGGGGAAGCATGAAATCAATACAAACTTGTTAGATTTTGGAAGAGGAAAGGAAAAGTTTATGTCAACTTGTTAAATTTGGGGGGGGGGGTAGTTGAACTGAAAGCAAGATATATGACAAACGTCTTTGTCATACATGCATTGACCCATATTGCAGTTTAGACTCTTAATTCCATTGCTAATTTCATTTACCATAGATAGAGAATTTTTGGAATAATTATGGTAATATTTTTCATTATTTAAAGATGATTTAATGTGGATGTGTATATAGTTTCGTATAATGCTGTAAAAGTTTAATAAAAAATCTCAGATTATTTGAAAAATAAGAGATAAAAAATGGTGGCATTTTTTAGATGGAAAAATTAACTGAAATAAATTAAATATTTTACGTTTAAAAAGTTATCTACACGTTTCAGACGCTTTTTATCTCTATTTCAAACGTTTCCATTTACAGTGTTATGTAGACATAAAACTTTCATTATTGTAGTTTCATTTCCCAATTCGAAATGAAGTTCCTGTAAAGAAAAATTGCGTAGTATTTATTTATATTGTGTATACTTTTTTTGAAAGCGCTGTATACATATTCTGCAATGATTTTAAATAATTAAATTTATTTGGAATATTTAAAATAAAAGTAAAAATAATACCTCTCAAATAATTTTTTATGTGATATTTGACAGCACAAACTTCTTAAAAACTGTGTTATACTAATTAAATAATTCCAAATAGTATTCATTTCATGCATTGCAACTTCGTATGAAGTTCTATTGAAGAACAACCCCCAACTAACTGTTCATGTGTTATATGTATTCCTGTATTACATGTAAACCTCCTATAAAATACAACGATTCTTGTGAAATATAGAAATAGACAGCCGAATTTTTTTCATTTTCGAATATATTTTAAAAATTCGAACCGTATCGAATAATTTTTTTTCAGTTCTGCCGGAGAGAATATTTTCGGAATGAATTTCTGTTTATGGATACCAATCAGGGTAGGTAGACTCTTAAATTTTTTGTAGGAGGTATACACCAATATTTTCTAAAATTATTCTCAAAAAAAAAATTTCTGACAAAACTAAGTAGATCATTTTACTGGTGAAAACGTCTTTACAGAAAATGTAGGAGCGTGCGAAGCTTGTAAATAAAAATGTGTTCACAATGTTTTTTTTTCCTTTTTTATATTATTGTATGATGAAGAAACTTTGAATTAGTAAACGCAAAAACAAAAAACCATACATTACTCATAGATCATGAAACACTTTCCATCAATAATAGCATATAATTAAGAAATTACATTTTTTCGTACAAAAAATCTGTCATAGCCCATCCTTTAACCGAATACTTCTGTGCGTTTCTGTAAATGTGAATAAATTATACGCACTATTTAATCTATAGAAATTACATTGTAGTGCACCTAAGTTATTTTTTTTTTAGTTTCATTATGTTTAAAGTACATGGTTAAACATTTACAGCAAATTGTCCGGTGATTTGTCCTTTTTTAGAGAAAATTAGAGCTCTATTTTAAACATATTTTCCCCCTATCCCCGCTAAAAATGAACTGCAGTTTTTCTACTTAAGCGAAGTATTTTTTATTGTTTTCCTGTAGATTTTCTGCAGTGCAATCTCGACTGTAAAAATACTTGGGTTATTTTGCATCTAATGTGGAGTAATTTTGCAGTACATTCTTTCAAAAACACACTGAGCAATTATCTGCTAAAATACTGTAGTTCTGTAATACTCTAATGTGCAGTCATTTTATAGCCATATATTATAAAAAAATAATTAGACTTTACATCTGTAGTAATACTGCAGTAAATATGAAGTATTTTGACAGTCATTAATTCAAAAGTATGTTTTCTGACGTATCTGCAGTGTTGTGATGCAATTTTACAGAATTATAAAAAGGTTGTGTGATATTTTCTGTAGTTTATCTGCTGTTTTAAAAGTAGTGTTAAAGAATTTCATTTTTTGATATTGTTGCATGATTCACTATTTACTTTGTTAATAATAGTTAATACTGTTTTCAAGACTTTTATTTTAAAGGCTTAGTTTGAGAACCTGGGAAAGTCCCCCCACCCCCACTTCTTTAAGTGGAACAAAACAAATATTCAAGATATTAAACTTTAAATTTCAAAACAAATATACATATAAAAATCAATCAATGTTGTTTATCGTTAAAATGTTAGACCTAACCAGGGGCCTACTTAGGGGGCTTGTGCAGAAAAAAATAGCAACTCCCTATAACACTTTAAGTACAAAACTAATGCATTAAAACCATATCAACTATTATACTAATTTTCTATATATACAATATTATATCATTATCTTCCACATTAATTTTAAAAATGAATGTGCTATGATCCATAGACTTATTTTTTATGATATTTTAAAAATCAATTAAAACTTCTAATTATATAAAATAACTAAATATGTATACTTAATCATATATAAACTTAATCGTACAAAGTACATAAAACTAGTTCGCAAATTAATTCAACTTATTTTTTTAAATTACGTATTCACTTACAAAGCAATAACTCATTTTCTTATTCTATTTAAAAATTATTAAATATTAAAATTTCAATTTCAATTTTTTTACAATGTATAGCAATATAAACAGGTCCCTTCACCAAAAAATAATTAATAAAGCAGAAAAAAACTAATTCGAAAATTAATTCATTTTTTTTAATTACGCATTAAATTAAAAAGCCACAACTATTTTTCTTATTTTATTTAAAAGTTATTAATTATTAAGATGAAATTAAAATTATTTCAAAATCTAAAATTCAAAAAGACCCCTTCACAAAAATAGATATTAATAACCTTATTAATAAGACCCTTCACAAAATTACAATCAACAAAATTCTCTTAATAAAATAAGTTGCTTCACAAAATCTATTTTTATAATAACATGTTTTTTATTAATAATTTTCATTTTCGAGGTTATTATTTATTTATTTATTTCAAGTAAAAGTGTATAAATGTAACACATTAAATATATATATATATATATATCTACTAAATTAATTCTATGTTTAAATAATATCTGCTAAGATATTTATTCCACACATTTAAATAATAAATTAATTTCGAAGTACACACGCATAAATTCACATCCAAATCCCATCTTTCACACATTACCTATCAACGAAAAAAAATTACTGCTTATCTGTCATACTCCCCATATTGCCCCAAACAATTCAGTTATAACTAAGACCCAGTGGTTGAAAGGATAATGTGCTCGACTTTCAAACCTGAGACCATCAGTACGAATCTAAACTCAGTAAGCGAGGGAAAATATTCTTTTAAAATATTAAAATTCAATATGTCAAGATGGCTCATAGATGGCGCCACTATAATAAGAAATATATATATATATATATACGAGCAGGGAAGACCGAGCTATGCTCGGTCAAAATTAAATTTTAATTCAAATATCATGACCCATGACCAAAATGACCCACTAATTGAATTTTCTCGAACATGTGACTTAGCCCAACAGTCTTCTCGTGCCCGAAAACCATAGGATGCAAAATTTAGTGTAAATAGTCTGAGCCGTTTTTAAGATAAAATAGCTTGATCCATAATGACCCATGACCAAAATGACCCACTAATCGAAATTTCTCGAACATGTGACCTATCCTAATAGTCTTCTTGTTCCCTAAACCTGCAGGGTCCTAAATTTATTTCAAATCCTCTGAACCGTTTTTAAGATAAAATAGCTTGACCCATAATGACCCATGACTAAAATGACCCACTAATTGAATTTTCTCGAACATGTCACCTAGCCTAACAGTCTTCTCGTGCTCGAAAACCATTGGATGCAAAATTTAGTGTAAATTAAGCCGCTTTTTAGATCTTGACCCACAATGACCCAGAAATGACCCACTAATCGAAAGTTCTCGAAAATGTGACCCAGTCCAATAGTCTTCTCGTGCCCGAAAATAGTGGGATACAAAATTTCGTCAAAATCGTTTGAACCGTTTGTTAGATACAATTAGCTTGACCATGACCGAAAATGACCGAAAATGACCCACTAATTGAATTTTATGGAACATGTGACCTAGCCCAACAGTCTTCTCGTGCCCGAAAACCATTGGGTGCAAAATTTAGTGTAAATTGAGCCGCTTTTTAGATCTTGACCCACAATGAAACAGAAATGACCCACTAATCGAATTTTCTCGGACATGTGACCTAGCTCAATGATTTTATCGTGCTTGAAACTCGTAGGACACAAAATTTAATCAAAATCGTTAGAGCCGTTTTTTAGATAAAATTAATTTGACCCGCGTTGACCCAAAAATGACCCAAAAATGACCCAAAAATGACCCACTTATCGAAAGTTCTCGAACATGTGACCCAGCCCAATAGTTTTCTCGTGCCCGAAAATGGCCGGATACAAAATTTCGTCAAAATCGTTTGAACCGTTTTTTAGATACAATTAGCTAGACCATGACCAAAAATGACCCAAAATTACCCACTAATCGAATTTTCCCGAACATGTGACCTAGCCCAATGTTTTTCTGGTGCCCCAAAACGGTAGGATACAAAATTTCGTCAAAATCGTTAGAGCTGTTTTCAAGATAAAATTTGCATATATATATAACCACACACAAGATTTGCTCGTATTAGAATATATGATATATATATATATATATATATATATATATGTCGTGTTTCCAAGTTCAAATCCGGGAAAAAGGCAGTCGTGCTCGTGATAAATAGGGTTAGCTATGTTATTGGTTTCCCTTTTAGCTCGCATCAGGCGGCCGTGTGGTATCATCAACAACAAGAAATGTCAGTCCATAATTTTGTCGAAGAACCTTTTATTTCCAGTTTAAGACATCTCTTCAGGGAAAATGCTCATTAGCCAACGTTAAACGAAAAAAAATACAACGTTCCATTATTTACTAGAATCCGTCCCGATTCTTTTAGCAAACACCAGCGTCAAAAAATCCTCTCCGAATCAGGATGATCGTGTTTTTAAACTAGCTTGCGTAATAATACAGAATACGTCACGTGACCCACTTCTATCGAATCAAAAGGTCTCTTTTGGAACTTTATCAATATTTCCGGTGGATTTATTTTGTTGTAAAATGCAAAAACTTTCTACGCCCTTCCAGAATATTCCATAATCTCGTACCAGATGCCTGTCATATCAACAAACGAGCTTATCTGTTTTTGAGGCTGTAGCTAAACTTCGAATTTAATACGTAATAAAAATAATAAGAAGAAAAGAAAATGAATCTTTATAAAAGGAAAAAAAAAAGAATTAAAGTTTTTCGGAAATATTTTAATAGACATTTGATATTTAATAATAGGATAACTTTATGAAATAAGGTTTTTTGAGCGGAATATTTTAAGAGATACGATATTTTAGCATTTAAATAAAGAAGTTATAGCAATTTGACCACACGGGAATAATACTAATGAATTTTAATAATGGATTAAAATAAAGATGTTCTATTTAAAGAATAAATTAAAAAAGCTATCGCCATTTTTAGAATAACTACATTCGAATAAATATTATTAAGTGGATTAGGAATAATTGGCTTTACATATGGATAGTAAAAGGCTATTTTAAGAATGAGAATTATTTTAATAAGCTGGGTTATATACCGAATATTATTGAATGGACAAATTTTATAGAATAATTGCGGAAAAAATTTAAATTTTGTAGTATTATCCCCCCTCCCTAAAGATTTTGGATGAAGTTAATAGTTAAGTAACTATAAATTCAGACAATATAAATTTAATACTTTAGAAATTTGAATTTTGACTAGTATAAATTTAGAGACTGCCAGCAAGGCGATGGGGAATTTCTGAAGAACTGGAAGACAAAAACAAAAACAAAAATAAAATAATAGTAATCAATTAAAATTAATAGATAAATAAAAATAAAGCTACGAGCATTTCCCCTGTAAAATAATACAAGAAATGGTTACAATCTCACTTACCATTTGTAAGTGCACAAGAAAAATACAATAACAATAAATAATAAATATTAATAAACAGGAAAAACAGGATAATAATAGTAACAGAATTTTGCTTTTACCAAGTTCACAAGCTTTAGAATAAGTAGTCACTAGCAAATTGTTAAAATAAAAGTTTTTAAAAAAAAATTCGACTTAATTCAAATTTGAGTTCATTAGATCCAACTGTTTTATTTCAGTCTCTTTCTTGGATCGTGATAAGTCCTCATTTTGTTTTTTAAAAAAATGGTTACTGCAGTCCCTTTCTTAAAAATACAGTTTTTATGTAAAAGCTGAAAATAAAGACATTACTCCATCAAAATTTTAAAACTGTAGTCATTCTTACCAATACTTTATAATGACCTTATAATGCTAGCACTTGTCACAACATCTTCTCTTAAGTATCACATTAATTTTCTCACATAATAAACAAGTCAAATTATCTCTTGGTCGTTTATTGTACTTGGAATATGTTATCTTTGTTATATTCCTGTGGGATTTGTTATATTTCTGTTGGGATCCCACCATCTTTAACTAATATTTGTCAAACATTTTTTCACTAATAATTAATATAACTCTTCAATAATATAAATAAATGCTATAATAAAATTCAATTCATAAACATAACAATAATAACTTTCAATATAACTAATACTTCTCAACATATGTAGTAATTCATAATATAATTCAATAGTAGAAATAATAATATAATAACATCAGTATAATTTAAGAAAATATCACAGTTTGCTTATTTATTGTTAAGGAAAATATTGGTTGAGGAATAAAATAATTACATAGCAAATAAATAAATTTCCTATTTTTTAATTATATAAGAAAGTATCTTTGCCAGTCGAAAGTATACAAAAAAAAATATAATAATAATTTCAAAATCCAAATAAATTTAAATCTAAATATTTAGAAATTGAACTCTCAACCATTAGTTCCTTACAATAATTTTTTCCTCTGATACCCTTTTACAAAATTATACTGTTAAGTTATAAGTATTCATATCCTAAATGCAGAGAGTTTTTTTTTTTCTTTTTTTTTTGGCAAACTTAGAATAAATAAAGACAATAAATAACAAATAAAAGATGTTAATTTTAGCTGAGAAATGGAATACAAAGGCAATTAGTTTAGATACTTAATTTTCTATTGTTACACAAAACAATCACTGTAACATCACATCATCACTATCCAATTATTTATATGTTTGTATAATTATAGAAATATTTATAAAACGGTTACTATTTGATTATCTATTGAAGTAAATAACATAATATTAAATTTTTGAAACAATTGGTTTAAGAAAAAGTAAATAAAGTAAAAATAGTTTATTTTGATATAGAATTAAAACATTTAATTTTATTTTTCAACATCAATTTGACAATTCCTAAAATCAAAATACACATCTTATGCCTGCATAAGGTGTCTACTC
This sequence comes from Maratus michaelseni, assembly GCA_963931845.1. Taxonomy (NCBI): domain Eukaryota; kingdom Metazoa; phylum Arthropoda; class Arachnida; order Araneae; family Salticidae; genus Maratus; species Maratus michaelseni. The sequence goes on from OZ007596.1 coordinate 11,669,892, forward strand.
AACCTCAAAAACTCTCAAAAACAAGTAAATATTTTAGTTGATCAGGCTAAAATATAACCACAATGTTGAAATAAAAGCTGTGACATTTATTTTAAATTTTAAAATATTAAACTTTCAAAAATGGGTAATATCTCTGTTGTACACCAAAGACATACCTGATAATGTTGAAACTAGAGTAATAAGAGATATTTAAAGAATTAGAATTTATTCTATTGTTTTTACTTTAGTTTGATTTTGTGATGGTGATTGTGATGTCTGTGGTGATTTTGATTGTTGTTTGGGTTGCTCATGAAATAGTCTGAAGTTATCTGGTGAAAAATAGGGTCGTAATTTAGACACATGTACAATAACTGAATTTAATTTAGTCTCATAATTAAATTTGTCTATTTCATAGGTCACATCAGAAAGTTTATTTATTATTTTGTATGGTCCAGAGAAAGTATGTTCTAATTTTCTAGTGTTAGGATATTTAAATTCTTCACAAATTACATAATCTTGTATTTCTAGTGGAGATTCAACAAATTTTCTATCATAGAGTCTTTTACTTTTAAGGTGGAATTCACAAGTTCGCGCTTTTGCAATTTTGAGTGCTTTATTAACAGGAGGGTAATAATTTTGTTTTAAAGGAGATTCATAAGGTAATTGACCATAAAATAAATAGGCAGGTGGGAATTTGGTTATGGAATCTGGTGTGTTATTGTATTCTTGGATGACTTGGTCTAATAATCTAGTCCAAGGTATTTTAGAAGAAATGGAATTAACTTTACATTTAAGTCTAGTGACTATAGTTTGGTTCACTCGTTCTACCTTCCCATTGGTTTGGGGGTGATGTGATGATGTAAAACGTTGTTGAACATGATATTTTCTGAGGAATTTTTTGAATCTTGGAGACCTAAAAGATTTATGTCTATCGCTAAGTATTGTTTTAGGTGCTTGAATATTGAAAATTTGTTTTAAACAGTTAGTATATGTTTCGGTAGTAACACTTTTGGATGGAAAAGCCCAAACAAACCTAGTTGCATGATCTATTATTATGTGTAAGAATTTTTTTGTTGAATTGTAATAATTAAATCCACCCACAGTGTCAATAGAAAGACATTCAAAAGGTTGATCTGTGGCTGGCATAGCTTGTAACAAACCAAATCTTTTTTGTTTTGGTTTTTTATTTCTCTGGCATGAATCACAATGTTTAACAAATTGTGTAATATCTATTGTCATGTTGGGCCAATAATAGTTTGGAGATATTAAGTTAAGCATTTTTTGTATTCCTAAGTGTCCAAAATTATCATGAGCATTTTTGTAATAATTTTCTCCTGAGTGACATTGGTACTACTATTTTTTTTAATCCTTTTCTCTGAATAATTATAATCCCATTCTCTTTTTTGTATTTTCTGTCACAAACATTATCTTTATCTTGCATCGCTATAATTTCTTTTTTGTCCAATAATAAACTTACATGTTGATTAAGATAAGCAACAGGATTTCGTGACAACATGTCCGCTTCGACATTTGTAGAACCTTTTTGATACTTGATTTCATAATCGAACATGCTAAGTTTTAAAGACCATCGAAAAAGTCTACCTCTTAGATTTTTAACATTCTTTAACCATGCCAGAGATGCATGGTCGGTATGGATTGTGAATTTAGTACCATGAAAATAGTGATAAAACTTATCAAGAGTATCTATGATAGCAAGGCATTCCAATTCAGTTATAAAGTAATTTTGTTCATAACTCTTCAAAATTCTAGAATGGTAAGCAATAGGATGCAAAAAATTATCTTTCACTGGTTGTTTTAGAACTGCACCTACTGCTACCTGAGAGGCATCTACAAACATGTTGAGGGGTAATTTTGTGTCATAAATTTTTAGAATTGGTTTTGCAATTAGAGTATTTTTTAATTTCTCAAAAGAGTTTTGACATTCTGAGTTCCATTCCCATATTGTGTTTTTCCTAAGTAATTTATTGAGGGGGTATCTAATTTCAGCATATTTATCTATGAATTTGTGATAAACATTAATGGAACCTAAAAATCGTTGTAGTTCTTTAACATTAGAGGGAGGTTTCAATTTTTTAATTGTCTCAATATTGGTATTAGCTGGAGTTAAAGTCCCATTGGTGATCTCATAGCCTAAGAAATTAATTTTATTTTGATTTAGTTTACATTTAGAAAGTTTAAGTTTAAGGTTTTCTAGTTTACAGATTTCAAAGATTTTTGCTAAGTGATTTAAATGTTCTTCTAGAGAGGAGGAGAAAATTATGATATCGTCGAAATAATGGCAAGCAAAATCAATTTTATACTTATTGAGGATTCTTCTAATGGTTCTATTAAATATCGGGGGCCCTGTCTTTATACCAAAGGGGAGCACCAGCCATTCGAAGAGGCCAAAATTGGTGGCAAAAGCTAATTTTTCTGTATCGGATGGATGTATTGGTATGTGCCAGTAGCCAGAGGCTAGGTCCAAAGTGGAAAAATACTGGGCACTACTCAATTTATCTAAAATTTCATCGATAAGAGGTAAAGGTTCTGCATCGTTTTTAACTATTGCATTTAATTTCCTATAATCTATACATAGTCGGGTCTTTTTACCTTCCTCTCTTTTCATAGCCAAGGTGACGGGGGCAGAATAAGGACTATTGCTTTCTTTTATGAGACCAGCTGCTAACAAAGATTGAATTTGATTTTTTATTTCTTTTTCCTCTAAGGGGGAAGTTCTGTAGGGCCTCAAAGATATAGGTAGGTCGGATTTTAGTAAAACGCGTTGTGGTTCAATATTTATCTTACCCACATCATATTTATGTTTTGCAAAAATATCCCTATAATTTTGAACTATTTCCCTTAAATCGCCATTTTCAATAAAATTTATTTCCCCAATTAAATCTGAATTATAATCATTAATATCGCGAAAATTTTGAAGAGTCATTGAACTTCTGTAATCAGGCTGCACGTTACAATCATTGTAATTAACTGCAAAAAAGTCCTGAGTATTCACAAAATTTTCATTAGTATATGGTGATACTTTGTCATCATTATATCCATTTAAACTCTCATTACTATCACCATTTGTTAATAACTCATCTTTACATGAAATAGTATCTTCATTATAAGTTGTTATCAAGTTACCATCATTAAATAAATTCAAATTGTCACAATCAGAAGTTATCAAGTTATCCTTACCTTGTTGTAGTTTTTTTACAGTTACAGTATTAAAATGAAGTGATCTTTCATCATGTATGGATATACTCCTATTTATAATCTTCCTTCCCTGTTTTACTGTACAATTCTTACAATTTATATTTAAATTAAATTTTGAACATTCTTTTAACCCCAAGATGCAGTAATCCAAATCTGTATCACATACTAAAAAGTTAACATATTTTTGGATTTTACCCACTTTAAGAAGAATACTACACTTTTGATTACTTTGTAAAAATCCCTTTGCCTGACCAATAGTAACTGGAGGAACAATTTCAATTTTAGCATTCAATTTTTTAACAAACTTTAATGGTAAAATTGCAATAGTTGAACCGGTATCGACGACACATGGTAAATTATAATTATTCGTATATCCATACACAATTAATTGTCAAACATTAGGAGTACCAATTGGGAGAGTATCAGAGGGTGTTGAGTTGTTATTAAAAATAAACTCTTTTTCCCAGTGAAAAGCATTCATTATACCCTTGTTTACACAAATTCTACATGGCCTAGATGGGTACTGGTTCTGAAAATAATTGTTTTGTACTCCGTTTTGGAAATTTCTAGGTCTTTGAAAATTATAGTTTGGTCGAGGAACCCAGTTTCGAGGAGAATTAAATTGATTATTGGGCCGATTTGACTGAATCCAATGCCTAGGAGTATTAATTTGTTGAAAATTTGGTCTATTAGGCTGCACACTATATCGAGGAATGTCAAAATTAGTTGCATTAGGTTTACTTGGTAATGATGGACTTGTAACAGCAGGGGTGGAAACTTCCACAAATTGCTTAACAATTCTATACCATTCTGTTGTACTCTCAGGAGGGTTAACAATTAGATAATTTTGATATTCTGGTTTTAAACCATCGGTTAATCCTTGTAGTAGTATAGTTTCACATAAATGCAATTTCCTACAAATTTCAATTTTCTTTCTAAAATAAGTTTCTAAGTTACTTAAACTATCCAATTTCAAAGCAGAAAATTCAGAAAATTTCGGGATATTTACCCTAATAAAATTCTCAGTTAAGATATCAGCTATCTGTTCGTATTTAGTGCAATTAAGGCAATCATTAATGTAAATCTTAAGAGCTTCTCCCTTTAAATTTTGAGAAATATTTTTAAACTTCCAATCATCATCCTTCTTTTCTTTTTCACAAGCATCATCAAAGTATTTTAACCACGCCTGTATCTCAACTCCTAAATCTGGATCAAATGCTATAAATTTTGGTTCTGCCATAATATTTAATCTAACAAAAGAGTTAACTCGATCTTCTTTTAAATATCCGGATCTTAAAAACATTAAATTTTAAACTTATAACACTATATACCATACAAATAACGAAATAGATAAAATAGTAAATAAATATGTAATTTACGATCTCAGTAACATTTTAAAAATAATAGATTTTTTTTTTTTTTTTTTTTTTTTTTTTTTTTTTTTTTTTTTAAGAATATCTGTTCTTAAAACATGAAAATATAAATTATACCGCTGTCTATAATATTACAATGACGTATCACACGAAATCATCAAATAAATTAATTAACCTTAACAACACTTAAATATTTGCAACAGAAATAAATTTTAAAAACAAAAATTTAATCAGTATAACATAGTATATAAAACCTTTAAATTTCAAAGTAGACTATTAAATAAATAAAACATTTTAAATATAACATAAACTAATAAATATCAACATATAAAGATACCAATAAATAAAAATACCAACTTACAGTTACTCTTGAGCATATTTCACAGGAAAGTTTCGCACATCTAAAAATCTTTAATTTCTTGATAACACAAAAGTTCTGCTTTTTCGCAATCCTTGAAAACCAACACCATGAAGACGCTTATGAAGATGAATATTATATTCTCTAGCAACAACTTCACTTAGGCCAACTTTTCCTCTTCTTTTCTCTTTTAGGCTTGACCATTTTTAATTTATTATAAAACTACAAAATAACAAAACACCAGACGTAAACGTGCTGTAATGGCGTAGACGTCCTCGTAACATATTCTTCTAATCGGCAGATTTCACGTTTAACTACACAAACTTTCTGTTGATCACCAGCATCCTGTCGACTTATTATATTAATGTCGTGTTTCCAAGTTCAAATCCGGGAAAAAGGCAGTCGTGCTCGTGATAAATAGGGTTAGCTATGTTATTGGTTTCCCTTTTAGCTCGCATCAGGCGGCAGTGTGGTATCATCAACAACAAGAAATGTCAGTCCATAATTTTGTCGAAGAACCTTTTATTTCCAGTTTAAGACATCTCTTCAGGGAAAATGCTCATTAGCCAACGTTAAACGAAAAAAAATACAACGTTCCATTATTTACTAGAATCCGTCCCGATTCTTTTAGCAAACACCAGCGTCAAAAAATCCTCTCCGAATCAGGATGATCGTGTTTTTAAACTAGCTTGCGTAATAATACAGAATACGTCACGTGACCCACTTCTATCGAATCAAAAGGTCTCTTTTGGAACTTTATCAATATTTCCGGTGGATTTATTTTGTTGTAAAATGCAAAAACTTTCTACGCCCTTCCAGAATATTCCATAATCTCGTACCAGATGCCTGTCATATCAACAAACGAGCTTATCTGTTTTTGAGGCTGTAGCTAAACTTCGAATTTAATACGTAATAAAAATAATAAGAAGAAAAGAAAATGAATCTTTATAAAAGGAAAAAAAAAGAATTAAAGTTTTTCGGAAATATTTTAATAGACATTTGATATTTAATAATAGGATAACTTTATGAAATAAGGTTTTTTGAGCGGAATATTTTAAGAGATACGATATTTTAGCATTTAAATAAAGAAGTTATAGCAATTTGACCACACGGGAATAATACTAATGAATTTTAATAATGGATTAAAATAAAGATGATCTATTTAAAGAATAAATTAAAAAAGCTATCGCCATTTTTAGAATAACTACATTCGAATAAATATTATTAAGTGGATTAGGAATAATTGGCTTTACATATGGATAGTAAAAGGCTATTTTAAGAATGAGAATTATTTTAATAAGCTGGGTTATATACCGAATATTATTGAATGGACAAATTTTATAGAATAATTGCGGAAAAAATTTAAATTTTGTAATATATATATATATATATAAATTACAAAATTACTGCAGTTTATAAACTGCAGTTATTTTGTAGATGTACTTACCTAAAAAATTCTGTAGTGGAATCGGCCAAATCACCACAATTTTCCAACTGCATTTTCTTTGCAGATTTCCTGTATTTCATTTTTAGTTTGAATAATATGGTCAGAATAAAGTTAAATTAATTTTGGTAACCGTTTTTTACAAAAACGGTGAAATGACTCGACAGTTCGATGTAAATTCTTAAAAGTATATCATAACATTATTAAAATGCATAACAAATAATTTTCCCCACAGATTATAACATAATGGGATAATTTTGTGAGTCCCTGTAAAGAACAATAAATGCTACATATACTATACTCCTGAGAAAATATGCTTTAGACTACCTCATTAAAACATATCAATTTCATTATATTTGAAGCATTGTAACATCATTAAAATGCATCGGAAACAATTTTTCTTACATAGACCATAATGTGACAGGGTTATTTTGTGTGTCCCTAATAGATGCTAGACAGTTCATTTATTAAAATAAGCTGCAAACTATTTTTCTCCATATAGCGTAAAGTAACGTAATTATTTTGAGTGTCCCTGTAAAAATCTAAAAGTACTACACACTTAATTTTCAATACCAAACATACTACAGTAAACATCAACATCATATAAAAATTTCCTCGCACCCCGATTATATTTAACACAGTTAGAGTATGGACAGGTGGTAGGCCGCAGACGGCCGACAGACAGACGGAGAAACCGAATTCATAAAGCACTTTTCAACTATTTCTCGAAGTGTTAAAAAACTATTTATTAACTCTTAGTAATAATTATTTAATCCGTCGAAATATTATATCAGAGTCGTTTTGTAATTCTGTAATAAATGTAAAATTTTCAAATATACAACATTTGTTTTTCTTTATTATCTATTTTAAATCGGTTTTGAGTGATTTCTTCTTATATTCATTTAAAAATAGATAGATTTTAACTCCTTATTAAAATGAATGAATTTATTTTATTTACTTCGATATAAAGTCTTTTGGTTTTACTTGTACTTATACTTTTGCTTTCCTAAATTAAAAATTCTTCTTTAGAATTTTTATTGTCACCCTTAATAACCCTGTATCAGTTTATAATATTCTGAGTTAAAACATAATAAAAATATTGAATGAATAAAAATTCTGTCAACCTACTTGAATATTCAATTTCGCCCAGCGTTGGATAAAAGCGGAATTTCAAATACGTTTTTGCAGGTTATAAATATTAATTTATTTCAAGAATACTTTAATAGTACTTTATCAATTTTAAAATATCAAAGGAAGCTCATAAATTTTTATAAGAGCAAATTTACGTTTTTATTATCATCTGTCATTTTCAACTGCTTTCGCATCAGAAAAATGATAATAAAATTTCCATAAATTAATGTGAACAGATAAAATGTGACTGTTAATTAATCTTTATCACTAAAAATAATTAATTAGTGAAATGTTTACTTATAGAGTCATAAATTTCTTTTTATATTAGTATCTAAAACTATACCACAGTACCATTATTTCTAACAAGAAAAAATTATCTCATTTAATCGTAGATTTTGTCGATTAAATAAGGATAGTTTTTAAATTGAAATAGTCGTTTGAAAAGATATAACGTTGCCAGCCATACTATACAACATTACAGGTTTTTGTAGACAAACTAATTCAGGAGATAAATATGATAAAAAGGGGAAAATGTCTATCGAAACATTTTGATAGGAAGGTAAAAAAAAAAAACTTACATTGTTTAATGGAATGTTTTGGAACAAATATTTTGTAACAGATTATGAAACAAATAATTAAATCCCCAAGAAATGTTTTATCGTCCCATACTATTCTTATTTACTATTATACGCATTTTTTTTTATTATTTATCAAATATTTTTATCATTACCTCACACATTAGTATTTTACACCAATTGCGAAGTTCGGGTCGAGATAATACTTTTAAAATAGTTTAAAATCTTACAATAGCCCACATGGTACAGCAAACTTAATCTGTGATTGTGTCAAGGAAAAACAAAAGAAAAGCTTGTATTTTCTCTTCGGCCAATTTTTTTGCGACACAAATCTCTCCCCCACGACCACTATTTGGTTTTAGATAAACTGTTTTGAATACGCCTGACTTTGAAAAAAAATCATCTCAGGCTGTTTACTAGCTTCCCTTGTCAGTAGTTTTTATTTAAACTCTCAAATGTCAAGTTCAAACATTTGGTAAAATTCACACATGTCATTTAATATGATGTTATGGACACAATACTTCTCTGTTGAAAATAAATGTATGAATCGATAAAGACGGTGCAATTTGCACACGAAAACAAAAGAACGTTCGCAATAAAAATTAATATATCACTGGGGATAAAAAGTGCATTTTATACAAAATATCGTCGCTACCATGTCAAACTATCGAATGTGAAGAAATGCATTTTTCATTACTTTTAAAAATGGGTCGATTGCCAACACTAAATTTTAACAGTAATCTGCACCAATGTTGCCAGTTTTTTACTCAGAAATCCATACCAGAAATTCAAAATAGAAATGCTTGCTTTATTTATTGACAGACATTTCACGATTACTTAAAGTAAAACAAAAAATTCTCAAAATTTCCGGTATGAATATCTGAATAAAACGTATACTATTATTTACAAAAAAAAAAAAAAAAAAAAAAAAAAAAAAAAAAACTAGTTTTATTACTAGGCAAAGAATTCTAATAAAATTTAGTGGTGAAAATCGGCCCATTTTCAAAAGTGATGAAAAATGCATTTTTTCGTATTCAATAGTTTGACATGCTAGCGAAGATATCATGTTCAAAGCCACATAATTATGTTCCAAGTACTGCTATCAGAGTTGCCAAGTCTCCGGATTTTTGCACACCAGTAATATTTTAGAGAAATTGTTGTTCTCTTAAATCGCAAAATGTTCTGATTAAAGAAAACAAAAATTTTTGTACTAAATTACTGGTATCCAAAAAGCCGGAGACTTGGCAGGTCTGACTGCTATGAATTCAACGACTAAGATCTACATGCAGGATCTTATTCACTACAGGAAACACAAAGATTTTTTTTTTCACTATGCACTTCTTTCATTATATTGTGTGATAAAGTGTGATGCCTACTTCTCATAGTCAACAAAACTGAGAAAAAGATTCGACAAATTCAGCAGGCATATCCGGAAGAGTACAGTTGTGTTGTTTCACAAATATAATGATAAACATCCCGTGTTGTGTCTTTCATATTTTATTAAAAAATTCATTTGGCAGATTGTGATGTTTAATGAATTTAACATAGTTACAAGATAATGATCCACACTGTAAAACATTTTGGTCAACAATTACGGTACATATACTGGCAAATTTGTGACCAGTATATATACCGTAATTTAACTGGACAGTACATGTACCGTAAAATATTTAAAGTATATGTACGGGCCGCAGTACCCTCTCCCTCTCCTTAGGCCTGCACGCATTACGTAACACTATCTTCAGGGGTTGCCGTATACAGAGGCGGGGCTACCAGCTTTTTCCTTACTGAAAAATAATTATTTTACGGTATAAATAGCGATTTTTTACTGAAAAATAATCATTCTATGGTATAAATACCGTTTATAATCGAAATGACACACATACGATTTTTTTACGCTTAATATACCTTAGAAGTACTGTACTCATACCGTAAAGAATGAAAATGATACAAGTACCGTTAACTTACGGTACATCTACTGAAATTTTACGAAAATATTTTTACAGTGCAGCTTTGTAAACAATTCTACAGTTTGAAAAGCTTTTTCCTGTTTAAAATGGTCTTAAAATTAATTTCAATATACTTAGGCTTTGACACTTGTTCTGCATTGGCAGAATAAAGAAACAACCTGGGATGTGATTTAAAGCTAGCGAAAGAGCAAAATAAATGTTATGAATGAAATGATAAAGTCCAAATCCATTTTTTGTTTGCATAATAATTAACTATAAATTGCTGAAAACGTTTCAAACAAAGTTTACTTTAACGACGCTACCATGTTTAGTACATCCAATATAGCGTTCGATCTGTATCTTTTTCAATTCTCTATTTTTGTATTATTTATTATTTGCACATTGATATTGCTCGACTTCAAAATATCATTTATGATCGTAATCATAATTATTATTACAATAATAAATTTTCATTGCCAGTTTTAGTGATAGGGTTTATTTAAACTACTATTTTTTTTATAATTACCAATAATTATATATAAATATTCTTTAGAAAGCTAAATTGGTTTCCAATATTTTTAGGTGCGTTAGTAATTATACAAATACGTAGCACCTATTTTCGTCGTCTGGTCCGTCTGTCTGTCTGTCCGTCCGTCCACATATAACAACGCAAAAACTACTCAATCAAATGGTTTGAAATTTAAGATATATTTATTATCTTTGCAGAATTTTGTCGAGACATTTCAAATTTTATGAAAATCCAAACAAAACTTTAGAAAATAATAATAAAATCATTTATTAAGAAATTTGATTGTTTTAAAAAATAGGTTCTTTTTTGTTATAGAAACTTTCGAGGTTTAATCGTCAGGCTACTGAAATACTTATTTTATTACAGAAATTAATTTGCAGACGATATGATTCATTTCAGAGAATTAAAAATCATTAAGATCTGAATATTTATATAACTAGCTATAGTACGAACGCACCTCATTTGTTACGTTTGACGTACAATTTCCAGCTTGTTTTACTGTGTATTGTTAAACAGAATAATAGCGAATACTTTTTCGTTTGAACTGCTATTGTATTTTATTATAATTTCGTAATATTTGTTGCAGACAAAAGTAGAAACCATTTAGTACAAATACTGATTTGGATATTTTTCTACATTGAGATTGAAAATATGCATGTTTATTGTAGTGGAATAAACACTGTTCGCACATTTCTTTCGCTACAACAAAAACGAGGTACTATTCCACTTATTTACTTTGTCACTATTGTTCTGAAATGTTCTATATTTTCTTCAAGTTAATGTATAATCGATAGCTCTTTTCAGAATCACATTTTAGAAAGGGAGTTTTGAAATATTCTTTTCGGTATTTATAAATAAAAATACAAAACAAACGAGATAAATGCAAAAATAAATATTTCCGGATATAAATTTCAATAGCTTTTTTACATTAAGTGTTTTCTAATCATTGTTTTTAAATTCATGTTTCATATGGATGCAAAAATTTTTATATAGAAGTTAATAATTATTAACATGTACTTTTGCATTTTGAAAACAAACGTGATTTTTTTTTCGATTTATCGGTAAAGAAGGCAAATGCGAAAAAGAAGAAAAATAAACATAATATGATAATTTTCTAAAAATATGAATATATTAGAAAACAAAATAATGCAAAGCACTGACAATATTGACAAGTGTTATTTCAAATATTTAATAATATGAATCTGACACTTAAGTGAATACAAATGGCTTAACATATAAAACTTTCAAAACTAGCTTTTAAGATGGAAATCTTTAATATTTTAGTTGCTATTTTTATCGCACTTGTCTTAAACGTTTTTAATATGTATTAATCACAGTTTAACTATACTTCTATAAATTATGCAAATATGTAAAAAAATGTGAATACCGCCTTTTCTTTAATTCTCGGCATAATCAGATCTATTCCGAATAACTTTATTCCCATTAGATTTTTTGCATACGTTTATTCCCATAATTTATTAACGCATCTTTCTGTATCGTTTTTAATTCTTAGAGTTAATTTTTAGGTTTAGTACAGACTGAATTTTGCGAAAAATTAACAACAACTCACCCCCACCACCACAAAAAATATATTTTACGTACTTCTGCATAGGAAAGATAAAAGAAATAGGTAGCTTTCATGTTTCTGATGTACGATGTAGTGTATTACGTCTGTATTACGATCACAAAAGAAATTGTTTCCTCACTCAACATTTGATTAGTACTCGTCGCATAAAATAAAATAAAACGAACATGAGTGTAGCGAGAAGCTGAAATGTATTCTAAAGACTAACTAAATGTAGACTAAAGACTCATATGTATTCTAAAGCCTAACAGAATGTGTATAAATTCCCAATCACTTGCATTTCAAAATTATTTACACTTTTACTTTTAAGAATATTCCTATCAAAATGTTGAATATTATTAAAATGAGAGAATTACTCACTAAAATCGTTGCTACGGAAAAACTACTTACCCAAAAATTTTTAGACGAAGATATGACAAATAAAACATTCTTAAGCGCACAAAAACGCTTAGTTAGTTTTCCTGAAGATAATCGGCAATAGAAATTACAATGTTTTACACATCCTTCCGATTCCACAATTTATATAATCAGCCGAGATGTGGCCTTACCTGCTAAACTGTCCCCGTCTTGAAAATGTACAATTGATAACAGTTTTCCAGGTCGTCACGTGTACCAGTAACTTACAAATATGGAAATTGATCTCAAGAAAGTATCAGCATATTTAGTCAATAATCCTACTTGTATGACTTGAAATTCTAAGGAAGTACTACGTTTTCTAAAGCTTAATTCAATGCACTTAACTTGCAACACTCGTACTGTGAACTTAGCTACTGATCAGTGGCGTATACAATTATCTGAACTATTGAACAAGTTTACCGGATGCTTAAAGAAGTTATTCAAACACTGTCTTACCAGGAAGCGCCAAAGTAATCTTAGAAAAACATGTATAAAGTTATATATAGTGTTGGTATAATTATTAGGCAGTTCTAATGAAAATAAACAAACAAACTATTTGTAGTACCCGTGAAAATACACTGGAATGTCTGGTATGATTCGTATAATTATATATATTGTGAAGTTTGCATAGAATTACTCGAAATTCAAATTGATATTACTACTAAAACTAGCTGTATCGATGAGTGCAAGAATATAAGCAAAGTAAAACATCGCTAAAGACTTACAGTTCATTGCTGAACACGCGCAGGCAATATGGACACGCTATTTTTTAGGGTTTCGTTCATCTCACGAAATCCTATTACTCCCGCTCCGTTGTCTGTCCGTCACAAAGCCATTCTCAGAAACTATGTAACTTACAGAGTTGAAACTTTGTGTATATATTTCTGAATACCAGCTATAAACCTCAAAATATTAAAATTTTAAAAAATCGTATTATTTTAATAAATAGAGATAAAAAACTAAAATTCTAACAGCCTTTTCCTATTAAATTTAAACATTTTTCGTTATAGCAGTTGCCAAAAATTAAATATCCACAATGAAATTCTTTCTACAATAATTAGTCTTCTATTGAACGATTTCCACGTGAAAAATGGAAATGAAATAAAAGTTTCAGCAATTTAAAAAAAGATTAGTAGGAAATAAAAATGATTGACGTCATAGTGGTAATAAAACGGAAATTTTCAAAGATTTCTCAATAATACAAGGAGTATAAGTATGTGTATGTACACAAAGCAGTTTAATACCACCTCATTAGAGAATTAAAAAGAAAATTTGACATCATATTGGAAGTTTAACGAATTTTTCATATGTTTGAGAATAATGCAAAGCGAGTATTAATAGGAGTAAAAGACAATAGTAAAAGTATGAGTTTGAGAAACATATTGAATCATGATAAAAATCCGATTATGAAATATTCGCATATTTTAGCATTTTTAAGGTGTACAACATGTTTAATTTTGAAATTACTTTTTTAAATACCGCATTTAGTCCGCATGACAGATATTATTATGACAGAATATAATAGCGGGCTGGTTTAGATATTCGAAAAAACGAAAAAATAGACCGGTAAATTTTTACTTATAAAAAACATGACTTTTTTTTTTTTTTTTTTTTTTCTAAATGAAATTTATTTGGATTTATTAAAGAAAGGATAAAGCGTTTTGAAAGGAATATTAAACAAAACCCTTTGAGCGATCTTCGATCACACTTAGCCACATGTTTAAAACTGTAACGCATCTGTTTACAATCTTAAAGTATGGTACTCATTCTGCGATTTGAATAACAGTTAAAATACGTGGCACATGCTATTCATAAGAAACTGCACACAACTCACATATTCAAGAAGTTTTTCACAACACGGTAATGAAATTGAACACTTTTTATTCCCCAAATTTGACCATCTCTGTAAAGCTGAATTAAATTTCATAAACGCTGCTCGACTGTTTTGACCCAAACTAGACGAATATTGATGATGATACAGTGTACAAATGCATTCCATTAATATGTATTCATCCATTGACTATTTTGCATATAAAAAATTTGGAAAGGTATGTTCGCGGTCTAATGTCATAAATTTCAGCAATACAGACGTACATATGTAAGGATGTTTCCAGACCTACACGAAAAGAATTAGACAAGTACTCTCAGTGTTACCTAATCTTCTAGACTGCGATAGAGAAGTGTCGTAGTATGGCGATATATTTACAAAAAAAATGGAATTTAAAGGAAAATTCCGCCATGGTATAAACATTGATATACTTTAATAAACTGTAATTAATCGTGGAATAATAAAAAAATGTAGATAGCTGATTGTAACACCTAGTTGAGTGGCAACTTTACTTCAAGTGTATACATAAGAAACTTGCAAAGAAATAGTGAGCCGGAGAAAAATAAATAATTAAAATGTAGTAAAGAACTACATAAAAACAAAAAAAAGTATTTAATATAGTTTAGAAAAATAAAAGTTTAACAATAAAGATTTTTAAAATTCCATTAGATCAAACAAAATGGTAGACAAAACCTACCGAGGGTCGAATCCATCTCATAAAAAAAGGCTCTTTAAAAAGACCATACATTTAAGTTTACATGTTACAAAAACATTGAAATTTAAGGATTATAAAATCCACTAGGGTAGACTAAAATATTTTTTAATTAATGAATTATATACCTGCTTTATAATTCAGAAAAGTATTATATAACTAATATATTCTGGTAGGAATAATTATTTTTAGTTCCTTTATAGCGCAATAAATTAGTTAGCAATAAAGAATTTCTGAAGACCATACAGTTTTTGACATACAATGGTACTTCATTCAAAATTCCAACTAGAATTTCAAAAATGTTATGTGTGCTTTATTTAATAACAAGCATCCAATGATTAAATAAATCAAAATTTCTACTAAAACATTTTGGTAAATGTTTTGGTTCAAAAAATCCGCCATATTAATATCATTAAGCCAAAATTGCATCTTTTTTTTTTTCATTTAGTTGTTTTTCTAAACTTATAGATATTTCAATCATAATTTTAATAAATAACCGCAATATGCTGAGTAATCTCGCATTATTTTCAACCTACAATATATCGTCCAACATATATCTGAATATCTAAACAAAATGACAGCTCCCGATGTATTTAAATTTTTATTCCGGCAGCACGTTCTTGACTGAAAATCCTAGACGGAGTATTTATGGTTCTTTTAAGCGCCGACACGAAATAGTTTAGATACATTAAAGTTTACGCATGCCAAATCTTTGGAGTGTACTTAATTTTCATTGATGTTATAAGGTAATGAAAATAAACGCAATTTGATTACAATTACAACATTAAAAAATGTATTATTTGTCTGCGTAATAGTTTTAGTGTAAAACGTGTTTTACAAGTATTTGTGAATAATGTACATAGTATATTGGATGGTATGTTTGTAAATATTATATAAGTGTTTATAGAATATTATTTTGTAATGTTGGAAAATTCTTCATATTCTATGAGAGACATGTGATTTTCCTCTCTTCATTAAAATGTCAAGATATTTATTATAATTTAAGTTACCAATTACATTTATTCAAAACATATTTAAATGCATATTATAAGGAATTGTATTAATTTCTTGACCGTCGCCAATTATTTTTAAGCGATAATCTAAATACTAAACACAATGTAAAAATTTCCAAGCGAAAACTGCTAGCTAAATTCAATTTTTTATGAATTTTAATCGTTAATACTCATAATGATTTACGCATTGTCATTTTCTAATTATATAGCATTTCCATCACTTCCATATAATCGGTCTATAAGAATGTTTGTCAAAAAATGCAAAAATAACAATGCATGATGGTTGTTATTCGTAATAATTATCCATATAGGATTTAATTTATGAGCGCTACCAATATTCTTTAAATGTTACAAGTAATTTACTTTCAGCGTAACATTTACGATGATTACAAGAAATGTTACATATCACATCCTAAAGAGATGTTTAAAGTAATAGAGTAGTCACTTTAGAACTTTCCATAAATTCTTATCTGTATGAATCACTTCAAATGAAATGATGTTTTAATTAAGATATATGGATTTTGAAAACCTTTTTTGAAAATAAATGGTGAGAAAATAAATTCGATAAATTTAATAAATTTTCATTATTGATTTTGCAATTTATGTTTAGTCTACGCAGTATATTCCCTCGTATAAATATATTTCTATTCAAAATATTAACAGCAATAGTTTAAATGTACAAAACTATTTTCCTTCGCGTGATTCTCAATTAATAATATATGCATATTTAGAAAATTCTGAAAAAAAAATGTTAGTTTCAATATTAATATCAAACGTTCCAAATTAAACAATTAAAGTCAATGGTTGAATTAATATTTTTGTATTTCTATGTTTTTGCAATGTTCTAAGGTATTCTATAAAAATACTTTAAAAGTATATTAAAAATATTACATCATGTCTTATAAGAGGAAAATTGACTATAAAAAAGCTCATTTCGTCTCTTCTCTAAAAGATAATATTTTAATTTTTATAAATTAAAAATATTGGACTAAAGAACTCGTATATAAGTAATGCATGTAATGTACATAATTTAGTAATGTAAATACAAATCCCCCATTTTTAATGCCGTTTTCTACTTCTTTTTATATTTTTTATGAGCAATGTAATGTCATGTAATAAATAATTAGATAAAAGAAAAAAATCTTCGAATTTATAATTTTCAACTCACATAAAAGATAAAATTGCATTAAGAATTCTTATAATTAGTTTTTTTTAAGTTGAAAATAGACTAAAATTGTTTAATTCGATGCTAGCCTCAGAACTAGGTAAATGTTTGCTTTTAAACTAATTAGATTTACAAAATGTCTTTCTAAAAATGATTTTCAAAACATCTTCTCGACATTTAAAAAATAGAATCAAAGAACATTGTACTCGTAAAAGTGAAATAATATAAGTATTTCCTGTTCCTGAAGATACGTCTGTGTACTAAAAAAAATGGATTTGGTTATGCAGACCATTAAATAACTTCTTAAAATTTTACCTAACAAATGCTACGAAAACTAAAAGGGCAAATTTTTAATTTCATTTACTTTCTATTTGTATGTAAATTAGAACTTAATAAGGAAATACTTTTCATTGGATTTTATTAATCCATTTTACTTTCATTGAAAATATGTCTGTCTTTTGAATATTTTAAAATATTACTTTTCATATATATATATATATATATATATATATATATATATATATATATATATATATATATATATATATATATATATACTTCAAGAAATTTAATTAAAAACTTAATAAATTATATTTAAATAAAAACTAAGGTGAAATATATTAAAAGAAATTGAAGAAAATGAGAAGCAAATACGTTCACGGAAATAAAATATTTATATACATACATTACCGGTACTGCAATATAGAACAAAATGATCGAATACTGGTAAAAAACAGTTTTTTTTATGGTTTCACATTTTTTTTCATTAAGATATAAAATTGTACATATTAACATAAAAAAAGATTAAATACTGTGCGTCAAAAATCCATTTGCATGAATGGGAAACAAAAATAATCGTATTTTTTTATTTTGATTCCAAAAGTCTCGAATAAAGTGAACTTCAATACAAGGTATGAAGTATTTTTATGTAATGGGCGTGTACATTATGTACAATATGCAATTATGTATTATGTAATTATACTTAATAGTAATTAAGTATTTTTATGTAATGTAAATTTTTATTTTATGGCCCTAAATGGGGCCTGATTTACATCAGGCCCCATTTACCTGTGCAAAATAGCAATTGCACCAGCTGGAAGCACTTGAATTCTTTTTTCGATGCCTACAGTAAGGTATCATTATCATATAAAGTTTTTTTGTTAAAACTTTGTTACATGAACGGTGAATAAGCAAACGAAACATTGCTAAAATTTCAACAGTATCAAGGAGTATGAAAGACAGTATGAATGACAGTATGAAAGGCCTATTTTAACTCAGAATACATCGAAATTTGGCAGACGTTTGTCCATTTTTATTCTGTTAGTTTTTATTTTATTCTAATATTTTATTAGATACTAGCAAGCTACGCCCTCTACGCTGGTCAATTTCTCTTAACGAACCTTTAATCAAAAAAAATATTGACATTTCATAATTCACTTTTATATTTTAACAGAATAATAAGGATACTATAATTTGTGACTCGTGCTATAGCCAATATACACGTCAGGACACGTCGCCCTTATCATTATCATTTTACGCGTGAAGGTTTCGCTATGGTACTCTATTGTGAAATTTGGTAATTTTAGAAATTCAATAGTTGAAAAATCGCAGAATCATTACATCATTTTTC
Source organism: Maratus michaelseni (assembly GCA_963931845.1). Lineage (NCBI taxonomy): Eukaryota > Metazoa > Arthropoda > Arachnida > Araneae > Salticidae > Maratus > Maratus michaelseni. The sequence goes on from OZ007596.1 coordinate 11,688,775, forward strand.
TTTAGAATTTGTTCTTAGAGCGCATTTAGATCTTATAAATAACAATCATGCCGAACTTCAAGTTTCTAGCTCCTTCAGCATCGCAAAAATCGCAATTTTAGAACGTTTTTCGCTTCTGCACCCTCCTCGGGGTAGTGGCACCGACATAAAATATAGCCTATGTTGGAGCAGGGATTGTCACCATCACTTTTGAAATCGCTTTAGTAGTTTTAGAGATTCCATACAAATTGTAATTTAGAATGTTTTTAGAAAATTTTTTGCTTATTTCAGCCTTTTAAATTTCGAATTTTTTTAGACTTTGTTCTTATAGAGCATTTAAATGTATTAAGTAACGACCATACAAAATGTCAAGTTCCTAACTCCTTCATTATTGAAAATATCATAATTTTGGAACGTTTTTCGCTCCTGCACCCTCTGCGGGCAGTGGCACCGACAAAAAATTTAGCATATGTTGGAGCAGGGACTGTCACCATCCATTTGCTACCATCACTTTTGAAATCGGTTCTGTAGTTTCAGAGACTCCATAGAAATTGCAATTTAGAAAGTTTTTAGAACGCTTCTTCCTCATCTCACCCTATTAAATTTCGAATGTTTTTATAATTTGTTCTTAGAGAGCATTTACATCTTATAAGTAACTACCATACCAAATTTGATACTTCTATCTCCTTCAGTACACAAAAAATCGAAATTTTAGAACGTTTTTCGCTCCTGCACCCCCCTGGGGGTGGTGGCACCGCCATAAAATATAGCCTATGTTGGAGCAGGGATTGTCACCATTAATTTGCCACCATCACTTTTAAAATCGCTTCAGTGGTTCCAGAGATTACCCCCTACAAACAAACAAACAAACAAACAAACAATCTTTACTACTTTATATATTAGTATAGTTAAGGGGGAATTATCCCCTTGTCCCCCCCCCTTTATACTTAACCAATCAATCCCGAAAACTAATCAGGGATGCGCCTTAACACAGTGAACCTATAAATAAAATTTGAAGGAAATGGGATAATTCTGCATGAAAAACCCATTTACATAAATTAAGGGGGGTATTAGCCCCCCGTTCCCCCCTTTATACTTAATCAATCAATCCCGAAAAGTAATCAGGGAAGCGTCTTAACCCAGTCAACCTATAAACAAAATTTGAAGGAAAACGGAATAATTCTGCATGAAAAACCCATTTATATAAATTAAGGGGGGGGGAATTAGCCCCTTGTTCCCCCCCCCTTTATACTTAACCAATCAATCCCGAAAAGTAATCAGGGAAGCGTCTTAACCCAATGAACCTATAAACAAAATTTGAAGGAAAACGGAATAATTCTGCATGAAAAACCCAGTTATATAAATTAAGGGGGGGATTAGCCCCCCCCCGATCCCCCTTTTATACTTAACTAATCAAACCCGTAAACTAATCAGGGAAGCGCCTTAACTCAGTGAACCTATAAACAAAATTTGAAGGGAAATGGAATATTTCTGCATGGAAAACCCATTTATATAAATTAAGGGGGGGGAATTAGACCCTTGTCCCCCCCCCTTTATACTTGACCAATCAATCCCGAAAACTAATCAGGGAAGCGCCTTAGCTCAGTGAACCTATAAACAAAATTTGAAGGAAAACGGAATAATTCTGCATGAAATACCCATTTATATAAATTAAGGGGGGGGGGATTACCCCCCCCCCGATCCCCCCCTTTATACTTAACTAATCAAACCCGTAAACTAATGAGGGAAGCGCCTTAACTCAGTGAACCTATAAACAAAATTTGAAGGGAAACGGAATAATTCTGCATGAAAACCCATTTATATAAATTAAGGGGGGTGGGATTAGACCCTTGTCCCCTCCCTTTATACTTGACCAATCAATCCCGAAAACTAATCAGGGAAGCGCCTTAGCTCAGTGAACCTATAAACAAAATTTGAAGGAAAACGGAATAATTCTGCATGAAAAACCCATTTATATAAATTAGGGGGGGGGGAAATTAGCCCCTTGTTCCCCCCCCCCTTTTATACTTAACCAATCAATTCCGAAAACTAATCAGGGAAGCGCCTTAACACAGTGAACCTATAAACAAAATTTGAAGGAAAACGGATATTTCTATGAAGAGTTATCGCATTACGTACGTACATACATACATACAGAACCGGCTGCCAAGCTCTCAGGGCTTGACAGCCAGTGTGATAACTGAAAAATTGCAATTTTGAACGTTTTTTGCTCCTGCACCCCCTGGGTTTAGTGGCGCCGACATAAAATATAGCCTATGTTGGAGCAGGGGTTGTCACCATCAATTTGCCACCATCACTTTTGAAATCAGTTCGGTAGTTCCAGAGATTACCCCCTACAAACAAACAAACAAGAATTACTCCTTTATAATATTAGTATAGATACTATGTGCTTCACATTTCGGTTATGCGCTCTCTGCCCGTAACATTTGAAATTGCTACTATTTTGTTATTAAGGAATCTGTCTTTTCCCCTTTCCCGTGGGTGCAAACCGACATTTGTTAATATCACTTTTTCTATTTTAATTACTTAAACAATAACATGTAAAATACTTTCCCCGAATCTGGTAGGGGAAAAATATATTCGAAAAATATTAGGCTAAAAAATTTTGTTCAATAATATTTTTTTTAAAAATCCCACTAAAATTCCTTCAATAACTTTATTTAAAATACATTTGGCATAGCTGATTCTTGTTTTTTCTTTGCACATACTATCCAACGAATAAATTTTGTTTTTTTCTAATCTAGCTATGGAACGTCCATGTTAGCTGCACAGCAAATGACGGCGTTAAACACAAGAGCTAATTATAATAGCACAGTTGTTTACAGTGTGTCCCTAATCAATGAAAAGCGCTTTATTTATAGTTCGGCTGTAGTAGGCAATATCAATGGCAAAAATGTTTCAAATAAGGTAGGAAGAAGGATTGTGTTGCTAAAATTCGCCTTTCACTAATTTTGAAAATGTTACACTTTTTAATTTTTAAATGTAGACTGGTTCTTATAAGTTATATTTGGAACGTTTTTTGGAACGATTCTCTGTCATATAAAACAGAAATAATCCCATTCTACTACGACAAAAATTCACTAAGTTATGAAAGATTGAAGTGTATGAAATTTCGGATATTTCCAGCACTAAAAATGTTCCGACGATTTTTTAGTAAAGGTGTGATTCGCCCTTCCAGGCACTTGAAAAGTGCTCACGACCTTTTTTTAACAAATCACGAAAAAATATTTAAAGCAATAAAAAGTGTATTTGGCAATATAGGTGCATATTTTGGATGAAGGAGAACATAAAATATTAAGATCAAATTACGAAAACTTAGAGGAGTGGATGCTTTATTGAAATACTGATTAAAATCCAAAACTGAGCTCAAAATAAGATGGCCTCGCTATTAGTTCTACAGGAACCGAAGACAATTACTTTAACTCCCTATAAAAATCACTTGAGTAACGGTAATATTACTATAGATTTCAATAAGGCTATATTCGAATATGAGGTTTTAACTTATTACCATGCTGACGAAACTCTTAGGCTTAGACGCTTGTCCGAAGCAACTAATAGGCAAACTAAGCTTGCAGATAAAACGTGGAGGACTAGGTGTTCAAATACAGACTAAATTACTGCTAAGAACGTGATACGTCCAAAACCATCGATTCCAATACCTACCGTCGTGTATATAGAAATTACACAACTGCAGATGCCTAATTTTCATTTCGTTGCAAGGAAAAACACTTGACAATCATGTTACCGAAGATTCAGACATACTTTTCTAAATATAAATGGGACAGAACGGGTATCTCATTCACACCGAAATGTGAGAATTACAATCACTACGACATCATGAAAAATCTCAAAATTTACCAGAGCACAGAGTGTCTTTATAAAGTAGTAGATAGCCTCTAAGCTACAAAGGAAAGCTCGAAAACTTCATGCTACATTTCGTAAAATTTGACACATTTTATATAGGACGCATTTTGATTAAATGACAACTTTTATTTGAAATAACTCTCGAGTCGTTGCGTTTAGAACTACAGACATATTTTTCTAAAAGAACGTGGAAAATGAATTTAATGGATAAGGTTTTTTTAAGTGAGAACATTCAGAGGTGATACAATAGCGCGACTTAAGCACAAAGATGTCAGTAACAAAATTAGTCAATTTTCTTTCTCTTTTTAATGCTTGAAATGACATTAGAACACTTTTGAAGCTAATAAGGTTTTGTTGTATTCTTCTTTTAAACCAAGTCTTTCATATGACGCCAAAGATAGAAATCACATGTTTTCATATCTGGTAAATAAGGTGACCAATGATGCACCAGATCTCTTACCATTGCTCCAGAAGGCTTATCTCGCTTTCTGAATATTATAGACCACCTCCGTAGAAATAGTGTTGCATTCTTAGAATATAAATACGAATTTTTAACAATAAAAATACGATATTTAGTTGAATATGACGCTTTGGGAGATATTAACAAAAATGCTTGAAACTGACACTAAACAAATTCCTTTTATGCCCCATATCACTGAAAGCATTCGTGTCGCCATCTGGTGAAGTTTTGAGAAGCTATTTCAGTTTTAATTTTTAGGTTAATTAAAAGTAACCCTGTATAAGGGCATATTCTGTGGTCTTAAAATAAAAAAAGTTATGTACTTCTGGAAAGCTAAAAAAATGAGTTACGCCAAGATAGTTAGAGATATTTGTTGGACTGAAACAAGGCTGCAAACTACCGTGGATAGACGAGTAAATGTTACATGGGACAGTTTAAATATTACTATTTTATATTTATTGTAACACATTTTTTTTATTTATATAATAGAAATAAAATGGGCTAACTCTAATATTGTATAGACGATTATAAAATACTCCTAATTATAATTGAGCCACAATCAATGAAATTTTCTATTAAATATATTTATTTCACTATCGGACTTTTTTTATACTTATATCAATTCCTCCAAAAATACAAAAGATAAAAACCGTAGATTTTGTATTATCTGAAAAAATACTTTTCAAATCAAGAATACACTTTTCGTAGCAGGGTTGAATTACTGGAAAGTCTTTAATTTTAAAGTCTAGATAGCGCAAAACTGACTGGGAAAATGTATAACAATCATGCATCAGCGAAACTGAAAAGGTTTCGTACCTGCAGTCCAACATAATGTAAAATTACATATTTTCATGTCGAAACATTGTTTTACTCTAAATAATATATAAATTTAAATTTAAGTTATAACTAAGTTCCATCATAATGTGTTAAATAATAATAACAAATTTTGGAAGAAAATATAAAAATAAATTAATGAAAAAAAATGAATTGCATAATGGACAACTTATTACTAATATGTATAAATTGAAAAAAAAAGAATTCAAAAAAGATTAAAATGCACTAAATAATTAATGCATATATAATTTTAAATGTAGTTTAATGGATACAAGATATTAAATAATTATCCTTAAAAAGTGTATTTGAAGTTTAACGTCTAGGATTCTAGATTAGTAACAGCACTGAGTTTCTAAAATTGAAATGTAATAATCAAACTGCACTGTTAAAAATATAATACACTACAGAATAAATTGTGCGTAAGTTTCATAATGTCTTCCAATTGCCGAAATAAGACATGGTAATGGAATAAATTTAAACTCAAGTGAATGTTTCGTGAAACTTGAAAAACAATAGCAACGTGTGGACCATGATAAAGTAGATGAAATTAACACTTCTTGAAAAAAATCCTTAAGTATGTTTTCATACATCTGCTCAACCAATTCAATTTTGTCGAAAATTTGAATTTGAATAATTTTCTACTTTTGACTGGACAATCATTGTAAAATCCCTTTAAGAAATTCCAAGTACATTAAGTCCATTGTTAAATATTGTAATAAATAGTTATTTATAAGTATCAATGCTATAGGTTAACCGTTTGAACAAGATTAATCTTTTCTTAATAAAACTAAACATTTTTTTCTCTCTGCACGTCATTCATTTTAGGCATTTCTTATAAATTGTAATTTAAAAATAGAAATTCGGTTTCTTATTAACCCTCTTAATTATCTGAATTACATTGAAATATAATTCATAAACGATTATCTTACCAAAAAAGAGTCATATTTCATCGAGAAAAAATCTCATTGTAAATGGTCTCTTCAGCAATTATCATAAAATTCCAGACGCAAGGAGAAGTGTTATCTCATGGGAATGTCGTGTGAAAATATTTAATATTTATAATTATTTCAAATGCATTTGAGAGTAGTAGTACATACGAAAACTAGTTGGCTACTTCCAAGCATGCTTAATGTGTTAATTTTTTAGATGCTATTTAGAAATATTGACACGATCATGTGTTTTAAAGTGCCACAATTTCCCAATTACTGCGCAAATGATCTGGCGTCCTATTAATGAGACATGGTGTTTCTTTTACTATTATTTTATTTAACAACTACTTTTGTTAATATATCCATGCATGACAGATAGTACAGGTCAATATACTTTATATAACATCCTTTATGTTTCATCCTTTAGTAATAAAACAAATACTTAAAGGTTCTCTTAAATTTTTTTCAACAGTTGCTGACTCTTTATATCAAACTTGTGGTTCATTTTCTTTAATTAAAAATATAGATTACCTTTCCAAATGAACAATATGTGATACAAAATATAAAATACAAGAATGTTGTTATGTATTTTAAGACTTGTTGTAATGTGGAATTTTCGGAATGATTTCTGGCATTCTTACTTAGCCTATAGCCATATTAATTGTAAACAAAATAAGCATATTTCCAAGATTTCTGTAAACAACGTAATCTTTAAAGTTCTGTAAACCATGATTTTGCGATTGCTATAGCTTCTTATAACGTTTTAAAAGAAAAAGTAATTTTTTCTTAAACAAATCCGCATCCAAAAATGTTAAAATTCATTGTATAAAAAAAATAATAATCAGTAAATAAAGCATAAATCGTTTTAAATTCATACACGAAATTGGATGTTACAGTACTAAGTACTCCTTGTTGAAATTGCACGTCTAAACATAATCTTTAAAAATAAATTTACTGCATCATCACTAGTTTATTCTTTACAGTTTAATTTTCCACTGCATTCTGAATCGACATTAACACTAGAATACTTGACTTATATATTTCTTTGGTGTTTGTTACACCCTTTTACACGTACTAGAAGAGTAACGCGTCGTTCTTCGAAAGTGTTATGGACGAATTGCCCGTAGTCACAGAAGTATCTGCTTTTTCTGCAGACATGTCAATTGTCTATAAATAAATAATCATGCATTTTATGGATCTGGTAAAGTTTTAACTTGCATACGCCATTCAACGTATCATAAGATGTTCATGAGTTGTTTTTCAATTTCTCTTCTCTATGATGTTTTCTTCATGGTTACTGCTTAAATCGCGAACATGCATTTCATGTGTATTACCTAATGTTATATTAATCATATCGAAACATATAGAAGGACACGATGACGCATCTTTCTATCACTGGACATACTGTTGCATATTTGATCCAAGGAATCCCCGGTGCCTTTCGTTGAATTATAAAATTCGATAATTTCCGGTTTGTTAGATGCTGCATTTATATTTGATTTATAGCAGCAGACAGCAACCTCACGGTCTTGCTGGGTTTTGTTTTATACGAAACTAAGGTTTCTCTTTATCAAAATATAATATTGATGTGCCAACATTTCTATCAAGATAATGCAAACAGCAAGACTCATTTTTTACTCTTGCTCATTGTTTTTATGATTGTCAAACTATAAGATGGTTTGAAGAGCTTTCAGATATTTGTACATATGTGAACCAACTGTCTATTGTGATAATTTTGTTTGTAATGTAAATGGATTTTGTCAATTGTAAAAAAAAAAAAATCTTGGCTCGTTGTTCATAGATGCGTTCCTTTCTCCAAATATGGAAGAGCATCAATCATGTATTTTGTAGCTATACCAAACAAATTAAAAAAATTTTATCATATTTTGATGTTTTCTTCGAAATATATATTCTGAATGTACATCGGATTTTCAAAGCTGTTCCACAATTGTGACACAGCTTCCTGGTTTGGCTGAATCTTTGCACATCAAAATGAAGTAGTTTGAAATTTCTCTGATAAGAGCAGCATATCACATTTTCTTGCTTGTATTATTATTTTTATCATCGAAACGGAAATAGTTTTAATATAAATTTGTTGCCTCTCCTTTCTCATTGCATCTTTATAATGTTGTCGAAGTAATGTAGAATAAGTATTTTCTAGTAGGAAGGTGATTATATTAGATTGCTGCGTATAATATAAGAAGGTCAAAAAAGTATTTAGTTCCTCAATGGATAATTCAGATGTTATTCATATTTGAGTATTTGTGGAGCTATTTCGAAATTAGTATGCAGTAAATAAATAGAACTCATTCTGTAAAAAAATAAAGAAAATAACACACATGGAAAAAGTTAATTTATTGCTTGATTGATCAGGACTTGAACGTTGTGTAAGATATTTCGAGATTATGTTATTTGTATCCAGGAAGGAAAACCAAGAATATTCATATTTTTCTTTCAAACAAACTTTACCAGTGCATATGATGTGTGGATCACAAGTTTTAAAAAATTCCGTATATGCGCAATAACGTACTATCTGTGTGGTATTGAAGAATATGATTTTTGACGCTTGGATGGAACATTATGTTCGCCAAACAGCATCAGATGACGCAAAATCTTGAGCTGATACAGAGTCCGTAAACTCCAAATATTTTGTCTGTGCATTATCTTCACTAGGTATTTCTTAAACTGATATTTTCTTTGTTCAAGACTTAATTAATGCAAAAATAGCCTAATAGCATTAGGCTTACCCATAATTTTTCCTTCCTAGTAGAACTAAATATAGATGGATAAATTGAAAATAACAAAACTTAGAGATAATTTCTTAAAATAACGTAAGCACTAAACCTTCATCTTTCAGACAACGATAGCAGTTCATCCCAAATTCCAAACGGGATTAAAATCTAACAACTATCCCTATATGATCATTTCAAAGACATAGGGATGTATTGAAATCTATTTATCCAATGGAGAGTTGGATAGAGGTTTTATTTGTAACACACATCGTCTTCTCAGACGATTGATTGGTACTCTATAGGTTTATCTACATTTTACAATCAATTTCATTGATGTCAGTTGTAATTCTCTGATTTTCATTTTAAAAGCTCTAAACACATACGAAAACTAGTAAATCTGCAGATCAGGAGCCTTAACGTCACCTCTGAGAAGCGTTGTTTTTTAATATCACATTTCATGTCATTTAGCATCTTAGAATCTGCAATTTATTTTTTTTTATTTTACATAGATATTTATAGGCATATAAAATACTTCGGTTTCAGAAATTAGAAGCGTTCAATTAAACATGGTTTATGCAATAGTATTCTGAAATTCTTATGAACTTCTTATTCTTATTCTTGTAATTTTTCAGATAAAAATATACTTTATCAGGGGGAAGAGCCCCCCTTAACTTCCCGTAATCATATTAAATTTACATTCATGATTTCTTATAGATTGTTTGAAAAATTATAGTATATATTTGATTTCTTTTTGCACTGTGATTATATTAGGATAAGCAATTGTTTGGATAAGGATTTTATTTTGTCTAAATATCCAAATAGCAGTATTTACTTACCTGCCAACCACGAAAGACCTTCATCTTATGGATAAGTAGAATAAAATCTCATGTACTTAAGGAAATAAGTTACGTTGCTAATAAAATATTGCAGCAAAATAGTGCGAGTTACTTGAATTTTATTATTTTGATATTCTTTGAAATATGGTTGCTAAACAACTAATAAAATAAAGAGGAAATAAAAATAAATGCATTTTAAAATTTGCAAAAAAGTAGTTAAAATAATATGTTTTATATTTCCCGAACAGTTGCAAAAAAAATTCCAATAATTTAAACAATTAATTTATAAATTCTAATAGTTGTATCGGCAAATTTTTAAAGCTGTTGGATATATTTAAGACAACCATATCAAAAATTTAGCATCCATAAGTTTACTTTTAAATAAATTATTCAAATATGTGATTTTCATTTCAGTGAAAAATGAAATTCGAAAATCGTCTGCATTCCCATAGGAAAGCATTATGACCTAAACAGAAATATAACATATTTTTCGAACGAATAAACAAAATTTAACACAAAACTATACAGCTAATTCCGGGTATCTCGCAAACATACCTACGAAAAATCAACCAAATCGGACGTTTTTTTACCGCAGTTATTGCAGTACAGACAGACAAACAAACAAACAGGAACCAAAAACTTTTCGCGTCTCCACAGTGAGCCTTCACTGACGTTTCGGTAATTAACTTTCGTAAACATTGCATCTTTCTTTGGAATGATGACCATTAAAAAATAAACTGATCAATCATTCAAGAAGATAATTAAGAATGGACATTCATGAGCTTTCAAGTAGTTTTTTTTGTTCTGTGCCCCAACTACGAAGCATTTGCCACAAATATGAACAGTGATGTATTTTTGACTTCACTTATTTAAAATACCGATTTTTATGATTGATATTTTAGATTTATTGTTTGGGAGATTTAAAGTGATTTCTTGTTTGGTTAAATATTTTTATTACTCTGACATTCTGTGTCTAAATAATACTTTCTAATGTTTAACAATTTTTTTTATTTACTAAGTTTTATTTATTTCAACAGAATTTATAATAAATTGACTCTGTAGGTAAAGTATATACGGAGTCATAGATACATATTAAGCGACAGAAGAAAGATCTACTAGGAAACCATCTCAGAGAATAATTTTAACCCTGTTGCTTAGCTTAAGAGTGTATTCAAATCCAAACTTTTTATTTTGAGACACATTCGTAAATTCACTTTTGCTCTAAAATGCATCCAATTGGCAGGTTCTCTTATTCAGAAACTTTATAATGTCCCCACTGTCTCGATTTTTTGATAAAGGCAGAATATATTTCAAAAAATGCTGTCAAAGTGGACATTTTGAACCGAATTTCGAGAAGCGATAGCGCTGGAAACAAAAAAAAATGATCGTACTGTGAAAATAATTGTCTGTAAATCAATTTCTAATTAATTGAACAAAAAATAAAAACATGGGGCCCTTATAAATATCTTTATAAATCACGCCACCAAGTTTCCTGTTGTTACTTTTAAAAATGAGTCTGGGAATGTGTCTCAAAATTTTGATTTTTTGAGCGTGGAAAAATATTTTTTTTAATACCGCCTTAAGACACCATTGACGGAGGCATAATGCTATTCACACAGAGAAAGAGAAATGTTTCGGTAGTTCTGATAAAAATGTAATGTTACATGAGGAAGCATTATTGTTGCTCATGAAACACATACTTTAAAAAATAGTAACGAAATTACAGACACCCCATTTTCCAAATCAACTCACCATAAATATATATATCTAATTAAATGGATTCTAATTAATTTTTTTCACTCTATTGGTTGTACGCTGTGTGGTAAGTGATTGATCACATCCTTTGTTATAAACATATATTTAAAAATTTTTAAATTTGAAATTGTGTACCATTTTTTCAAATATATACAGAAGGTGAGTATAAAACATCACGTATTTTTACTGAATGGTGTACACAAATTTAAAATTTTACACATACATTAATATTAAAAATATCTACATTTCGACCACCATCTACGGTCATCTTCAGGAAAATTTTCTTATATTGCTTTTAAAATTTTGAATGCGAAAAACAATCCGTCCGTTGCCACAATATTATTGAATTCCACAAATTAAAAATTAACAAGGATAACACTAAACCATCATATCAACCAACCATAAGTAGAAACGATGCATAAGCATCTCCTAACGGACAAAAATCTAACTGCTGTAAAAGTATTATCAATGAAGACTTTTAAAATAAATAAAAGCGTAATTAACTATTTCAAGATGGTCATCCAAAGTTTAGGGATATTAAATGAAATGCTATCATTACAAACCTCATTTTTCCTAATCATAATTTCAATAGACTCATTTCGTAGACCCTCAAAGACTTATTGCATGGAATTTTAATTTTAGCATTATCAAAATCTATGCGGCTATTAATATCCCTAAACTTTGGATGACCATCTTGAAATAGTTAATTACGCTTTTATTTATTTTAAAATTCTTCATTGATAATACTTTTACAGCAGTTAGATCTTTGTCCGTTAGGAGGTGCTTATGCATCGTTTCTACTTGTGAACGCGATTTTAATTTTAACTCGCTTTTTGTCTATTATGTAGTGTGTATAAATTCTGTAGATCCTATACAGGGCAGCACAAAAGTTCGCGAACGCATTTCCGTTTACTGACAGAAACTCCAGAAGGATAATTTTAAACTGTGCTACGCGTTTCCTAACTAAACTAAAATTTAGCATCCTATGTAGTATATATACAAATCTATAGATCCTATACAGGGCTGAATAAAAGTATTCGGATATTTTTCCGAATATTGTATCTGTTGGAAATTTCTGAAATTATGTTTTTAAATATGTTATGCGTTTTCCAAATTGTTTACTTAAATTTTATCTTTTAGCTTATTAAACGGTATGTTTTGTAAAATTATTTTGGAAGCGTTGGAAAGTGCTACATAATCTATGCTTGAAGCATGATTTTTCGTTCTTGTTTCCTTTGCAACTAATAATATCCCTTATTTTATTAATCGACAATTTAAAACCATGCTTCTCGCAACGTTTTCTCATCACGGAATATGAATAATTCTCTTCGGAAAGAGCTAATATATCACCTTCAAGCCACTCGCTTCTTTCATTCGCGTGCCATTTCAGTAGCAGACGATAATTTTCATAGTAGCCAATATTTCAGTTATCACGTTATTACATGTTGTCATATTTCCCTATGTGTTTTTCTCATTGTTTTTTAATTTAACATCAAAATCGCTCCCAACATGTGTAAACAATCTCTGTATACACTATATTTCCAGTGATGATTGGTCACTTGCGATTTTAGACGTTTTGTTAAACATCTGGAAAGATACATGAGGAATTATCCTGAAACTTCCGGAGTGTAAACAACAGGATTGACGTCATATATTTCCGCGAAGATTTTTTCCCGAAACCCCATAAGGGGCCAACAACAAATTGAAGAAAAACGAATATATTTTGGATAACCCTGTAAAAACTAATATTGCAAAAGCATTCAAACTGTAGAGTATGATTAAGTGGACTATTGTAATAATTTGGGTTCATTTTTATGAATATAGCATGTATACTCGAAGAGAAATTCAGGTTTTTGTAAAAACAGTCCCAAATTTTATCAAGTTTTTTGCTTATAATTTGCAGAGTAATTAATATAAAAACAAGTTATTTTCAGAAAATATGACAAACTAAATTGTACACAACACCCTGCAATCAGAATTAAAAAATAATAAAAATTGTATGAAAAATGAGCAGGTTTACTAAATATTGTTTCACTGCGCATGCCCGAATTCAATCAAAATATACTGTGCATAATATATTAGCTAAATATACAAACCAACTTTTACGAAAGTCTCAAAAACATAGCTTGAAAATTCTGATAGTAATCGTCGATAGAATAAGTTCGAAATTCGCTGTCCCCAAAAGGAAGCAAAAATAGGAGGGGTTGTATCAAATATAAAATGAGAGACACTTCATTCTTCTTATGTCAACTTTCATCAGCTAATATATTTGGATACAACCCCTCATCTTTTTGCTTCCTTTTGGGAACAGCGAAATTTGAGCTTATTCTATCGACGATTACTATCAGAATTTTTAAGCTATGTTTTTGAGACTTTCGTAAAAGTTGGTCTATACATTTAGCTAATATATTAGGCACAGTAAATTTTGATTGAATTCGCGCATGCGCAGTGAAACAATATTTAGTATACTTACTCATTTTTTATTCAATTATTATTTTTTTTTAAATTCTGATTGCAAGGTATTGTGTACAATTGTGTTTGTCATATTTTCTGAAAATAACTTGTTTTTATATTAAAAACTCTGCAAATTATAAGCAAAAAACTTGGTAAAATTTGGGACTGTTTTTATAAAAACGTGAATTTCTCTTTGAGTAAACATGCTATCTTCATAAAAATGTACCCAAATTATTACAATACGCTGCTTAATCATAATCTACAGTTTGAATGCTTTTTGCAATATTCGTTTTTACAGGGTTATCCAAAATATATTCGTTTTTCTTCAATTTGTTGGCGGCCCCTTATGGAGTTTCGGGAAAAAATCTTCTTGGAAATATATGACGTCAAGCATGTTGTTTACACTCCGGAAGTTTCAGTAAATTTTCTCATGTATCTTTCCAGATATTTAACAAAACGTCTAAAATCGCAAGTGACCAATCATCATTGGAAATATAGTGTATATCAAAATAAAGTCAATTTCTTATTTTATTTTCCTCTGTTAAAATATTTTGTAGCAACTTATTAAATTTATTTTTATTAATTAATTTTTCAATTCAGAATATAAAATTTCATATAAACATATCCATACTCAAACCACATATGGAAGATTATTTTGGGTAATAGTTTGTGTATAAAAAAGTGTAAAATAATGATTGAACTGAAGAAAATTAATTTTGATTACTTTTCTCTTTGAAAAAATATTCTTTAATCACAAATTTCAAATCTTTTACATGAACATTAAATTTAAATCTCCTCTTTTATGAAAATTTAAACTAATGAATAATTTTAGCTGAAAGATGTAAGAGATAAATTTTAATTTATGGTATTATTCAAAAGTATTTATATTTAGAAATTTATAAAAATATTTGTACATTATTTTACTTCAAATAAGCAATTAAGAATTAAAAATTCATCTTAGATTTTATAAATTTAAAACATTTCTTAAAAATATCATACAAATGTAGTTTTTTTTTATAATGGTACTCAATTATTTATAAAGATTATATTTAAACAAAGTGTTTAAAACTTTTCTCAAAATAAGATTAGTGTGTTAAAATACCTTTATTTTCTATAATTTTTAATTTAAACGAACAAAATTTTTTATATTGAATTAATTTATTCAGAATTTTTTTAAAAAGCTTTTTCATTATTATTTTAAACATATCCTAGAAAACAAAATAATAATATACTATAAGGTTTTTTTTTAAATGTAAAGTAATAAGTTTTTTTTCGTACATGCATTTAGAAAGCATGTTTTTTAATTAATTAATTTCATTATTCATGCTAATTTTCTTAATCCCTTTTTAGAGTAAATAATGTATAAATTATTTTTGGGGTTACTTGAGAAGGTTTTCAAGAACTATATTTTCAATTAATAAGAATAAATATCTATTCTCAAGATTAGTGTGTTAAAATACCTTTATTTTCTATAATTTTTAATTTAAACGAACAAAATTTTTTATATTGAATTAATTTATTCAGAATTTTTTTAAAAAGCTTTTTCATTATTATTTTAAACATATCCTAGAAAACAAAATAATAATATACTATAAGGTTTTTTTTTAAATGTAAAGTAATAAGTTTTTTTTCGTACATGCATTTAGAAAGCATGTTTTTTAATTAATTAATTTCATTATTCATGCTAATTTTCTTAATCCCTTTTTAGAGTAAATAATGTATAAATTATTTTTGGGGTTACTTGAGAAGGTTTTCAAGAACTATATTTTCAATTAATAAGAATAAATATCTATTCTCACGAATTTTTTTTTCTTTAAATGAAGAGTAATACACTAAATTGTTTTGTCCATCTCATTTTGCATAAGGTCAGGGATTGTACTAAATTAACAATACTTTCATATACGATATAAGAAAAAATATGTAACATATATATTACAAAAATATATAAATTGCTGTAAAATTATGATCAGTCATTTTATTTTTTACATTTTCCTGAATCTAAGTGGCTTACAGTCCTGAACAATACAAACGGCAGTTTCAGAAACCATCGATAATCTTCAAAAATGTTTAGTGACAATAATGAACAGAGGAAAATATTTTAAACTTGGTTAATTATAGCCAATGGTTGGAGTATCATATTTGAGATTTTTTTCAACAGAGTGAAAGATGACGAGCGCAGGACTCGAACCTAGGTGTTTTGGCTTGCTGTGCCGACGCTCTTCCTGCTGAGCTATCCGAACGATATCCTGGCATATTTCACTCTTATTTGTTGGACAAGGCTGCGAAATGCAGCGCTAATTTCATTTTATCCGAGATATAATTATAGCATTTTACATGATGAATGTGAAATAACACGTAAACTCCTGTATGTCATGTAATTAGGTCATAATGAACAGAGGGAAGTATTTTGAATAAGGCAAAGAATATTCGAGCCATTACAATAATTTACCTAGTTGAAAAATACTTTCTTCAGATCATTATGAACTAATTACATGGTGTACAGAAGTTTCCGCGTTATTACGGGAGTTTCCGTGGTTGGCGTGTACACGGTTATTCCCAGAGCATCCCAAAGATGCCAATCATATTAAGATTTGGTGCATTTGCAGGACACCCATATGAAGGAAATCATCTCCCTCAAATAACTCATGGATGACCTTTTATGCCCTCCCATTATTCTCCAAAGGTGAGGTATGGACTTGCAGCTGACCAGAAAACTTCCACGCAAAGTTGAAAAACCTACTTAACCTCTATTTAGAGAATAATTACCACAGAGAACGTGTCCGGACACCCCCCCCCCTAGTTGACGGGTGGCCCCTAATTAACTGAACTAATTAAATAGAACATGTAGTAATATTATGTTTAAAATACAATTTATGTCTCAATATTTTTTTTGGCGGGACAAATTGCTACTTTTAAAAATCTCGTTGATCACCAATACAATTAGTTGTTGCCTGCCTAACAGATGATAATTTCGGATATTTTTCTCCGTATATAAACGTATAACTTTGCCATCATCAACAACTTCAATTCCATTTTAAGTATCGCTGTAATATTATCATTAATATTATTAAGTACACATGGTTTTTATTGATATGAGAAGAAAAACTGCATATTTTTCAAGTAATACGAACTTATGACACCAGATGCAGATTTTTTAATATGCTTCTCCACAGTTTTTTTATTTGACAAAATTATTTTTAGAAGTAATCATGAAATAATACTCTCACAATTTTTTGCCGTTCAGATGAGTACGAGAGCAATTTAAATTATTCATGACATTTGATTTAATTGAGCTTGGTGTTAATTTATAATACTACCAAGATAATTTTATATGTTTTAATAACAAAACTTAATTAAATATTTAAAAATTGTTGTAATAGAGAAATAATGAAGAAACAATTTTTTTGTTTTATTCGACTTATTTTAAATATATCTCGCACCTATGTGAAAAGTCATTTTAATTTCTACAAATTAGATCTTTTAAATAAGGAAGCCCATTTATTTGTATAGGTTTTATATCATAAAAAGAAATTAGTGTTCAAAAAAGTTTTCCCAAAACAACATAAGGGTATTGCATTATATCAATTTTATATAGCATATTTTTAATTCCATCATATATATATGTTACGGTCAATATTATTAATCCGGTCAATATGATTAATCCGGTCATTATTAATAATAACCGGTTATTAATAATAATGACCTGATTAATCATATTGACCATAACATATAATTTCAGTATTTTTGGCCAATTACCATCGTAGCAAATGCTATGGTAATATTATGATTGCACTTGTTAATTTATTAACTTTGTGGTATTCTGTCTGCACTATGTTACTAATTACCTCTTTGGAGATTTAGTTAGAATGTTACAAGAACTTTATCACTGTTTTTTGAAATACAAAGATATTATAATTATATATATACAGGGTGTTCTAGAAAGGACTCCCCAACTTTAAAATGACAAAGCTTCGAAACAGGGAGAAATAGAAATGTGAAACAAGTTGAATGTTAGCCAGATAGGTCTGGAATTTTTTATACATCAATTTAAAAAAATAGTTCCAATATTGGATACTAAAGGGCGCTGCAATCACAAATCTGTGTCTTTGAAATAGTTCCTGAAAGTGAGCTGTTTCAACTGAGATAAAAATCACATTACAATGGTTTCGATATGGTTACCTTTTCAGCAACAACATGACGCAACCTACAGATAAAGTTCGAAATCACTTGTTGCAATACTTCTATTGAAATGGATGCACATGCCTCACAGATGAATTGTTCAAGCTGTTCCAACGTTTGGGGATTCTTAGAATAAACAGCGTCCTTCAAGTAACCCCACAAAAAGAAGTTGCATGGATTCAGATCCGGGGAATATGGTGGCCAATCCATACCAATACCTCTCACTTTGAGATAATTTAAAGCAATGACTCTCTCATTGAAGTATTCCTCGAGGAACTCAAACACTGCAGTAGTACGGTGCGGTCGGGCCCCATCCTGCATTAACCATGAAATCTCAGGTGCATCCTCTAGAGATTGAAATGTTCCAATAAACTGCTGTAAAATTTCAATATATCGAGATGCGTTAATCGTTTCCCAGCTGAAAAAGGGCCCAATGATTCCTTTACTGGACAGTCCTGCCCACACTGTAATTTTTGCTGAGTGCAGTGGTTTTGAAAGACACACAAACGGGTTTTCAGTGCCCCATATTCGCCAGTTTTATTTGTTCACATATCCCTCTAAATGAAAATGGGCCTCATCGGTGAACCATACATGACCGACATCAATTTTATTTTCAGCAATCATCTGCAGTAACTCATTTGCAAAAACTTCTCTTTGTTGTAGAGCTGTATTTGTGATCGCTTGATGGCACTGTATTTTATAGGGAAACATCTTCAGGCTTTTTCACATTATACTGTGCATAGTGGTGTTTGACAATCCTGCTTCAGCAGCGACTCGCCTTTTGGATTTTCGAGGACAACGTCTAACAATTTCTTCGACTGCTTTCACATTTTCAGGTGTCATGTTTGATTGACTGCATCCCTCATTTCCGCCTAAATCATCGGCCACACTGCCCGTCCGTTCAAACTTGTTGAATAAATTGCGAATTGTTTTCAAGTCTGGACCTTTTTTAACATTATTTTTTTTTTTTTGAAAACTTCGCTTTGTCATCGTCGGACTTCGATTTAATCGATGGTATTCAAGTACAATAAAAATTCGTTGTTCCAAGGAATACGGCATGATATTCTTGAATTCCGAATTATTCTCTAATTCTATACAACTTTTTTACACGTGTCAGCAATGAAACAGACGCACGAATGAAATTTCTGTACTTCTGAGTACCATTTAAAGTTCAATGTGCTTGTGCTGCCACCTATTATCCAATATTGGAACTATTTTTTCAAATTCGTGTATAACAAATTCCAGACCTATCTGTTTAACATTCAACTTGTTTCACATTTCTATCTCTCACTGTTTCGAAGTTATGTCATTTCTAAGTTGGGGAGTCCTTTCTAGAACACCCTGTATATGCATGTATATGAAATACTTTTCCATTTCATAATAAATTATTTCGGCAAACCACTTATATATTACTTATGGCAAACGAATTATTATAGAGTCACTTATTTTGCAGTCGAAGTGATCAAGATGGAAAGCGATGTAATGAAATACACAGGAAATTTCCCCCTCAAAATAAAAGAAAGCTGCATTATCATCAATGAATTTATTGACTTCACAAAAACCGAGACAATTTCACTAAATGTCCATTTTAAAACTTATAACTGGCTGTGTTACGCCGTAGACAAATAATGAAGATCTTTAATTATTCGAAATACACCAATTTGGATAAAATCTCCTCCAAGTGACGGGATTTATGTAGCAAGTCAAAAAACGAGAAATATACTCTCCAAGGCTGTGTAGTCATGTTATCTACTTGCAATTCCCTCAAGAATATGTTGACGTGCCGATAGAAGCACCAACAGGATGTTAGTTAGGAAGGAGGTAGGGGTACAAATAGGAGTGGCTTGGTTAGTGATTGGTTGAAAAGGATGAACGAGACGGGCTAATCCTGATGTAAAGTCGGAACTTTTTATCAAAAGCGCAAAAATAAAAAGATGAAAAATTAGACGCGGGAATTACTTGCAAAGAATGCTGGGATATCAAATGATAATTTTAATAAAAATAAAAATGGCACTAAGAAATATGCCAAATAAATAAAAATTCAATGTCTCAAATGAAGGATTAAAACAGGGGATTTTTACAAAGAAATGTCACTTTTAACAGATTAAGGTTTTTAGAATAAGAATTAAAAGAATATGTTGATTAAAGGTATGGAATTAAAATATAAATTATTTTTAAGATATTATGAAAAGACAGGGAAAAAATATAGATATTTTAAGAATTTGGACTAAATTAATTAAGGTAAAATGACGAAATACTTTTATTATTACATATAAATATATATATGTATGTGTGTGTTTTAATTTAACCAAATTCCTGGAAGTAAAGTAACACAATGTCATAATTAATTTCTTGAAAGTATTATTTTGTTTTAAAAATATCCTTATTTTTCTTTTCGGTGTTAATTTAAAAGTTTTTTATCATAGATATTAATTGTTCGTGATTGTTTTGCTAATTTATTTTTGAAAGTAATGTATAAATTATTCTTGCTATTACTTGATAAGGGATTTTGATAAATCTTTTAAAGTATTTTTAAAAAAAGTTATACGTTCACACTTCCAAAAATTTGTTTTTTCATATCTGATTTTACTCACAATAGAAAAGCGTATATTTAGCGACAAGAAATGCTGACAATTCATAAAATACAAATTATTTGAACTGGGAACGTCTTAGCCGAACGAAAATGGAATTTCTATCACTTGACTCTTTAAAGAATGGGGCATATCTTTTTATACAGGGTGTCCGAAAAGTCTGGAAACGGTCGAATAACTCGAAAAATATACATCGGATTCAAAAATACATGTTCAATTTTTTTTTTTGAAAAATGTATTTAGGGATATCAAAGTTGCTCCCCAACTCTGCCCACCCAGGGGGAATAGGGTGAAACTTTGAAATCTTAAATAATAACGCCCCTTTTTTATTGCAGAATCGGATTCTACGGAAAAAACACGTAATTTTTGTACTGAACATTTTCTTCGGAAAATTCTAAATGGCGCTGTAATCGAGTGCAATGCAATGAGATTCGTTTCCATTTGAAAAGTCTGGAAGCGTTCGAATAACTCTAGAAATATACGTCAGATTATAATACGGAAACCTGCATGCTCAATAGTTTTGAAAAACCTATTTAAGGATATGAAACTTGCCCCACAACTCTGCTCCACCTGGGGGGGGGGGAAGGTGAGCAACTTCGAAATCTTAAATAATAACCCCCCCCCCCTTTCTTATTGCAGATTCAGATTCTACGGAAAAAACTACATAACTTTTGTGTATAACATTTTCATCGAAACATCGAGATGGCGCTGTAATCGAGTAAAATGCAGTGGGAATCATTACCATTGCAATGTCTGGAAACGCTGGAATAACTCGACAAATATACATCGGATTGAAAAACGGAAAAATTCATGTTCAAAAGTTTTGAAAAATCTATTTGGAAATAGAAAAATTGCCATTTTTCTAAAATATTAAACCGTATTTTTCCGTTTTTCAATATGATGTATATTTTCCGAGTTATTCGAGCGTTTCCAGACATTGGAATGGTAACGATTCTCACTCTGCATTGCACTCGATTACAGAGCCATCTAAGATGTTTCGAAGAAAATGTTAAATACAAAAGTTACGTATTTTTTTTCGTAGAATCCAAATCTTCAATAAAAAAGGGATGTTATTATTTAAGATTTCACAGTTGCCTCCTTTTCCCCCCAGACAGGCAGAGTTGGGAGGGGCAACTTTGGTATTCCTAAATAGATTCTTCAAAAATATTGAACATGCAGTTTTCCGTTTTTCAATCTAATGTATATATCTAGAGTTATTGGACCGTTTCCAGACTTTTCAATGGAAACGATTCTCACTGCATTTCACTCGATTACAACACCATGTACAATCTTCCGAAGAAAATGTTCAATATAAAAGTTACGTATTTTTACGCGTAAAATCCGATTCTGGAATAAAAAAAGGGGGGGGGGTTATTATTTAAGATTTCAAAGGTCCCCCCTTTCCCCCCAGGGGGGCAGAATTGGAGGGCAACTTTGATATCCTTAAATAGATTCCTTAATAATTCATAAATATTGAGCATGCATTTTGCCATTGTTCAATCCATTGTATATTTCTCGAGTTATTCTACCTTTTCCATACTTTTCGGACACCCTGTATATAACATATAGAACACAGAGGCCGTCATTAAATTTCCTGACATTTAGAAAAATAACTGTTTGGAAATAAATTAATTTTTATGATGAAGAACAACATTTGAAACATATTTGCATTGAAACAATACTTCTACAACTAATTCTTTCGGATTTAAATATTGTTCTAGGATGAGAAGCGACAGCCTGTATTTTCAATAAGAAGACAAGACAAATATAGGGTTATTTTTCTTTATGTGCATCAAATGTTTCTCTCCGTTTTGTTTGATTTCTTTAGGAGTGAATAAATAACCAAGTAAAGAAGCATGTGCCTGTAGAAAATTAATAGTAGAGTTGCTGGGGAGAAAAATGACAACTGAGTACAACTGGCTTCATGAATTAAATTAGCTCCTCAAATATGTTACAGGGGTGTTCGAACATTTTATTCACGATTTAATGGTACTTTCATAACTATTTTACATAACATTTGTCTTTTGAATGTTAAATTTGTTAACTCTTATTCAGTATTACCTTTCTAAACTTTAATTTTCATAACAATAATGCCGTATCTGGTTTTGGAAGAGGTACTTTGGCCTTATCAACTTGAAGAGTTTTCCAAATTTCATGTGGGTTTTTAGATCGACGTTTGGATAACGTGCTTTTAAATAATACAAAATTACAAAAATCCATGGGTAATACAGAGGGTGTTCGCACAAAAATGTATAGACGATTTCGGCGTTGTTTTTTTTAATGTTTAAAATATGAATATTGCTTTCTGAAATAATCTATATGATAATCTTGTTTCTTGATTCTAATTCTGCGTAATGCTTTCGAGGGTAGAAGGTTCTTTGTGAAATTTACAGGATTATTGCTTCTCATGCCTCTTTAAAAACTTTCCAGATTCGATAAATCGTGGTGGTTTTGCGCTTTGAAAGAGCTCTTTTCAGCAGACCAAATGTAGACCCAATTCAGTAAACCATAAGAGAAACTTCAAGTGACTTCTTAAGAATATGTTGAAAGGTATAAATACAATACCTGTGTGAGTTTTTAATGTTTTCAACGAATACAGCGGTAGTTTTTGAAGTATGAGCGGTAGCTTTGCTTTGATGCAGTTTCACCCTTTAAAAGTCGTTGAAATAAAGAAAATAGCATTTTTCTGTAAATATCGGATGTAACACATTCTCTTAATAATATAATGAATTGATTGTTAGATTTTTGTCCAATATTCTTATTTTTATTTTCCCATTGTAATATAAATTTGCGACAGTCACATATCCTTACCTGAAACTTCGTTTTCAGCCTTAAAATGGGCTCTTTTGTTTCCCTGTTTTTTTTTCCGTCTGGTATTTTTACTATGTATACGTACTGATTTTTGGGATAGCACTTTCCAATCAATAGTTATGTTTATTTCGGGCTAAAAAGATTTTATATTATGCACTTTGCAATCATTTTAGACTGTCGAATTAGCATACTTCTGTTCAGAAGAAAAGAAAAACGCATCTTCCAATTCACAGCTTTTTTGCATGCGCAATCTTGAAATAAGAATAAATTTGAAAGTATCAGACGATAATATAAATTACACATAATAAGTTCTGGCCAGAACTTTTTCCTCTAAAATAATTCCATTTTTAAAAATCATTTATCAAATTTGTCTAAAAAATGTGCGAACAGCCTCTGTATAAAATGAGATTTAGTAGGTATATCGGTACTTATGTATTATCCGTGCCAGTTTTAAGCCAACTGCGCCAGGCATGAAGCCAATAATACTAATTATAGTAACCCTTGTATATTTTTTTCTTGCTACATGGTACATGCCTGGGAATGATCTATAATATTATTCTTTCTTATTTACTAGGCTATTTACCATTTATTAATTTTACTAAAATAATGTTTTTTACTATTTTTAACAATGATATAAATTTAATAATCATGTATTATAATTTATTTATTTTATATTAATTACCATTTTTAAATATGTTATTTGATAATGTTAAATTACTGCGTTTGAAAACATGATTGGCAACGATAAAGAAGATTGGTACTTGGCAACCATTTTTGGTGATCAATCTCCTGGCACGGATAATACGTAAGTACCGGTATATCAATGAAATATTTCTAAATTCCTAAGCAATAATATCTAATGAAAAATGAAATACATATACAGAGTCTTTTTATACTTCATTTACAACAAGCATTTTTATAATTCATCTTAAAAAAATAGATTAATTTATATCAAACATTATGCAAATATCATTGTTTTCTTATTTTGCTTAAAATAAAGTTTTATGCATGCCAAGTTTTATTTCTTTCTATTTGAATTTGAACGAACAAAACAATTTTCCTGTTGAAAAGCATGAAAATTGTTCTAATAAATCACAACAATGCAGACACCATTTTAAATTATCATATGCGTAATAGAAACAACTACAGAAGAAACATTAAAATCTTGTTTATTTCGAAAGCTCGTTCTACGTAAAAGAATATTTTAAATATTTTTGCATTTCTTCTGCAAGCGGGTCTAAGTGGAGATGAATTCACCTTGCATTCTATATACCAGTATTTAGCAATTCTATTCAAATAATATTGGAATTTATTATAATTTTCAATTGATTTATTTTAAGGTATGTATATCTGGTTTCAATATACAAGTTGCAGAACTTCTTTTATTTATATATATTAAGTTTTTCAATTAGTAATGGAATGCAAGATTGATACGCCTTTAGAAACATGATGTAGATAATTACTTGTGTAGTGAGGGTGGTGTTTGTTTATTTTGTACGCCGACCGAATGACGAAAAAAGGCGATCCTTTTATACCTGGGGGTTTTGACCCGTCAGCACACGCTCCCCTTTCCATTATGTTACTACACGCGCGGGATAAATTTTACCCCAATGGGTTTTCTTGTGTCAATTTCGCCCCGGTTATATATTAAACAAAAATTTATATTTTGAAATAAACTGTAAATCAATAAAGGACATAATTTAACTTAAAATAAAAAGTTATTTTATATTTAAAGCAAAAAAAAACATAAAATCTCGCACTAAGATTTTTTTCTGCATATCATTACATACAAAGCTTTTACAATACAAATTTAGCCATGAAAATACAAAAAACCATAAAACTGATATATAGAAACTGTATGTGCAAGAGTTCTTAACGTTTCAAAGAAAAATTATATTATTATTTGCACACTACATTTTTTACATAAACATTTGCATTAGCATTTTCCTATCATTATGGATTACGTTATAACACGTGTGGGGTAAATTTCCTTCCACGTGACATTTATATAACAAAATAATGGTAAATACAAACCGGAGGTAAATTCTTTTTAGACACATCTTGATATCATTCAGATTGAAAGGTACTATAACGCTCAGAATGATCACGAACTATATTCGCGAATTTTTAAGTAATAGTTGTAAGCTGGGGTAGATTTTATCCCAGCGCGTGTGCTGACGGGTTAATGTTAATACTTGGATTTCTTTCTAGTTAATGGATTAATACTGTGTGTTGTTCGTTAGTATACACCTGCTTTTGAGTATAACCATTTGAGATTTCATATATATATATATATATCAAGCAGGGCGGTCGCTCTGCCAAGCCAAGCTTAAAAAAAAACGCCACACAAACAACGCCAAGAACTGAACTAGACGCTACTGCTTATTTACAGAAATCAACTTCGCAATGTTATATCGACAAAACATGCCAGATTAAAATATCAGATAACAAATAAACCAAGCGTCGCAGAAAAAAAAACGAAACCTAGAAGAATCTAATGAAGAATTTCTTCAATTTAAGACCAAACTCATCTTCATAAGTGATTTATAAACAGAGATATAGATTTTTAAAAAAAACGTCGAGTTACTTAAAATGATCACTTTTTTCTTCGTCAAACTTTTTTTTTTCAAACAACCTACAGACCTTAATATTCGGCAGAATAAAAAAAGGATTGCATTTTTGGACAAGTAATTACGTAATCTATGTGCTTTTATAAAATTCAGTGTAAAAAATATTATTTTCTATCCTTAATTAGCAAAAAACTGTTAATTAACTTGGCGATTAAAAAATTATGCCAAAACAGAGATAAAACATGCCAACGACCATGTACCATCTCTATAATAGAACCGTAAGTCATGTGACTGTCATCAACAGTTCCGGAATGTCCGTTTCACTTTTTCATATGCCAGGCGGCCATTTGTATTAAAAATTATTTTTTCGAATAAAACTTTTAAATGTGACATTTTTAGAAAGATCGTTCAAAATAAATTAATATTTGAGAGATGACTTACGTTCAATTATGTATATATTCTCCAATAACTTCAGTTGAAATTAGCTTCGCAGTTCAAATTCTCTATCCATGAAAGTAAACAAAAAAAAAAAGATTCATTCGTCGTGAAGGTTTAAAATATTAAACCATTAAACCATGGAGATAATCGTTCGTAAAGTTAGTTTTACATGAAAGATTTTTTGGAGCGCTGCCTGGTGTCGAAAAAATAATTCGTACCAGTGACACAATCAAAGTTTACCATAATTATGTGCTATACAACTCAACTTCATTCTTTATCTTTTCTTGATGTAAGCTGAATGTACACAAATACAACTCATGTAATGATGAATCAAATTTCGAAACAAATTGTCAGTTAATTTGTTATTTATGTATTATACGTGAAAGGAAGAGAGACCACCGAAAATGATTGTTAATCACCAATCATATTTACCATTATTAATGACCAATCGCTTTCAAAACAGTAATTTAATACACATTTACAAAATACATAACATCATTAAGTACTTTTGTGTTATTTGGGCGCAAATCTCGCCAATAGAATTTTTAAAATCGCCAATACCAGCTTTTATTTTTCGTGTGTGCAAATTAGAAACGATACTTTTATTTTGAAATCAAATGTTCTGATGGAACAGCGGTCGTAGACGCACCGGGGCACTATACTAACTATAGAGTTGCAATATAGAGAGAAAAAACGGGTTGCTGTAATTAAAATTATAGGCGGTAATGTTGGTGTGACATATTTACGTGATTATCAAAACTGGCTTCCAAAAGTTCAATGTTTCACCAAACCATACTCGAAAATTACGTGTTATAATATGCACTCCGATTATGTCACATTATTCAAGACGTTTTAAATGAGATTAATGATAGATTTTCTTCTTGATTCTCCCGTAATCAAGTCTACAGCCAAAGTTAGCGAGAAATAAACAAACAAACAAAAAAATATTGGCAACAATATGATTCAGTGTAAATGGTGGATATCATTAAAGACTTTCACAAAATAGACTCTATTGCACCAAATCGTATTAACTAAAATACGCTATTTGGCAATGGATCCAATTACGGAAAACTACTTAATATATTTAAGAATCTCCTCATTAGCAAGCATATTGCAACTGATAAGCAAACGGATATGAAGCATAAATGCTTAAGTTGGTTAAGCGGTTTTTGTCAAGAAAGATGAAATACATAACAACAAAAATATGCGAAATGCTACCATGATCGAAAAAGTTTTTGATTTGTCTATTAGAATCTTCCGGTTTGGCGAAGGATTACGGAAAAAAATAAATT
The DNA here is from genome assembly GCA_963931845.1 of Maratus michaelseni. Classification (NCBI taxonomy): domain Eukaryota; kingdom Metazoa; phylum Arthropoda; class Arachnida; order Araneae; family Salticidae; genus Maratus; species Maratus michaelseni. Next base: position 11,716,520 of record OZ007596.1, read on the forward strand.
ATGAATAAAAGTAACGTGTTACAGTGCTTAACATACATTTAAGGGAGACCAAACTGGTCGCCAGTGGCGGCTAGTCTGTATTATAATAACACAAATCAGTTATAAGTTATAACAACATCAAATTTCATCTGCAAGTCAGCCATTTTCTTCTGAAGATATTTTTAAAAAAATAAAACTTCATAATTATAAGAACACACATTTTATCAAACAATTAAATATGACTGCAAACTGTGGCAGATGACTGTTTCCAACATGAATAAGTATGAGAAATTCCCGTCAAGCGTATCGATCTGGGTGGCTCAGTCGCAGAGCGTCGGCATGGTATGCGTAAGGTCCCAGGTTCGAGTCCTGGCCCAGGTCAATTTTTCACTCGTATTTGTTTAGTGCATTTAATTGTCTGATAAAATGCGTGTTCTTAAAATAATGTAAAATAAAGTAATCAGACGTAGTGTTTATGCTTTAAAAAATATTTTAAATATATAATATACGTTTTTGAAAGATCTTTAAAAATAAATTAGTTTTTGAGGGAAGATGTACCTTCTAAAATGTATACATTAAGAGTTATGTATACATTAAGAGTTATCGGCATTTAAAATTTCTTTCCAAACGTAAACAAAATTTTTGAAATGAATTAAAGGTGATTCATTTATTTCTTAAAAAAAAAAAAAAAAAAAAAAGGTAAAGGACAGGCATTTCGTTCGCAGGAATACCCTTCACGTCATTTTTCTATAAATTAATGAAATCCAGTTGTTAAATTATTTTTGTTTTAGAAGTGGAGTTTCCATTTAAATTTATTGTAACAGTACAATGTTTAATTGAATAAAATAATGTAAATCTAAGAAATTGCTAAGAAATTCCAAACATGCACAGGGCAATGCCAAAAAAAAAAAAAAAAAAGTAAATAATCAAAAAATAAATAAAGAGATAAATAAATAAATAAATAAAAATCAGCTTTCATAAATTCTAAAAATTGTTCATATATCTCAATTACAATCTAAAGGAGGGTTTATTTCTATATTATTCTACATATAATAGTAATTTCAGCAAATATATTAAATTCCAATGCGATCTGTTTTAAACTTTAAGATGGTTTATAACACATGATAAAAAAATTATAAAAAAGAATGGCGCGTCACAGTTCGGGGAGAGGATGGGGAGGAGCGTGAACAAAATTAGGAAGTATAATAAGGCTATCTGTTTGAAACTTTACGATATTTTATAACACATAATATAAATTTTAAAAATAAAGCTGTGTCAAAAATTATAGGGAGGGGCGGAGCGCGTTTTGCCTACACAAGGGGGGGGGGATACTTTTCTAAATTTTAACGATATCCGTCATGTCACATATCGTTACAAAGGGCTGTGACCACCTATTCATGTTATGCACCACAGGTGAAACCCCCACATTTTGCGCCCCCCCCCCCCCCGACACTACTCATGTGATATTTTGTTCGAAAGGCCTGTGGCCGCTTATTCAAAAATATGTATCTTCGGGGTCCATCCTCCCGCTTTAACCCCCCCCCCCAAAGGAGGCATTTTTCTAAATTTTGCCGACACCTCTCATGTGATACATCGTTGGAAAAGTCAGTGACCGCCTAATCTTATTATGCATCTCCGGTGTTCATCCCCCCACTTTGCCCCCCAAACGCGATTAGCTTTCACCACCAGTGGGCGCTTTCCTATCTCTGTTTCTATGGGTCGGATCACGACGGGGTATGGCTCATTCGACTCGACATCTATAGCGCTTTCCGATTTTAGTTCGTTTTTTCACCACCAGGGGGCACTTTCTTATCTCTGGTTCTATGGGCTAGATCACGACGGGGTATAGCTCATTCGACTCGACATCTATAGCCTTAACGATTTCAGTGCCCGAGGTTCGTATAGAACAGATTGCGCTACCTGGTGGTGGAAGATAGAACTTGAGCGTGCGCTGCACGACTGCTATACGGTGCCGAAGACAGCGGGGACCCGTGTCGGAAGTTCGTTTGTTTACAGGTTTATACAATTCGATGTGCAAATTAAGGGATTATCCGGTGCCGAAGGCAGCGTGGAACCAGGTCGGAGGTTCGTGGTTTATCTTATTCGAGGTTTTAAAAGGATTGAGGCCCCAGTGTAAATTAGGGGCCCGCTAGCGGGCGAAGCCAGCTAGTGCTAATAATAAAAGAGCGTGATATCACGTTTGATTTCAAATGCAGTGCTGACACGCTATGTACATATTCCATTTTTATTCATTTAATGGATTAGTCAGTGATATTTTTTAACGGAGGATAACAAGTATTATAACAAGCCACATTTAGTATGTTGTTTTTAAGAGTGTAATTAATTTAATTGAAAAATCTACTAGTATTTCTAGTTAACCCTTTAAACAATGACTGAAAGTAAAATGTATTTTTAAATTATTTCTCATGTTTAGATTATTTACATTATGTTCAATATATTTAAAAAAAAAAGAAATGATATCTACAAAAACAACTTTTCAAAAGTAAAAAAAGGCCAAGCGTAAAAAAAAAAAAAAAAGTTGTGGCTAAAAAATGGTGTGATATCAAATTTCCAAGCTATTATATTGCTTATTTAACTTTTTTCCATTAAATAAGTTATCATATATATAAGTCGAGTGCCTACGTATATGTTAATAGAAATCGTTTTCTCCTGTACTAAATACATCCTAATGAGTTTCTGAAAATTCAATTTTTTTCAAATTATGCATGATGGGCTTGGCGGCCATCTTTGCATATTATTCACAAAATTCTAACCACCCAAATCCGTAGTTAAAATCCGAAGTTCAAAATTGTTATTTAAGCAAATATTTAAGAGTTTCATTTATAGACTTGTATGCTCTGAAAATTGTGTCTTAAGATAATGATGACTTATCTTAAAGATTCGTCTTATGATTTATTTTTTAGAGTAATTATTAATTTCAAACTAGTAAAAATCAATTTATCAAAATATCAGTCTTATCTAATTTATCTGTCCGTAGTTAGAATCTGAAGTTCGAAATTTTTATAAACATATTACATTGAAAACATATTACGCTTTTACTTTAGAAATTTGGGTGCTTAGAAATATGGAAAGATGGCCGCCAAGCCCATCATGCATAATTTGAAAAAAATTGAATTTTCAGAAACTCATTAGGATGTATTTAGTACAGGAGAAAACGATTTCTATTAACATATACGTAGGCACTCGACTTATATATATGATAACTTTTTTAATGGAAAAAAGTTAAATAAGCAATATAATAGCTTGGAAATTTGATATCGCACCATTTTTTAGCCACAACTTTTTTTTTTTTTTTTACGCTTGGCCTTTTTTTACTTTTGAAAAGTTGTTTTTGTAGATATATATATACAGGGATACCAGAAATAACGTAACACTGACTAGAATTAACGTCACGGTTCATGATTTTGTTATTGCTCGATTATCAGAGTTTATTTTTACTTGATGATCTTCGTTCCAACTATAATATTTTTAACAGAATGGCAAAAAAAAAAAAAAAAAGAAACGGAACGCGATTTTAGAGTTTCATAGTCAAAGAAAGCGTGTATGAGCGATTGTTTGATTGATTTCAGGGCCAAAGCAATCAAGAGATTCACGGAACTTGGTTATGAAGGAGACTGATAGGGAAAATGCAGAAAAAGAACTGTTAACACTTCCACAAACCGACATAGATTAATAAACGCGTTTCCCGAATTCCTCAGGTATATTTTGGAAACATAGCGAGGTAGACAGTGATTTCTCGTGAATTGGTTCAACTTATGGTCAAAGAGGAGCTGCGTCTTCATCCTTACCAGCTCAAACAAGCGCAACTTCTCACCGATGAAAACAAACGAGTACGGATCGAAAGATGCAAGAATCTGCTGAAGTGAGCTGCAACTAACATTAGAAGCGGATCCTGTTTTCTGAAGAAATGCTATTCTCGGTAGAACAACCGTACAATCGTCAGAATGATCCAAATTGGTCAACAGCTTTGCCTGGCAAGTCTTCCATGGTTCATCATCGTCAAAATCCAAAATCTGTCATAGTGTGGGCAGACATTTGTGCAACAGGCAAAACGCCTTTGATTTCCAGCAATTCTGGTGTGTAAATCAGTAAAGGTGTGTACCGTAAAGAGGTTCTAGAGGACTAAGTACTTTCCTGGGCTTAAAAACATTTTGGAAATGGGGTTTGTATATTTCAGCAAGATACCACGCCTTCTCATCGAGCGAAATCTACACAGGATTAGTGTCAGGTTAATTTTCCAGAGTTCATCTCTGCGAAGAAAGCGTGTGTGTGTGATTGCTTGATTGGAGCTGTGTCTTCATCCTTACCAGCTCAAACAAGCGCAACTTCTCACCGATGAAAACAAACGAGTACGGATCGAAAGATGGAAGAAGCTGCTGGAGTGAGCTGCAAATGCACGTTAGAAACGGATCCTGTTTTCTGACAAAAAGCTATTCTCGGTAGAACAACCGTACAATCATCAGAATGATCGAATTTGGTCAACAGCTTTGGCAGGCAAGTCTTCCATGGTTCATTATCGTCAAAATCCAAAATCTGTCATGGTGTGGGCAGACATTTTTGCAACAGGCAAAACGCCTTTGATTTCCATCGATTCTTGTGTGAAAATCGGTAAAGATGTGTACCGTAAAGAGGTTCTTGAGGACTGAGTACTTCCCTGGGTTTAAAAACATTTTGGAAACGGGGTTTGTATGTTTCAGCAAGATACCACGCCTTCTCATCGAGCGAAATCTACACAGGACGAATGTGTAGATTAATGTCGGGTTAATTTTACAGAGTTCATCTCTGCTCAAGAATGAGCTGCATACACGTGGACCTCAATACCTTGGATTACAGTTTGTGGTCGATTTCGGAGGCAAGGGTTTGTGCCAAATCTCACAAAAGTTTGAGAGCTCTTAATCGTTCGCTGATTTGGAAATAGAAGCGAATCACTCGACCGAGCTCCGGCCAATCGCTGAAAATTTCGCCAAACGTTTGCGTTTTTGCATCAAAGCAAAAGGAGGACTCTTTGACGCAAAGAGATTTTTTAATTTCCTAATACATTGTTGTTAATAAATGAAGTATTTGATCGTGAAAAGTTTTTATGTTTTCATTAACGGAGTCAAATTAGACAGTTACGTTATTTCAGGTCACCCTGTATAAAATGAAATAAAAAAAATTGAAAGAAATTACTAAGAACTAACATATTAGCATTTATCATTTACGTAAGTTCTCCTCATACATGGCTATATATTTTTACCCCCTTAAATTCCTACTTTTTTAATATTAATTATTCATTAACATATTCATCTCTTTTTTATTTAATTTCTAGTTATAAACTTTTAATTATTATTATCTTCTTTATCCGTTCAATTGTTAAGTTATTGCCTACATTTATCTTTCCATATTTATAAATATTATTTACCATATATTTTCTTATTTTAATTATTGTTTACAACCATATTATTCCCTTTTCATCTACATATCTATTTATATATTTATTTACATTAATATATATATTTTCTGTAATGCTTCTATTTTTAAAGATAGATGACAGCTCCAGTTTTTCCCTTTTTTAGTTAACATTAGATGATTGCATCGGCCACTTCCTTTTATTTGTTATTACTCTTCTCTGTTTTGATAAAGATTCAGCATTTCCTAGTGAGGTATTTTGAGCTTGCACATAGATAATATTTTTAATCTTACTCAATAATGTCCCCTCTTTAGTTTACTTGTGATTTGTGTCTGTTATTATTTAGTTTTTTACTTGTTATAGTTGAATCATAATTTAATGTTTGGATATTCTTATTCTTTTCACATTTCTGGGCTTTTTTCTATATGTTATTTGATTCTCTTGAAGAACATTTTATTTTTCGGCACCACATCTTGTTATCCTCCAAGAATCGCCAAGTTTGGAAACAAATCTTTACACTCTCGATTTGGAGGTATTTGTATATATGAATGCGAAACTTTTAATGTACTTACGAAAATAACATTTGGGAAGTTTGTAAATAATTTTTAAAATAAATTCTCATACACTTTTATATTATTAGCAACAAAGTAAAATTAGTTGTTTATTATTAACAGCTAAGTAATATAATTTCATAACACCTAGTATCTTGGTCACAATTTCTTTTCTCTTAACTATTTTAACATTGTCCAAAATAACACTAATTAATTATTAGTATTTTTACTACAAGGTGAATATGGATTCAAAGAGTATGTTTTATCACAACTGAAGTTTTTTATTACTGTCCAAAAGAGTTGAAAATTAGTAATGTTTTCGGTTCGTCTGTCTGGCAAGCGTTTGTCTATATTTCCGTGATGTTACTGCCATAAATATACTGAGATAGTCACGTAATGTATATATAGTATTAAGTTTTACTCTAGCATTGTCGGTAATAAAAATGAAATGTCTAGCATTTATAGTGAATTTACAGGGACACACAAAATAATTCTGTTACATGATGGTGTATGCGGAAAAAAAGTTTGCGGTGAATTTTATTCATGGAACGATGTTTCAGACGTTTGAAAATTAATATACATTACTCAGGTGATCGGTAATCTTCTTTACTAAGAGTATAAATACCTTTTATCGTTCGTTTGTAGAGAAGCACAAAAAATATCCATTACATTGTAATCTATGAGAAAAATTATTTTAAAGATATTTGAGTGATGTAACACTGTTCTAAACAGAATGAACTTGATATGTTTGACCAGGGCTTAACAAATTCAATAAAATCTGATAGTCAGCAAAAAATTCTAGTCGCCAGTAAAAAATATACCCCCCCCCCCCCCGTACAATGTTACTGATTTTTAAAAGGCGCAGAAGTTTTTTATGAATTAATCGAGAAAAAATAATAACAAGCATAGTTTAAGATTATTAGTTACACAATTTAGAAATATATCAAAATTAATTATGTATGAAAAAAAAGAAACATTCTGTAAAATCTGAATTAACCGGCATGTTCGAGAAATGCTGATTGGCGAATACTTCAAATGTCCGGATAGTTGAGTGCTACAAGATCTATCTCTGTGGAAGGGGGTATCGAGGAAATATTGAAGCGGGTAAGAAATTTTTGCCTATTTTCCTGTCGAAGTCAGTCAAATAATTCTTATTTTATTATTTTAAAATTTGCATTTGTTGAACTTATTTTTCCAAATTAAAAATGGCCCCACCAGTGGCTGAGAGGTTGTGCTCTCGAAGCTGGTAGACGGGAGGTGCTGGGTTCGATCCCAATCGCGCCCGTCGGCCTAATCGTTCGGAGTTTTCGTGGTTTTCTTCGAGCCATGGATTTATCCATGCGTAAATACGGGTTAGGTTCCCTTAGAAAGACCCCCACGAAGGGCACTCCCCCCGGGCTTATATATATGTGTAGATAATTTGCCGTCAATAATCAACCCAACCCAACCCAACCCAAATTAAAAATGTCGAAAAAATGCGAGAAAAAAGGCCGTTTGAGCTCATTTCTTATTTAGTGCAAACTTAGTACATTCTTAGTTTATACAAAAACATTTAATAATAATAATAAATACGCCAGACATAACTTGATGGCTAGATAAAAAAACTTGGTCGCAAGTAGCCACCTCTCGACCGCATTTGTCAAGCCCTGTGTATGACTGATGTGCACTTCTATATGTTTCTATTTTAGTTGACGGCTTGTGTAGCATTTTTCGCTCATTTACATGTACAAAATAATTCAGTTAAAGAACCGACTTGGAATGACAATTTATGACAGTTCGTTTTCAGTTGTAGAATGCATTGTTGAGATGCATTGTTGAGAATTCAGTTGTAGAGTGCATCTCATTTTCATGGTAATGCGTGGTGTGTATGAATTTTATTTTTCATAGCTGCACGAAATAACTCGCACACATTACACAGTATGGACAGCAATTGTTGAAAATTGCTGTTTTATGTGTTAAGGGCTATTTAAATTGTTCCGTTTTATATATGAGTCCATTGTGTGAGACAATAAATAACAATATTTAGATAGTGTTGGTAATGCGTGGTGTGTATGAATTTTATTTTTCATAGCTGCACGAAATAACTCGCACAAATTACACAGCATGGACAGCAATTGTTGAAAATTGCTGTTTTATGTGTTAAGGGCTATTTAAATTGTTCCGTTTTATATATGAGTCCATTGTGTGAGACAATAAATAACAATATTTAGATAGTGTTGGTAATGCGTGGTGTGTATGAATTTTATTTTTCATAGCTGCACGAAATAACTCGCACAAATTACACAGTATGGACAGCAATTGTTGAAAATTGCTGTTTTATGTGTTAAGGGCTATTTAAATTGTTCCGTTTTATATATGAGTCCATTGTGTGAGACAATAAATAACAATATTTAGATAGTGTTGGTAATGCGTGGGGTGTATGAATTTTATTTTTCATAGCTGCACGAAATAACTCGCACAAATTACACAGTATGGACAGCAATTGTTGAAAATTGCTGTTTTATGTGTTAAGGGCTATTTAAATTGTTCCGTTTTATATATGAGTCCATTGTGTGAGACAATAAATAACAATATTTAGATAGTGTTGAAATGTGTTTCATGATCTATGCCGGTTGCATAATATTTTATAACAAATAAGTGTTACCAAATTCGTTATATCAAATTGTTATTTTGAAGCATTAATTTGCTTATTTTTTATGCTTCTAATATATCGTCTTTAATTCAAACTATGTCAAGCTTATTATCTTAACTGTAAAAAAATGGCTTACATTTCAAATAAGTACTTTCTTTTTAGATTAGCCCATATGCTGTTGGGCAAAATTAGTTTTATTCAGAAAGGTTTATTAATAAAATAATTTTTTGAATACATTTGTTTAATTTTATGTTTAGAATAATTTCATTTTTACTTGCCATATTCGTAATTCAAAAGATTATTTTTGTAAGCAACGATATCTTTAAGAAGACTCAGATAATCATTTTCTTTTATTAATAATTTTATAGATATAAAATATTTAGCTTTACTAAACAAGAAATTTTTTATTCGGATTACTTATCGTCGTCTCTTATCAGTTTACGATATCTCAATGTGAAAGATAATAAGAATAATGAATGAATACATTTTTTATTAAACTTCTTGAATATGTAAGGGCACTCAGCGTTGGAAAAATTTAAAATTTAAAATATGTCATTGCAGGTAATAAATATTAATTTATTTCGAAAACATTTTAAAAGTTATTTATCACTTTTAACATATAAAGTGAAGCTTATAAATTTTTATAAGAGCCAATTTACGTTTTTATTATCAGCTGTCATTTTCAACTATGTTTACCTTAGAAATACAATGGAAAATTTTTCATATATTAATTTGAATAAAAAATTGTGTCAGCAAATAAAAATTCATTTTTAACTAAAAATCTTTAATAATGTAAAAAAGTTAAAATCTGCTTTCATTATTTTTATGAATTATAATTCTGGACAATATTATATTTGTATCATTTTTTCTAAATGATAATTGGCAAATGTAGCACGTATAAAATAAAATAAATAAAACAAATTTCAATTTCACATCTTTTATTCAAATTATATATTTGTTGTATCGTAATTTTTTCAAATACTAGTACTTTTTCAAATGCCAGTATTTTTCTTTACTTATGTTTTGTTTTTTTCTTTTACGCATTTTTTTACGTCAATTGTACCCTAAAAGAACATGTTAAATGCGGTTAAATTGTTATTCATTTAAATATGCTATTAACTGAATAAACTTGATGAATTTAATAAAATTCAAATATTTGAAGTATTTCGATAATGACAATTTTCATTTTCTTTAAAATGTTTGAAGACTTCATAATTTTGATATAATCACAATTAGCCGTTAACGACATACATTTAATGTTTCAAAAATTAATTGTAAAAATTAATGCAAAATGTTTTCTAATATATTTGTGAAAGTTTTGTGTTTATATTTTCAGATTTCGTTCTTAAAATAAATTGTCATAAAAATTCCATTAAACATGCGGAATAATGTTTTAAAAGATAAAGAGGACAAAATGTCTAAAGTACTTGACCATAAGTGCTAACAATTATGGAAATATTCATTCTACAATGTTGCAATTGTCGTAGACAAAGCAGTGGAGATGATGAAGGTGATATAAAAGACGAAAAAAAAGTGCGCAGATTGTCTATCTGAAGACTACAAATAATTTAAATAATAAAGATTTACATTTTTTATGCCAAAACCACTAAGTAAAATAAGACACGTCTCCTAATAAGATGCTTGATAAAAACATAATTTGTTGAAGAAAAATGCATGTATCTTTAACCATAGTGCAATATGCACCTGAAAGAACATACACCTTTCATATGTTTAAAATAATTATTAATAAAAGTACATTATGCAAGTTGTCTCAACTAAGATGTTAAAAACTTCGAGCGGAAATAGGATATACCTAGACGATTCGAAATACCCCTTCCTGGTGCAGTAAGGACATTGAAAAGGTTGGATCACACAAAGTTGATCCTTGTCTCCGGAATTAAGTTAGTGATGCCATAGTAGATAAAACGAACAGATTTGTAGCTTCCAGAAAAATCCAAGATCCTCTTAGATTGTTTTCGGATGTTCGAGCTTCCATGCAGTGAAGATGTGAGGCCTGAATCACATGCGAGAGTCGTCAATTTGAACACCTCCTTTGATGTGAGTTGTACTTCCCTTTTGTTACTTTTGTTTTTATGTTTATGATGGCAAAAAATAATACCTTCTTTTTTCTATTTTGTGTCCATTCCTTTCCTTTGTGTCTTAAAAATGCGAAATGAAGCGTCGAAACAAGCACGCTTGAAACACCCGCTCCTATTTAAATGCCTTCTACCGCGTCATTCCGACCCGACATTCTTATGTAATTCCGAGACGTCTCGATGTACCCTACCTTCCCTCAAAGTCTGTAACATCTTAGCTGGGACACCCTGTATATGAAAATTTGGGGCAAAATAAATGTGAAACGAGTTGCCATTGTCAACAAAATAAGCAGCGCTCTCAGAAAAAAAAAATGTGCTGCAGATTCGTCGGAAATATCGAAAAATCAGAGTTGTGTTGTTACATCATTAGATTGTACGACTTAATGTAACTGATAACTCGATAAAACTTTCATAGGCGTCATTCAACATAGTCAGCAGAATATGCTCTATCTGGTACTTCAATTGCTTTATTTAAAATTCATTATTTGAAATTTATTGCTGATTAAAATGTTCTTAAAAGACTCAATTACTTCATTTTAGACCAGCTATGTTAATAGAACTTGCAAAATTTTGAAACAGCCTAGAATGTGACTGAATGACGGGAGAAGGATTACTTTCATTAAAGTCTAGTACCTTTAATAAAAATACAGGCTTTAGCATGTTACGTTTGCTAAATACTTAACGAAAAAAGCTAGGAACATTTCAGACAACAGAATATTATCTTTCATTACTTTGTTCACTCCAACCCATAATGTTATTTATGTTTTTTTCAATTTCGCTACCTGAATCTGTTTACAAAAAGCATTTTTCTGACTTGTTAATATCATTTACAAAATTTTCACTTACCACGATAATGTTACAACGTTTAGTTCAATAGCAAGATTTGACTTTGTTTTGGTGTTTGATAATTTAAACAAGGTGCAAAATGTTATCTAACGCCGACCTTTAATTTATCAACCGTTAGTTGCAGACGTATAGTTTTCATTACAAAAGAGTTTAAAATGAGGTAAATATTCATGTTGTGGCGTTAATAAAGTAAAAAATCAATTAAAAAAAAACTACGAAATCTAACTTTTTATACGGTCCTCCGGTAAATGTTTGCACATATCATAACAAATACAACACAAAAAATTTGACTTCTGTAGGACAAAAATTGTCACAGCTTTTAATTTTCAAAGTTTGAGATTTTCCCACATGATTTTGTCTTTCATTCAGGTATCAGTTAAAATATGTATTAGAGTAATTTGAGATCGAAATAAGGGTGCAATGTCCTTTTTACGGCAAAACTATCTTTACCCGGTATCGCTAAACCGGTGTATCACCAAAAAAGGTTATTTCATCTAAAAATTTGAACTGACTTTGAGGGGTCGTATACAAAGCGAAGAATGAAATATTGAAATTATACAGAAACATAAATATCAATTTATTATCATATTAGAAAACGGACTACTATAAAAAATGAATAAATCAAATACCGGAATCTACTAGAGATACTGCTCAAAGTGTTCTCCATTGGTGGCAATGCACAATTGAATGGGTGACAGTACTGAGTCCTGGACACGTTGGAGCATAGCAGGTGTAACTGTACGACAAGCAATGATGATGCGCTGCTTTAGATCAACCAGAGAAATAGGCTCAGTGACATACACCTGTGCTCTGATGTATCCCAGGAGTTAGAACTCCATGGGAGTCAAGTCCGGTGAACGCGGTGGTCACTCTACCGGACCAACATATCCAATGATCTGTTGACCGAATTCGTTGGCCAAATACGCACGAACGTTTGATGCCTCATGCAGAGGGACCCCATCATGTTGAAACCATATCCGGTATGAATTTAAGAGAGGCAGTTTTTCATACCAGTCACGTAGCGTGTTTTGTAGCAGGTGAAGGTAAAGTTCGCCCGTTAGGGTTCCATCGTAGAAGATTGGTCGAACAATCTGAGTTCACCATATACCGCACCACACGCTCGTTGACCAGCGTACATTGTGTCGTACTGTGCGGGCGATGTGAGGATTTTCCAGAGACCAGTAATGCACATTTTGCACGTTCACAATGCCACTCCGTGTAAACGTTGCCTCATCTGTCCACAGAATGTCACAAAGGAACGATGGACTTTTCTCTATAGGTTTAAGCAGGAAATTACAGTAATCAAACCGTCTTTCGTGGTCACCCAACATCAATGCTTGCACCAGTGTTAGATGGTATGGATGCGCATCATGTGCATGTAATAACTACCAGACACGCTGACGCGTCTATCCACATGCCTCGCTTATTTCTGCCGTACTCATTTGTGGATTTAAAAGGGCGGATGACAGCACTTCCTCCGTTGTCACTCGAACATTACACCTTGCGCGTCCACTTGTTTTGGGTCGGATGCAACAGAGCCGGTTTCTCTAAGACGGTGTAAAGCATCAGTTATTGTTTCATGCGTTTGATGTCGATCTCTAGAAAAACGCTCTGAATAAACCCTCCCAGCCGCTCTGGCATTCCTTTGACATTCACTATAAATAAGTATCATTTCGGTACATTGCGTGTACGTATAGCCTGCCATCACAATCCCTGCGCTGACTAGCATGTCCACTGCTATTGGCTCGTGTTTTATCCCGAACGCGTTCTACTGCGGTACTATTGTAATTTGCATACTCTTGATCTACATGCTCGTTATATTTCGGTTGGTCGTTTGCATTCCGCTGCCATGTATCAAGTTTTTAGTGAGTATATTTTATTTTACTGATGTCCATGATGTACTGATTCTGTTGTTCGTTTTTGAAAACCGGGACTAGCGCTCTTTGACGATTCTGCAATCGAAAGGGGTGTTATGCTGATATGAGTATTTTCCGAAGTTCCAGTTTGCGTTCTCTTGTAGGCTGTCAATAAGATTGGCACTCAGCCAAACGCAGCTAAACAAACTCGACTCTACCCTATTTTGAAAAATCAAAACAGAATGGACGCATTCGCAAAATAGCGGAAGGATTTATTATCGGATAGCAAACAATACCTACGTTCAGTGTTGGATTCAGACTCCCCGTAAGGCATGGTGACGTCACGGCGACGTCACTGTGAAGTCACACTGTGACTTTGTGACCGTCGTCGTGACGTCACGTGACGTCGATGTGAAGTCACTGTGACGTAAATGCGAGGTCGTTATGGCCGTTTTCAAGGCTTTCTGTGACCTCACAATGTGACTACTTTGTGAAGTCACCGTGCGACTTCAATGTGAAAAATGTGACGAATCTGCATCGGATAGGGTGACCAGATTTTACCCGAATCCTATACGGATTGTTCGGATCAAAATTTTTTTATGGTTCAAGTTTGTGACGTTTGTGACGACACTGCACCGGGTCGGGTGACCAGATTTTACCCGAATCCAATCCAGAAACTTCGGATCGATCTTTTTGGATTTGTTTGGCTACAGAATAGATTTAGATTAGTTGTCGTGTGACCTGATTTTCATGAACCCGATCTGACCCGAGTCGGGTATAATGTTTTTACTGTAAGTCTTGTTTGGAATAGAATCTTGCATAAGACCGAGTAACCAGATTTTATCAGAAATTGTGTTACGATACAATTTCTGATGTCGGCTCGGATCTAGAGTCATACACGAATCCGGTTATATACTTCTTGAACATGATTGAATGTCAACTTGAACATGAATGATGGTTGACTGAAACTATATTTTGATTCAACCCGTATTCTTATCCTAACCCAACAACAACAACAACAAAAAATCTGTAAGCCCACAACCCGACCGAACCTGATAAATGATTTCGCATAGATTCGGATAACAAGATTTCACCAAATACGGATAAGATCGACGATAAGGATTGGATCGGCAATCATTTTTATTGATGCAACTCGTATTCAAATTAAAACTTTGCATCTGATTGAGAAACCGGTTAACACGAAACTTTCTGACACATTTATGAACAAACTTTTAAACGCATGGCACTTGCATGCCTGATTATTAAAGCTATTTGGAATGAATAGCGTTTTCCATTTTTAGATAAATGTAATACTTAAGATCAATGTCGGTCACGTTTTACCCGTTTCTGACGCTGCGCGTAAGAAATTTGTTTCAAAACACCGACTTTGATAGTGTTTTCTGAAACATCATTTGCCGTTACCAAAAAATGGATAACGCCATTCGATTATATATAGGGTAGATGTGCCAGTAATGGACACCCTTAAGGAATTTCTTTAACAATTATTTTTTAATTAATAGTTATAATTGTTATATTCAACATTTTTTAATATTATATTTCTCTACCAACAATATTTAACCATGCTCATAGTCACATTTCCCAATGTGAATCTAAATTTAATTGTAAATAACAGAAATAAATCAAAACACCCTAAACTCCATTAATGGACACCTCACAAAAAGTAATAGATAAATGATATTATGATTGCATTTAAAACTAGTGCTCGCGATTATACGTTTATATACGTTTAAACGTATACGTAGTCAAGCCTTTTTTCCATATGATTTCTATTAAAAATCGTTACCGGTTACAATACGTTTTATACGTGTAATCGCCAGCACTATTTAAAACTAGAATTTAAAGATAGCATATTAATGAAATAAATAAAGCTGAATTTTTATTGGTTATTTTTTTATAAACCAAAAACATTGAAGGTGTCCCATTACTGGAAGGCGGTCCATTACTGGCACATCTACCCTTTTCTGAATAAGAACACCTGCCAATTTCATGTATTTCCGAATAAAAATGAATTCAGAAATATGCCAGAAATTAGCTATTTTGGATTTGAGAACAACTTTAAAGAAAATATAAGTATACATTTTCAAATAAACATTCTGAAAAATTTATATTAGGAATCAATTTAAATAATAGATATACCTATTGTGCGATATTATTAAATAATAAACATTGTATCAAGCAGTAAAACAGTTTTCGTTGTAAATGAAATATAGAACTTAAGATCATAAATCCCCCCCAAAAAATATATATATTTTTTTTCTTTACAAATTATTTTATTTATAGTTTTTGATAGAATACTAAATGCAGAACTTAAATATCAATTTTTACAGTAAAAACATTCGATAACACAGCTGGAAAAATTACCTTAACTAAACAGTTATTTTATTGTTTCATCAATATTTATTATTTTTGTGCATCTAACATTGACATATCTCGACAAATAAATTATTCAATGCATTAAAATGTCACATTTTTTTTTTCAAATATACCGGAAAATTATTTCTGGAAACCTACACTAGCAACGAAATTATTAAATTGCAAATCAAATATTAATAGTTTTAAAAATTGCAATGTTTTTAATTATAATGAATAACTATGAAAATTGAACTAAGAAACGCAAAACATTAAATAAATGCCTCCTTTTACATAACACTTTACATTTAGAATACATATTGTTAGTAAATTCTTTAAGCTTTTTTCCAAATAGTCTATTTAAAAAAATTTAAAACATTAAAGATAAAATTTAATACAAGTGATTTTTTAAAAGAAAATTTAAACATCTTAATTTTTAAATAATGCAATATTAAATGTACTAGTACTAAACATGCACTATTAACAAAACTGCGAAGACATTAAAAGTTACCTGCTGATCTATAGGTAAAGGTGTTATTGTTGAATGCTCCTTATCTGCTTCCCTTTCATTGAAAAATTAGACTGTACATCCACTACAATAATTTTCAAATTATTCCAGCAGAGAGGTGTGTTCATAGATCTGAGAAATCAAATATCACTCAGGCCTTATGAATGCACCCGGCTAGACACAGGGAGATGTTAAAATGGATGGTTTACTTTAAAATGGAGATTGTTCACTTTAGAACGTTAATTTACTTACATAGTATAAATCTACAAACTTCAAAGAACCCAACACACGCTAATCCTAGCTTCGAATGAGAAAAAGTCGTCTGCCTTCAATATGCGCGCGCAGTATTGTTTAAACACAACAAAATAACAGCTAGCAGATGTTTCCAACTTTACCGCAAATGATATAGGAAGAAAATAATTTAACTAAAGACATTTCAAAACCTTTATAATTTGTATGGCTGAAAAATGAACTTCTAATGATGCTATAATATTCTTTTTTTATATGAGAGATTTTTGTTTTCTTAGAAATAAGCTGTGAAAATTTACATTTTTATATATTTTTTAATCCATTGCATTTGCTTTAGACGTCAAAAGTAAAGATAAATTTTAAATAATAATTGATTTAATAGGCTTTATAAAGTAATTTCGATATAAATTTAAATTGCAATCAAATTTCCTAAGTACAATTTTTTTATTTTTTACACTCTATCGAAAAGAGCAATATATTTAATAGAGGTGACATCTTACTAAGCACTGGCCAGTTTTGGATAAATTGCTATAGGAATGACATATACTTTATATCATGTTTTTAATTCATTTTTGCTCGGAAATACACGAAATTGGCTCGTGTTTTGTTCAGAAACTATGTTATTGAAAAACCTTTTCCATTTTTTATTAAAAGCAGAAGATCTTTCAGAAAAGAATGTCAAAGTCGGCGTTTTGATTTGAATATCCGACGTGACAGTGAAAGACAGGAGAAAAACTGGTCGTCACGTGACACGAATTGCTTATAACTTGATAAATAACTAAATTTCTATTTAAGGATTTTTACCTGTGTATTATATAGTATATTTTGTTAAATTTCATGAAAATGGTAATGAAAATTGTAAAAAATTGTCTGCCTCATATATGTAGACAGATATTTATTTATTATTTTATTTTGGAAATACTCAATATATTTAAATAGTGTGTGACAATATTTTTATTAATGATTTAGGTACATGACATAATTCAAATCTATATTTTATGAGTTTTTTTTTTCCAAATTCACTCTCCGATCACACCGTGAAGTCACAGAGTGTTGGCATTTTGGTCATAGTTTTTACGTGACTTATGTGACTTGCAGTGACGTCATTGCAACGTCACAAAAATTTCTAAAGCTGTCAAAAAGTAATTTTCTTTATGTTATAAGATGTTCTAAAGTTTATTTTAAGTTTTCTTTAGATCTCCAAGACGTTCACATTTTGGTCACAGTGTGACGTTACAAAGTGGTGGCATTTTGGTCACAGATGTGACGTGACGTACGTGACTCACATTGACGTCACAATGACGTCACTGTGACTGTGCATGCTATGCGGGTCTTTTCTCCGGCGGGAGGACATTATAGAGTTTCGGGGAGAAATTGCACTTTTTGAATCATTGAAAACGCAAAATCTCACATTTTTCCGGGAGGAAGAGGGGGATGTCCCTGCCGGGCTACCCTCTGATTTCAACACTGCCTAATTTGTCTTTTGAATGTTGTTTGATCCCTAAAAGTTAGCCTAAATTTTTAGATGAAAAATAAAACTCATTGGTGATACCCGGTTTCCGCTATACCGGTTAAATGTGGTTTCGTCTGCTATGCTCCAACTTGTCCAGGACTCAGTACTGTCACGCATTCAATTGTGCATTTCCACCAATAGAGATCACGTTGAGCAGTATCTCTAGTAGATTCCGGTATTTGATTTATTCATTTTTTATAGTAAAACGTTTTCTAATATGATAATAAATTGATATTTAATTTTCTGTTTAATTTCAATATTTTATTCTTCGCTTTGTATACGACCCCTCAAAGTCAGCTGAAATTTTTACATGAAATAATCCTCTTTGGTGATACACCGATTTAGCGATACCGGCTATATGTAGTCTCGCCATAAAAAGGACATTGCACCCTGATTTCGATCTCGAATTACTCTAATTAATTTTTTAACTGATCCCTGAATAAAAGACAAAATCGTGTGAAAAAAACTCAAACTTTGAAATTCAATAACTGTGTCATTTTTTGTCGTACAGAAGTCAATTTTTTTGTGCTGTATTTGTTATGATATGTGCAAACATTTACTAAATATAACTATAGAGACCGGGGGACCGTATAAAAAGTTAGATTTCGTAATTTTTATAAAACTACTTTTTTACTTTAATTAACGCCACAACATGACTATTTACCTCATTTTAAATGCTTTTGTAATTGAAACAATATGTCTACAACCAACAGTTGAGAAATTAAAGGTCTGCGATAGATAACATTTTGCACCCTGTATAATGATTTTCATGTATATTGTAGTTTAAATAGGATTCTATGTTTAACGGTGTAATCTGAATTTAATAATATGTATATAGTTTTCTATTTCTCTTCTTCCGAAATTTTCATTGATTAACTGTTCAAACGATTTTGAACAGTTAATCCTGTTTTTATTTTTTTATTGATCATTGTATTTGAACATTATTTCGCAACAATTTTTATAAAAATAGAAAAATATAACCATATAATAATTAATAAAAATTCTAATTTAGAACATTTTCCTTTTTTTAAAAAAGCAAATACGTTTTAATTATAGTGTTATATACAAACTTCCTATAATTCCTTTACTAAAAGAAAACAAGTTATTTTGCTATACGTTTATACTGTTACTCATTTTCAGAAAGGTTATGTATATTTGCTTCAAGTTAATGCATAATTGATCGGTTTTGGAATAACAAATTTTAACAAGGCAGTTCGGAAATACTTTTTTCTGAATTTACGAACATAAGAAAAGAGATAAATGCAAAAAGTCTTTAAATTCAGGATATAACATCCTTTTTTTTACATTGCATTTTTTCTCACCAATTGTATTTATCATGTATCATTTGCGAGTAAATTGTGTTCTAAAAATCTGTGATTTTTTAACGTGTATTTTTTTATATTGAAATTATACATGGACAATTAAAAATATCGACTGGACGAAAATGAATTCCTAAATTAATAATAATAATAATAATAATAATAATGAATATAGGTGTTTTATAATATGGTTGAATTGGTATGGAAAACAAGTAATATATATTGAAAAATTACGAGTGATATATAAAAATAAGAAATGTTATTTTCACTGTTTAATCAATATAAGTATTGTTTTACTGAAACTGTATATCTATCAAAAATAGAAGATAACAAAGATATAAACAGTAATTATTTCTATCTAATATGTGTTATTTTTTTAAATATCCCATAAACGACCAAGAACATAATATCTTAACCAATATGCATTTACTGATAATTTTTTTTTTTTTTTTTTTTTTTTTTTTTTTTTTTTTTTTTTTTTTACAGCATGCTTTTATTAAAGATATTGCACGAAATATATTTCGTTCTTTTATACATAAACACAAATTAATTCATATACAATGTGATATAAGGGTCTAGATCTTTGAAATGTGTTTAAATTCTGTTAAACTCTTTCAAATGTAACGACTGTTATACGTTATGGATGTTCACGACAGTATGTTCTTCGTTGAAACTAGAACGTATACGATTTTGAACAGTTAACCCATTAAGCGCCGCTATATATATTAAACTATTTTTTTATGGAACAGTTGTTTTTTCTTTATGAATAGGAAGTTTTTAAAATATTTCTGAAGAGGAAAAACAAATATTTAAGAAAAATAGCATGTTCCCAAAATGGGAGCAATGGCTCAAAATGCGGGTAAATTTTTTCAAAATTTTTACTTATGCCTCCGCGCATTTATGGTTGTTATTTCACTGTTCTTTATCTATAAAAGGGGTAATATCATTCTGAAATTGATATTTTACGAATAATTCATATAAATTTGTCCAACATCTACATTTATAATACAAATAAAACATAAAATTACCGATTCCATAAGCATTTTCATTATCCATCTCTTTATTTTTCCCATTTACATAATTTCTGCCCTACTATTTTACATGAAAATGATGGAACATTTTTTATGCAGCATTATATTATTTTTTTTTTTTTGCGCTTTCTAAAATTGATTTTTTAACTTTTTTTTTTCTTAGTTTTTCCATTTTCCGATTTGAAGATTCGTCTGAACTTTCATCTGAAATATCATGTCTGCTTTTAATACTTTGTCTTTTTTAAACTCTAAATCAGATATTTCTTGATTGTCTGTTGATTTAGAATTTACGGAAAGTTCTACTTCACCAAATATAACATGGGATAAATCGTCGCATAAATTATTTTCTATTACATATGTAATAGAAAATAATTTATGCGACATACATATGAGGAAGATATCCTCCTTGTATGTTGCAATACTACAATCACGGAAAAAAAAAAAAAAAAAAAATTCTGGAACAGCCGAAAAATTATCCAAATCTAAAAAATTGTTCAATCATCTTCCATGTAAAAAAATCAGAATAAAAAAATAATGTAATGATGAAAAATAAAGAGATGGATAATGAAAATGCTTATAGAACTGGTAATTTCATTTTTTCATTTTGTTTTTTTATTATAAATGTAAAAGTTGGACTAATTTATTTGAAATCTTCTTTAAATATTAGTTTCAGAATGATATTATCCCTTTTATAGCTAATAAACTGAAAAATAAATACCATAAATGCACGGAGTCATATGTACAAGTTTTCAAAAACATTACCCCCATTAAGAGCCATTGCTCCCATTTTGAGAACAACTTATGCTTTCGGTAATTGTGATTGATCAATTATACATATTAATTCCGGATTGATGTTGTTTAATATAATACACTGTTATAAACATATTTTAACTAAAAAATATAATTTTTATTATAGTTTTTTTTTCTTTCGAGTACGGCCAAAAAGCTATTTTTTGCCTTTTTTAACTCATTTTAAAAAATAGAAAATTTTAATGAAACTTTAAAACAAAAAATTCAGAAGTCCTTTATTACATTCAAAATTCAAATAACACGAACCTTTTAACAATATATAAAATACTCACTTTAGATAAAAATCATAAAGCAATGTTCCCAAAATGGGAGCAATGGCGCTTAATGGGTTTTAATCCGGTTTTCATTTTTTTTTCAATAACTTGTATGATTTATATGTCCTATATAGAGCCGTTCAAAATAACTACCAATGTTGAATAAAATAAATCTCAGTGATTTTCCCAGGTTTGAAATTAAACCAAATATTATTACAATTACAAAATAAAAAAAAATGTTCTTTCTCTGCTACTACTATTCTATCAGTAAAAGTCGTTTCTCAAGCACGTGTAAGCATTAGCTATAATGTTTTGTCTGGTATGTTGATTACGCTTCTAAAAGGGTGAGAAAAAAATTATGTCGAAAAAGGATTTGTGAGTGATTTATGATTTTCCATTATTCATTGAAAGTGTAAGAGTTTTATTATTATTAATTAAACAATCATATTTATTTTTTAAAAAGTGTAAAAAAATATAAAAATAATTATTTTTTTAAGTCAACTAAATTGTAAAATATTGTTAGAAACTCTGTACAAATAAACGGCTAGACACAACTCTAAAATTTCAGTTTTATTACATTTCTACATTTTCGTATTTAATTATGCAATATTGCAAATTCATTATAATCATTTAGTCAATTTTAGAGAATTCATATAATATCTGCATAAAAAGCATATGTCACACGATGCAAATATAACGATAAAAATATGACTAGTGTTCCTTAAGAAATCGATTTCTATGGAATTTCTTTATTGACGATAAATTTTAATTGTTATTAAACGGTTGCGTAACTTACTTTCAGTACAATTCTTAAGATGAAATGTTTCATATCTCAATTTAAAACGGCTTAAATCAATATACTTAGCCAAAGTAGATCCTGTGTAAATTCAGATTTCTTCGTCTCTCTTCCTTGAAACATTTTTTTTTTCTAATTGAAATTTTTGTAACAATATATATATATATATATATATTATTTTACATAACTAAGACACTGTAAGAGAATGGCCAATGTTTCTTATTTTATAAAAATATACTATAACAGCGAACGAAAATATAATGTAATCTTCTGAGTTTTCCGAAATTCTGATTCCATTGTCCATTGTCTTCTGAATCCCCATAAACCAATATATTTCCAAAATTTAAAGAATTATTTATAAAAGCAAAGTATTTTTTGATACCCGTATTTTTCAGAAACGTTTCCGAATAGTTTTTATAGTGTATTAATATGTTTCCTCAGCCTGGAATACCAGTTTTTCGAATGTCATCAATTCTCAAGTAAACGTTTTCAGTTCCATAAGTTAATTTATACATGAAAGAGTAAAGAAATAATCTTAATTTTAATGTTAATGTTATCGCTGTTGATGTTGCATGTTTGTATGTTAAACATATTTGTTGAAGATGAAAATGTCTACTTGAGAATGGATAGCATCGGAAAAAACTATATTCCGGGCTTAGAAAACTGATTAATACACTTTAAAAGCTATTCGTAAACGTTTCGGAAGATTACGGGCAGCAAGAGAAATTTT
The DNA here is from genome assembly GCA_963931845.1 of Maratus michaelseni. NCBI lineage: Eukaryota > Metazoa > Arthropoda > Arachnida > Araneae > Salticidae > Maratus > Maratus michaelseni. The sequence goes on from OZ007596.1 coordinate 11,739,470, forward strand.
GTTTTTATAAATGATTCTTTATATCTCGAAATGCCATTGATGTCTGCGGTTTCTAAAGATAAAGAAACACTTTTCAGAATCAGGGTTAACCAGGATGAGTTTATATTATACATTTATTCGTGATCATATTATATTTGAGTAGATTAAGAAACATTTGTCATTTTTTACAGTGTAAATACCTCATAATTTATATTTAGTAAACTAATAATGCCCTTACATTGATTAAATTCCTTTCAAGATGTTAGTAATATTAGAAAATTGCAAGAAAATATTTTCCCGAATATGACTTTTATTTTTTTTATTTTTTCATATCGCGCTAAAATTTTTGTTAACGAAAGGGCGAGCGTCGTACATTTGACAGGAGTGTCTCGCTTTGTGAGGCTGCTAAAATTGAAAGATAGTATTCATGAGTACTAATTTAACAGGCGAGTTAAAATATGTAGTAAACATATCAATAGAAATTATGAATTTTTCTTATATATATACAAGCATAAAATAATATCCAGAAATATACTTTTAAAAAGTATGTTTTCCATTAGTAATGGTAATATAGTATGAAAATTTCATATAAGATATATCAAGCATGATTAATGAAAAAAGTCAAATGTAAGAAGATTTTTATTTTGAAATAAATCTATTATTTTCAGTAATTTAAAAGAATTTAATTTTTTTCTTCATCTCTCGATAAAAAAAAAAAAAAAAAAAAAAAAAACTTTTTCATGATGTAGAAATTTTTTGTTTTTTTAGCACTTGGCATGTATATTTTTGGCATTATTTTTGTCTTTACAATTTCAATACACCTTCATATGACCTTCAACTTATTTTTCTGGACTGTTATATAATATATACTGAATATGTTCCCATTTTCCCACTTTTGAGGCATCGTGGCAAAATTCCACTAAATATTAGTTGTTTAATTATGTAAAATAAAATAATAACTCAGCAAAGCAAATATTATTTACATTTTTACAGAATGAAATCTTTACAACGTGAAAAATCAATAATTATATCTACTTAAAAGAGTAACATTGGATTAAAATTTTCCGAAAAACACATAAAACTGCTTTCGAAATATGAAAAACAGGTTTTAATCTGGAAGGAATTAATGTGTGTATTGAATATTAAAGACTTCCAGATAGATCCGTTTCCTTATGTTAGAATAGTTTAAGAAATGACACATTTAATGCAATAGTTGCGCGCCTGCGCCCTTTGAAGCGTAAAAATAAGGAACAATTATAAAGAAATTTCAAAAATCAAAGCAAAAAGAAAAATAATATAAATAATTTCACGATTAATATCTAATCAAATCCACTCTAAAATAAATATAATTAATATTTAAATAAAAAAAAACGTTTTCCCAGAGTCTTTCAAGCTCTGTTTATTTATATATAAATACTTCTTCAAACGAATGTGAAATAATTTATTTCATAGTTTTTTCATGTTTTATAACAAAATGAAGATTAATTACATAATAAGATTATTCTTTGCCTTCCCAAGAAAAAGTAAAATCTTTTACTTTCAGAAATGTTTAAATAGACTAAAGAACTAGTGTCGAAATAATTTATAAGAAATGTAAAACTGTAACTATACAAAGAACTTCCTTAATATTTTTTTTACCTCCACTTCTTTTTTATGAAAAAGTGTAAAACTCCGGATTTAGATTGTATTAGAAGAAACAAATGTTAGACTATTTCATTTGTAATCTCCATAGAAGCAAATGATAATAATACTAATAATAATAATATAAAGTACTAATTACTAAATGTATTTTACTAAATGCATTAAAAAATAAGATAATTAGTTTCTAAAGATGTTTTTATAAAACAGTTTTTTTAAACAATAAAAGAAAAAAAATCAGTTGTTAACTTTTACTCTTAGTACGAAATACATACATGCAGAAAATAATTAGATTTACAGGATTTTTTCTCTAAATAAGATTTTTAAGCATATTTGATACATTAATGAATAGAATATAAACACATTATTTAATTAAATTAACATTAGTGGTGGTATGTTTATAAATATATTCAGTGAATATAAATTTTAAAGGGATTTGTGATGCCCATAATTAACAAACTAATTTAATTATTAACCTTAAAAATGGAAAAATATAATGCAAAAATTAAAATAATGATATTTCTATTTCATTTTTTATAATTATTTCAATGAAAAGTCGAACGTAATAAGGAAATCCTTATTGAATTTAATTAACTTATTTTATTTAATGTTTATTTAAAAAATATATATTTGGAAGCTTTAAATATTTTACTTTTCATGGATAGTTTACAAAAATTATTTTTTTAATGTAAAGAGAAATTATTTTAAACTTTAAAAAACAGAGTGAAAATGTAATAAATAAAAATAGAAAAAATAAAATGTATGTATTTTTTTAAACGAAAAAAATAATGTGTTTAGAATGAGGTGGTAATATGGACCCTCCTGGTAATATGTATCACTAATAATTGCATCTTGTCGATGATGATTGCGATTACACCTTAAAACACCTGGTTATCCATGCATTATATTGAAGTACATACATTCCCCTTTTAAAAGCCCCCCTGGTTCTGTTCGTGAATTTTAGGAAAACCGTCCTGATTTTGTTCGAGTAGAAACCCATCTTGGTTGAGAATAGTTTTGCCTGTTAAATATCGTCCTGATTTACTGGATTTAGTGTTCAACTTTGGCGTGACATAATATTCAAGGGAATCGTATATTGTGAAATAATCACCCTGATTCTAAATTTCTGCGAAATAGCGCTCAGATATCCGGAGGTTTTCTTTTTAATGTTCTGAAGTGTTTATTTCGATCGACAGATTTTCGGAGTGCAAAAATGTCTTCGTTTCATACAGTTATAAATTTGTAAGGCAATACTGAATAATATTTCTTTCTGTTAAAAGCTAGTGGAGGAACTGGTCCGGCACCTTCCTTTTTGTGAAAATTTAGTGCGGCAATCCTGTATTGTGCTTTTGTCCTATGAAAAAGCTTAATGGGACAATTCTTCGCGAGAGATCAAGTGTTTTTATTTCCCCGAGAAGAAAAAATGAAAAAGAGACCAAGTGTTTTTTTTTCTTTCTGTTTTTATGCGTTGTGTCATCGACAAGGATTATCATATTCGTGGGATTCTGTTTTTAAATGATAAAGATAAGCACTTTGATTTTTTTATTTGATTATTATTTATGAGAGACTATCTACAAGGAAAGAAAAAAATACATGTGAATAATTTATTCTGTTTAAAAAGAAAAAAGTGTGTGAGTGAAATATAAATTTTAGTTGATTAAGTATTTAAAATAGAAGTGATTTTTTGTTATTCCCTATATAAATATATGAATGTTTATTTGTTTCATTTCTGAAAATTTGTTTAAGTTTTAGTAAAAGATTTGACCTTTGTACGTTTTGGTTCACTGCATAGATATAAAATTTGGGAATGCATAAAGAGTAAGTTATGATTTTTGTCGATTGTTTATCTCAGTACATCATGACTTTTTAATTAACTATGTTTAAAAAGATAATTTGAGAGTACAGCATGTACGACAATAGGTATAAAACTGATAAATAGAAAAAGAAAAAAAATGTTTGTTTTTCAATTAAATAGATATAAAATTTGGGAATGCATAAAGAGTAAGTTATGATTTTTGTCGATTGTTTATCTCAGTACATCATGACTTTTTAATTAACTGTGTTTAAAAAGATAATTTGGAGTATAACATATACGACAATAGGTATAAAACTGATAAATAAAAAAAGAATAATTTTTTTTGTCAATTATTTACATTAATCAGGGTTGAGTGCAAGAAACAGTTTATTTTATTTTATTTTATTTATCACGGGATTTGATTTGCAATGAATTATTTTTGAGTAGGCAATTTGAGTTTGATTTTGATTTCGTTTATGTTATCAAGCTTGCTCGATTTGATTTATTTATCTCATTTAACCTCAGACATTATTTGTTCTATTTTGTTTCTGGTATTTGACTGACAATGCTTGAATTATTTTTTGTTTGCATATTTTTGAAAATTCGAAGTAAGGTATTATCTAACCATTTACGTAAGTGTTTCAAATACCGGGTCCAGTTTCTTAGTTATATTAATAAGAACTAGTTATTTTTTAGCAATTCTATAAGAACTAATTTTTGTTTCTTATTAAGCAAATTCTAATTTTTGGTGCATGAAAGTTAATTAACATAAAACTACGCTTGAAAAAAGTAAGGTTTTCTCAGTAAAGGCAGTAAGCAGGGTTCGCAACACATATTGCAATTGATCTTGGGATTAAAAACGTTGAAAATTTAAGGATTGTTTAATTAAAAATTGCTATCGTGGCAGCTGATGGGTATGAAAAAGGATTTTTCCAGGAATATCTAAATACTGTTATAGAAGATAGGAAGAGAAGAGACAAAGCGAATAAGGAGGATGAATTACGCAAACAAGAAATGCAATTCGAATTTGAAAAATTGCGTCTTGTAAAAGAAATAATCTGTAAAACCGCTAACCAAAGCGGAAGTTAACCGAAACTAATGGAAATTTCCCTATGAAGCTTGAAGATATGATACAGAAATTCGATCTTACGACATGGGATATCAGTCTTTACTTGCTAATTATTTTTGAGCTTCAAGTTAAAAAAATAGAGATTAATAAAGAAGAGTGGGACCTCATTGAACTTTTGCCATATGAAAGTGTGGAGATCATCATTAAGGAAAAGTGAAATTGTGAATGATTAAGGAAAAGTTAAATCACTGTAGTTAGAAAGATACATATATACTTTGAGGGAATTTCGAGATATACATCAATCCAGGAAAAATGGAATACTTCATTTAGAATGCCAAATTTTGGAAATTGTGCAAAGAAGATATAATGTTTTTGAAGCCTTATCAGGAACAAAAGGATATCCGTAATTTTTTATTTATTTATTTATTTATTTATTTATTTCTTTATTTACATGCGGAAAAGAAGAGCACAGAAAAAAAAATCACTTCTCAAGTTGAACTCAATCAAGTAAGTTTCTGAGAAAAGAAACGGGACTGATTTAGAAGAGACGGACCTAAATGAAGTCTGCGTTAATTTGAGGTCTGACTCAGAAATTCCATGTGATGAAGTTGACAGTGTGTTCCTAAAGGAAGATTTGGGGATGGTTGGCCACAAGTTTATGGATACTGTAGAAAGTAGTACGGAGGAAGCTACTGCGCAAGTCAATTATACCGGAATATTACTTATCCTCTGTTGAGAAAATAATGATGAGACCCGCTACAGGTAGGTAATACAATGAAAGCAAACTCTGTTTCATATCTGCTAAGCTTTCAGACGGAGGAAGATGTTATTTTGTTTAGTCTGAAAAGACATAATTTCGTTGATAATTTTTAGGAGATGTGTTAGTTGTCACCCTAGTCAGAGAAGAGAAATGATAATCCTTGTTCAGTATCGAGGAAGGGAATCTCGATAGTAAATATTCAGAGATATAAGTAAATATCAGTCCAGTAAAGGAACATAATGAACAATATTTGTTCAGTGTGGAGGGAAGGCCGCTCGAAAGAAGAACCAAGATAAGTTTTCATAGTAATGACTTGGAATCTCTGGAATTGGAAAATGGTTTATTGCGACTTAAACAGTTTCAACATATATTGGATGAACCTATAGTTGCAGTGTCAAAAACAGAAGAGAGACTTCGTGATCTCACACATCAATTTGGAGATCCACTTCCACAATTATTGAAGTAGAATTGGCTAAATCCATAATCTTAGTGAATTGTTAACGATGGTTAACAAAATTCTTATCTAATTTGAAGCCAATTAGTAGGGTCGTGGAAATAGTATTAGAGGAAAATGGAGATCAAAAGGCATTTCAAAAACAAGTAAAGTCTCATCGGAAAGTTACGTTGAATTTAAACAAGAGAGGCACTCACTTTAAGTATTTCAGTCAGAAAAAAGAAGTCACTTTAACTAAGAATTTACTAATGAGTATTCCACATCGATTGAAAAGACTCGTCTGGCAGACGGAAACAAGAAATGTTATAAAGAAAGTAAAGAAATTCATAATCCACTAGAATGGATTTTGGGTGCAGAAATGAAAGTTATGATTGCAATACCACTTGAAAATGATAAAGAAATTACTAAACAGCTCATTGTTGATAATCAGAGCTTTTTGGAAAATATGCCTGATCAAAGAGGATATCAATATTGGGGATCTATAAGTAAATGAAATAATAGAGAGGTTACAAAAGTAGAAAAACATTCATAAGAAATCAGGCCGAAAAAAAAATATATATGACAAAAGAAGAAATAAGCATCTAAATGCAAAATTGTTCATCTGGAGGAAATTCAACGAACTCAGTTTAGTGCAGTGTTAAAATTAAGGGTTAAATTTTTTGGCCCTTATAAAATAACTAAACTTAATCCCATAAATACATTTAATGTTATAAAAGTTGGTGATTATCCACGCTTCAATAATACTTATACATCTGATGATATGATGAAGTAATTCTCAAAAATGTAATAAATTTGTATAATATTATTCTAATTTATTTGTGTTAATGTTTAAATTTTTGATTGATACACACAGCATTATTATTATCATAAATTTGTATTTAAATATTTAATTTTTATTTATATTTAGTAGTATATCAAATTTGTGTGTTATGTCTTTTAGATAGTATTGTAAAGTTTTGTATTGGAAAATGTCCTTGAGGTCAGTGAGATTTGTAGGAAATATTATTCCTTCCTTTCTCTATCATACTATTCTTTCTGTATTGCACTGATCTATAACTGTAACTTTATCCGTATTGTTATTTTAATAATGCATCGATCAGAAGGCAATGAGACGTCATGTGATGTAATCTTAATGTGAAAGTAGTCGATTTGAGCAGCGGTATGTTGTGGTTGTCTCATTAACTGATTTTTATGTTTTGTTTATTTTCTCGTTACTAAATTTTTTTTTGTTAATAATAATGAGTGAAATCATTAGTACTCCTTAGACGCGACGAACCCACTTATATATATATATATATATATACATTATGTTTGGAGAAATACATTTTAGACAGTGTCTCAAGATAATTCAGAAAGCAGACATTGCAAAACAGTGAACTTGTGATGTTTATGGCTCAAAAGCATCACTGGTATTAATTTTAAGAAAAGTAACTACACATACAGATATTATTTACAAAGAGATATTGCATACATTCTATCATAATTAGAGAGAAATTTTAATTTCTTTAAATAGTAAAATCCATACCATGAAATCACTGACACGTCATTCAAATATTATCGGCATTGAAGACATAATTCAAAGTTTTTAATTGTTTTCACGTATTACTATGATTCTGACAGAAAAAAGTTGAAAAGTTCTCATTTGGTAAATACTTTGATATTATGTTAGAAGAAGAATCATAATGTCTTTTGCAATAATCACTTATAAATGTAATAACAATTATGCACGTTTCCATAATTTAGAATTCTTTGCAAAAGAGACATGTTAACGAAAATATTCAATTCAAACTTTATCTTATTTTCCAACTACTATAATATATTACAAAATTAATCATTCATACCTTTATTTACATATCAGAATTGTTTTCGGAAGCAATTAAATAATTTTTATTACTGTAAAAATGTGCAGTAGATAGAATAAATTTTTTGTGAAACATCAATGCTCGGATGAGTTATTAAAAAAATTACTAGATAATCTAATTTAAGAAATATGGAAATAAGATCAAATTCGAAAAATAAATTCAGTTTTTATTATTTTCTCTTTTTCCAATCGTTCTGTAGTTAGTTTTCAGCCCCATTTCACGCGTACTATATACTTTTGCTGTTGGCATGCACTTTAATGGCAAAATATGTTGTCAGATTGATACAGATTTTATCTACGATATGTTGAAACATGTAAATTTCTTAAAAATCATTATAATCTTTATAACAAATGTATATGAAATCCTTGCTGTTATTTTTTTTTTTAATTATATGAATGCATTTTTCTTTAAAGTGAAATTTAGTTTAATTCTAATGCTTTTTTCGAGTTCAAATATGTAAAATGCATATTTAATTAATAAAATTAACCAAGTGTTTTAAGAAAAGTTTTATAACTGATTTGAGCATTATTGTACGTCGCATAGGTTGTAAAAATAAAACAATATTAAATAAATTATTTTCATGATAAATGGATCTTTCATTTCTGTTACGTGTTATGTTAACTTATTATTAACAGAGAAGGTATATTGCATGTTTGTCATTGTTCATGAATTTAGATGATCAGGTATTTATAATAAGTAACTTTTGTACGTTGTCATATGAAATTTGTTTTATAAAAGTATTTCTATAAGAACATATATATAGATAAGTTTCAACCACGTCACTAATATTCTTATAATTTTTATCAAAACAACCAATATATATATATATATATATATATATATATATATAAATCCTGTTCATTTGCCTTGCTATGCCCTATATGGTTTCGTGCCTTTCATAAGAAATTTTTGTCTACTGATCTATATACAGAATGATATATACTGCCATCCATGCTTCGATTTTATATTTTGTACATTATAATATCAATCATCTAATTAAATAAAATTACAATAAACTGTGTATTTTTGTTTTTCGGAAAAATTTTAGTTATCAAAGGGTTAAATCGGTGCAAATTCTATAAAGTTATATTTTAAAAAATGGAACGTAATTATATTAAAACGTTTTTGTTGAAAACTACATTAGTGTTAAACACTTTTCCAAAAAGCAAAATTAGTGGTTTGAATTATAACTTTTTTTTTTCTGAAATTAAATGTGAACGAAATTTTTATTCTAACTAATTAATGTATCCGAAAATTTAATTAAAAATCTTGAATTATCAATTTCATTATATGCTTGTGAGAAAACGAATAAAATATCATGAATAAGATTTTTTCCCGTATTTGTTTTTTAGTAAAACGCAATACCTTTTTTTTCATTCAAATGTTAATTTAAAACACAAGCTATTTTTTCCTAGAATTTAATTAGTCGTGCAATGTTTAGTAAATCCTCGTTGAAGTAAATACTGTATAAAATATTCTTCTGACTCTATGAGAAGGTATTGTAAAAGAAACTTTTTAATTAAAAAGAAAAATAAACTACATTTTCGCCTTAATAAATTTCGTTTCGTAAAAGATATTCTGACCAAATAATTTACTTAAGTCATTCATTATTATAAACTTAAAAAACTATTTTATACTATGAAGTATTCTTAAAAGTGTTTGAGAAAATACATAAAAAGTATCTTTAAGGTTAGACATGAAAAAACTACAAAATTTGCGTTAAATATGTTACTAAAATTATCCTGAGCAGTGCATTTTTTAAATTTAAGAAGTTTTCATAGATTTAATACTGTAGTTAATATTATAATGTAATTAAAAAAAGTGCGATATAATTATCTAATAAGACTGGCATGTCATTTTTAAATGAAAAACAAAATCATACTGTTTGTTGAAAAAATTGTGTACAGTGATACGAGAAATAAATGATCTGTTATTATTGATTTGTTTCGCAGATTCTTCATATTTATTTTTTTAAATTCTTCATAATTGTATCTTTAGAAGGCTATTAAAAATATATTTCTTATTTCTATTTCAACGACTAAAATATTTATTAAGGATAATAGATATATTCAACATATAATAAAAAGCCATATGCATCATATATTAAAAAAACACATATATATCAGTTTTGAGAGCTTTCTTAAAAACACAAAAACTAATCGATTTTGTATCTCATTTTATATTTAATAAAAGTGAGAACATGAGATATAATTTTAAATATAATGATTTTAGTTTATATGGAAATATTTTAGTGCCAAAATGTTATTTGATTATTGACAAAAAATATAACACAAAAAAATAATTATTCAAATAAAATTTACATATATTAGATGTGAGATAAATTTAAATTAAAAATTTACATTAAAATAAATTTTATATAATATATGTTTTTGTAGATTATTTATTATTTTTTTTCTTTTAAATTTAAAATTTGGTGGGAATTTGATGGGAAAATAAAAATGATAATATGACTTCTATATTTTTTATTTATTATCACAGTGATATTAAAAACATCTCCATTCCAAGGCATCATTAAAATTTTTCAATATTCTTTATGTGATTAAAAAATAAATTCCGCAGATAATTATAAAATAAGTGTAAAATTACTACTCAAAAATTTATATTGAACAGACATTTAGACAAAACCTCTATAAAGTTGTACTATTAAATTTTAAACACTGACATTATTAAATAATTTCTGTTTCCGAATAATTGAAAAACTGAAAAAATATGCATCTGTTAATATTCATCAACTATAAGTATATTGGTATTCAATAATTTCCAGTCGAATATACGACATATACCTCTATACGACTGGAAAGTATTATTCGAACTAGGATTCCCCCAATAAGACATTCCATTTTATTCTGAAATTCTAAATAGGTATTAGAAATTCTGAATAGTAACATTTGCTTTATTTAATGACAGATATTTCGTGACTGATTTTCTTGCATTATATGCAGCCATGATATACTACATGGAATACTGCTTGATAATTAAAAAAAAATTGGCAAGAACAAAGTGTTCAGTTTGTTCAAGAAATAACACTTGATAGTAACATGAGAAAAATGCACCGCTGTGCCAAGCCTTCTTTGCCAAGCCAAATTTTCGTGAACATTTCATTAAGCATTTGACCATGAAATGCTTATAATCATATTTTGTACTTTTAGGGTAGAATAAGATTAAAGATCAAAACTATATTTATCGAAATATGTAATTATGTGTTCGTATATTTCGTTAACAAGGAATATGTTCAGTCCAGACGTTGATGCCTACCAAAGGTCTTTAGCCAAAAATCGCTGCGCATGGATTATAAGGTATTAAAAATATGTTTATAGTATCAAAAAGGAGACCCAAATTTATTTTAATCCAGAGGCTTTGTATCCATTCCTCCGTATACCATCAGATCAGAGATTAACAGGTTTAATTCCATATATCTTAAAAGGAAATTGTTCAATAGATAGAACAATTGCATGCCTCAAAATAATAGACATTATTCAACATAATCTACATAATATGAGTTCATTTCCAACGGATAAGCAATGTTTCAATACTTTCATAGATTGAACATTAACGTTTGTGGGGCAATATCATGTTATATATGTTTAAGTGTTAATTATATGTTCATATTCAGGTATAAAAATTTATACATAAAGTTGTAACATATTTTTTTATAAATACCAGTAGAGTACTGAATCTATCAATTACATATGTTGCAGCTGTGATCGGTCTGACTCTGACACTGAGTGTGACTGTTGATATAAGTAAAATGATACATTACTTACAAAATAACCATACATTTTATTTTATTATTTTAAAAATTGGTTCTTTTTTTGCATGTCTCACAGTAGCCCCAATTTTTGGTCTCATAAATATCCTGATTTAACCTTCTCATTTAAACAGAAAATCTCTTTTAGCAAAATTGCACTAAAAATGAATTGTATCTGAAAGTATAGGAATATACGTCACAATTGAAGATATAACTACTATGAACCATTATTCGTATGCTGACTTTATGTATAACGTGTTTGAGGATAAAGTCACTCATGACAGAGACTTACAATCATTCGAAAATAAAATAAACACATTATTGTAACGCATAATATTACCAGTGTCGCTACCCATCTTGCATACAATTTAAATCTTTAAGCAAAAGTACTTCCAAATGGAAATTTTTGTTCAATTTTATCACTAAAATTCTGTGAATGAATACGACGAAAATGTTGTTGTGTATTTTGAGAAAAATGTGTTATATTAAAATGGAAAAGGAGTGACATATTTCGGTTAAACAAAGAAGAATAACGCTTATATTTAACAAATAAAAATAAAATAAAAATAATTGCACGTTCTTTTCTTTTCCATTTCTACTCAGAATAATACTTTTTAAAAGTAATCCTTAGACTTTAAATCTCAACTTATTTTGGAGTTATTATTTTTTGTTCAACAAATGAATCATTCATATATTTAAATTAAAGCATTCGGTAACAGCGAAAATTTTTTCAGCATAACTCAATTTCACATTTCGTAATGTAAAATTATTTTATTACATATCTGTAAACTTACGAGTTATAAAAAAAAAGTTAATGAGCATTATTGACAAATCTAAAAGAAAAGATGGAAACGGAAAAAAATAGCTACATTATTATTATTTTCTTTTTCAAAATATGTTATATTTATTTTTTATATCTCATTTACACAAGCTACATATTTATGCTATTTTACATGCTCGCTAAATAAGAATTATATTTTCATATTGGTACAATTTTTAACCCTCTACGTACACAGTCCTGTATTTGTCCAAATTTAAAAATTAAATAAAAATTGCAGCAGACAAAAATATTTTGGTCAGAAATAATTTGAGAGAATTATATATGGTAAAGGTCTATTAAAAGTATTTATGCACCAAATTGAAAAAAAAAAAAAAAAAAAAAAAAAAATGTTATTATTTGTTTTATGAGAGTTTTTTTAAATTATACAAAAATCTTCGAAAATCTGTCAGAATTTTTTTTTTATGATATGTTAAAGTATTTTAGTTTATTTTAAAATCACTTATATAAAAAATAAATTAATTCTATATGTTTGTTAAGAAGAATTTGTAGAAAGAATTAAGTAATAGCGTTTTTCTATGAATCAAGCTTATGAGATCTTTTGGAATTAGAAATATCTTGCAAAGAAATGAGCACAATATATACTTATTATTGATCATCAAATAAGCAAAGAGAAATTAATGATTACGAGATTCGAATTGCGTTAAATAAATCTAGCATATCTGAAAATGTGATATTACATTCTGCAAATGCAGATACTCTAAATAATGAAGCCAAAGTAATTGTATAACTTTTATATAATAATGAAATTCATCCTTAAAAGACTTTTAAAGCCTTTTTGAACATAAAAGTGTATTAAATTGTTGAGTAATATAATTAGTTTATTTTCTATTTTAACTTAAGCAAGCCAAATTTCCGATCTATAATTAATTTATCAACAAATATAATAAAAAATATTTCACTATTATTTTAACAATTTTCCTTTTAAGCAAAATAACATAATATCACAATTACTTTTAAAAAAATGAAACGTATTTAAATAAAAGAAATGCTAGTTTTTTACTCTTTTAAATGTAATTCAAAACGAAAGCAGTTTTTATCTTATAATTTTATTAAAAGTTTTTGCAATTTAGTTCTAGATTAAATATTGTAAAATATCCTTGCTTTTATCTGAGAATATATTACAAAATATTATCTTGAATTTGAGATAAAAACACATTAAACATAAAAAAAAAAAAAAAAAAATAAGTTTTTATGTCAGATATAATGACAAAAATTTTTGTATGTTTCATTGACCATTTCTTAAATAATGAACAGATTGTCGTTAATATTACTTGAGAAGACAAAATAAAAGAACATTTTAGATATGTATTTCAGAAATATCACATAATAACATTTAAAAAACTACTGCAGTGTTAAGTAACATACTATATTTTTTTTACATTCAATTAAATTACCCATGTAACGGACATTCAGAATTTAGGAAATATGAATTGATTTAATATTGTATTTTTGGATAAGAAATTAATTTTGTAGTATATATTATTCAAATCACTGTAGGAAATCTGTAATGTATCAGATCCCAGTAACTAATGAGATTGTAATTCCAGTCGTAATTATAATCAAATGAATATTTTCTGGTTAAAAAAATCAGTATTGTGACACGAGCATTGTATTAATCATTAATATCTACATTTCAGTTCTCCTTCTTTCTTAAGTTTGCCTTTTAAATGCCAGTTATACTGAGAGATCATAATTTAATTCCACCATCAAGAAGAACATAAGTTCATAAAGTGAAACAAAGGTAAAAGTTTTATATATGTAAATCCTTTTTGTCATGTGGAGAAATGAATTACCGTATTAAAACTTCATCCCTACAGTTTCAATGTGTAACAACTTGAAAATTTTTATGTACAATTAATCAGTCATTTCGGATGTTTTTTATTAAAAAAAGGAGGAGTATAATTAATTTAGAAAATAAATAAGATAGTTTGTCTAAATAATTTTATAAATACTGGTTCAGTATTATCAGAAGTCACATGTTCAAATACATGGATGCGATTATCCCAGTTTTCGTTTTAATTAAAAAAGTTTGAATGAGGAATGCTTCATTTTATCAAAAAATGTTGCTGTCCTTAATCATTACTTGATAGGAAACAACATGTACTTAAAATCGTAGTATTTTAATAATATCATCCGAATTCGTAAATCTTCATTTTATTTTTTTTTTACTTTGCTATCATCAGTAATAGCGTCTAAAAATATCTGAGTACTGTAAACAAAACTATTCAAATGAATTTTCTAAATGCAATATAATTATTTTAACCTTAATTACAAGGATGGTTTGTAGTAACATAAAAATAAGAGTGGCCGCGCACTGTATGCGTAAGACATTTAGTACCCAAATAACAATTTTTATGGATATTCTTTTTTAATACAATACACTGAGAAAAATGACACTTTAAAATCTGAGTAAAACGTTGTTTTCATTTTGTTTTGAAACTTTTGGTTTCAAATATGAGTTTCAGTTCTGAAATACGAGAAATACTCAGAATATTGAAACATGGACATACTCCAACCTGAGCACATAGAGGTCAGTTCAGTTCATACTCATTTTTGAAACATGGACATACTAAAAAATGATTAGAGTCAGTCCGTACGCATTTTTGAAAAAAATATGTGCACATGGTGTTTTATTCTTGAATGTGTGCATGTTTCCAAAAATGAGTATATACATGTTTCAAACATGATTAGGAGCCATTTTGACTATGCAACATGCTCAGATTTGAGTTTTTTCTTTCTTTTTCTTTTTTTTTTCTTTTTTTTTTTTTTTAATATATTGTCGTTTTCAGAGTGTACACAGAGCTAGTATAAAAGTAATAAACGTCAAACTGTAAAAACAAAACGTAATATTTAACACAAACGGTTTGTAGAAACATACACTGAGAAAAATTACACTTTCAAATCTGAGTAGTTCGATGTTTTCATTTTGTTATGAAACTTTTTGTTTCAAATAGGACAACCCAATGCTTTCAATTCTGAAATACCAGAAATACTCAGAATATGAAAACATGGACGTACTCAAAACTGACTACACAAGGGTCATTTCAACTCATTTTGGAAATATACACATACTCAAAAATGAGCACATAGAAGTCAGTTCATACTCATTTTTTAAACATGGTCATACTAAAATAAGAGCACTTGATGCTTTATTTTGAGTGTGGGATGTTTACAGAAATGCGTATATACACGTTTCAAACATGAGTAATTTTGATTCGAAGCCATTTTGACTATGCGACATACTCAGACTTGAGTATTTCTTCCTCAGATTGGAAATGTCGTATTTAGAGTGTAAAAACACGGGTGACGTACTCCATACACTTACGTCTATCAAAGTGTAAATATCAACAATTGGTGATATATTCTTCTTTAATGTAATGTCTAGTATTAGTATAAAAGTAATAATTATCAAATTTATACTTAAAAAAAACTAGTTTAACTGAAAGAAATTATAATATATTACACAATTAGACAGACGGCCTGCTCCGCACACTACTAGGGACTTACCAATAAAAGTACGAAAATAACGTAGAAAAATGAGAACTTCAACTTTAAGCATTTGTTTATCACTGTAGAGTGTCATGGCGTAAAACGCACACGTGTTAATTATGAATTTAAATTGGAATTTGATTTTTTTTTTTACTGAGTGGTGCACGCAGTATGACATCCCTTTTATTACAGCATAATTTATAACAGATTTAATAAAATGCGAATTTTAATTTGAAAAATTAGTTTTTCTTACCATTTAAAACAAAATGCAGAGAAAAAAAATTACAGATTTGTCCTTTTGTACGACTGTTAGAGGGTTAAATTTTTTTTACAATCATTTTAAAGAAATGTTTAAATAAAAAACAGTTTCACCATTTAACTTTAACTATCAAAATAAAAATATACCCAAAAAAATTTGGAGCAATGACTCTCAAAGTGTACTGCGATAAGCAAAGACCGACAGTGCGGTTGCATTCTAAGTTAGTCTCACTTACGCATGCCTGAACCATAATGTACGAAATTAACGGATAGCGATCTGTGGACAAGGAGTTTCCTCTCAGATATCCGTATAATTAAATTTGGCTGAACAGATAAAAATTGAATTGGTCAAAGAGCGCTCAAAATTTGAACGGCCTCTGTTCGTGTATTGTTGATATGTCAATCTCAAAATTTTAAGATAGTTTCCATAAGCTGCCAATGAAGGGCCAAATATCTATGATATTTTTGGGTCTCGAATGATCAGTGCATTACTCAATTGATATATATGTATGAGTTAATCCAAGTATCCGAAAGTATGTTGCGTTAGTCTCAGAATGCAATATCCTTGTATTTTTCTACATTTTTTCAATTACACTGAGTAACCAATTAGACATCACACTGAACGCTTTATGAGAGAGTAAAATATATATAGCTACTTGTGATAAAGGGAATAAAGCTACAATTAAAAGCTTATTATGTGTTATTTATATATAATTTTAAGAATTGTGCAGAATTTGTGCAGAATTGTGCTATTTTGTATTTGATTAATTTACCAACAAATGCGTTGTGCAAATTTACAATCTTGTAATTTTCTTTTAAATTATTACTAACATTAAACTTAGTAATTAGCACAAGAAATATTTGTTCTAGCGCTAATGATACATTGGATTTTAAGTAATATCGATAAAAGACGTGTAATGACCGTTTGCATCACAATTACATTCACTTGAACATAGTTTATTTATTCTGTATACAAATGTTGGACATCATTGAAATGCAGTAACAAAATTAAACCGATTGCATTTGTATATATAAATTCCGTGGTTACATTGTTGATAATATTTTAGTGCGTCTGCACGTTTCAACTGTGTCCCGATAAAATTACCAGTGAAGTAATATTTTTTGAAAAATTATTTTGCTTAAAAATTAAAATGGATGTGGTATTACTTTGTAATATATATTCCTATCAATTCGTAACTGGTATTTGGTGAAATTATCTCTTTTTCCATTACATGTTACTACTGAGTTTATTTTAATCTTCTCATTATTGTTTTCACTTTTGTTTTTTAATTATATGTTGTTGTTGATTTATATCGTAGGACGTTATGCTTAAATCGTTCTAATATTGAACGGATGAAAAAAATCTCAGTAAATAAATAGTCAACATTAAAATTGTTATCTGTACACATTTTAATTAATTCATATATTTCAAGATCTCCTGCTAGAAATATTGTTCTCTTTAAGCCTTTTGCGATAACCGTAAATGAACGAAATATTATATTTAACAACATAATCAAACACTGTTTCATTTTCCAAATGTAATTCATTTGTGCATAATGTACATTTTAAATTATTATTTTTTGAATTTCGAAACATCCGGCAAAAAAAAGTTTTTTATTTTCTATCTGTAAGGAAATTTTCACAGATCTCATCATTTTGAAAACACGTATCTGTTTGCTGAAATATGTGTCGGATAATGTCGAAGTCAGTTAGAGGTTTAGGAGATCAAACAAGGAGAATTGTTTTAATCTTATATAAGACTAATTTTTCATAACGTTATAACGTATTTGAATCAGAAAATGATGTCAGCAAAGCACAGGTGATTATTAAAATTTGAAAAAATTAGAGCGTGTGATTCGTTACGGATCTACGCTTTAATCAATTAATACTTCGGCATGCGCTAGTCGAAGTATGTTGTGTCGGCATCGCTACCTACTGCTTTGACATTTTGCAGATTTTCAGTTTTCATTAAATATGCTTCGTAAGCAAAGACTATATTATCTCATCTTGTGGACATAAGTGGCTTATACCATAACCAATCTATATAATCAAGACGGTCCTCGACTGTAATAAAACTGTTCTATTTTACACCACCATGTAAAATAGCCGAAATGTAACAATTTATGGTGATTCGTGACTGTTTCACGTATTTATATATTGCTATGTTAGTACCTGGGTCGAAATAATCAACAGTATGTAGTGTTAACTTCACTATCAAGATCCTTGACATTTTGAATATTTTTCAACTCACTCTAAATGCATTGTCATCAACAAATTAATTAACTGCAATATTTTATTAAGTTGCTTGTAATAAAACTCGTTTCGCTACACTTAGAGTCAGCTCACAACTATTTCTTCAAAGGCTATATTTTATAATATATAATAGAAAAGGTATTTACACATAAAGGATGATCAAGTTTCAAAAGTCAAGCGATGCCCTCAAAATAAACCATTATCGCATCCAGAACAATTTTCGGTATGTAAACAATTATTGTGACAGTCCGATTGCTCAGAACTCACAGCTACAGGTCCTCTGTATTTGTTCAGTTTTCACTCAACCTTTAAATTTTTGTATTCTGTAAAATAAATAGCAAGCTGTTTTAGGAACAAAACACCGGACTGGGATATATGCTGTATAGCACTTGATGTTCGATGGTCAACAGAACAGGATTAGGACATGTAGGCCTTCATGAAGTGTAGCGCCGCAGATTTAGGTTTATAGAACCTAGCACACCTCTAATAAGAAAAAACAAAGTTTAAGAACATTGTTTTAAT
Organism: Maratus michaelseni; assembly: GCA_963931845.1. Classification (NCBI taxonomy): domain Eukaryota; kingdom Metazoa; phylum Arthropoda; class Arachnida; order Araneae; family Salticidae; genus Maratus; species Maratus michaelseni. The sequence goes on from OZ007596.1 coordinate 11,758,159, forward strand.
TATGTTGTTTAACAAACGAATTTTGGGTATTGCTTGTTTTTATATTTTTTTATTGCCACTGGTGACGGGTGGGGAACAGTCGAGCCATTGGGAAAGGCAAAATATGTGGATATCCTACCCTGTATCCATATAGTGTCAGTTTCATTTATGCAAAGGCAGATGACAGATCTACAAATTCCAGCAGTGTTTGTCACGTGATGCAGATGTCAAATCTAGTATGTTGAAATTCACTGCATTTTGAGTAGCACGGGCAAAGACGGAATGATTTAACAAGAGAAGGAAATACAGTTTTTGCTGTCTAACAACATTGGGATTTTAGAATGTAAAAGATGTTGCTCCCCTGTCATGTAAATATGCAAAACTATGCAAATATTTCGCAATACACATCTTTTTGTCGTTAAATAGTAAGCATTTTTAATTTAGTATCGGTATCAATTTACTATTATGATGAACTACGACTTATGCATATGTGAATAAAAAAAGAGGAAAGGAAATAAACGCAGATATTCATATATGCATTTTCATGCTCTATGAAAAGTATTCTGAGAAAATGTATCATTATAATTATGATCATTTTCTGAACAAAATTCAAAAACTGTCAAAAAGTCTACTTTCTTACATCTGATATTAAAAAGTACAAAAATTTTTAATTTTTAAATAAAATAATAGAATGCTTAATAACTTCAGAATTGTCCTGTAACATTATTGATCCTAACAAAATAATATATAAAAGAAAAAAAAAACTAATTGTAAAAGTCTGAAAAATTTATTTCTGTCAACAAAGTTTCTTTTAAACGAATCATAAAATATTAAATATTTCATATCATGTTTTAAAAAAGAACGAGAGATTAAAAATTGCGAAGATTATTCTTTGTCTTTCAGGAAAAAGTTAAATATTTTGTTTTCAGAAATGTTAAAAATACATTAAAGCACCAGTATGGGAATAATTCATAAGCATTGCAAATTTTACAGGGATAATAGAACTTTTCATAACATATTTTTGTATTTCTGCGTTATTTTACTATAAAAAAAATTTAAATCATGAAAAAATATCTAAAAAGGATGAAAAAATCTAGATATTTCTAATTTGTAATTGACATAAAACGAAGAAAAAAAATTAAAAAGTACATTAAAAATTCTGATTATTACTTTTAAGACATTTTATAAAATAAAAATTGGAAAGAAATAATTATCTGATAGCAATAGAACTAATTAAATAATGTTTAAAATCTTGTCAGTTTTACAGAATTTTTTAAGCATACTTTCGACATTACAAAAATAGACCATTATATAATTAATTTATTTTGGTGGTTGCAATATTTAATGGAAAGGGGAACACAAAAAGCAAATCCCTTTGCCTTTCTTGTATTACTTTATTTTCGTAATTTCTAATTCGCCCAAAATGCTAAAACATATATTTAAATCTTCGTAATGTATACTTTACAAAAGTGTTTAAAAGTGCTTAAAAATATCTGAGATAAAGATTTATCAATCTGTGCTATAAAATTAGCGAAAATGGATTAAATAGTTAATGAGAAAATTCAAAATAACAAAAAAAGCGGAAAAAAATTTACACATTCTACTACAACATTTTGGTAAATGAAAAAGAATAGGCATATATGTTTTACTAAAACATTTCATTAAATGAAAAAAAAAATGCACACTGTATTGTTTATTTAAAAAAAAAATACATTTTCCATTACGATGTCCAAACTGTTTTTTTTTTCACTAAGGTAACAATATTAACGCATATTATTTAATTTAAAAATTAAACCTAAAAGTTTAAATATGATTACGCGTAAGATGTATTCTAGAAATATTAATCTTATAAAATATGTTTAGATAATATGAAAAAATTTACAGGAATTTATTTAAGCATTGTAGCTAATTCCCTTTTGACGTTGCTGTCACCTGTGCTTTCAAATAGGTAAATATTCTAACCAATCTATATTTTTGCGTATTCATGGATCTGCGTCGGAGATATTTAGAAAGGTTTGAAGATTAATTATCTAAAAGTTTTTATAATGTATACTAACGACAAAGACATGAAACAGCATTTCTGAGTAATAATACCAAACAAATATTTTAAGTTTTTTGAACACTTTAATAATTTATTTCTACATTACAGTATGTCAAATAAGCAATAAAAAATAAATTTTGTATTCTATTATAAAATAGCTGACATTTCTTTGTTTTTACGAAATGTTCACAGAAGTAAAATTCTACAAATGCAGATTTAAAAACAAAATGATGTCCTGTTTTTTGTACAGGTTTTATAACAAAAATACAATTAGTCTTAATTTTTTTTTTTTTATAAAATAAGATTACGCCGTTGAAATAATTTTTTTTTTATTTAAAAAATTCCAAATTTGGATCTTTGATTATTATGGCAAGAAATTTAATTAAAAGTACTCATTATTAATTTAACCATATCCTTCTAAGTTATAAAATGAAATATCACAATTAAGTTTTTTCAAGGAAATAATTTTTGAGTGAAAGGAAATATCTATGTTATTTTTTCTTTCATATATTAATTTAAAACGCAATTTATTTTGATCTGGAAAGTTAATAAGTCATATTACGTGTATTTATTTATTTGTTTTTATTTTTTTGAACAAATAAAGTTTCAATCTTTTTTTTGTTCTATTTCTCGAAGGCAACGTAAAGGAATCGTTTTAATTAAAAGGAAAAATCAAACTAAAAATCAAATTAAATATTCAAAGAAAAAAAAATATTTTCCTGTATCATATATTATATCTTATTTTTACATTATTCATCATTTATTAAATAGGTAATGGGAAAACTATTCTTCAATTTACTTCAGAAGCTACATTAAGACAATCATTTGGATTTTATGAAATATAAATTAGAGTTTGTATTAACTAAACATAGTTTCATACCAAATACTATAATCTTTTACTGAAATGTTACAAATTTTTTTTTTTTAATTTTACAAAATTTAAATAAATATACTTGGAGACCGCTGACCAGGCTCCTACCTACCGGGATTCGACCAAGTTTGACGGGTTTGAGTGCCCGGAGAGTGGGGCGAAATTCGCCTGATCGCCTCATGGGGCGATCCACAATGACATGTATCCAGGACGGCTGACCAATAAAGTCCGGATTTTACTGGGTTGATCACTCCTAGGTTTTAGTATTCTGAGATCTGTTGCCGCACGCCACATACTCGTCATGATAGTTGGAATGGGGCTGGACAATTTAGTGCCGAAACTTTGGTACTCAACTAAGCTTGAAAAAGGGGGGAGAATTTTGAGGAAAGACAATTAAAACCACTGAAATTAAAAAATATATATATATTATTATTTTTTTAATTTCAGTGTTTTACGCCAATATTTACGCCAATAAATATGCTTATGTTTTACATTTTATTCAAATTATTCCCAGTATCAAACATTTGAAATATAGAAAATCTACGTCGAATCGCTACTGTAGTTTACAGTTTAACATAAAAATCGTAATATAGACGAACATATTTTTCCAATTATTTTTCAAAATCCATGCATTATCAGATCTCATCAACTAATAAGATTGACATTCCTTCTCTAATTGATAAATAAATCAATGTTGTATGTTAAAAAATTCTGTGATTTGATTTGTTTCAGGAATTATTTTAATAATGAACATATCTAATTGATATGTACGTTGAAATTTATATATTTCCTTGTATCTTATGTCCACCTTTTAATGGATAATATTACAGAAAAAATACTTTGTATAAGTGATAGAGTCAAAAGTTAATTTCCTGTTTATAGTTTAGAATATGTTTTACACAAAATATACATGTCACTGAAAAATCTTCACTGAAATTATCACTGAAATGAACAAAACGAAACTTTGAATGAACACAAGCAAAATGATCATTTTAAAATAAAATTTGAAATATAATTACGTTTATGTGAATTTTGTAGAAATTTAAAAATTTGTTTTTGTACCTTATGCAATTTACAGTAATTTAAAGAGCAAATGTCTGGCACATATTAAATACAATTACACGTTCTGTTGAATTGTTCATGAACCAGTTGAAATTTTTACATTTGGAAATTCGTTAAATAAATACCCAATGTGAAACTTTTTAAAATTTACTTTACAAAGTCTGCTCCGTCCAGAATATTATTTTTAATTGTTCCAAATAATGTTAATGCATATGTATGACAAGCTACGCCACCGAGGGCGGACGTGCTCCATCGCTGAGTCCAGGTTCTAGTGAACACATACGAGTAATTCGCCAGGATGGGCCTGTTTACCCGGGCACTTCTACAGACGGCCACAGGGCCACAGGGAGGATACGGGGGCAGACGTTACCTGCGCATATCTACCCTAACGCAAATGAATTGGCGACAAAAGTCGATGCAGCATGCGGTGGAGCCAAAACTTAAAGGAAACCGCCGCAAAACAGTTGGTGAGTCTGCCTGAGTCATTCGATAGCTTCGGAGCCGGAATCCAAAAAAGGAAACTGGATCTTAGGCATTAAACCGGGTTTCCCAAGACAAACTCTTGCTTTACCGCAGCTTTCCATCATCTAGTCCTAGAGAGGGAGGATACGACTCGTTCATTGGCTTCGGTGAGGAGGAGGAGCCTCTCGTCAGCCCCGGACCTCGAGGCAAGGGGTCCCTGAACGTATAGATACGTCCTGGCTTAGGTTGTCTCCACGTGGCTCCATGAAGCTTTCCCTCCGACGAACTCCTACAACAGAAGGTAGGCGTGGCCGGTTGAATCAATGGGGGTCATTCGGAAACACATGACATATATAAAAAACGGAAACAAAATACCAACATTTTTTGGAATTGCTTTCCTCCGAACGGCTACAATAGGTAGCTTTTAGTAATGATAGCTGCATAATATCAGGAAAGCAATGTTTGCATTTTATCACTATTTTTATTTATATTCCGTATTTTCATTTAAAATTATTTCTTAATTGTAAAAATATTTCTTAAAAGTAAAAAAAAAGTATGTACCATTAAAACTTCGCGTTGTTTTTCTCATACTTCATACCTACGTAAAGAAGAAGAAATGCTGAAACAACATTTTTATATATACATTTTTATATTTTAAAATGTAAAGAAAAAAAATTCAGATTTTTTTGCATGTAATAATTTATATCTTGCATGTAATAATTTATGTGAGAAGAAGAGCAATATCTAAAAGTAATATCAGGACTCAATGAAGTATAAAGTTTCCTGAGCTATAAGTTTCACGAGTGATGAGTTGGTTAGTAGAGTGGACCGAAATAAGCTAATTTTTTTTTTTTTTCGAAATTGATTTTGGCATAGTACGCAAAAGTTATGTAATGGGACAGTTAGAACTGACAAAATATTTTTTTCAATATTGCTCAATCTTTAGCCGCGCCCCTCTGACATTGGTAAAGCAGAAAAAAAAAGAGAAAAATTGTTTTTTGTGAAAAAACATGATTGAAAAAATATTCCAAAATTTTTACTGTCATACAACGAAAAAGGTTTCACAGTGGGACAGTTATAAACCGCACACACACACAAAAAAATATCAATTTCTATCAATATTTATCCGTGCCCCTTTTACATCAAAAATTGGAGAAAAATGAAAATATATCGGATTTTCAAAAAAAAAAAACTGTACTAGGAAAATTACTTTTCGAAAATAGTATTGACATTAATTGATTAATTAAGGAGTACTATAAATAATAATGCAGGGTGATTATAAAACAAATATCCCGACATTTGGGCCCCTAACTATCATACCATTCAAAGAAACTGAATGAAATTTTGGCAAAAGGTATTTTGTGGTATGCGCTCAAGAATGATATGTTAAACAACAGTGTCACTCAAACAGTTACGGTTACAGTGAGAAAATTTCGAAAAAATCAAATGGAAATACCATTCCTTCCTTTCTGTATCATATTATTCTTTCTGTGTTGCACTGATCTATAACTGTAACTATATCACTATTGTTATTTTCATAATGCTATTGACAACGATCAGAAGGCAATGAGACGTCATGCGATGTAATCTTCATGTGAAAGTAGTCGATTTGAGCAGCGGCATGTTGCGGTTGTCTCATTAACTGTTTCTTATGTTTTGTTTATTTTCTCGTTATTAAATGTTGTTTTGTTAATAATAATGAGTGAAATCATGATTACTCCAAGATACAGCCGATCCACTTATATATACAGGGTGATTATAAAAAAACTATCCCGACATTTGGGCCCCTAACTATCATACCCTTCACAGAAACTGAATGAAATTTTGGCAAAAGGTATTTTGAGGTATGCGCTCAAGAATGATATGTTAAACAATAGTGTCACTCAAACAGTTACGGTTACAGTGAGAAATTTTCGAAAAAATCAAATGGCAACACCCAGTTTTTGTATTGGAATGTGATCTCCATTGTGAAAAACCCTAAATAGCGCTGGAACGGCAACTGTAGCATGAAAATCACCGGCGGTAGATAGGCTAAAAGTGAGAACAACCAATAAGGACAGAGACGCAGCATAAAATAAAGCATTTTATTGTGTTTCACAAATTTTCCACATGACCTTCACACACGATGACACTCTGCATGCGGCTGATGGTGGATAGCACTATAGTACGTATCATGGCAATAGGAATCTCTTGAAACGCAGTTCTGATGTCATCTTTCAAATCAGATGTAGTTTGAGGACGAATCTGATATACTTCGGATTTCAGATATCCCCACAGCCGGAAACCCGTTGGTATCAGATCAGGAGACCATGGTGGCCACGGAAACGAGAAATGACGGGAGATAACTCTCTCCACAAACTGTTGAGTTAAGATACGTTTGACTGAAGACGCGACATGTGGAAGAGCACCATCTTGCATCCACACAACTGCAGATAGAGCATTTTGCCGTTGCAATGCGGGAATCGCGTAATGAGTTAAAATGTCCAGATCACCGGCAGTAACCTCTTCAAAAAAGTAAGGGCCGAGGATGAACGTACTCGTTATACCACACCACACAGTCAGTTTTTCCTCGTGTAATGGACGTGCATGCACATCATGTGGATTATTCTCTGCCCAGTGCACACAATTTTTCGAATTCACATTACCAGTTAACGAGAAATGCGCCTCATCCGTCCACAGAATGCGTAAAGGCCAGCTGCTATCTTCATCGTACCGGATAAGGAATTGATTGGCAAAATCAAGCGATAATTGATAGTCTCCCGCTTCCAAAATCTGGATACGCTGGAATCGATACGGAAACATGTTTAGAACAGTGCGCAGAATCTTGCGTACAGTTGAATTCGGCAGATCCAGAACACGTGAAACACCGCGTGCAGTTGCGGGACGAACTATGCTTATCGTCTGATGGACTTCTGCAACAGCTTCCACAGGAACGGAAGGTCTTCCAGACCGAGGTCGATCGAATGTGCAACCAGTTTCTTCAAATTTATGATTCAAGTCCCTTACATCTTTGACAGTGCACAGGCATCCGTTATCCATGGTTTCTGCGGTAAACACGCAATGTCTCTGCGGAATTTTGTCCATTCAGGTAATAAATCTTTACGAGTTCTCCACGTTCTTTCCCTGAAAGCGGCATCTTGTTCGGAATGGCAGAAAGGAACATACGCGGCTTGCATTTCGCAGTGCCTTTTCTTTCACCTAGCGTGACGACGTCAGTCATGACTGTGTCTTACGTAGAACCCGAAATTTGCTTTTCTTGGTTTCGTCTTCTCGTTTTGTGGAGAACTAATCAGGCTCGGATATCAGCCAAAGGAACGGTGTGACGTGTGACGTAAATGAAACGAAAATTAATGCTATGGTGCACGGCAAAGTCCTTTTTACTTTTCTCTTACCTAGTTCCGGTGATTTTCAAGCTACAGTTGCCGTTCCAACGCTAGGGTTTTTCACAATGGAGATCACATTCCAATACAAATAACTGGGTGTTGCCATTTGACTGGGTGTTGCCAAATCGTAACTGTTTGAGTGACATTGTTGTTTTCCATATCATTCTTGAGCGCATATCTTAAAATACCTTTTGCCAAAATTTCATTCAGTTTCTGTGAATGGTATGATAGTTAGAAGCCCAAATGTCGGGATAGTTTTCTTATAATCACCCTGTATTTCTATAATTATAACGTAATTTAACTTTTTATTCATTTTTTTACGAAATTAATACTTTTCTTTTTATTACACGCAGACAGAATACAGATTAGAACAAAAATCTACAAATTTGAAATGTATTTAATAATATCTAATGCAAATTGAATATTAGGTGTTAGAATAATATAGTCCCTTGTTGTCGAATGTTGAAAGTTCTTTCCTTGCTTGAAGTTTGGCACGAATATATCCATCTCTTGCAGTCTCACCACAAACTTTCATTGTAGCTTCAAATATTATTTTAACACATTGTTCAACAGATTGCGTGTGACATGGAAATTCTTCAAAAGTTATTACTGTAAACTGTTTTTCTTTGCACATTTCTTTCAAGTCTTTGTCCTTTATATGCATTGTAAGAGGTGGCTCTGTTAGAACAATGTTTGACCAATCAATTAAATGAATATAATCGGCTGTTTCAAAATTGAGTTTGGGAAACTTGATAAAACGCAATCCACCCAAATTCTTCGTATTCTTATCTCGGGCGCTGAGAATACGCCTAACTGCTAATTCCCGGATCTGTTTACTAGAACCATGCAGCATTGTTAATAATAGGTGTTCAGGATGAGCAAAATATGCATTGTTTGAGAATACTTTGTAAATAATTTGCTTAACATTATCTGGCAGCTGCCTTGCAAGGGAAATCATTTGCCAGAAATGTTGGGCACCATACAGGCAATTAAATTTCATTTTTATCTCAAACAACACTTGAGCATACACCAGTATTACATAAATCACGAGTATTATAAGATTTTGTGACGGTCTTGGAGTGCTATCGTATAACCGTAACAAACGGTGTGCAGTGGTCAATCATCGTGCATGACTGGGTTTACGTGGGTTATTGTCAGTCACGTTAGAAGGGCAAGTACTTTAACGGCAAGACAGATGCAATACAAATATTGTTGGTCAGTACTTAGCTTTTGGATATCTTTCAGATCCATAGGCTGAAGAACACTGTCAATTTGATCAAATTTGACAACTGGATTTTTTTTCATAATCTTTGAGAAGCAATCCATTAAGTCCAGAATATGAATGCGGTCCTTTTGTTCAACCGTCCACATCCAGAATAAGGTACCTTAGTGGCAACTCATTAGTACGTAATATACATATATTCCATTGTAATGGTCTTCCAATGAATGTCTCAAACAAACATATTACTCCGCCATTCCATCTCGTATTCACATTTGTTCTGTCACATCCTATAACCGATAGGATGTAACTCATATTATATGTTTTTGTAAACGTGATAACACCATGGGCTATTTCTTTTGCATTTTTCACAAGCAGTTAAAGATATATGACAAATTTACTTGCTACCTGATTCCTCTATTAATGCTACATGCGCTTCCGGTGTTAATTTTCGATGTCCAGATATTTTTTGAAAAGTTATATTTGAGTGTGTGCGTACGATATTATTAAATGCACTTCAAATTTATGAATTTTGTTCTGATCTGTATTTTGTCTGTGTGCAATTCAATAAAAATATGCTTAATTAAAATTAATATGAAAAATATTAATGTCAATACCAATTTCGAAAAATAATTTTCATAGTAAAGTTTTTTAGAAAATTCAATATATTTTTTATTTTTCTCCAATTTTCGATGTCAGGGGGGCGCGGTTAAATAGTGATAGAAATTGATAAAATCTTCTGTAGGCTCTAACTGACCCATTATGTAACATTTTTACTGTATGCTAATAAAAATTTTCAAAATATATATTTTTTACAAAAAACGATTTTTCTCTTTTTTTCTGTTTTGCAATGTTAGAGGGGTGCGGTTAAATATTGAGCAATATTGATGAAATTTTTTGTGAGTTCTAACTGATCCATTACACAACTTTTGCGTACTATGCCAAAATCAATTTTTTTTTTTAAATTTGGCCCACCCTATTGGTTAATGAGGATGTATATGGTAGGGGATACTTAATATTTTAGCCAAATGAATTGGTTGGTTTTTAGAGGAATGAAGTTGAGAGAAAGAAAAATTGCTTCTCTATGGAACCTTAGTTCTAAGTGTCAACAGTGCAAGTATTTCATAATTATATTTCTATGTATTTCAAGTCTTATTAAATGTGCGTTAATGTATTTGTATGCAAAGAGTAATGTTCATTCTGGTAAAGATATTATTTACTTTAATCGCACAATAATTGGAGCAACAGCTGGGATATGAATAAAAATACATTTTGAACCGTGATGTAAATAAAAAATGAATTGAGCTGGGTTATTTGAACTGTGAATTTAAATTGTGAGAATAACTCGATAAGAACATATCTTACGTAATTTTGTCTACTATTGCCGCAAATATGAACAATTATATACATGTTTTTCATTGTAACTCAAGTTTTTTAGAAAATGTCCCCTTTTAATAAGGATAGAAAAGCAGATATGTTAATATTTTGTGAATATTTGGGACAGGTAGTTTCTCAAAATCCAAGAATCGCTGATTTAATCAAGTTGAGAACTCAGTCCGGAGATTATGAAGAAGATTTCATTAAAACTTGGCTTGAGTTTGTTGTTTCTGTAAGAGAAGAAATAAAACAACAAGTAGGATCCAAAATAAGCCTAGAAAAGAAAAGAAAGAGAGAAGGTTAAGTGTAGAAATTGATTAAATGAAGTTGAAGTAAGAAGCAGAAAGAAGACTTGAAGAAAAGAAGTTACAGTTGAAATGACAATTAAAAAAACTCGACATTCAATGTAAACTGAAATGTTCAAACGACAGTGCTGCCACGTCTAGTTTCTGTAAACAGTAATATCGGTTTAAACAAATGACACATTTTGATTGAAGGGGCAATAGGTGCGTATATTTGGGAGGCAAATTTCTAGAATGAAAATTGTAAAGGAAAATTCGGTTATGCATCTATTACGTTAAATGCCGTTTAAAATTGTAAATATCGTAGATAGAGAACCAGGCGCAGTGGCAAACGGTTATGATTTCCTAAAAATTATTAAAATGAACCCAGGAGAATTAGGGCAGAAATTAATGTCACATAAGAAATATTTTTCAGCCTCTTGGAGCGATATAACTTTTGAACTAAGAAAATTTTTGGAAGAATGGATTAATGATCTTGAAGTATCTAATTTTGAAGAGTTAAAAGAATTAATAATTTTGATGATCAAAGTAAACAAAGATTATCTTTAAAAATTAAAGAACATTTTATCCAAAAATAAGAATTTGCAGGTTATTCACTTATTTAAAGTTGTTATTTTTTTTTATTGTGTAATTTTAGGTTATTGATATCTCACTAAAGTTTAAAATGTTGATATATATTTGTTAAAAAACTTGAAGATTATGAACGCGCATGGCGCAATATTACAACAATAAATAAAAATATTTTTAATTTTCAAGACGAAATGAGTAAACCTGAAAATCCAAAACCTCTCTTTTAATCTCAATATTAAAAGAACAGAAATAATGGTAAAACAAACGATTTCGGTCAACAATCTGCTCAAAAATATCGAAATTTAAATCACGAACATACTCATTCTCATTTACGAAAATAAGTTAACGTTAATGCAATGGCGAAAAGAAATAATATGAACCTTAACAAGGATGAAAGTGAATTGATATTAAATGTAAATAAACAAATATCTTGTTTTATAACAGAAAATCTCTTTTATATCTCTTTAAAGGGACGTGAGTGTTATGTCGATATTTGTTCACCAAATTTGTCTTCAGATGATATATCGTAAGCTTGTATTGGTGAAAAAACTGTCAGTCCTATGGACATTTTTTGTACAAATTATGCGTTGATCGTTTTCTATTTTGAGAGATTTTTATGTTGTAGAATCCCTCGCGTATGATACAGTAATGGGAAATGATGTAATCAGCGGATTAAATTTCGTGGTAAAATGAAGATAGAATTAAAATCGTTGGTAAATGTAGCAAATTTCAAGGGGGTTACATTAAAATAGTGAAGAATGTCGTTAAAATTTTTATTTATGCTACTAATTTCAATAATAAAACGAAGATATTGGAAGAAAATATTCATTCACGTGATAAAAAAAAGTGTGATTACAAAATTATATTTTTAATTATTCTTTGAGTTTCTTAAGAAACACAAAAAAATATTTCATTGTGATCAGTTTAGCGGGTGTTGTGAAAGTTGATAAAATCAAGTCAATTCAAGACACCAAATCAGAAAATAGAAATGAAATAATGATAGTTGAAAAAATCCATTATCCAAGGAGCATGAGAAAAGAAATCAATATAGAAAGAAAAAATAAGTTATTTCATGACAGTTTTAAGAAGAGGGGTGGTAAAAATTCAAATGGAGTGAGACCACTTTGTCCAAGAAACAAATTAGTTGATAGATATCTCAGACCTCATAAACAATATAAACATCATGTAGATAGAGAAAACGATAAAAGAAATATTTAGGTTTTCGTAAAAATCTATACTTTAGATGTCATAGGAAGCGTGAACTATCTGAACAACCATTATATTCTAAGGATAATTTTGCTTACAAAAAATACAAAATGTTACATGATAGAAAGCATATTTTACATTACAGCATTACTTTGCCAAACGTCGCCACATGTTTCTTACTTCCAATGCATGTGGGCATAGAGTAGCCAAGTGTAAAAAATTTTCTTTTTTACTGCAAAAAGCAGAAATACCTTACATCTGTGAAGTGTTTTGGGTAAACACACTCTGCTCATTCTCAATAAGATTGCAGAATTATATTTTATTTTGTTTTGCAGTGCTTTTCTTTTCATTGTATATAAATTGAATTATCTAAATTATATGACAGAACTATCGACGTCGCCAGTTAATCAGGATGGCCAAAATGTGAGTAGATGAGCAACATCTAAATATTATATCATGACTTAAAGAATTATAAAGTTTCACGAGTTATCAGTTTCACAATTGATTATTTTGTTTACGAGGATGAATTCGGGGTATTCTTAACTTCTTGAGTCCTGGGTACCTAAATGGGTACCTAGATTCTTCTGCTCATAAAAACTAAAATGATTGATATTTTTGCATTTAACTTCACTTCTTTAAAGTTGTATGATTTTGATTTAAAATGAAACCAATAAATGGCAGCACCGATATCGATTTGCTTATAAAATAAATGTTATTTTAACCTGAGTTTGTAAAATGCCTTCGAAACCGTGCATCCAAGAAAGTAGGTAATTTTCACAATTCTTTAACTTAAAAACTTTACAATAAAAAAAATAAGAATTTGCAGGTTATTCACTTATTTAAAGCTGTTATTTTTTTTATTGTGTAATTTTAGGTTATTGATAATTAAATTGATATATTGGGGGAGGGGCTAGTATTTTTATGTTCATATTTGTGAACCTAAATTACAAGCCCCCTGAAACGATAGATTTCAAAAATATATATTTTTTGTCATCTAGGATGTCATTTTGTTTGTTTAAAAGCAAAGAATGAGTATTTGTACTATTATTTTAACCCTCTAAGCGTGTGGAACGTAATATTCCGTTCACTAAGCTCCAGGTTTCACTGCAATATATGCAATGTTTAAGATAAAATAATTCTATAGATTTAATGAATTTTCAAAAACATTGAAGAATGATTAATACTCTCAAGGGTTACATTCATATTTGTAATTAAGTTTTACTTATAATGCTGAAAGAATCATATTTTTTTAGCATTTAAAACAAAATTCAGCGAAAACAACATTACAATTTTACCCTTTTTCAAAACGCTCAGAGGGTTAACTTCGGGTCTTAAGAGGTTAAGACTGGAATCAAAAGTGTCGATTCGTTTTGCAAGCAAGGCTAACGTAGCAGGCTATATTTGAATAGAGAAAGTGTAAGTAGTTCTCTATGAATCTTTAGTTGTATGAGTCAACTGTACAAGCATTTCATAATTATATCCCTATGTATTTCAGGTCTTTGCGTTAAAAGTCTAATTTCTATTGTGGATAAGTTATTATTGTTTAAACTATTCCCACATAAACATGAATAATTGTGTTTCTAATTTATTTTTAAGAACAAAATGATTGTTTTTTATAATTAAACAGAAAATCTACACAATTTTAATTAATCGCATTTAAAATATATGTATCTGCAGTTCCATTACATGCGTAATGAAATCAGTTAAAAGAAGAAATAAATTTGATTATATTTATTTAGATTTCATTATAAAAGTAAAATATTATATACAAAACTGCAATTACATTTTCTATATTATTGTGCTTTACATTTTTTTTATATAAATTTGAGACTCACAAAAAATTATTATTAAGAACAAGAGTTTTATTAAATGTCATGAAATATTGAAAAAATAAGCCTTCTACACTTTTCTAAACATATATTAAAAAACTAATATAGTTGCATATTTTTCAGATTTTTCTTTATATTTAAATGATTTTAAATATTTTTATTTTGTTAAAAGTGGATGTTAAAATTTATTGTTTTATGCGTCATTAATTCTTGCAGTATAATGTATGGAAATGAACCTGCCTTCAACAATAATATTGATGATACTTCTTAACAAATAATTATATGACTGATTCAAAACATATGTAAAAACGATTAACTCTTAAACAAACTTCCTGTTTTTTTTTTGTTTTTTTTCTGAGTGTACTTAAATATCCTAGTTTTTGACGGTTAAAACCTGCTAAAACACCGTTTAAACCAATATCACATCAAAAACTAGTAAACGGCTACAACCCAACCATGTGCAAATGTAATATTTGTTCCTTTTGGATATTCAGATAAATTAGATTTATCCAAATATTGAGAAAAAGAAAACTTGTATTTCGTATTATAAATATTGCAATAATGAAGACACTAATTAATCTTTCAGCAGAGCTGAAATTACGCTGCAAATTAATGAAATACAAAAGATGTGAATTATCACTTTACTAAACAGCGTACAACCATTAGAGCGAAAAAATGTCCAGACCAGGGATTCGATCCAGGATTCCTTGGTATAGCGCACCAAGTTCTTTACCAATTAAGCTATCCAGACGACATTGCACTTCATTAATTTACAGCATAATTTCAACTCTGATGAAAAATTCGTGTATAAATATTCACCGATACTGGGTTTAATTTGTCTCATGCATGCCAACGATGTTGTGCTCATGATTGACTTTCCATCTTGTACTGCGTGTTTGTAGCCTTGGCATATAAGAGTGAGAGAATTCTAGACGGGATGTCGTATGGATAGCTTTATTGGTAAAGCACTTGGTGCACTATATCAAGGGATCCGGGATCAAACCCCTGGTCTGGGCATTTTTTCACTCTAATGGTTGTTTGCTGTTTAGTAAAATTTTAATTCACATGCTTTGTATTACAATAATGATGACTTTTGACATATTTTTGAAAAATAAAGTTTTTTTAACATCACATAAAGTGAAAGTACATTTATTTAGCTTTTACATAAATTTTATTTTAAGGAAATGCTGGAAAAATATAAAAATATTACATACATTAACAACTCAATGACAGACGCTCCCAAATAGCAGACATGTGTATTTAGTGAAAAATGTTTCATACAGAAATAAAAATATTTACGTGTTTTTCTTCTGAAAATTGGGCACATCCAACTTGTGGAAAATTTTCGCGGTTCATATGTATTCGCTATCTAGAGGCTTAACTGTATTATTTATCAGAAACATATCAATAATATTGAAAACATCCTCTCTCCGATTACCTTCAATATAGAATGCAATAGTAGAGTTATACGACCAGTTTTATATTAGTTTCATTATTTAATTAAATATTTAACATAATTTCGGATATTTTTGTTACTTGAAAAAAGAAATGGTTAAAAGAATATTATGAAAATTGTATGAAAAAGGTGTTTTATGTCTCTTTAAAAAATTAGATATTTTTAAAAGTATGTCACTAGTATAATATATTTTAAACAATATCGTTTTTAACTCTGAAAAGCTTGCACTGTTTTGGCTTTTTTTTAAATTTCATTATAAGGATCTTTATTTCCAGATATAATTACGTTATCTGCATAAACCGCTGCTTTATGGTGTTTTGAAACGAAACGAAGGGGAAAAAATATTGACATTAAAGGAAAAAAAAATATTTATCAATTTTTTTTTTTCAAAAATAATACCTTTAAAGTTAAGCTATAGAAATTTAAGAACTAAAAGATCTTCTTAAAACACCATCAAAAACTTTTAGAAAGCAGCAGCAAGACAGAAATGAGAGATAAGGGAAAGGAACCAAGATGAAGAAACAGCCAATAGGAAAGGAGAAATCAGCAGCCAATAAGAAAACAGAAGACAACAGCCAATCACAGAAGAGTAAAATCAAAACAATAGAAAACAAAGTAGAAGGGGAATAGGGAAGAAAAAATAATAAAAAATAAATTAATTAATTAATTAATTAAATAAAAAAAATCATGAAAATAAAATAAAATAAAAATTATAATAAAATGAAAACACACAAATATATTAAAATATGGGAACAGATGAAAATTAAGAAATAAGTAAATAGAACATAAAATTATATATAAAAAACCGACTAATGTTAATTAATACAAAAATAAATTATATGATAGTACTGAAAAGGTTTTTGTACTAATTAATATTAGTCTGTTTTTTATATATGTTTTCATATTTTATTTATTTATCTCTTAATTATCATCTGTTCCCATATTTTAATATATTTGTGTGTGTTCATTTTATTATAAATTATATTTTATTATAATAAAATATAATAACATAACTTAAAGCATATAAACTTATAAAATATAATAACATAATAATTTTATTTTATTTTCATGATTTTTTTAAAAAATAATTTAATTTAATTCATTTTTTTATTATTTATTTATTTTTTCTTCCTTATTCCCCTTCTACTTTGTATTCTATTATTTTGATTTTACTCTTCTGTGATTGGCTGTTGTCTTCTGTTTTCCTATTGGCTGTTGATTTCTACTTTAACTACTATCGGTTGTTTCTTCAGCTTGGTTCATTTCCCTTATCTCTCATTTCAGTCTTGCTGCTGCTTTCATCGTAGAAGCGCGTCTTTTTTGCGCCTGACAAAGAAAGACTCAGATCTTTCGAAAGGCCTAGCGCATTGAAAAGTTTTTGACGGTGTTTTAAGAAGATCTTTTAGTTCTTACTGTTTCACACCAGTTTCAACTTATTTTCTTGTATAGAAATTTACACAATGGAATGTTTCAAACATTTCATAAAAAAGTGAAAAAAAAAACTTTTCCTCTTTAATATTTTGTGTATGTAATCTACAAAAAATATACTAGGTTTCCATGGTTAAAATGTTCAAAACATTAAAATACATAAAAACAGAGAAGTCAGAGAAATATTTTCATTTTTAATTCCATTTTGTTTACTATTAATACTGTCTTTATTTTTACCGAGTGCAAAATTGTTTAATTAAATTATTTCCAATGCACCTCAAAAAAATATTAATATTCATAAAAAGGTATCTTACAAAAAATACCTGAAGCATAACCAAGACGTGCACTATGTACTCTTTTAAGCATACTGCGTTTTTCGAGACATCTTTTTTCCCTTGTGTGTTTTTGATTGTTTTCTCTGCAATTTTACTTGATTCACGAATAATGATACTTTAAAAACATTTGAAGGGATTTATAATTACAGTAAATTTATAAATTATGGATTAAACTAAATCTTTGTTTTTAATATTGTATTTAATATTCTTTTTATTGTTTATTTTATTGAATATTGTATTTAATATTGTATTTAAACTAAAGAATAGAAAAAAGTGCAATAATAGGATACATAAGATATTTATAAGATTTTAGTTTTGTGGAAATGTATTTGTTCTCAAGGATTTCATGCAATCGGTAATTTCATAACAATTTCTTGCCCTCAAAATTATCAACATGAAAATGTTTGTCCTCTCTCTAAATATATAAAAGCTATAAAAAATACATTACCACCACAGCTAATAGAAAAAAAAGTTTCAAAATACGGATATATTTTATTTTTTTTTCTTCCTCTAATATAGGTAGTTTCATTGTTAGGGAATAAATATTTGCATAATCAGATTATCTTAAAAGTAACTGAAAACCATGTAACAAATAAATATTTGAAAAAGACCATTTCACATTAAAAATATCAACAAAGGAAAAAAAAAAACATTTTCGTTTTTTTCTGGTTTAAGTATACTCCGTTTAAAAAGAAGCTTTATTTCCTTTGTTTTCACTTTTTATATTTTTAATTATTCATATCCACTTACTTATTTTTATGTATCGGTTTTTATGTTAAATAAATTAAGTAAAATGTATAAAAATAAATCAGAAAAGTAAAAACAGAAATATCAAATATTTTATGCTTTCATGTCAAAATTAAAAAAAATAAACATGTAATAAATATGTTATTAATACTTCTCACTGAGATAATTTAAGAGAGAAAAAAAATTAATACATTCTTGCAAATAATATTTTCTTTAAAATATTATTTAACAGATAGTTTCTATACGATGTTAGTCTAGAATCACAGTATTATATTTTTGTGTTTTTACGTATAATTTAATAGTTACTGTTAATTATATTCAAAAGTTAAAGTCATTTTTAATTAATCACTTACTAATAGTACATAACTTCTTTAGTAAAGAAATATCGCAATTTAAAACTCGAAATTTTCAGATAAACTTTAAATAATTAAAGAATAATTATGTTTTCTTATTGGAGGTTTTTATAGAAGTATTTTTATTTTTATTATATACTAGGTTAATTGGCAATTACTAGAATGGTGTTTTTTATTCCCACAACATATCGTTAATTATTCTGGAGGCACGGCAGTGCCTCCGCCAAGTCGAGAAAGCAAAGCCGAAAGCATCCTTTTCTGGAAGCAACTCAGGGCAATTTTGACCCCCCATATCTCCACGCTGGATTATCCCAAAAATCTGAAACTTCGTTATTCTAGAGTATTTGGCACATAGGACCAAAATTTAAATTTCACGTTTCTTTCTTTTATAGTGCACACGATATATGAACTCAAAGTTTCGATTTTTTGCCACTCACTCACTTACTCATTGGTTGCCAAAAAGATAACGTACATCCCCTAGTCCTAGAAACTTGAAAATTGGGATAAAAGTAATCTGCCCATCTCTCTTATTATAACTTATGCTGCTACCGACGCCAGCTCGTCATTTTGAGCTGAGATATATGCACGTAAACATGACTTGTACGACTGATGCTCCCTCCAAATTCAAGTTACGTATAGTTATCCACTTTCTTCAAACAGAAGGGAATAGTGCAGAAGAAATTCACCGAGTTGCACTCCTTAATGACAACGTCCATTTTCACAGAGCAACTATAACCTAACAGCTGCTGGAACAGTTTAAATGGTATTTGTTTGGACACCCTCCGTATAGCTCCAGATTTTCACCAAGTGATTTCCCTGAATTAAAGAACTGGCTATAAGGTAAAAGCTTCCAGACGAATAAGATATCATGTATACGTAAACTCATTATAAAAACGTATAAATAAACATATTTGCAAATTTAGAATAATAATTGTTTTAAATAAATTCACAAAAAGGATGAAGTTTTTTTTGTTTGTTTGTTTGTTTTAGTACATTTTAGTTCTGTGTTTATGAACATAATCTGAATTTCAAGTAGAGGAAACATACTTATCCAACTGGTAATGTGTTCCCGAGAGCTTGAACTTCTTAAATTACGAAGTAACATATTGTTCAAAAAGAGGAAAAACTGCGAAAGAAACATAATAAAAAGCGATATAAAAATAGCTAAATAAAAATATTAACAATATTAAATAAAATAATAGTACCCCCCACCCCACCCAAAACAACAACAAAAAAAAAATATATATATATATATATATATACCGGGTGAACAAAAAGTTCGTTAAAAATTTTAAAATTCATAAAAAAAGGAAGAAATTATGCTAAAGAAGTGCGGTTTGCAAGAAAGAGCTGACAAGGTAGTCGGATTTTTTTTAGCAGCAAAAAATTTTTTTAGTTAAAAATATCACTGGGAGAGGGCGCTGGCGACCCAAAAAACAATGAACAGGACAACGGTATGCTCTATTAACAGTATCATAATTATTCTTGCAAAAAAAAAAGTTCAACATGACCTCCAGAACATTATACGGCTCAACTAAGGCGACTCACAATGTCCGTCACAGCTGAATGCAACAAGTCGGAATGAATTGCAGAAACCTCACGACAGATAGAATCTTTGAGTTCGGCCAACGTTAAAGGTGATGAACGGTACACAAGTGATTTCAAAAAGCACCACAACCAGAAGTCGACCGGAGTGAGGTCGGGTGATTAATTTGCATAATTCTGCTGAATCTCTCGCATGTTAGTGCCATCTACAGGGGATTTTTTAACTAAATTTTTTTTTGTTGCTAAAAACATCCGACTTCCTTGTGAACCATTTCTTGCAAACCGCACTTCTTTATCATAATTTCTCCCTTTTCTTATGAATTTTTAAAGTTTTAACGAACTTTTGGTTCACTCGGTATATATACTGTTTTATACACCTATTTAACATATTATTTAAAATCTTTTTTTTATTATTATTTAACTTTAGCAGATTTTTGGATCCACGTGTATTAAGTAATATTTTAATTTTTTTTAAAAGTCTGTCAATAAATTCTCCTATGCAGTAGGCTCTTAAAAGATTAGATGTTTTTATCGTCTTTTGATTTTTCTCCCAGATACTGCTTAAAAAATATAGAATAAAAATAGTAAGAAGAGACATTAAATAAGATTTTTTTCTTCTCACTGAGAAGAAAAATGTGTAAACCTGAAATAATAGCCATATAACTAAATTTCAAGTAATTCTATGAGACTAACTAATTAAGAAAAGAAAAAAAAAGTATACTTTTTTATAATGAATACTTAGAAAAAATCAAGCACTTTTATTGCATTTTATTAGACACAAAAATTTCAAAACATGACTTAGACAAGAAAAGTGACAGAATATATATATACATTTTATACACTGAACTATTTTAGAACTGTTTAGATGTTACGTAAAAATAAACAATTATTGCAAAAACATTTTTAACAAAAAGCATTAACCTACCCTTACGAAAAAAGCTTACTTGTTTTAAACGGTGTAATTTACAGGTATTAAAAATCAAACCGAAAGGTCAAAATCAAACCAATTTTATTTTTAGCACAATATTATATTATTTATATCAATATTTTATTTAAGAAGAAACTATCTGATATAACGGTTTTATTTTTCATGAAACGGAAAGAGAATATTACAGTGGATACAAATCTTATAAATTAAGAAATAATTTTAAGTAGCTCGAATAAAATAAATTATATGCTACTAGCAAGTTACGCCCACTACGCTGGTCAATTTCTTATAACGAACTTTTAATTTAACAAAATATTGACATTTCATAATTCACTTTTATATTTTAACAAAATAATAAGGCTACTATAATTTGTGACTCGTGCTATAGCCAATATACACGCCAGGACATGTCGCCCTTATCATTATCTTTTTACGCATGAAGGTTTCGCTATGGTACTCTATTGTGAAATTTGGTAATTTTTCAAATTCAATATTTTAAAAATGGCATAATCATTAGTTTTGAAATTTATATCAAGAAAAATACAATTTTTTACCTTTCAAACGCAGTTTGCCTAACAATTTTCTGTCAAATAATTTTCGAGCTCCTATTTTTTTTCAGTAACTTCAAATCTTTCATTTTCCGAGATTAATCTGTGGCAACAATTAGCGAAAAACCCAGTCGTCAGAAACGCATAGTTTTTTATTAAAGAGGCTGTTGGAGCAGGGATTTTTGCCACCATCACTTTTGAAATCGGTTCGGTAGTTCTAGAGATTCCATAGAAATTGTAATATAGAATGTTTTTAGAACACTTTTCGCTCATTTCACACTTTTAAATTTCGATTTTTTTAAATTTTGTTTTTAGAGAGCATTTACATCTTATAAGTAACTGCAATTCCGAATTTCATATTCCTAGCTCCTTCAGTATAAAAAAAATCGCAATTTTAGAACGTTTTTCGCTCCTGCACCCCACCTGGGATTAGTGACACCGACATAAAATATAGCCCATGTTGAAGCAGGGGTTGTCACCATCCATTTGCCACCATCACTTTTGAAATCGGTTCGGTAGTTCTAGAGGGTCCATAGAAATTGTAATTTAGAATGGTTTTAGAACGCTTTTCACTCGTTTCACCCTTTTAAATTTCGAATTTCTTTTTATTTTGTTTTTAGAGAGCATTTACATCTTATAAGTGACTACAACGCCAAATTTGAAATTTCTAGCTCATTCAGTATTAAAAAAATCGCAATTTTAGAACGTTTTTTGCTCCTGCACCCTCGGGAGTTAGTGACACCGACATAAAATATAGCCTATGTTAGAGCAGGGATTGTCACCATCAATTTGCCACCATCACTTTTAAATCGGTTCGGTAGTTCCAGAGATTCCATAGAAATTGTAATTTAGAATGATTTTAGAACGCTTTTCACTCATTTCACCCTTTTAAATTTCGAATTTTTTATTTTTTTATTTTTAGAGAGCATTTACATCTTATAAGTAACTACAATGCCAAATTTCAAATTTCTAGCTCTTTCAGTATAAACAAAATCGCAATTTTAGTACGTTTTTCGCTCCTGCACCCCCCCTGGAGATAGTGGCACCCACAAAAAGTATATCCTATGTTGGAGCAGGGGTTGTCACCATCCATTTGCCACCATCACTTTTGAAATCGGTTCGGTAGTTCCAGAGATTCCATAGAAATTGCAATTTAGAATGTTTTTAGAACCCTTTTCGCTTATTTCACCCTTTTAAATTTCGAATATTTTTTATTTTGTTCTTAGAGAGCATTTACACCTTATAAGTAACTACAACGCGAAATTTCAAATCGGTTCGGTAGTTCTAGAGATTCCATAGAAATTGTAATTTGGAATGTTTTTAGACCGCTTTTCGCTCATTTGACCCTTTTAAATTTCGAATATTTTTTATTTTGTTCTTAGAGAGCATTTACACCTTATAAGTAACTACAACGCCAAATTTCAAATCGGTTCGGTAGTTCTAAAGATTCCATAGAAACTGTAATTTACAATGTTTTTAGAACGCTTTTCGCTCATTTCACCCTTTTTAATTTCGAGTTTTTTTTTATTTTGTTCTTAGAGAGCATTTACATCGTATAAGTAACTACAACGCCAAAATTCAAATCGGTTCGGTAGTTCTAGAGATTCCATAGAAATTGTAATTTAGAATGTTTTTAGAACGCTTTTTGCTCATTTCACCCTTTTAAATTTCGAATTTTTTTTTTTTTTTTTGTTCTTAGAGAGCATTTACATCTTATAAGTAACTACAACGCCAAATTTCAAATCGGTTCTGTAGTTCTAGAGATTCCATAGAAATTGTAATTTAGAATGTTTTTAGACCGCTTTCCGCTCATTTCACCCTTTTAAATTTCGAATTTTTTTTTATTTTGTTCTTAGAGAGCATTTACATCTCATAAGTAACTGCAACGCCAAATTTCAAATCGGTTCGGTAGTTCTAGAGATTCCATAGAAATTGTAATTTAG
Organism: Maratus michaelseni; assembly: GCA_963931845.1. Taxonomy (NCBI): domain Eukaryota; kingdom Metazoa; phylum Arthropoda; class Arachnida; order Araneae; family Salticidae; genus Maratus; species Maratus michaelseni. The sequence goes on from OZ007596.1 coordinate 11,781,743, forward strand.
AATGTTTTTAGAACGCTTTTCGCTCATTTCACCCTTTTGAATTTCGAATATTTTTTTTATTTTGTTCTTAGAGAGCATTTACATCTTATAAGTAACTCCAACGCCAAAATTCAAATCGGTTCGGTAGTTCTAGAGATTCCATAGAAATTGTAATTTAGAATGTTTTTAGAACGCTTTTCTCTCATTTCACCCTTTTAAATTTCGAGTTTTTTTTTATTTTGTTCTTAGAGAGCATTTACATCTTATAAGTAACTACAACGCCAAAATTCAAATCGGTTCGGTAGTTCTAGAAATTCCATAGAAATTGTAATTTAGAATGTTTTTTGAACGCTTTTCGCTCATTTCACTCTTTTAAATTTCGATTTTTTTTTTGTTTTTAGAGAGCATTTACATCTTATAAGTAACTGCAACGCCAAATTTCAAATCGGTTCGGTAGTTCTAGAGATTCCATAGAAATTGTAATTTAGAATGTTTTAGAACGCTTTTCGCTCATTTCACCCTTTTAAATTTCGATTTTTTTTAATTTTGTTCTTAGAGAGCATTTACATCTTATAAGTAACTACAACGCCAAATTTCAAATCAATTCGGTAGTTCTAGAGATTCCGTAGAAATTGTGATTTAGAATGTTTAGAACGCTTTTCGCTCATTTCACCCTTTTAAATTTCGATTTTTTTTTTTCTTAGAGAGCATTTACATCTTATAATTAACTACAACGCCAAATTTCAAATCGGTTCGGTAGTTCTAGAGATTCCATAGAAATTGTAATTTAGAATGTTTTTAGAACGCTTTTCGCTCATTTCACCCTTTTAAATTTCGAATTTTTTTTTTCTTAGAGAGCATTTAGATCTTATAAGTAAATACAACGCCAAATTTCAAATCGATTCGGTAGTTCTAGAGATTCCATAGAAATTGTATTTTATAATGTCTTTAAAACGCTTTTCGCTCATTTCACCCTTTTAAATTTCGATTTTTTTTATTTTGTTCTTAGAGAGCATTTACATCTTATAAGTAACTACAACGCCAAATTTCAAATCGGTTCGGTAGTTCTAGAGATTCCACAGAAATTGTAATTTAGAATGTTTTTAGAACGCTTTTCACTGATTTCACCCTTTTAAATTTCGATTTTCTTTTTGTTGTTCTTAGAGAGCATTTACATCTTATAAGTAACTACAACGCCAAATTTCAAATCTGTTCGATAGTTCTAGAGATTCCATAGAAATTGTAATTTAGAATGTTTTTAGACCGCTTTTCGCTCATTTCACCCTTTTAAATTTCGATTTTTTTTTGTTCTTAGAGAGCATTTACATCTTATAAGTAACTACAACGCCAAAATTCAAATTGGTTCGGTAGTTCTAGAGATTCTATAGAAATTGCAATTTAGAATGTTTTTAGAACGCTTTTCGCTCATTTCACTCTTTTAAATTTCGAATTTTTTTAAAATTTTGTTCTTAGAGAGCATTTACATCTTATAAGTAACTACAACGCCAAATTTCAAATCGGTTCGGTAGTTCTAGAGATTCCATAGAAATTGTAATTTAGAATGTTTTTAGAATGCTTTTCGCTCATTTCACCCTTTTAAATTTCTATTTTTTTTTATTTTGTTCTTTGAGAGTATTTACATCTTATAAGAAACTACAACGCTAAATTTTAAATTTCTAGCTGCTTCAGTATAGAAAAGATCGCAATTTTAGAACGTTTTTCGCTCCTGCACTCCCCTGGGGTAGTGGCACCGACATAAAATATAGCCTATGTTGGAGCAGGGGTTGTCACCATCAATTTGCCACCATCACTTTCGAAATCGGTTTGGTAGTTCCAGAGATTACCCCCTACAAACAAACAAACAATCTTTACTCCTTTATAATATTAGTATAGCTATATAAATTCGCCTTTCAAATGCAAATAATTTAATCTCTAATTTATTAAACAACAAATATGGTAAACGGGAAAAATTGGGATTGTGGTATTTAGGTTCTAAGGTTTTTATTTTCCCTTTTTTATATTGCTAATTTCTTATTTCAGAAATAGTAACACTTGTAAGTGAGTATGTTTGCCATGAACGAAGATGGTAGTGGTATATAACTAAGAAACAATACACAATTATCCCGTGTCCGTATACACCCTTCACACTACCACCCCAGTTTACTCTATATTACTATTTTATGAAAAATTAGAAAGTATTATATTTAAAAATATGTTCTGAAGTATATTTAAGTAATAAAACTTCTTTTAAGATGTTTAATTTTTTTTTGTTTCTGAAAAATTAATTCAAATTCTTCTTTGATATTTAAAGTGCTAATTGTTATTATAAACGTAATGAAAATGAAAATTTTTCTCTTCCTATAATATGATTAATTAAAAATGTTAGTAATTAATATTATTTTTTTCTGGAATTTTCAGTAGTCTTTAGTAGTTTTTTTTAAACAAAACTGTTGATTAAAGCATGGAGAAGCATTTAATTTGAGATTATATTATCTTTGTAATGATTTGTTTAACAATGTTGGAAAAATAAACAGTAGAAAAAATCTTTTTAAAACAGAACATAAAATAATAGATATTATCGGATTTGTAGTTATATGAAAAGTAATTGCTTTATAGGTATGATGAGAAAAAAATCGCACAAAAAAATATAAGAGGTTTCTAAAGAAATCTTTTCACTTATCATTATAAACGTTTAGAGAGATAAATTATTTTATCGTCATAATTTTTTTCTGAATACATTCTATGCAAAGGTATGTTACCACGAGATTTAATAAAAAATAATAAAAAAATATTTCTTAAATGAAAAATATATTTGTGAGACATATTTCACTTGCTTTAAAAATGTTTTATTTTAATTGATAAAAAAAATATTTAATCGGATTATTTTGAAAGTAATTCAACATTATAGAAAAACATAATGGTGGGTAATAAGCAGTTCCACATAAAAAACATCATCCATAGAACAAAAGATTTATTTCATTGCTTTTATTTGATATGCTTTATGTATAATGAGATTAGAAAGATTTTTTTTTTTTTGCCTAGTTTTCTTTTTCTGTTTCCTTATATATTTTCATTTTTTCTCAAATCCATTTCTAATCTTTTGGGGTATTAAAATTTGTTTATGAAATATTTTAAGAAATAATTTGCAAACAAACATGTATAAGACATAAAATGTACCCTTAAACAATATATTATACTTACTTACTCTGTAAATATCGGTAAAAAAAAAATAAAGCATCCTATACTTTTTACTCACCATCCGATAGAAAATTTTGGTTCCGTTCACTTTATCTTTCTAAAAAAAGGCTTCAGGGATCGTGTCCATAAATAGATAGCATGAAACTCAGGAGTTTTCAATACAAATATCCAATTTACATCATATTTGAATGTTTTAGAAATTTTTATTCTAGTATACCAAACGAAAAGTCATCCAGCAATGCAGTTTAGAAATTATACAGATTTAAAGTGTTCAACTCCGAATTAAATTCATTTTTAACACTTTCTAACATAATTGAAAAGTGTTTATGAATTCGGTTTGTCTGCTTGTCTGTCTCTTGTCTGCCGTCTGCCTTTCTAACTGTCCATTCTCTAACTCGCGTAAATACGTTCGTATTAATATGCAATTGACATACTTTATTGAGGTTTACTACGGCATGTTGAAAATGAAGTGTGTAGCACATTTATTATTTTTTACAGGGACATTCAAAAGAATTACGTTACATTATGGTCTATGGAGAAAAATCCCTTGCAGTTTATTTTAATAATGCTTCACTATTTCAAATATATTGAAATTGGTATAGATCACCAAGGTGCATTAGAAGAGGAATACTATAGAATATGGTGTGCATAGCTCTTATAGTTTCTTTACAGGGACACTCAAAATTATTACATTACATTACGGTATAATGGAGAAAAATCGTTTGCAGTTTATTTTAATAATGTTTGACTATTTAAAGCACATTGAAATTGGTATATATCACTAAGGTGCATTAGAAGAGGCTTACTATAGAATACTATGTGCATAGCATTCATCGTACATTTACGGGGACACACAAAAGAATTCGGTACTGTCCGTTAACAATAATTGCTGAAAGTGCGTTTTCAGTTCCAGAAAGCTGTTATTGTTATTTGGAAATATTTAGTTTTCATAATGTATTTGTCCGAGAAACAAACAATAAATAGTATCATATTGCGAGGATGTAGCGATAAAAAAAATCTTACGAAGCAGCTGCACACTTATCTATACTAATATTCTAAAGTAGTAAAGATTGTTTTTTTGTTTGTTTGTTTGTTTGTTTGTAGGGGGTAATCTCTGAAACTAATGAAGCGATTTCAAAAGTGATGGTGGCAAATTTATGGTGACAATCCCTGCTCCAACATAGGCTATGTTTTATGTCGGTGCCACTACCTCCAGGGGGGTGCAAAAGAGAAAAACGTTCAAAATTTTCGATTTTTTTTATACTGGAGGAGCTAGGAACATGAAATTTGGCATGGTAGTTACTTATAAGATGTAAATGCTCTGTAAGAACAAATTCTAATAAAATTCGAAATTTAAAAGGGTGAGATGAGCAAAAAGCGTTCTAAAAACATTCTAACTTACAATTTCTATGGAATATCTGAAAATACAAAACCGTTTTTAAAAGTGATGGTGGCAAATTGATGGTGACAGTCCCTGCTTTAACATAGGCTATATTTTATGTCGGTGCCACTAACCCAGGGGGGTTCAGGAGCGAAAAACGTTCTAAAATTTCGATTTTTTTTTTTATACTAAAGGAGCTAGTAACATGAAATTTGGCATGGGAGTTACTTATAAGATGTAAAAGCTCTCTAAGAACAAATCCTCATAAAATTCGAAATTTAAAAGGGTGAGATGAGCTAAAAGCGTTCTAAAAACATTCTAAATTATAATTTCTATGGAATATCTGGAACTACAGAACCGTTTTCAAAAGTGGTGGTGGCAAATTGATGGTGACAGTCCCTGCTCCAACACAGGCTATATTATATGTCGGTGCCACTACACCCAGGGGGGTGCAGGAGCTAAAAACGTTCTAAAATTTCAATTTTTTTATACTGAAGGAGGTAGAAATTTGAAATTTGGCATGGTAGTTATTTATGAGATGTAAATACTCTCTAAGAACAAATTCTAAAAATGTTCGAAATTTAAAAGCGTGAGATCAGCGAAAAGACTCTATGACTCTATTGAAGAACTCCAAGAGGCTATTTAGAAAGCATGGTACTCTTTCCCACCGGAAACCCTAAAAAAACTAATAATTTCGATGGACGCATGTTTATTGGAACTTATCCGAAATTACGGAAAAATAATTTCTAAGTTAAAGTTCTGTAGAATTTATAAATCTGATTGTTTTTGACATTGTGAATAAGCTTTTGAGACAGTTTATTTTGAACATTTTTTTTTTATTATTTTTTTTTACAATTATGTAATTTGTTTTTTTCTACTTTTGATATCATTTATATAAATAATGTTGCGAAATCTGCAAATAAAAAAATGTTATTCATTCTAACTTTTTATAATTCTTTGAAAATCGACATTTTATGCTTATGCTTAAACTTTTGAGACAGACCTTAACTGCTCGCCTCATCCTACGGGAAGAAAGAGGGCATGGGCAGGTCTTATGGGGGCAGTTTCCGAGGCACTCAACCATGGAGAAATTTAGCAGTACCTGTGGCTCGCGTTCCAGGCTCGCTGGTTAAGGGGAGCTGGCACGCACCCTGTGAAAAAAGAAGTCGGGCCTAGTTCTGAATATATCGTGGGCGAGTCTGTATGCTTTAATGCTATCGCTGAAAAAGCGAAGATTTCAAAATTCCTTAGTTTGCAACTGCTAGAATACTTTGGTGAATCCTAGAAAAAAGAGCCATCGGCTGAAGAGAAGGTCATTAGTCAGAGACTATTCAAGACAGTGAAGGTGGTGATCGAAAACGATTTTTCCCGGGCGCTTGATATTCTGTATGCAGCATCGACGAAATTGAGCTGATAAGTAATTTGGAAATAAATACAGTCCCTCCTTTTGAATATGAAGAACCTGCGAAAAGAAAGCAGACAGTAAGTGAAGGAGTATCCGTAAAAGTAATGACGAAAGCAGTAGAAAAATAGAGGAAGGCAACGAAAAATAAAGTACAGCTGTGCAACATACCGTGCAAATGTGTATTAACGCCGCTCGAAAATTTATGGGACCTTTACTACTTGTAACACAGGAATGTCAGAATGGAAATTTGGTCCCAAAGTTATGGAAAACGTTCATTGAAAATCATCATCAAATTTGCTTTTTACATGCTCCAAGCCAGGAAAGAGGACAAAACAAATAACTGCGGCATACTTCTGTAAACAAAAAGAATCGATCTGTGATCTGGAATCCATCATGATGCTGAATAGTTGGAGTGACAAAATATTCAAAAACTCTTTAGAGTGTTTGTGGAGATGTCGACATGACGACTAGAGAAAGCATAATAAAATTGGATAAGTTGGCTTATAACAAATTCTCCTCGCCCACTTTCGATGATATACGTCGGTATGTCTTTCAAAAGGCTTTAATTAGAGACACGGATACCGTCTTTCGATCAGTTAAACAATCATGCGAGTTGTAATTTTCCAACTGGACGAAAAATGTCCGGGCCAGGATTCGAACCTGGGATCTCATGGCTGTAGCTGCCACGCTTTACCAAATGAGCTATCCCGGTTGAATCTGGAGGGCATAATTCATCCTGTTAACCTTATTGATCATAGCATCTGGTCTGATATTTTAATTAGCTCAACAGAATAGATCGCAGGTAATGGAACTCGAGTAAACGCTGGATACGTGATTACACTAGAAAAATTTAAACACAATTATTCAAATTGGTAAAGAAATCTTATGATTTCTTTGCCAATTTGAATAATTGTGTTAAAATTAATCTAGTGTAAACAAGCATGCTTTAAGTTAACTAATAACACCTGTTACAACTGCGAAACAACCCATTTCATTGTGTGTATCTGGTGTTGAAAACACTCGTGCTTCAGCCATTTCTATTCAGAAAGGCACTACAATCCGTGAAGTTAATTTTTCCACCAACTGTTTTCTCTGTAATCCATCAACTCTCTTTTCTACCACACAGAGTGTCTTTCCTGCATAGCTAGAGACCTGAAGAAATGTATAAATGACAGAAATACATCGGACTATAACTCTTCACCCGTTGCACTCGGATGGTGGTTGTAAACATTTCCTTGACCATGGTAAGAAGTTCCCAAGAACATCACTCTCGGCAGAATCCCGATCTGGCAGTTGGGGAACTTTGCTTATAAGAGTGCCACAACTGCTCTATGATTGAAAGTCATTTTTTCAGTAAAACATCTATACAGTCCTGCATATTGAACAGTACAGTTTGTTTAATCTGTAACTCTCACTGTTGCATTGGGATATCAGTGTGACTGGTAGTCGAAACAATGTACATTTCGACGAGTATCTATTGCTAAAATTCAGAACTGTTTTTTCTTATGCCTTACCATTTCTCTCTTGTAAATTCATGTCATTGTAACAAGTAGTTCTTTTTTTACAGCTTTTTGAATGTTGAACTTTAATTTTACTTACACTGTACATCGAATCCAAAGAGGCAAGGTGACTCACGTTAATGAAACATCCCAAAAAAACAGAAAGCTACTGTGTCCACGTCATTTATCTGGGGTTGCGTGGAACGTAGTGCATATTCATTTACAATTTAAGTAGTGCTTCATTTCCTTCCTGCGATAGTGGGAGAGAATATTACATTTTTCATTTATTTTTTATTTTTTACTAATTAAAATCTTATATTAATTAAAAAATTTATTAAAATCTTAAATTAAAATCTTATATTCATTGAAAAATATAATTTCATGCTCGTAAAAAGATTCTAACTGCATTTTACTTGATTACAGCGCCAGCTACGATGATCCGAAGAAAATGTTAAATACTCTAAAACGTGTAAATCCATTGGAAACCTGAAGTCGACAAAAAATTTGATTACAATATTGTCTTCTATTATAGATGAATATGATAGTAAAAATAAACAACTTTTTCCACAAAGGACAATTTAGCAAGCAGAATATTTAAATAAATAAGATATGATGATCAAAAATTTTCATACAGTGTTTTCAAAGGCGTTGGTAAAAAATAAATAAGATATGATGATTTGAATATTTTTTATGACATAGTATCTCAAATATAAATGACTTAAAAATAAATAACAATATAAAATGTAAATATTGTGACTGCATGGGTGTATTAACAGAGGGGGGGTTGGGGTATAAAGCAATTTCTATGCCTGTTTCACAGCTTAATTTCTTATAAAGAGATATAGCGAACAGTATATAGAGAACAGTACATTTATAGAACACCACATATGCAACTATTTCCAAATAACCCTGCTGCAGAAATTAAAATGCATGAATTTAAAACAAATCCATAAGAATACATTTTTTTGTTATACATGAAATGATAATAGTTTAAAATATACTTAAAGGAGATACGTATATAAACTATTACAAAAATATATTCGTAACAGCGAATTTTCATTTACTTCATAAGATGAAATATTTTAAAAAAACTATATACCGGATGAACCAAAAGTTCGTTAAAACTTTCAAAAATCATAAAAAAGGAAGACATTATGATGAAGAAGTATAGTTTGAAAGAAAGGGCTCACAAGGCAGTCGAATGTTTTTTAGAGGCAAAAACATTTTTAGTTAAAAAGTCACCTGTAGATGGCACTAACATGCGAGAGATTCAGCAGAATTATGCAAATTAATCTGCAATAAAAGACCGGGATACAGGAAGATTTCTCATTCGCTTTCAGAATGTTATCATTAAAAGAACGAGTGTTCCATGGAGATTCTATCTGTCGTGAGGTTTCTGCAATTCATTCCGACATGTTGCATTCAGCGGTAACGGGCGTTGTGAGTCGTCATAGTTGTGTCGTCCAATGTTCTGGAGGTCATGTTGAGCAATTTTTATAACAAGAATAAATAGATTGAGCGTACTGTTCTCCTGTTTATTGTGTTTCGAGTAGTCAGCGCCCTCTATGAGTAACATTTTTAACTATTTTTTTTGTTTTGTTGCTAAAAAATTCCAACTACCTTGTGAGTCCTTTCTTGCAAACAGCACTTCTTTATCGTAATTCCTCTCCTTTTTATGAATTTTTAAAGTTTTAACGAACTTTTACTTTACCCGATATACAAATATTCATTAGTAGAAATAATACCGGTAAGAAAAATACTAAGCTGCAATATTTTATACTATATTTATTGTTTTCCACAAAATGTTATTTTTTTTCTATCCCTTTATCTTATTTGGTTAACCACGTGTATTCTGCAAGACTTTAATGTAATAAAAAAATAATAATAACAATAATAACTTGTCACTATCAGCAAGAAATATGTTTTTTTTTTGTATTATTATTACTTTTTTAAACTTTCAATATCTTAATAATTCTCACGTGATACTTTTTTATACATATAGCTAAAAAATACTTCATAAAAAATGTAAGCAGAACTTTAAAAAGAAAATTGTAGTTTGACTTCACTAGCATGGAACATCGGCAAACATGTATGAAAATTCCTATAATTAAATTCAAGATATTTCATAAGTTTATGCATAGAAGGAAAAAGAAATACGTGGCTTATTTCTTTTACCGAAAAGTATGTATAGTGTAGAGGAAAAGAAATAAATTGATTCCATTAAAACGAAAAGAAATTTTGAAAGCATGACTTAAGAAAGAAAAAAAAATACAGAATCAAATACTTGAGTATTTTTATTAAGAAAAACTTTTTTTAAAGAGTTTTTATTTATAGAAATATTTAAAAAAAATTTAAGCTACGTAAAAATATGTCATGATACTAATTTTTTTTTTCGAAGTAACATTAGTCGTTTGAAAAAAGCATACTTGTTTTAAATAGTTTGTGTTGCATGAGATAAAATTTACATCAAAAGGTTTTTTAAGTGCTCTTAACCTTCATTATTTTTTTTATGAATATTTATATAATTGAACACACACACTCACACACACATATATATATATATATATATATTCATTTTATTTTATTCAAATTGAAAAAAAAGAATAGCGATCACAACTTTTTTATATTTTTCGTGGAAAGAAATATGTTGTAAAATTAATAATTAAATATATATTTTTTTTTCTTTTCATTATATTTAATGCAAATTGAAAAAGGAAAAAAATACCGATCACCACTTTCTTAAATCTTTCTTGGAAATAAAAATTAATTTCTATTGTAATTACGAATAAGTAATTAAAACAGAAAAATGTAATATATCTATCTATATAACCTTTAAAAAGTTGTCATTCCATCATTATTATCACTAAATTTAAATTAGGTAACAATCTATCTTGGCCACACTCAACCAGAGGCCCGGCGACCTTTTTTGTGCGGCCCGAGACACATAATCATTTATCCCTATTTATAAAATTAATTGAGACAATTTCCTGTTATTTATAATTACTAATTTAAAATTACCTTAAAATATCTTAAATGACGTTTGCTTAGTCCAAGTTCTTTTACATGTAGTTTTACTTGTGCTATAGTAGTGTATAAATTTCATAATCCAGAACAGTAAACAAACATTATTCGAAATTAATTTAATTTGCACTCTACATGTCTACATTAAAAACAAAAAGATTTTGCACTGAGAAAAAAACTGATTTATGAGAAAAAATCCCTTGATATATATATATATATTTTTTTTTTTTTTTGAAAATTTGGAATTGCTGCATTGTTGTTACGTTTTATACTTATAATATAACTTATAAGGCTTATTAGGGTTAAATATTTGTCGCTGAAAAAATTGGCAGCAGAAAGTTTTATACTCCTATTTAAAAACAAAAATCTTCGCGGTATATGCAATAGAAATTTATAATTTTTCACATTATTATACAAGTGTGTTTCGGCCCGCCAAATGTCGCAAATATATGTACGCGGCCCGCGAGAAAAAAGGGTTGACTACGGCTGATCTATACTAATAAAGATGCAAAAAAAATTTTATATAAGCACTATATTATTAAAAAAAACAATTTTCAACAATAATCAGTAATTGTAGTTCAATAGGTAGCTTTATACTTTTTAGGTAGCTTTCAATACAAAAAAGTATAAAGCTACCTATTGCAGCCGTTCGGAGGAAAGCAGTTCCGGAAAATTTCGATATATTTTCACCGATCATGACCCCCAGACCCCAAAACCACCCTTCGTTCAAATGTTGATTTATATATATATATATATATATATATATATACTATATCCACATATATATCTGACCTATGTCATACGATAACGCTCGTATTTATGAGTCGATTTTGATGAAACTAATTGTGTGTATTAAGGTCACTAATGTCTCGACCGAGTTCGTTGGCCAGCTTGGTACGCCATTTTGTTTCAAGATGGCGGCTATTTAAAAATTTAAAACTAAAATAAATATACAAAAAAGTTAAAAAATTCCAATTTATTTTTTAATTTAGTGTTAGGCCTTGATACGAGGAATCCAGAGCATTTTTTGGTTTACCTCTATTTTAAAAAATGGCTGAGATAGAGCAGTTTGAAATTCTAGGGTGGCTGACATTTTGAAACAAAACAGCACATTAACGCTATTACTCGCAAATTATTTTCTTTCATTGTTGTAATAATTTTCCCATTCATACACATAAAACTATATATTCATATCCGTTAGCGCCAAATTCTCGCCAAAATTGGCGACATTTGGCGAAATATCGCCAAATTTGGCGACCTAAATAAGTCTTTATAGATGTAGCCAATTTGGCTATTGCTCAATAATTTGGCAAATTTCCTATTCAAATTCAGTATTAACGAATCTTTTGTAAACGTTTCTTTGCATTTTAACTTGCTGTTTTCGTGTGACATTAGCTAAAATTTTAAAACGAAGATATAGGAAAGCTACCTTTTCCTCCCGGTACAGGCCGGAAGGACTTTTTGTATTGAAATCTACTTAATAAGCTTATTTAACTATGTTTACACAATTCTAATATAATTTAACCAGTGAACCCGTGTAAGGATTTCGCACTGCAGTCTAATATTTTGTTTTTTTTAAATATCTAATTTTCTTCTGAAGCAAGTATAAAAAAAGATAAATTAAGCGTAACAATATCGGCAAATAACACGAGACAAGCCAGAATATCATCTGTTCTATTCCATCAAATTTACAGTAAAAACGTATCTAAGATATCAAAAGGCACGCGCGAGAAAAAAAAAAATATATTAACAATCGTATTTTAACTGCCTTAGAAGATGACGGAATCCACTTCTTGAAAATCATCGAACAAAGCAAAATAAGTTGAAAGAATTTAAAATACATTATGTGTGTGTCTGTGTGTCTATGTGTGTATATATGCAAATTTTATCTAAAAAACGGTTCTAAGGATTTTGACTATATTTTGTATCCTACCGTTTTCTGGCACAAGAAGACCATTGGGCTAGGTCATATTTTCAAGAACATTCGATTAATTCGTGATTTTGGGACACTATGGGTCAGAGACAAGCTAATTTTATCTAAAAACGGCACTATCGAATTTGTTTAAATTTTGTATCCAACCGTTTTCAGGCATGAGAAGACTATTGGAATAGGTCACATGTCGAGAAAATTGGATTAGTTGGTCATTTTTAGAACACAACGGGCCAAGCTAATTTTATCTAAAAAGCGGCTCTAATGATTTTCACTAAATTTTATGACCAACCGTTTTTTGGATTACCAGAAAACCGTTGGAATATGTCACATGTTCGAGAAAATTTTATTAGTGGGGCATTTTTGGGTCACTCCGGGTCCAGCTGATTTTATCTAAAAAACGCTCTAATGATTTTGGCTAAATTTTGTATCCGAATCTTTTGGAGTATGAGAAGACCATTGGGCTAAAAAGAGGTCAAAAAGTAATTAAGTTGTTGAACAGTTGGCAGTAAACAAAGTTGCAATCTTGGCAACATTTTATTATATTTAGCGTCATTGGCGAGATTAGGCGAGAACTTTAACTTTCAAGATTACCAATAAAAAACACATGTCTGGCACTAAATGAAAGAATGTTGCCAAGTTTCCGACTTGTCGTCAAATTTTGACGGAATTTGGCGTACAAATTTGCTTTTAGAATGTAAATGAATTTTCTAGAAATTTACAGTAGGATCTGCGATATTAGAATCAACCAGCTTAGAACGTTCTCGAAAACAGAATTCAACCAATCAGGGTACATTGAATAGATTGTTTTATGTTGTACAGATAATTTATTGTTGTATTGAGTTGAACAGAAAGTTAATATTATCCGAGCATAGTTCGGTCTTCCCCTCTGGTGTTAATTTAATATAACAAATAATACCTTTTATTGTACACGTGAAATATAATTGCTTAGATCGATCTATGGTGTATTTTTCTTCTAAACATTTCAATTTCAACTTTGCTTTTTAGCCATAAATATAAAATAAACCCGTGCGGGAAAATTCTACTTTATATTTTTTGTTCCATTTATTATTATTATTTTAAATTATTGTTGAGCGTCATCATGTTTCAAAAGTGAGTATGAACAGACTTCTATGTGCTCATTTTTGAGTATTCCCATGTTTCAAAAAAGAGTTTGAACTGATTCTAATCATTTTTGATTATGTCCATGTTTCAAAATTTAGTATGAACTGACGTCTATGTGCTGCGTTTTGAGTATGTCCATGTTTCAATATTCTGAGAATTTCTGGTATTTCAGAATTGAAAGCATATTTGAAACAAAAATTTCATAACAAAATGAAAACATCGATATATTCAGATTTGAAAGTGTAATTTTTCTCAGTGTAGGAGAGAATTTTTTGATTAATTTTTTAAAGCAATTTCGGAAACATGGCCTACAATATAAGGCGTAATATCAAATGTTTTATTATTTTGAAGTATTGTAATATATATATATATATATATATATATATATATATATATATGAATCATCCATATATATTTGTTATGAAACAATGTCATGAATTCTTTTTAATATAAAATATTATATTATTCAATGCTATGGTATTTGTTTTTAAATCTTTATTATATGTTGCGAGCTACATGAGTTTTTTCCTACTGCCTTGGCGAAATTGACAGCAACTTTGGCATAATCATAATTGTAGAGGCTGCTATAACAAAAAAGTCGAAAACATAAATGTAGTAACATATATATACAATTAAGTTATTGTAAAAGGAAAACGTATTGATTTATTTTCTATAATTGATGTGAAATAAAATTTGATGTGTTAAAAATTTTGCGAAACAGTAGAAGTTAAATATAATTTTTAAAGGGTAAAGACAGATATATAACAAAATATTATTTTAAGTTTTAACCCTTGGACAACCAGACATTTTATTCAGGTTTTATAAAAATAATTGACACAGAATTTTAATTAAAACACTTTAATTTATTTATTTAACTTATTTCTTTTTTAACATATATTTTATGAAAAAATGTTTTGTTCGATTCGAAATTTATTGATTTTTTCGCAGTCAACTGCTGCTGGTAGCTCTTGTGTTAAATTATTACAGGAAAAGCAAATTATTTTGCCACAGGTAGCTACTAATTATTTGTAAACAATGTATAGTGATTGTCATTTATAAATTAAAAATCCGACATTATTACAAATAAAATATTATTAAGGTTTTAAAATTTTAACTTACACATAAAGGCATGTTATGAGATTTGAACGGAGACAAGTTATTTGAAACGACAGTTTAATATCTGTTCTATAACTTACTGAGCTAAATCATAATGAATGTAATTCGAAATGTATTATATATATATATATATATATATATATACAGTATGCCCACTAAAGTCCCTTGCCACCCTCTTAACTTCGGAACGGCTGCTGCTATATTCATAAAAGTGGTGTCTAGATATACTAAAGTAGGCACGCGCTACTGAATGAAATCGCCTACGGCGCCACCTGGTGGAAAACTGCGGAGTTAGCATTCCTATCTCGAAAACGGAAAGAGATAGGGAAAAAAGGTGATTTACAAAGGTGATGGTAGAGCATCATCGATTTAGTACAAAAAGACACCTCGTGGACATTAATGCAAATAATAGAACGGTTAAAACGCGCATTTATTTTCTGTGATTTCCTACACTGCGACGTGAAAAAACGATCTAAGAAAGAAAAAAAAACTAGTTGAAACAATATACCTTTATTTTAGTTCTTAAAACTTCTCACCGTCGTCAGCTGTAATGCACATTTGGATCCTTGTTTGAATTTCACGGTGCAAACGTTGGAGCATAGAGGGTGGCACGTTGGCACAAGCATCCGGTATGCGTCGTTTTGATTGGGAATCACAAGGAATACCACTGTGCCATATTGCAGTGTCGTCTTTTGTCCAAAAGATAATTATTCCTCCTTTCGTTCAAGCTTCGTGACGTCACAGTGCAGGAAATCACGAAAAATCAAATGCGCCTTTTAACCGTTCTATTCTTCGCATTAATGTTCACAAGGTGTCTTTTCGTACTAAATCCCTGATGCTTTACAACTTTGTAAATCACTATTTCAACCTATCTCTTTCTGTTTTCGAGATAGGAATGCTAACTTCACAGTTTTCCACAAGGTAGCGCCGTAGGTGGTTTCATTCAACAGCGCATGGTTACTTTACTATACCTAGACACCACTTTTTTTTAATATAGCAACAGCCATTCCGAAGTTAAAAGGGCGGCAAGGGACTTTAGTGAGCATACTGTATATATATATATATATGTGTGTGTGTGTGTGTGTGTGTAATTCTGTGTCGTAAAACTATTTGTAAATAATATATTTGTCTTTAATGGCTCGAAATTCTGAGAGAAAAAAAAAAGCATTTAAAAATGGCACATATCAAGCATTCCAAAAATACAGATTTCGATGATATTTTTAATTATTTGAGATAACATGCAATTATGAAAGTATATTAAATAATATTTGGTTAAAACTTTACGCGGTCTCAAAAATTAAAAATTAAAATGTAAAAAAAAATACTTAACACTTTGCCTGTGACGCCCGAACTCAGTTTGAGCATCGCAAATGCGCCAATTTTGGAATGCCCGAGCTGAGTTCGTGCAAGTGAAAATCTTTGTTTCAATTCCGTGAAACCCAAACTCAGTTTGTCTAATGCTTAAAAACAATGCAAAGAAACTTTTAACTTGCGAAAAGTTTATATACCTGCCTGTAAAATATAATGTGGTTTGAATGAAATTTGGAAAGAACTGCAAAATTACAAAAATCCGACAAATTTTGCGAAACTACCGAACTTTACGCGCGAAACTATCGCCATCTATTGGGAGTTTTCCTCAGAGTTTGTTCTTCAAATTTGCGCATAGTCACATTTTCTTATGATAAAATTGCTGGTGTAAACTTTTATGAAAATTCTTAATAGAGAGAAAATTCGTTTTTTAATACAATATATCGCATCACACTCAAATATTTTGGCCTATAAGGCAACAGATGATCATATCCGTGTGCAAAATATGTCTTTCCTTACTTCACTGATGTTGCTATATTTCATTTTTGGTTTATTTCTGCTATCGTTTTGGAGATAGACTCCTAATTCGTCATGTAGCGATCACACCGTTTACTATACATATATACTATACACCACATACATTGTAAGTACGCAATACGTCTATATATGAATACAGTAAATAGCGGAAAAAAGTAATGTGAAGTTTTTGAAACAACTCCTGAAAGTAAATCTGAAATGACAACCACAATTGTAATATAAGAAATACAGAAAATATATATACGTCGAATGTTTCTTGCGCAAGATAAAAACTGAAAAAGAAGAATGCGGAAAGAAAGTTTTTTTTTTTTTTTTTTTTTTTCTTTGGCCTTATATAACATTTGTTATTGTAAAAAAGCCTGTTATATATATATATTTTTTTTTTTGGAAAAAAACTTTTTGAAATTAGTAATTACTTAAGCAAAGATGTTTACATAAACAAAGGATACCAAAAAATTAACTTACTCGATAAGATTTTATTTTATTCGCAAGACAATATAAAAATAAATTATTTGATTGTATATAATTTTTGAATGAAGCAGATGTTTTAAGAAAATTATCCGAAAGGAATTAGAATTTGATCTTATTCTAACGTTAAAATAATAATTGAAAAATAATCAGAATAAATTCTGAATCCATCTTTGAGTGACAAAAATCACAATTACTGTCAGAAATGAGACAGAAATAACGTTTCAAATTATATTTGGCCAAAGGGTGTGTTGAGCATTTCCAATGGAAGTTCTAACAAGGTAGACTAACTAGGTAGTGTTCCCTAGGAGCACTTTTTGGTCTTACTTGTAAATGCAAAGATATTTTTGAATTTTTTTTCAATAATTAGTACTTGGCCTTGGAGATTTAAAGCTAGTGTATATTAATAGAGTCAAATGTATAGACATACACAATCACAATTTATGTTATTATTACCACCCCGGTGCTAGTATGACTTATTCCTAAGGTAACTATGTAACCAAAAATAATATTACCGCAAAGGCATATCTCGTTTTTGAAAAAAGTTTTAACCAGGTATAACTTAGGATTATTTTAGGTAAAAATTAGATATTTAGGCAAATATATTTATGAAAAGGGATTTAATAATTAATACTTGGCTTTGAAGATATAAAAGCTAGTGCACATTAAAAGAATTTAGAACAAAAACTGAAACCACATCTTTTTACCGAACTTTTAACATCGTTGCGAAGCGTGTACTGGATTTTAAGAAAGATATTGGGTGAGGTATAAATTGTAGATCAAAATAATTTTTTCGTTCAGGGGAAAATTGCAATACGCTTGGAAACAGTGGCAAATAAAGAAGGGAACACATAGCCTTTTATTCCCGAAATTCACCTCCTCAATGAGTGAAAATGGGCGTCCGCTACACCGGCAGTAGGTCAAAAAAGTAATTTAAGATGGAGAAGAGTGGGTTCTTCGAACGGTGACCAAGCCCATCCAGGCCGAAGTATTATTTACTCTTTAACTATATCCCTTTGTCTTTTTGATTTAACTAAAATAAGCTTAAAATTGCACTGTTGTAAATAGCTGCTCATTGGAATAATATTTGTTAAAAGACGCACTATCGCACACGATCATTCCTAGATTGCAGTAATTGTGCTGTCATCTAGCGTTTACTTTATCTAGTGTAAGCTTATCGAGGTAATATAGTGGCTTAAATAATTCTAATATAACTGAATCATTCGTGAATTCTTGACGAATATTATTTAACTAGCCGCCACTGGCGACCAGTTTGGTCTCCCTTAAATGTATGTTAAGCACTGTAACACGTTACTTTTATTCATTATTTAATTTTTCTTCTTAATCCTTCGCCAAACCGGGAGATTCTAATAGAAAAATCAAGAACTTTTGGAATCATGGTATCATTTCGTGTATTTTTTGTTGTTATATATATCATCTTTATTGACAAAAATCGCTTAACCCACTTAAGCATTTATGTTTCATGTCCGTTTGCATATCAGTTGCTATATGTTCGCAAATGCGGAGATTCTTAAACATATTAAGTAATTTTCCGTAATTGGGTCCTTGACAATTGGCGTATTTTAGTTAATACCATTTGATGCATTGAAGACTATTTTGTGAAAGTCTTTCATAATATCCACATTTACACTGAACCATATTGTTGCTAATATTTTTTTGTTTCTCGCACACTTTGGCTGCAGACTCGATTACGGAAGATTAGAAAATCTATCATTATTCTCATCTGAAACGTCTTGAATAATGTGCCATAATCTGGCTGCATATTATTACACGTAGTTTTCGAGTATAGTTTAGTGAAACATTGAACTTTTGGAAGGCAGTTTTGATAATCACATTCCCTTTGAACCATATTTGCTGTCAGCACTTTTGACCCGTGGCGTACAATCTGATTAAGAATATTCACGAATTTACTCCTAGATGCCGATATCTGTTCGACTTTGTTTTTCTCTGCTCCCCGTAATTGCGTAATTCTCTTACTTTGGCATTTCTGCTTAATGTCTACTGTCTATTAAGATCCGTAACAGATAAATCCGCAGCGCCAACATTGGCGCTTATAATTCTAATTACAGCAACCCGTTTTTTCTCTGTATATTGTAACTCTATAGTTAATATTATGTAGTAGAAATATAAAAGACAATTGAAGACTTTTTATTGATATAGTAGATATAGATATGTATATTATATTCATAGGTATATAGTATGTGATTAGAATATATATCTCATATTCATTCCGGCGGATATAAAATACCGTCAATAAAACTGCCATCCTAAATATCTAAGCTAAACGCCATCAGTTTGATTTTACGTGTTTTATAAATGTATACTAAATTATTTTTTGTATTATTTTACTTTGATTTTATATTATTTACCATTTTTAATGATGGGTCGTTTTGGGTACAGTTGTCGCAGACGCACTGGATATCATTTTCGCGATATAATTACTGGCTGAATAAATTAACCTCTGTGTGTGTTTTATAATAAAATTTTGTGTTTTTTAATATAAAATAAACTATTTGATAATAAAATAAAAGAATCAGGCTGTTTTAGCAATCTCTAACAGGTACCTGAAAAAGGGGTTTTCTCGCCAAAATGGCGCAAAACAAAAATCGTGCCAACCCCGGTGCGTCTGCGACATCTGTTAGAAATTAAAATTACAAGCCCTTCTCACTTTTAGTTTAAAATAGAAAATAGAAAAATAAGAAATATTATCATAAATCAAAACATTTGATTTAAAAATCAAAGTATCGTTTCTAATTTGCACACGCGAAAAACAAAAGCTGGTATTGGCGATTTTAAAAATGCTATTGGCGAGATTTGCGCCCAAATAACATAAAAGTACTTAATAATATTATGTATTTCATAAATGTATATTAAATTACTGTCTTGAACGCGATTAGTCATTAACAATGGTAAATATGATTGGCGATTAGCAATCATTTTCTGTGATATATCTTCCTGCCACATATAATACATAAATACCAAATTAACTGATTATTTCAAAATTTGATTCATTAAATATTATTACATTAGTTGTATTTGTTTACACTCAACATTCAACTTACGTCAAGAAAAGATTCGGAAGGAAGTTGAGTTGTATAAGCACTTCATCAAACGGAATTATGGTAAACTTTAATTGTCTCACAGGTCCTGGTGCGAATTATTTTTTTGACACCAGGCAGCGCTCCAAAAAATCATTCACGGAAAACTTACTTTACGAACGACTATCTCCATGGTTTAATGGTTTAATATTTTAAACTTTCACGACGAATGAATCTTTTTTTTTTGTTTACTTTCATGGATAGAGAATTTAAACTGCGAAGCTAATTTCAACTGAAGTTATTCCAGAATAAATACATAATTGAACGTAAGTCATCTCTCAAATATTAATTTATTTTGAATGATGTTTCTAAAAATGTAACTTTTATGCAGTTTTATTCGAAAAATAATTTTGAATAAAAATGTCCGCCTGGCATATGAAAAAGCGATTCGGGCATCCCGGAACTGTTGATTACAGTCACATGACTTACGGTTTTATTATAGAGATATACATATTTTATTTCATATACTTAAATTTGATAATAAAATATTTTCTGTACCACTCTCAACAAACTTAAATGTTATTAATATATACTCATTTTTCTATAAACGAAATAAAGGATCTGTTCAGAAATTATAAGACGAAATGACAAAATGTATATATTACATGTCAATCCAGATTTACGAAAAAACACATGCGTTCGTTTTTTTTAAAGTAATTAAAAGAGAATTACAGTTTCAGGTTTCGTTTGTGATATTCACGATAATTTGACGATGTCATATGGTTAAAGACTTATCTGAGTACGAGAGGAAAAATTTTTATTTTATAAGAGTACTAATAAATCTAAAAGAAAAACAGCGACGTAAAGAAATGTTCCAAAACTCTCATTTACAAAGTCATAATTTAAAACAAATTTTATAACAATTGAAACGATCTGGAAAAAAGAATATATTGCAAATGAAAATTGTCAAGTGTTTCGGCTATTAACGAAAAAAAATTGGATTCTAAATATTTTCAAACATTTGAGCAAGAAAACATCTCTTTTAAGATTGATCCAATTCTAATACCTATTTTTTAAAAAATTAATTGAAAACAAAGTTATTGAACCATCATCGAGAGGAAAGACTGAAATGAAATATAAAGTCACGTAATGGGACAATGAGCGTATGATGAAAATAAATTAACAGTGACAGCCCAGATGGCTACAAATACTTTTACTATCGAATAAGGAAAAATGTTTTAATATACAAAATAAGCAGAAGTTTCAATGGTTTCAAAAGCGTTTGGTCATTTTTAATTGTGTAATTTAGAGCTAATTGGCTTATTAATACAAAGTTTCAAATTATAAATATACTATTATTTTTTAAATTTCAAAATTTGTAATCATCTTTTTTAATTGTAAATCTTGTGATAATTTTCTGTGATTAAATAAGGAGAGAAGTTTTATTACAAAAATTGTTGTAAAACATAACGCATTATATTCATAAAAATTTTAAGAAACACATTTTGCTATAAACTGCACTTATACCCTAAAATTTAGAAAATAAACTTACAAAAGGCTTGCATTAACGTTAGAAGAAGAACTTAATTACCTCAATTTATTTAAAGCTAAATTAGAGAAATACATTATCCTGTGAATTAAAATATTTCTTTCATATCTTATAGCTAAATTTAAAAAAATGAATTTTTTTTTAGTCTGTTTTGGCACATGTGACCTTAAACTAAAGAATATAAGATTTAATTTGATGAATTCGAAATAAGATGAATGTCAGAAATATGTTGTTGGCTTAGGTCCAGAAAACTTCTTACAAAACTCTGCAAGGGAAAAATACTTTATGTCTCTTTCAGCTTAAGTAGTATGATATCTTTATGAAAGAGTATTATGTGTTCAGAAAAAGTTTTTTTTTAAATAGTACTAAAATATTTCATGTTCTCCGTTTTCTAATTAAAATTATTACTATATAAAAATGTTAATACTAAAACTGTGGCATCCAGAAAGAGTCTTACTGCGCGCATTATAAACTTTACCATAAAGTTTTTAATATTTCATAATTTGTTGTTTTGCTCATTCAATATTTAAATTGTACATAAATTCAACATCTCGTAGTACTGTAGCTTAATCATCATAAGGCAAATTAAATAATGTATATAGAATTCAATTTATGTGGTTTTTGCAGTATCTGACATTTTGGCGTAATGTCTTAAAAGATTTTTCCATATGTTTTCAATTAGTTTTAGGTTAATAATCATCAGAAACTAATACTCTTTCTTTTTATATGTATATATTAACTAACATTTTATACATGATTTTTTTTTCAAATAGCATCTGTCTATGTCAGCAAAAAAATAATTAAATTCAAAATATCATGCCTCGGTAAGTATATGTCATAAAAGATTGTGACTTTTTAAAATTTCCCTTTTAGATGCATTGCAAAGTTTGTCTAAGCTATAGTAAAAGAAGTTCGTATTTTTTTTTTCTTTATTATGAATATAAAACTATGTAAAGTAAAAGCGATATCAGATTTTATATTCGATTTTTTTTTTATTATTTGGTTGCACGTTTCTATCTTCAGAGGTTTAAGCTATAACCACCGGCATTTCATTTTGTAATCACCTGGTTTAGTGAGCATATGTATATAAATATTATTTAATTATTCTACATATACAAAAACTTTTGAAAATAGAATACAATTTCAATTTAGTAAGTCCTCTCCACATGTATGTAACATTTACAATAAAAAATAGTATATGAAGCAAATATGATTTTCCTGGGGAAATATTACTATTTTAATATTATTTTTATAAAGCCTATGGAGTGGTATCAATGCACTTACATAGCACAACAAACATTTATTTGGAGCAAGTGGTTTATATAAAGAATTCCCTGTAAACTTCTTTTTTTTATCAACAGCAAAGAAATGTGACTTTAAAAAATCTTGTTTTTCCATATTATTTATTTTAATAACGAATCATACAAAATCTTATAGTGAAATTCCTCAATGAATGAATAATTTTATTATTACATGATATAGTGAAAAGGATTAGAATTAACTTAATTTGTTTGCAATATAAGTCAAACAAATACATTTTGCTTTTTTAATAAATAATTAATAAATATTCCCTTTTACTATATGGTGTATTATTGTAACATAAATCAAATTTATAATATATATATATATATATATATAATCAGTATTTCAATACTTTGATACTAGAAATATAAAACAAAACATACAAATGGTTACAACATTTTGTCTTTTTACATTCACATTTTAAAATGTTATGAAAATGTATTTGTATCCACAGAAATAATCTTTGCACTTATAGATTTCAGAATCTGTTTTTTTCTTCTTAAAAGTAACATGGGCATGATTTACGTTTGTGAGGTATGAATAAATTATGAGATTGTTTATGTAATGCGTAAAGATCAAAAGAGCTATTTAAACCAAATGTACATAAATTTCCCTTCTGTGAATGATCCTGAACTCTGTTGTGAGCTAGTTGTAGTATGATAAAAGATCTTACAATATATATTCTTTCTTGTTTCTGTATATCTCTTACATTTAAAAAAGCACAGATAAGTTATTTTTTCATCATTCATAATATATAACATAAAAAATTACTCTTGAAAAATGTCGACTACAAAACTTACATGCGCAATAAAATGTTTATTATTCAATAAGAGAAAAGAATATGCCAAAAATGTCAAATATTGGAATTATTTCAAAAAACCAAATAAAACCAATAAAGCAAATATATGTCTTTATAATAATATATATCTCTATGTAGGTTTTGAATGTTTGTGCTTCTAACGACAACTTCAACTTTACCAAATGATAATAGTTAATTTACAAAGGACATTCCGGAAAAACTGAGAGTAATTTTTTTACGTGGTGGCAAAACTGCGAAAATAAAAAATCAAACTCAAGACGATTTTTTCAAACTGTTAACTGTACGTTTATAAATATTCTAAACGAAGCAGATGATTTTATTTAACTAGTTTTGTGCTTGTTTTTGTTTGCGCTACAGGAATGGAGGTGAGTGATTCAGAGTTAAAAAAAAACGAAATGCGTTGTACCACAAAATATTGCTATCGTTTGGACAAAACAGCTCATGAAACAGTTAAGTTAAAGAAAGAAGCTTATAAAGACAAATCTTTTGGTGAGTCTACGATTTTTAGATGGTATGCAAGCCGTAACAGAGTCACATCAGCAAAAAAACTTTCAAATTGAATGGTGATTTCGGAATAGTGATTTTAAAAAAAAGTACGTTTCTCTGCAGATCTGGCTCATAAGCTTTTCTGACCATAAAGGGTTATGAATGATAGAAATGTTAACACTGTGTGGGCAATATTGCACGAAAATGTGAGGAGATAGTGGCATCAACTAACATTTCGAAAATATCGATATTTCGTATTCTAAGCAACAATTTGCAACTTCGCCACGTTTGTTCCAGATGGGTCCTTCATCACCTTACTAAAGAACAAATGCAAACAACACGAATGTTGTGAGTTGACACGGATGCTTCAAAATGATCTGAATTTCAAAAAAGAGTGTAACAACAGGTGATGAAACATGGGTGCATTATTTTGATCCCGATACCAATTCTTATTCTGAAGTAATTTCAGCATTGTAGGGTTCGTTGAAGCAGCTTCCAGAAAAAGGCTTCTCTACTTGTTTTGAAAAGTGGGTTAAACAATGGGACTGTTTCATATCATCTGAGGGAAAGTATTTTGAAAAAGAATAGTGTATGTTTTGCTGTAAATATATTTCTGGATTTTTTATGATTTTAATCTCAGTTTTAATGGTACGCCGTTTGTACATATGGCATAAATCACTATCCATTAAACTTGTGGTAAATGCAAAAAGATAGCATATTTTAATATTTGGGGATATATTACAAATTTTTCTTAATCCCATCATAGCAATAAAATAACTTATCAACTAATAAACTTTCTGTTATTTTCATGTTTATGTCAAAATTAAAAC
Organism: Maratus michaelseni; assembly: GCA_963931845.1. Classification (NCBI taxonomy): domain Eukaryota; kingdom Metazoa; phylum Arthropoda; class Arachnida; order Araneae; family Salticidae; genus Maratus; species Maratus michaelseni. Next base: position 11,806,756 of record OZ007596.1, read on the forward strand.
CTTCAAATCCCAAAACAAAAAAATAAAAAATAAAAAATAAATAAATAAATACTTTATCTTGCGGATTACTTAATTGTACGTACAAATAACTCTTTTTTCAAAATTCAAGATTCTGGAATCATGTTCATTTAATTATTATTGTACCAAAAGTCAAGCAATTTTCAGATTTCCGTACGTTTTACGATATTTATTCATTTTGAAAGTCTTTTTGCTGATGTGACTCTTTTACGGCTTGCATTATTACAATGTACAACAATAGGCATACTCATGGAATAATAAAAGTATTTGTCATTGACATTTAATATAATAAAACATCCTTTTGATTTTTCTATGAATAATTCAGTTGGTTGTCCTCCACCATATCCACCATACTAGTGATTTGAAAGAAAATGGTTCGGAATGCAATTTAGCTTTAGACTACATCTGGCGGTAGTGGCATTGGAGGAATACTTTTAACGAAAATGGAAGTAAAACTACCAGTGATATACAGGGTCTGTTCTGAAATTAATAGGACTCATTTTTACTATATATATATTCATGAGAATAGTACAAACGAGTAGCACCCTTCCGCATCTACACACTGTTGCCAATGTGTTTTCCAGTTTTCATACGCCTCCTGCAACGCCTGGACCGGAATGCCGTTTAGCTCCCTCATCACGGCCTGTTGAACCGCCTCTACTGAGACGTGATGCTTCCCCTTGAGCGTCTATTTCATTCTCGGGAATAGAAAAAAGTCTGGCTGGGCCATGTCGGAGCTGTAGGGGGGATGTGGCAGCGTTGCCATATTGTGCTGGGCAAGATACTCCAGTACGCTAAACGCTGTGTGGCTCGGTGCGTTGTCATGGTGCAGCCGCCAATTGTTGGCGATGGCTGGTCGGACACGAACAATGCGTTTTCGCAATCTTGTGAGGACTTCCACGTAAATTTTTCACTTGCGACACATTTTCTTTGGTCTTGCTGGTCGAAGGTCGTCCGGAGCGGTCGTCGTCTTCCACTATTTCCCTACTTTCTCGGAAATACTTGTGCCATTCAAAAACACCCGATCTACCATTGGCAGCATCATCATAGGCGTCCTTCGTGAGTCTCTTTGCCCGTTTTCCAAGCGTTACACAAAATTTGATCGCGTATCGCTGCTCCAGACAACGCTCCATGATTCTCCGAGACGAAGCATTTCGACAGGGGTTCACAGTACAAGCGATCTGCTCTCTTCAACGGCCGAGAGCCGCATGCCGATTTTTCCCAGTATTCCCAATATCCCCTCCACCGATCCTGCGCGCGCAGACCACCTCTCGTCCACCCGTTCGTTCAGGAAAAAAGAGTCCTACTAATTTCAGAATAGACATTGTATTTGTTGTAGAAGAAATATTTTTAATATCGTACTCAGAAAAGAAAGTTTTAATATTATAAAATACTAATCTGAACATAACTTCTGATTTCATCCTTAAAAAAACCCTACTGTCAGATTCGAATTTTTAGTTCAATTTATTAGATTTCGTCTCTCAAAGTGCATTTTATTTCAACTCTGTTAAATATTCAAACGCCGCTATATTCAAGGAATTTTGTTTTCATTTCATTTCAACTTAAAAACAGATCTTGTTTATGCCATTTTGTTGCGCTTTTTATTTTGATTTATGATCGTTAAATATGTTTTTCTAACCAATTGCTCTCAAATGTATTTGCTAATATGATATTCATGAATTTTTTAACCTTCTGTCAAAATATGGCCAGCTATTAAGAAAAGTATTATTTGAAATTTCCCTATTATTTATTCCTTGCTGTGATTTTAGATGAAATAAACAATATTTTGGTTTTTATAATACATAATGTAATAATATTATTAATAATATTAATTTTAATATTACAGTGCATGTAATAACTTAAATAATGTTTTTTTTTTGATAAATTTCAAATGGGATGTAAAAAAGTTTACTGTAATGTGTGTCATAAAGTTGAAAGCTAATTAAAAAAAGTCAACAAAACTTATCTCTAAGTATTTTTTTACAGGAATAAAATAATTATACAAAAAAAAACACTATTTCTGTCTGCATAAAAGGGCAGCAGAATAAAAACAAAATAATGGCAGCAAAATAAAAACAATACGGAGCAGTAAAACAATAGAAACAGTAAGGAAGAAACAAATACTTAATACGTTGTGCACCCACCATTGTTTTTAATGACGGCAAATGTTCCACTTTTCATGAACATTATTAATTTTTGACAAAGTTCGGGAGTGGTTTTTTACCATTCCTCTTCTATCGTAGGTCTGAGTTCTGAAGATGGGGAAAAATGTCTTCCATTTTTCAATTCCTACTATTCGGTCACACTCTCTATATATTTATATATCTTGTTTATATCAAGTTTAAAAAAAATTTAAACTTGTACTGGATGACAATTGATGTTAATACAGTTTTTTCAAATATTAATTCATTAATTAAATTAAATTAATTAATTTTAATTTTATGTTTCATTTCTGTTCAAAAGTATAGACTCACTCCATATTTATAGTCTCACCTTCACACGTAAAAAGATAAGGGGGCTATTCACGGACGAATATCAGGCGGCTCGCGGGCGAAGGAGACTATAAAGGTGGAGTGAGTCTATACTTTTGAACAGAAATGAAGTATAAAACTAAAATTAAGTAATAAAATTTAATTAATTAATTAATATTTGAAAAAAAACTGTATTATCGTTAACTGTAACATCGCTATGGCACTTTATTGTGAAGTTTGATAATTTTTGAAATTCAATATTTGAAAAACGGCATAATCATTAGATTTCAAATTTATATCAAGAAAAATACAATTTTTTAAACTTTCTAACGCAGTTTGTCTAACAAATTTGTGCGAAATACTTTTCGAGCTATTAATTTTTGGTATTTTAGCTATTTATTTTTTATTTAATTTTTAATACATTTCAAAAATTTCTCTTATGTAAGATATTTAGCAGGATATAAATTTAGGAATAAATACCGTCAGTAGCGAAACGTGTAGATCGCTGGAAAAAAATTTCTATTTGACCTAAGTAGGAATTGACTTAAAAAAAAAGTTTTTATATTACTTGTTATAAACTTTTCTTACCACAAGTTCTTGATACGATTGAGATCAGGACTTTTTTATGGTCATTGCAAAACTCTGCATTTCTTCTTCTGAAGAAAGAGTTATGTGCCATGGTTTGTGTGGAGAGGCTTATTATCTTGCTGATAAATGTAATTTCCCGCTGCCAAAAATGTTGCAATAGGTGAAAGATGGCCAGAAAGAGATTTTAGATAAGCCTTTGAATTAACTTTTCCTGAAAGAAATGCAGTTGTCCCCACGTTGTTAAACGAAAGGCAGCTCATGTCATAATGAATCTACCACCTAATTGTCGTTATGAGGAAATTTATTTTTCTTTTCTCAAATCATGCCAATAATACTTCCATCCATCAGGACAATCTAAGTTCCATTTTGCTTCATTGGAGAAAATGACCTGCAGCCATTTGTTGTCCCAAGTCATCACTCGTCTTGAAAACATTAAACGCTGGACTTTGTGTCTAGTCAGTAAAAAGTGTTTACAGAATTTTGCTGTGTATTAGAAATTACCAGATCGAGTAATTGTACTGTATATTGTTTTCTTGAAAACATTGAACCCTGTCGTTGTACAATTTCTTCACTTGAGTGTGTTTCAGTTGATGCTAACTTTAAACATCTCCTTTCATCTCTGATTGGAAAAGCTTATGCTCTGCCTCCAGTGTTTTTTTTTTCATACTCGTTTTTCAACCATACAAAATTGTTCATGACTTTTTTAGATCTTCTTATCTGTTTTTCAATGGATCGACACCTCATTCATGACAATACAAAAGATTCAAAAGCACCTATTTCATATTCAGACACTTTACTTGCTTTTGGCATTATTATAAAATTAACAAAACTCACTATACACAAGAGATTTTAACATGCAAATCAATAATAGGTATGCATAAGATTTCTATAAAACATAGTGGTGTCCTTAAAGTGGTTGTACAAGCGAAAATTGTTTTCGTTTGCATACATATTATTTTTTCACACTAAAGAGCTCACATTGTGTTTACTTCCAGATTAGTATTTGAACGTTATGATCAACCTCAAATTTCCATTTCAATTATCTCCTTTTAAATTTATTAAAATTTTTAAAATGTTGTTCTTAAAATTTTTACACGCACTGTAAGTTATGTAAGGTGCGCCAAAGTGCCCAACATTTAGTAAAATAACTATCCAGATAACAAAGATAATAATGTGGAAACAAGAATAATCATCAGTATTTTCTGAAAACTTAGTATTATAACAAATATTATTTTCTAAATAAACAAATAGGAACAATCAAAAAATATTGCAAAACTCCAAAAAAATATAATACATTGACAACAGTCATTATGAATAACTTACGTAATTATTTTTCTAAGTTTTTATACATGCTATAAGAAAAGCTCAAACTTCAATTTGTAGATTTGGTTTTGTTTTTGCTTTGAACAATATATACTATTTCTAAGTTCAAAATGTTGTTAAAACATAAAATATATACGGATCAGTAAAAGAAAACTTTTTTGGAAATTTTCCAAATATATGGACCGAAAAATGACTTCCTTTATGATTTAAAGCGGATTTACTGTAAATTTTTGCATCAGGAATAGACACAATGTTTATTATAAGAATGTCCTCAGCTAATTCTAGAAAAAAGAATGTGATTTCTGATTCAAAATGTATGCTAGCGCAAAATCATTATTTATTTAATAACCAAAATATTTTTTTTTTCTTTAATGAAAAATTACTGAGGTTTTTATATATTTATATATTTGAAGTTATTAAAGACGTTTATCAGCTTGGTATTGAACAAAAAGGAAATAAACAAAAAATTGGTTTAGAATATATTATGCTCCATGAAATATGCAAAAATCTACAAATATTTTGCTATAAAATATGAATTATATTGCGGCTCAATACCACTAATGTCGAGTTTAATATAAAAATTTATATTAAATCTTATTAATCTAATGAAACGCATTCAAAACATTAACTTTGGCATCGGATCTTCTACAAAGAACTAAATTAATTTATTTAGTTAAATAGTGTGAGAATTGTTTCATTATGAACTTTTTTCAACAGGTTTTTCATGTTTGGTACAGTATATTTTAAAATCCCTGTGAAATTTACATCAGAAGTAATATTCTTTTTTCACATGAGAGACAATTTAATTTAGTTTAAAAATAGTTGAAATAGCAGATTGTAAGAAACTTCCAAAACTGTATTTCCAAATTTATGTTTAACCTTCAGAAAAAAAAAAACAGTATTGAAAAAAATATTAAATGTACCTACAATTCAAACTTACACTGCATTTATCTATCGGGTTTTTTTTATTGATGTACTCGCCTTTACAAAGCAACTAAAACAAGACTATCAAACACACATGCGTCAAGCATAGATTATGTAACAGCAGCAGAATGCTGTACCATAATTTTAAAGTTTCATAAGTTGAAAGAAATATCTAAATAAACAATTTAGAAAACGAATAAAGCATCTGAAAACCCAATTTCATTAATTACCGTCCATAGTCAAATAGGGTATACAATTATTCTTAACAGCCTACATATTATTTATAGATTTGCAGAACAAAGTAAAAATTCGCCTTCAGAAATTATCTCCAATTGATGGACTTATGATTGAGTTGTACAATCATGTATATACATACATTATGCATACCACTTAATAAGCTAAAGTTTAATTAAGCTAAAACCCGCATAGCACAATCATAAACGGCAACCATCCAACAACTTACTTTCTGGCGGCAATGTAATGAAATAAAATTTAACGGATATCCAATTAATTTGAGAAACCTGCATATGATCTAATGATTTGCACAACATAGTTGTAAACTCCCCTTCAGAAATCACCACCAATAAATATACGTAAGATTGAATCATTTTGTATAAATATGAATATTATTTAAAGGTTTTTGTACATAACCACCTAATAAGCTTAAGTTAAATTATGCTAAAGAACTCATGGCACAACCAAAAACGTCAACAAACTAGCAATTACCCTCAATTGGCAATGCAATGGAATAATAATACGGAGAAGACAATTGGGATTTAATATCATGTATGATAAGCAAAATTTTAAAGTCATATGCAAAAAGAATCTTAGAACTTTACATTGAATTATATTAAAGATTACCTTTATTGAGATTATTAGGCTTTTGTAATTTGTATATGTTTTAAATAGATTTTTTGTCATCTTCCATTTTCACGGCAAATATACTAAAAATGCAGGGATTATCCCATTCTATAAAATGAAAGGAAACTGAATAGACCAAAATAAGCGTAAGTTAATGCTGATATACGGATTTACAGATTATCATAAGTTGAACAATTCAATTTTGTTTCGTTTCAATAACCATAGCTGTAGAATAGCGACGAGTTACATATCTTAAAAAAAGAAAATATTTTTTCAAAATAGTGAAGTTCATTCTGCTTTATTTTTTATATTTTATCGAAAAAAAAACAAACAAACAAGTATTCCATTACACTGAAAAGCCACATTCCTAATCTAGGTATGTATGGAAGAGGTGGAGATGGGGTTTGTATTTCTTGTCTAACGGCAAAACAAAATGTCCGATTACGTTGAAAGATGCAGCTTGGGAAATGGGATCGGCAAAATTCTCAAGTCTGTTTCTTTTATATGCAGATGACTTTAGGTTTGTGCCTGACACTGTTAATGTTATTCACTAAAATTTATAGATAAGATGGAAACAAGGTTTGTGCTGTAATATTCAGATAGTGACAGTGGTGACAGTAGTCGTCCTATATTTAATATTGAAAATATTGCATGCAGAATATCTGGACGCTATAGATGTATTATGTAGCATAATATTATGTACAGGGATTATGGGTTATTTTAAAATAATTTTAATAATTGACGATCTTACCAGCTAGGATTATCAAAATATGTATACTGAAAAACAACGTATACATAAGTTGCTACCACAGTTCTAAAACACTTATTGTTGTTTACGCATACTTTGCAGACGTGTTATGTCCTGTAAATCTTTAAATGTACTAAAATAGTTTTGCGCAATTGAAAAATATAAGATTCAATTTGCTGTCTTACAACGTGACTGGACTGACACTATAGAAAGGTTATGTGAAGAATTCGTTACAGCTAATAGTGAACATACTGTTGACAAAAACATACTTAGATATAATATCTATAAAAACATAAAATAATTCACTTACTGCAACAACAGTTTGTCTGTTAAAAAAAATGCATTTTTTGATTTGAAAATTTTATTGTGTACTAATCTGTGGAAAAGAATTTGTGTTACAAAAAGTTTATCAAAGTTTTATCTTTTACATTATTTCGTTTGTAAGTTAAGAGCAAAAAATGGTCAAATATACTTCTTGTGAAGCAGTGTAATTCCTATATCGAACATTCTACTAATCTAAGTTTTATTAAAATTTCAAGGCCGAACATTGAATGTTTATGCATTTATGACCATTATTCTACATAATCACTTATGGTGTTATTGGTAAAATTAACTTCATCTGTATGTCTGTAATCATAAAAATTTGTAATATTTTAAGATTTTACAGTAGAATGTTTCGTTGTTGAAAAACCACAACTGATAAATTAAGAAAAATATATATGATTGATTCTTAAATTTTTTTATTGACAGAATAAGAAGAAGCTTACAAAAAAACCTTTTTATGATGAGGGAACAAATTCTGAGGCAAACTTTAGGTGACACATAAAGTCACACTAAGACCAGCATACACACATAATTTTTAATTAGTTTCAATTAATTTTCAGAAACCAAAATTCTCCCGGAATTATTGAATAATATTTTTTCAATTAATTTTCGGCAGCGAAATTCGTCCGAAATTATTGAATAATATTATTGAAAAATTATTATTCAATAATTTTGGGTGAATTTCCCTGCTGTCAATTAAATAAAAAATGAATTAAATGTACTTATGTATTTGTCGTATGCTGGTCTTTGTTTGACTTTATGTGTCATCTAAATTTAGCTACAAAATTTATACACTCGTGATATTTCCATCTTGTGCTACGATTGAAGCCTTGCCGATATATGTGAGTGAGAAATGACAAGCTGGTTATCGTCCTTGTAGCTCAATGGTATGGCATTGGAGCGTTACGTGCTTAGTTAGCAATGTTAAAAATTACATGTTTATTATTCAATAATATCGGGCATATTTCACTGCTGAAAATTAATTAAAAAATTAAATAAAATTACTAAATCGTATCATTAAAAAAATTACTAAAGTATAAGTTAAGTATAAAGTTATAACTATATACAATATCCAGGAATTACAACAAGAGCAAAAAATCATTCGTCAAGTATAGGTTATAAAAAAACTTTGCAACACATCCTGAAAATTCTAACGAAACTTCCTTGTTAATTAAGTTGAAATAAAATATGTTGTAAACAATTTAGGAAGCATATAACACATTTAAAAATCCAGTTTTAGCCCTTACCTTCCATAGTCAGAAAAGTAGTAGAATCATTCTGTGCAGTCCTGTATACGATCTATAGATTCTGATATATACAACATGGTATGATAAAATTTAGTTTAGTTAGAAGAATCTCATTTAGGAATTTTTTCCATCCGATAGAAATGCACTGGAAATCATTTTTACAATCTTGTGTATTATCTAGAGATTTTTGTACACACAGCATATTAAACTAAAATATAATTCAGGTAAAAAACGCTTAAGGCAACTTCTATCTATTGCCTATCTAGGCAAACCCTCTTCTATCAATTGCCTACCATAAATGTCAATGTATCGTGTTCTCTGCGTAGCATGTATATAAATTTATATTTATTCCACAAACTTTTATTAGTCTATTAAATATACTTCAGCAGGAAAATACGTAACACAATTAAAAACTACCCTTAAGCAATTCATTCACATAGTCAGTAATGTTACGAATTCCTATGTGTAGCCCTGTTATATGATCAACAGAATTTATAAACAACAAGTAGTATGCAAAAATTTAGTTAAACTTAAAAACGCAAACCAAAGATGAAAACGCACTTATCACAATTACAATGTAATCATACTAAGACTGTAGCCGATTTCTTTTGCGTGAACAATATGAACAATAAAACAAGGCACACCATACTCTTCAGTGAGCAATTTATAGTAAACCTCAGTAATGCATATAAATTTCATTATGTTTGAAATAGTAAACCATTATTAAATTACACTACAAACGATATTTTCCAGTAGACCACTGTGTAAGAGAATTATTTTGTGTGACCCTGTAAACGAATAATAAATGCTTTGAACCCCATATTTAACAAAAAGCATGTTTTAGTGCACTTCATATAATTGTGAATAAATTTCATCATGTTTCAAATGACGTAACATTATCAAATTGCACTTGAAATGATTTTTTTCAATTGACTGTAATGTAACAGAATAATTCTGACTGGAAATAAACTGTAAATGCTACACACTTCATTTACAAGAGGGATCATGCTATAGTAAACATCAATAACATGCAGATATTTAAGGGCAATCCGATTATATTTGCGGGAGTTAGATTACGGACGGAAGGACAAACAAACCGAAGTCATAAACATATCTCAACTAGTTTAGAAATTGTTCAAAATGTCTCCATTTAATATGAAATAATGTCTTATATCTAAAAATAATTTTATTAAAAGTTAAATTAAAAATGTAAGCTTTTCCTTATACAGTTACTGGCTTAATTACCCAAAGTGTAGAGTTACGGAGTTATTAGGCTGATGCATAACTACTAATAAAAACTAGTCGTTGGGGGCCACCGTAATACTTACCCATCATGGATATGCATATGTAAAATATTAAAATAAAAATGTGTAAACTACTTATAAAATGCATTGTAATTCAAATAAAATCGTGGCTTGATAACGTCACAAACTTTAAAGGCTCGATTACTGAATTGCTTGAAAGAAACATCCTTATAACTCAAAAAATATTAATCCTATTAACTAGCGGTTTATTGCATCTGATTAAGCGTCAAATTTCCAATTAAAATATATCTTTGAAGTGAAATTTGGATGAAATACAGGGTCATGAAAAATCGAAGAGTGTGGATAATAGGATTACAAATATCTCGGTAACTTATTATCCGATCGACTTCATGCTTTATGCAAAATTTATGTTTTTTATTGTCTTTTATATTCATTTCTTAAAATAAACAATTTCGAAAAAATTTATATACCTTTTATCAGAACAAGTATTTCGAGAATTCGAAAAAAAAACAGTTCTGGTTAATCGAGGTTATTGAAATTATTAGGCTTCTTCTCATTATTACATACTAAGTACATACCAAATTGCAAGTCTCTATCCCAATTTTTTCGGAAGATAGAGCGTTTTCAGACACACAGACGGACGGCAACATTTTTTTTTCTAAAAATATGTTTTTCGGAATCTCCAGTGTCTGAAACGTGTAAATCCGTCAAATTTTTTTTTTCGATTTTCAAAACGATTACAAGACTTACCCTATGTATGATGGGTAAGTAATAACAATGTTACCAAGGTACAATATATTTTAATAAGCAAACTAAGTTAAATATTTTAAAATCGACAGTGTTAATAAAGAATTTTTAAATGTCAGACATTATTTAAGACTAAATAGATTACACTCTATACTTTTGTAACTGGCTTTTTTATCGACACCCCTTATAGTTCTCGAGATAAGATCGATAACGTCAACAATTCGCCTCAAGAGACAATGACGTTACTTTCATATGGCAGCTAGTAGTAATTTTATTGTAAAAAGAACATATCTTACAAAGCTAGCATTTTCCTATAGATAGTTGATTGAGTAATTGCTGATTTTAGTTAGTTTGTTAGTTTGTTTTTTTAGCTGTATAGTGGAAATCATAAAATCATAAAATATATTATAAAGCGTAGAATACCTTTTACAGGCAGAACATGAATTTTTACCATTTTGAATTTTTATGTTTCATGAATACGATATATTTTTAATCAATTCATTTATTTATTACTAATTAGTTAATGATTTACAGCCAGGTTTCATTTAGTAGTTTAAAAATACAAAGATATATAATAAAAAGGAGTTGCTTTCATAATATTTTAACATATTTTATTATTATTTAAATCTAAACAATAAACTGATTATTAATATTTTAAAAATAAAATGTCTTTTGAAAATAACACAAGCATATTTATATATTGTTAAGAACTGCATTTTACGATAAAAAATGTTCTAATTATACTATTAAATTCAGAATTAAAATTTATTACAGTTCTATTTTTTTTGTTAAATGTTCGATAAGAAAATTTTATTACCTCAAATTATTTTAAGCTTTCTAAGAAAAATAAATTACATAAGCAATTACATAAGCCTTTTTTTACTTCTCGTTATAAAAAATGGAAATAATGGTAACTTTTTAAGCTATGTTTCGCAAGTGCTACCACAAGCTGTAGAAGAAAAAATTAAATTAGATAAATTCGAAGCATGAGGAATTTCAGAAATATTTTGTTGGATTACGTCCAGAAAAGGTTTTACAACTCTCAGAAAAACAAACAAAAAAAGCAGTTTATATATATATTTCAGCTTAAGCAGTACTATATCTTTATAAAAGTTTAATAAGGCTAAAGAATATATTTTTATATTATAAACAAGTTCAATAATTATTTTTTCTTATTTTAATCATTATATTATAAAAAAAAAAAAAACACTGAGGATTCAAAACTAAAACTGTTTATTTCAGAAACAGTATTTCTGACATATACATATAATAATACATATAATAACATTAACATATATTAAATATTAGTATACATAAAATAAATATTAATATATATGTAATAAACATTAGTATGCATATAATAAACATTTTACACTGATGTTTCATTTTCTGATTATTTTCTGTTTCGTTATTTTAATTTTTTCGCATTGTTCTAAATACTATTAAAAGTTCTACGGTTCTGAATCTGATGTCCCTTTTAGAGAAATTAAAGCTTTTACAGCGGTATCAAACGAAATATGAATATTTCTAGGAATTCATTAATGTTTTGAAATATATTTTTACGCCAACACTTTTATAATAAATTTCATCAAAAGCTATATACAATAATTTATAAATAAGTAAATTCATATATAATTTTGCAATAAAAAATAAAATAAAATGATTTAATTTTTTTAGTATAATATTTTATAAATTAGTATAAAACTATCAGAAACTCATGGATTACATAGCGTTTTACAATTTTTGTAGTTCAAAAAATGAATGTACACTGTTAAAAAAAATGCAGTTAAATTACTGCAACAGAGATTCCAGTCATAACCCGTAAAAAAAAAAAAAGTCCATGCCCATCATTTTGTGCAGCCCGTAATTTTACGGGGCAAAGTAATACAGCATTATAATGCACTTTAAAACACAATAACACTTTTCTTACTGTATCGTAGCACGTAGCACGTTAGATAATAATCATAGAATCGCTGTTTTGGCGGGTTAAAATTTTCGAAACACGAGTAAAATGAAGGGTTACACCCTAGCGGAGGAAAATGTACGGGGTCGTACCGTATTTTTGCTAACATATGGGCTAGAACTGTAAGAATATGTGGATTGCTCTTAATTTTCTAAGTATCTAAGGAATAAGGCCGCTTATTTAGTGGATCAGACCGTTTTTCATTAAATAAGGCTGTTGCCCGTGAAAATTGAAGGGCAAATGCTCATAAATTTACAGTTTTTTCTGAGAGTGTACCATGGATAGAAAAACATTTTTTTTTGGCAATCTGGATAATTATTATGACTATTCCAAATAAGGAGTACAATTAAGCAGTAATACGATATGATGGGTTGGGTTGAGTGGGTTGATTATTGACGACCAATTATCTACACTTGGGATATAGGCCCGGGGGAGTGCCCTTCGTGGGGGTCTTTCTAAGGGAACCTAACCCGTATTTACGCATGGATAAATCCATGGCTCGAAGAAAACCACGAAAACTCCGAACGATTAGGCCGACGGGTGCGATTGGGATCGAACCCAGCACCTCCCGTCTACCAGCTTCGAGAGCAGAACCTCTCAGCCACTGGTGGGGCAATACGATATGATGATAGAATGAAGTGCCTGATTACCGTCTAGACAATATTCCATTTTTTAAAAAAATAAAAAAATACTTATTTCATCTGATATAAATTACTCCTTTTTTTTTTCTTACAATATGCTGTGGCAGTTTACCAAGACGGCAATCAGAACTTGATTGTATATGAAAAACTTCGTTTATTTACCACTTTTTGATTCCAAATATTTTTTTAAGTTTTGCAGACCAACATACGGACAGTGTTGTATATATATATATATATATATATATAAAATCCAAGATGTCCTTTCCTTAATTTACAAAATTTATTCATATCCGCTACATATACGCTAGACGTGTGAAACTGATGTGTTCAATGTTTTAGAAAATCTATTTAGGGATATCAAAGTTGCCATTTTTTTAGATTGTTCTGATATATTTAATACGTATTTTTTCATTTTTCAATCTGATGTACTATATTTCTCGATTTCTTCGAGCGTTTCCAGACTTTTCAATGGAAATGATTCTCACTAGCCATCTACGATTTTCCGAAGAAAATGTTAAATACACAAATTACGTATTTTTCCCGTAGAATCCGAATCTGCAATAAAAAAGGATGGGTTATCGTTTAAGATTTCAAATCACTCTTCATTTCCCTTCCAGGGGGAAGAGTTTGGGGGATTTGATATCTCTAAATATATTTTTTCAAAAAAATTGAACACATATTTTACTTTTTTGAATTCGATGTACATTTCTCGACTTATTAGACCGTTTCCAGACTTTTCGAAAACTCTGTAAATAGCGGTTATGAATATATTTTCGAATGAGGGAAAGACTTTTCAGACATGCTGCGTATAATACATATATGTGTATAATTTATATATAATTAATCTATATTTATATATTTATAATTTATATATTATCTATAACTATATTGTCTTTATTGAGTCTAAATTTTTAAGTTCTCTTTTTGTTTGTACACATTAGACAAAAGAAATTCTTTATGTCTCCTTTACAAAAAATAAATCCAAGATACAAATAAATAAATATCTTGATGTGTTGTAGTTAATGATAGCTTTTAGAAGTTTACGATCATTTCTTTCTTTCCGAAAGTAAGAAACAAATGAATTTTAACTGGTAAAATATGTCACTGAAGCGCAAAACAATTTATATTTTGTTGTAAATGTATGTGAGAAATACAACATTGTTTTTAATAGAGTATTTTTTTATACGAATTCAGTTGTTTTAGTGATACATCAATATTAAATGTACATCATAGACAATATAATAGAATTCATTTTTCATTAATGTCATTTGAAGATAGCTGTATATCAATAATCATGTATAATAATAAATGCTAAATCCTTTAAAAGTAAGAAAAATTATAAAATTGCCATAACAAAATATCTACAAGAAATATTATTTAAATAAACACATCTTTGATCCTAAGATATTATTACATTATTAAATACTAGACGGATCCCGTCAGAACATGACGGAAAAAATTCTATAATAATATCAGGAAAATACGCTTCTTTATTGTTTAAGAGGGGGAGAGTGTGAGACAGTGTTTCAAAAATTTAATTTTATTATCCCCCCCCCCCCCACCAGTGAAATACAGTACTATTTTCACTGTAAACTCTAAACAACTGTGTAATGCAAATCAATTCGACGTTAGCGCTATATTCACCACAGCAAGAAATAAAATTTCATGTACCTATGAAGTATCATATAATTATCCAACGTCCATATCATATCATATTCAGTAAATAAAGAACACCAGCTTACCGGTGTGATGATTTCGCACTGAAGTATAATATGTTTTAGCAATATCTAATATTTTTTAGATGCAGGTTTAAACTTCTAAAGAAAATATAGGGTTAAAAATATCTGCAAACAACATTACTCGTGCCAGAATATCATCCCATTTACTCCTAGCAATAAAATCTCATCAAACATAGAAAAAGGCAAGCGCGAGGAAAAAAATATTATTAATTCTATTTTAACTGCATTAGAGGATGACGACATCTTCTTCGTGGAAAATACCCGACAAAGAAAAATAAATTGAAATACGCTTAAATTACAATTAAATCTACTGTAACAAATCATGCTTTTTATGCTTCACGTGTAAAATACCACTGCTTCGATCAATCAATAATATTTTTTTTCTTCTAAACGTTTCAATTTAAAATTTGGATTTTAATCATAAATGTAAAATAAACCCGTGAGAAAACATCACATTTTACTGCTTTTGTAGTACTTATATTTTATAATCATTGTTGAGCATCGTATAAGGTGGTATTTTATTTTTTGGCAACATTGATTTAATAATTTCATTTATGAAAACAATACTGATTTAATTTTTAGTTAATAGCAATTTTTAATAAAAAAGCATGTTTTAACGAAATGTGAGTGTACTATGTCTTAAGTTCCTTTAAAAAGCTTTCAAGTGGTACCTCGTTCGTTATTGTGCGTTTCGTCAATTCATGGAAAAAGGGATGTTGACAAAAGAAATAACATATATGAATGATGATAAGGAATAAAGAACACATCTCTCCACCTGTGATAATCCAACCGAGCGAGCTCTTATGCGCATGTGCATTGCATCTGCCCATAGGTTAATATTTGTATATACACTTTGCGCATGCTCATAAGTTAAATTGTAATTAAAAATTTCTGCTAATTATTAAAAGTTTTGAATAAACGAATGCAAGATAACAAATCTGTGGCTAAATATCTTTTATTTAAAATGAGAATCGTATAATTTTATCAAGTAGTTTTTTCTCACGAACTGTCGAAAGAAAACGCTTAGCGTTTTAAGTATATAGATAAGTTAAATTTTAGGCAAAAATTAATTACTACAAGAATATGTAAAAATTTCCAGAAAAACCGTAACAAGTGAAAATATGAATTTAAATTAAGCTAAATGAAAATAAGCTCATTTAGCATATATTATATGCATATATTTTTTCGCATATATTTTATATAAGTTACGTAGAATTTGAATGTTTTCGTTAAAGCAAATTAAAGAAATGATTTTCTTGTCGTTATTGGAATTTATTCTTAAACAGAATAATTATTCGGCTATTTTTTTATGATTTTCTCGAACTCTAAAATGTTGCATATTCAGAATACTGCCAATATTTTACTTTTATCACCATAGTATTTAAGAATTTCTTGTCATTTTCTTCATTTATCCCACTGCTTCAATTTTCATCAATTCTAGAATATGGATCATACTTGAATCAAGTGAAATTAAACAAAAGTCCTTCAGCCTGTACCGGGATGAAAAGGTAGCTTTTCTATATCTTTGTTTTAAAATTTTGACTGATGTTACTCTAAAACAGCAAGCTAAAATTAAAAAAAAACCCGATTACAGAATATTCGTTAATACTGAATTTGAATAAAGAATTCACCAAATTATTCAGCTTTAGCCTGGCTTCATTTCTAGAGACTTATTTTTGGTCAACAAATTTGGCATTATTTTACAACACAGCAAGAATTTGACACTAACTGACACGAATATATAGTTTTATGCTGATGATTGGGAAAATGATTGCAGCAATGAAAGATAATAATTTGCGAGAAATCAAGTTCACTAAAATTCATAAATTAATCTCTATTTTTTTTTGTATTTTGTAATCTGTTGTCTTTTGTTCTAAATGTCACCCACCCTAGAAATTGAAACTGCTATATCTCAGCCATTTTTAAAGATAGAGGCAAAATAAAAGATGCTCCGGATTCCTCCTATTGAGGCCTAACATTAAACAAAAAATAAATTTGAAGTTCTTAGTTTTTTTGCATATATTTTTTAGTTTTAAAATTTTACTGATCCCCATTTTGAAACAAGATAACAGACAAAACTGGCTAACGAACTCGGTCGAGACACTGGTGAGCCCAATGCACACACTTTGTTACATCCATATCGGTTTATAAATATGAATGTTATCGTATGACATACATCATATATATACAGTCAGACCTCGTTATATGGTCACCCGTGGGGACCGTTGAAAAGTGACCATATATGCGGGGTGACCATATATGCGATAAAAGAAAATTAAAGGCTATTTTTAATCTTAAACATGTTTGTCAACATAAAAAAAGCTAAAAACATGAAGTTCCTAAAAACAGAAGTTTACATAATATTAATTAAATATTTTGTTTTAATTTAAGTATGAAACTGAATGGGATAATACATACCACTATAATAGAAATTGATGCATTACTTACAGAATAGTTAGGAATGTAGAGTACGGTGTTTGAAATACTCATTTATGCAGGATTGTCTTTGCTTCGGTTTCGCTGTTGTCATCACTACCTTTTCAAGATTATTAACAGTTTTAAAATGTTTTTCTGAAGCTTCTGAATGCGCAAAAAACCACCTAACAACATTCAGTGCCTTGAGAGCTTCTGCCTGAGTTACAGGCTGAATTTCCAATTCACCGTCACTCTCTTCATCGTTGTTTCCGGAAGCATTTGAGTTTAACACTTCGGAGACAATTCCAGTAATGGATAATTCAGAAGATGTAGCTAAATCATCATCAATAGTTACGTAATCCATTTCATCAGGTACGGTGCATCCATAATTTTGAAGACGCTTTGCAAATTCAGATAGAGGCACATCCTCATCTTCGTCGTCCGATAATTCATCATTTTCAGAGGGACAAAAACCAGCATGTCTAAATCAATTTGAAATGGTTTTCTTTGATACCTTATTCCAAGCTTTGTCTATATAAAACATCGCATCCAACACGGACACATAAAACTTCTCATTCTGATCAATTGCAGAAATCATGCCATTAAGGAGTAACTTCCGGTAGTTTACCTTAAATTTTTGAATAATCCCCTGATCTAGGGGTTGGATATCAGTAGGGTAGGGATGTAGGATTTCAGTTAAAACACTTCACGTAAATGATCATCCAATGAACTGACACTGAACTGACACTCTATTATTATCCATGACTTTGATGCGCGAGTTGTAAATAGTGGGAATCGCGAGATTTGGCTAAGAGCCAGTGCAAGATACGTAAAATGGATATAGCCGTTAGGCCTGGTTGGATTATCGTAATGTAAATTTGTTGTATAGTTTCGACCAAAAGTGTTATTGGTTGAAATTAAAGTGCATATTTTGTTGTTCATCGATTATTTGTCATATTGGTTCAGTAAAGTGCCTATTTATATATCATTTACTTATATATATATATATATATATATATATATATATATATATATATATATTTCCACATTGCCTTCCTCAGGGATATGTGTCAAGTTGTTTGTTGTTCGATGTGTATGTTGATGATCTAATTCACTCCTTGATTGATGATGATATACGTGTAATTATGTATGCGGGCATCTAGCCCTAAGAACAAGGCAAATAAGAAGCTTGAACTTTCCTTCAATAACGCCACGTCCAGACTCCATTCCTGGTGTTTAGAAAACAATATGATTGTTAACATGGAGAAGTCTCCCTGTAAGTGGGGAGACTTGATCCTTTTTTTCTTTTTTGGAAAATAATTTATATTTATTTTAAAAATGATTTTTCTAAAATAAAAAAATTACTACAACATTAAAGACTAATAATAACTAGAAACATTTTTGAAAATTTTTGTTTTTCTCAAAATAAAAATTAAAAATTGAAAAAGGGATCAAGTCTCCCAAGTCTCCCCTACTAACTTGTGGAAGTGTGCCTGTCACTAAATATCAGAATTCTGTATTTTGTAAAATACACTTTCCATCTGAAAGCCGAAATTTTTCCACCTTTTAAAATATCGAAAAATAATTCGCTACCAATTAGAACGTCAACTTGATTTGGCACATTAAAATTACTGTCAGCTAATTCAATGTACTTAGGGATGTATAAATTCGAAATGTCTAATTCCGTGACCGGAATATGATTTGTTATTTTTTGCAACACATCCAGATCTATATTTCTTGAAAAAGTTTCATTTTGATTAGATATATCCGTATTTACGATTTATTTCACTTGTTGATATGAACCATTAATTCCCGATACGCTACCTTTAAAAGATTTTGGTTTTAAATTTAATTTCCTGCAAGCACTTTCCGATAAGACGTTAATCGTCGATCCGCTGTCGAAAACGCTTTGTAATTTAATTTCATTTCCTTGCGAATCTTTTAGTAAAATAATTGCCGTATTTAACAGCGTACAATTCTTTGTGTCATTAGTCAAAAAATTACTGCCTAATAAAGAAGAGACCTTATCTTTACTTTCGGAATCTGAAATAATTAATTGTTAATATTTTATCGATTCTATAGGTTCATCTGCATTTCTGAAAGATCATTGACATTTTCGCAAAGTAGGCTATTATGTCGAGAGGAAAACATTTTACATGTGAATTTAGAATTGCATTGGCCTTGGTGTAGCCGCAAACAATTTATACATAATTTATTTTTGCTTACAATGCTTTTTCTATTATGAACCCCTTATATTTTGAAATGCGATGCACTTAAATAATGCGTGGTTATTTTTACACAGAATACACGGCTTTACTTTATTTTTATCGTCACTGATAAAAATGACCTTGATTTAATTACTGCGTAATTATTTTTGATAGGCTTAGAGTTCACTTGACTTGCGGCATTTGACCTAGAAACATTCTCTAACATAATACATCTTTTCTACAGAAATTACATCAATTATCGAAATTTGGAACATTTGTATTTTCCAGAGAAAGTTCAAATTGTTTTTGAGTTTCTTTATCTATTTTTGTAAAATTATATTCATGAGCAAACTTTCTGATAAGCTGTTTTGAGTATATTAAATTACTTTCAAAGCTCTAATATTCTTATTAATACAATCTATAAAATTTCATAATTCTTTGGGAGATTCATACTGGATTTTTTCATAATTCAAAATTGAAGAAATATGAAAGTGGATTAAGAGTCGTTTATTTTCATGTCTTTGAGCGAGAGCTTGAAATAATGAATTAAAATCATCATCGGCAGATTCTAATTGTTTAGAATCATTTTTTAAAGAGGCCTTTAAATAAAATACCCTCTGATTATCATCTAGATGATCATTATTAATAATCAGATTCATAAATTGAGTTTTGAAATTTGCGAAATCACAGTATCCACCTCTAAATGAAGGCAATGGAATTTCTGGTAACCGTACTTTTGTTTTGGTTTCATTAGATATTTCATTAATGTGAATATTATTAGATTTATTGTCAAAGGAGGTTAATAAACGTTTTACACTCACCTCCAATTGTTCTATTCGGCGACATCAACATCCTGTTCTATTTGTTTCAATTGAGGTTGTATAATCTCTTGCAATTCGAAATGTTGTTCTCGAATTTCCTCCAATTTATTCTGCAGGATTTCTATTTTTTTTTTCAATTTTACTTGGAGTTGGCTCACATTAGTGGCCTTAGGATCTTCATTATCCGTAATAAACTGTTCAAGTATTGTTATAGTGGCCTTTACGGCGCCCTTTGAAGAATTTAATTTATCCATAGGAGTACTGTGGCTCTGCTGACCACAAAATGATCGATATAAAAGGGACTGTAGAGTTGATATTCCTTTTTAAAGTTTTTTATTAACACTTAAACGACAGATGACATTCACAAACATAAATTATTAAGTTTAACTGTATTTTTTATAAAGAGTATCCGCCGCCTGAACTGGGCGGTGTTTACACGTGTGTGGATGCTTCATCAACCCACAGCTTAATAAACTGTTTTAACAAAATGCCCCTAGGTGGAGCTGCAATATTAACGCTCACTATATTGAGCCAAAACCATACTTCCGCGACGGAACAGCCAATAAACAACCACAGTTACCTAATTAAATTAATATTAAAGAGAAGCAATTGCGAGAGACCATTTCACTCTTTGTAAGACATAAAGAAATGCAAAATAGGTTTATCATGCACGCAGAATGTTAAAATTTAAACAATATGATAGAAAACAAAACTCACCCGACCACTTTCATCAAAGATTAAATAGTAGTAATATTACATTGAAACATTATACTAAAATGTTCATAGTTTTTATTTTAATCTGATAGCACGGACGGATAACATATTTATCATAACTACAGAATATACCTATAAATTTCATTTGTTATAAATGATATTATAAGTATTATTTTGCATTTAAAGACGTCGCTGTCCATCAGTCTGTCAAAATCTTTACGGAGAAGTGTTTTAATACACCTTTCTATGATTTATTCAGTTAAACCAGCTGACAATAAAAAATATTCAAAATTTGCCATTCGGGTTCTTTTGACTAACATGTAAATATAAAGGATTAATATAATTCAAAGAGTATACTAATTTAAAATGCATTATTAACAAATAATACAACATAATTCATAAACATAGAACGAAATTATATGCTAATAATTTTAAAAAAAATTGTTATCTTTAATTATTCTGTACATGATGTATAAATGGGAAAATATTGCTTTTGGTTTTAATGCCATAGATATTGCCTGCCATAGATATTGCCTGCCATAGATATTGTAAGGTTAATTCATTTACTGAAATAAGACATGGGGGTATGGATGTTTACCTTTTGCAATGACAAAGAAATTGCATAAGGAATGCAGCATTTACGTATTTTTGCCATCTAGCTTATAAAACATTATTATTTAGTTTTGAGCACTTTCCAACCTAGTTGAAAAGTGCTTATGACTTCGGTTTGTCTGGCCGTATGGCCGTCTGCCGTCTGCCGTCTGTCCGTGCTCTAACTCCCGTAAATATGCTCGGATTGCTCTGCAATTTTTATATGCTATTGTCGTTATCTGTAGCATGTTCCCTATTTCAACGGAAGTGTATAGCACTTATAGTTTTTTTACAGGGGCACTCAAAAGAATTCCGTTACATTGCGGTCTATGGAGAAAAATCATTTGCGGTTTATTTAAATAATGTTTCACTATTTTAAACGCATTGAAATTTATATATATCACTAAGGTGCATTAGAAGAAGCTTAAAATGGAATAGGGTGTGCATAGCACTTATAGTTACTTTACAGGGACAGTCAAAAGAATTCCGTTACATTACATCTATGGAGAAAAATCGTCTGCGGTTTATTTAAATAATGTTTCACTATTTTAAACGCATTGAAATTTATATATATTACTAAGGTGCATTACAAGAGGCTTACTGCAGAATAGTGTGTGTATAGCAGTCATCGTTCATTTACAGGGACACACAAAAGAATTCTCTACTGTCTGTTAACAATAATTCCTGGAAGTGCGTTTTAAGTTACTGAATGCGATTTTAATTTTAACTCGCTTTTTGTCTATTACGTGGTGTGTATACATTCTGTAGATCCTATACAGGGCAGCACAAAAGTTCGCGAACACATTTCCGTTTATTGACAGAAACTCCAGAAGCATAATTTTAAACTGTGCTACGCGTTTCCTAACAAAACTAAAATTTAGCATTCTATATAGTATATATACAAATCTATAGATCCTATACAGGGCTGAATAAAAGTATTCGGATATTTTTTCGAATATTGTATCTGTTGGAAATTCCTTAAATTATGTTTTTAAATATGTTATGCGTTTTCCAAATTGTTTACTTAGATGTTATCTTTTAGCTTATTAAACGGTATGTTTTGTAAAATTATTTTGGAAGCGTTGGAAAGTGCTACATAATCTATGCTTGACGCATGATTTTTCGTTCTTGTTTAACATATTGTGGAAGGAAATTTAAAGTAAAAAAATTATAAAACATTAAAAAATATATATTCAAACAAATCCATTTATTATAAAAGAAAGAACCATTCGTTACTATTAATCTAAACATAAATTACTGAAAAAGTAATTAACACACAGGGTCTGCGCGCTCTGGCTGGCAGTTTCCATCTTGTGCTGCGGTTGCAGCCTTTCCGACATATATAAGATTAAGCGCTGCCGAGTTTGGATACCGCATTTTATAGCTCAGTTGTAAAGCCTCAGAGTGCTATTCTGGGGTTCCGGGTTTAATTCCCGGCTTGGGACATTCTTCACTCTGTCGGCTTATCGCTCAGTTTAGCAATGAGAAATCATCTTGTTTGTTCATTACTCATTAGTTTCGGACGAATTTCACTCCTGAAAAATTAATTTGAATTTTCATCTAATTAATAGTACTTCATAATACACTTTTATTTTAAATAATGTCGAAATCAATCGTACAATTATATACAAAAATGTACATTGAACATTTATAATTTGAAGAGAAATTTAACTGCTTTTTGTCAGGATGTAACAACAACAACAATAAAAAAGTCCTTCCGGCCTGTACCGGGAGGAAAAGGTAGCTTTCCTATATCTTCGTTTAAAAATTTTAGCTAATGTTACACGAAAACAGCAAGTTAAAATGCAAAGAAAACGTTTACAAAATATTCGTTAATACTGAATTTGAATAAGAAATTCGCCAAATTATTGAGCAATAGCCAAATTGGCTTCATTTATGAGGACTTATTTTTGTCGCCAAATTTGGCGATATTTCGCAAAATGTCGCCAAGTTTGGCGAGAATTTGGCGGTAACGGATATGAATATATAGTTTTATGCGTATGATTGGAAAAAAAAATACAACAATGAAAATTTTTGTAATGTGCTATCTTGTTTCAAAATGTCAGCCACCCTAGAATTTCAAATTGGTCTATCGCAGCCAATTTTTAAGATAGAGGTAAACCAAAAAATGCTCTGGAATCCTCGTATCAAGGCCTAACACTTAATTAAATTTGAATTTTTAACTTTTTTGTATATTTATTTTAGTTTTAAATTTTTAAATGGCCGCCATCTTGAAACAAAATGGCGGACCAAGCTGGCCAACGAACTCGGTTGAGACATTGGTTAGCTTAATACACACAATTAGTTTCATCAAAATTGATTTATAAATACGAGCGTTATCGTATGACATAGGTCAGATATATATATATATATATATATATATATAAATCAACATTTGAACGGAGGGTGGTTTTGGGGTCTGGGGGTCATGATCGGTGAAAATATATCGAAATTTTCCGGAACTGCTTTCCTCCGAACGGCTGCAATAGGTAGCTTTATATTTTTTTGTATTGGAAGCTACCTAAAATAATGGGATACGAAATCTGCTTACCTTGGTCTGTTAAAAATTTGCAGCAAACTGTCCAGTCATTTGACCGTTTTTATAGAAAACGCTTCCATAGCCGTAATTTAGTGCTATTCTGACCATATTATTCCCGATATTGTGGTCATAATAGAGTTAAATTACGATTATGTCAACGTTTGTTACAAAAAACGGTTAAATGACTGGACAGTTTGCTGCAAATTTTTAACAGTGTTGATTGTCTCTACAATTTGTCTCATTATTACTTTAACCTTAACATCTGTTGTTTTTCATTAGCCATAAATCAGAATTTCATTAATTGAATTATGTCATCATTAAGCAGTAGCTTAGGAATGCCAATCATTCTGTACATAATCGAGTGGTATTCGAAAAATAATGTTACTTTTTATAAAGTTTGGTTTGCACGAAAAAAATCTATTAATATATTTAAATGTGTACATTTTTAAGTTAAATATTCCGGAAGAGATAAAAAAAATATTTACTACATAGAATGTAAGGAAAATACAAAAAAGAATGGAATTTGTGGAATGTTATTTGATATATCCCCCCCAAAAAATTGTCCAGATCGAGTGACTTAAAAAATAAACAAATTCCATTGCAATTATATCTGTCTTTCTGTTAAGAGAACAGTAATAATATGACGAAGTGTGTTGAAGATGGGGCCGGTTAACATAAGATCTTTGGTAATAAAAACGTCACATATCATTACTATTGATTTAATAATTTGACATTACATGGAGACACATGTTCCTTTACATTTGGACAAAAAAATGAAAGAAATGTAGAATTTCAGATTTTTATCCTAAAAGGAACCTTGCAATCTGTAGAAGTTCGTGTCCAAATTTCTTGATGATCTGGTAAACTATAAAATAAATAGTTAATTTTACGCATCTCGTTTTTTTTTTTTTTTTTTTTTTTTGATGGACTGTTTATACTATTTTTTTTTAGTCCATGTTATATATTCTGGATATATGACATGAATATATGACTTTTTTTATGACTGGATATATGACATAATTTGCTCGTATAAAAATACGAGCAAATCTTGCGTGTGGTTATACATATATATATATGTATATACACATATATATAGGAGCAAATTTTATCTTAAAAATGGCTCTAACGATTTTGTCGAAATTTTGTATCCTACCATTTTGGGATATCAGAAAACCATTGGGCTAGATCACATATTCGAGAAAGTTGGATTAGTGGGTCATTTAGGGTCACCTTGTGTCAGCCTTAAGCTAACGGTTCAAACGATTTTGACTAAATTTTGCATCCTACCATTTTCGGACACGAGTAGACTATTGAACTGGGTCACATGTTCGAGAACTTTCGATAAGTGGGTCATTTTTGGTCAACGCGGATCAAGTTAATTTTATCTAAAACAAGGCTCTGACGATTTTGATTAAATTTAGTATTCTACGAGTTTCGGCACGAGAAAATCCTTCGGCTAGGTCACATGTCCGAGAAAATTCGATTAGTGGGTTATTTTGGGGTCACTGTGGGTCAAGCTAATCTTATCTAAAAACGGCTCAGACTCTTTAGACTTTATTTTGCGTCATATTGTTTTCGGGCAGAAAAAGAATGTTGGGCTAGGTCACATGTTCGTGAAAATTCGATTAGTGGATCATTTTGGTCATGGGTCATTATGGGTCAAGTTATTTTTATCTTAAAAATGGTTCAGACGATTTGAACTAAATTTTGTATCCTACGGTTTTGGGGCACGAGAAAATCATTGGGCTAGGTCACATGCTCGAGAAAATCCGATTAGTGGGTCACTGTGGGGGTCAAGCTAATTTTGTCTAAAAACGGTTCAGACTATTTTGACTATATTTTCTATCCTACGGGTTTCGGACACGAGTAGACAATTGGGCTTTGTCACATGTTCGAGAAAATTTGATTAATGGGTCATTTTGGTCATGGGTCATGATATTTGAACTCTCCTTTTCATATTCTATATATAATCAAAATGCAATGGCTTCCATAATAATTGAGCAAATTGCCTGAATTTTTTTTATGTATATTTAGATTCTACAAAAAGTTGAAATTTTTGTTTAAAAAAATTCTTATATTTTCTTAGTTTTTCTTAGATTTATTCCATATACATAGAATTATTAATCTTTTGTCCTGGTCTAATCTTTGTAATCAAAAATCTGATACTTTAACTCTCTAGATTTAGGTACCTTGAGTATAAGAGAAAAAAATTTAGCTTGAAACATCAAAATTGAAAAAGAAGAAATAATTTTAAAATAATTAAAATAAAAAAAATCATTACAAAATTAATTTGTTAACAATTTAATGTTTTTATAATGTGTAATGATTTCGCTTTATTGAAACATGATCGCAAAACTTAATATAGGTGCTATTTACAAAATGAATGTTTTTGGTACCCAGTCTCCGACCAAAATACCATGCACTTCAAGCACTGTTCTTTGTGTTATCGCATTTCACACAAAATAAGTATAGAATTCTGTCATTTTTTTAAAGTTATTACGCAAAATCCAGATCAGGATTGAAATATGAAAACATATATTTCTCAGCAAAGAATAAAGTGATTGGAATCTTTAAATTACATTTTTTGAAGCACTAATACACGTACTCTCAAGAACTATTAATTATGTAATGAAAGGTTCATTGTGTATCATGTCTAACATTTATAAATTATTATCAATATGTCTATTTATATATATATACATTCTTTTTTGGCATTTTCTTAATAAATTGAATTAAACACATTCAGAAAATACGATCTTAAAATTTCATCTTAATACTTTAAAAACAAAATTTGCTTTGTTTAAGTAATGTTATTCCTTGGAACGCCATTCATGTAAATAGTAAAATTTGATTTCAGTAATACATTTTATGTTGGAATGCATTCCGTATGTTTTCTAAATATAAGAGTGAACATGAAGAAAAGAAAAAAAATCAACTTTAGAAACTTAAAGTATTTGTGTATAACTCGATTACGATATGAGTATATTAATTTTCTAGGAAAATATTTTCCCTGTGAGAATTAATTAGTGACAGGAAGGTAAACTTAATTAAGTTTTTGCTAATAAAATGCGCAAGACTACAGAAACATATAATATGATATTTAATATGCTAAATTATGTATTTCCTCGTGAGACAATATAGACCAATTAAGCTGAAATTTTGAAAGGTTTTCGCAGCAATTCTTATTTAAAAAATTCTACTTTTCTTTTCGTAATTCTAAAAACTATTACAAAATGTTTTTGTTCTGAGAAATATTAATGTATAATTCATGTGTTTACTATTATTCACGAAATTCCTGAATATTCCTAAAAAATTTCTAAATAACCTAATTCAATTTCAATTTTATATTGTAGCATATATATAAATTAATGAATACGTACTTAAATTTTTTTAAACTAATTAACAGTTTAAAGTACATTTAGTTAAACAAATAAAAAATTAAACAATTAGTAGTAAATGTAATAATTTCCTAAGAAAAATATTAGTTTAATATTTTTAATGCATATTTATGTATTTAAAAATTTGTGCTTTTTCATAATTAAAACAACTCTATGTTTTGGACTTTGCAGTTTTAGCAATTTTGCTTTAAAAAAAATTATAAGCGAATTTAATGCAGTGAATCAAGTGGTAAGATGTCATGTTCAATTCAATATTAAACGGAATACCAATTTAGGAAGTGATCTGTAGGTTAATTCATTATGAAAATGGTCAGTAAATCATATTTGTAGAAAATGTGCCTGTTACAATCCATATCGTTTCCATCATTCCCAAACGGCATTAATTAGTTCCTTATAGATACACATTTCGTTATTTTCACGTTTTTGGTTAGAAATTAATTTTATATTCACCTCTTAATAATTTTAGATATTCTATAAAAATTGTCCGTTTATTAACATGATAATAATATATGATATACGTTTATCATTTGTTGTGTTGTCTAGATAAGTGTATCGAAACATTAGTGTTATCTGTATTTCTATTGAATTGACTGTTATCTCTTTTTTATTTTTGGAAACATTAGAATATTCTTTTAATCTACGATTTTCCATAATGTCATTTATAAACATAATAATTAACTGTACTATCTATTAAAACAGACATTAATTTAATTTAAAAACACATCAAAGAGCAGTGCACATGTCTAAAATCTTCAGAAAATGCTTTAGAATTACACTTAAACTACTTAATAAGTTTAAAAGCTAAAATATATTTTTTTTTTCAGATCTTACTCTCCAAGCATATTCAGTTACTGATGTTGTGTTTCTTCCACGCTTTTCTCTCTGTTGAAAGTTTTTCATTTTTTTCTATTCCTAATAACATCTATAATCAATCTTTTCGTGCATCATATCATTGCATATTTCTGATTTTTCTGTGATTTCAAAATAATAGCAATTTGAAATATGTCCGCATTAGGGACATATTTCAAAATAGTATTCACTGGCTGAAAAAAGGGAAATATTTTAAAGCAATTTGCTGTGTTCTGCCAGACAAAAAGGCAGAATAAGTTATATCTGGAAATTTAAGTATTAGAATGGTTATGTTTACGAATGCAATAAAAGAATTTTTCCTACTGTATATTTTTAACTTAGATTTAAAATATAGTGTTGAGATCTCTTTATATAAAATAAACTTAAATTTTTAGGAAAAGGTCTAATTATAAATGATGTAAGTCATATAACGACCGTTTAGATGTCGAAGAAATCGTGACTTGCAACATTTAGTCCACATGTATGTTACCTATATTTATTACCCTTATGGTCGCTACACATACAGTCAAGCGGAAAGTTGTTATGAATTATGGTGGATGAAATGAAAATAGAACATTGGCCACAGAATGAAATGTAAGAGTGTTAAGGTCTACGAAACGAACCACGTACCCAGAACTCGCCAAGAATTGAGACAGTCTTTTGTGTGAAGTCCCAAAAATTCAGTACGTATCAACTGAAGTGAACTACTGATGCCAAAGTGTCTCGTTTTACCAGAGAACACACATAGTTTCTTTCTGATATTTAAAAATGTTTGGTTTCCTGAACGCTGACACTCTTACACAATTACTACTTTACGGAATCCTGAACAACAACAACAACAACACAAAAAACTTTGTCAGTTTCCAAATATTTTGGCACCAGTTTCACATGTCTATATTATATAAATAACGGTTATGAATATATTTTGAAATGAGAACATGCTTTTAGGAACCGGCTATTCATATAATATATATATATATATATATATATATATATATATATATAGAGAGAGAGAGAGAGAGAGAGAGAGTATTTATAAATATATTTCCCTTATTGAGTCTAAAAAGTGAGGTTCTGTTACTGTTTGTACACATAAGAAAAAAGAAGTTCTTTATCTTTTTTTTTACAAAAAATAATCCAAGATTCAAATAAATAAATATCTTGATGTGTTTTAATTAATGGTAGCTTTTAAAAGTTTACGATCATTTCTTTCTTTCCGAGAGTAAGAAACAAATGTGTTTTAACTGCTAAAATTGATCACTGAAGCGCAAAACAATTTATATTTTGTTGTAAAAGTATGTAAGAAGTACAACATTGTTTTAATAATTATTTTTATACGAATTCAAATGTTTTAGTGATATATCAATTTTAAATGTACATCAGAGAATATAACAGTATTAAATTAACATTCGGTCAGTTTAGCAATGAATAATCAACTTGTTTGTTTATTACTCATTAGTTACGGGCAAATTTCACTTCTGAAAAAATAATTAGAATTTACTTGTAATTAACAGTACTTCATAATAAAATTTTACATTAAATAATGTCCAAATCAATCGTACAATTATATACTAAAAATGTGCATCGAACATTTATAATTTGAAGAGAAATTGAACTGTTTCTTGTCAGAATGTAACAACAACAACAACAAATAATAGGGTGCGAAATCTACTTACCCTTTGAATGTCTCTACACTGTTTTTCATTATTACCTTAGTTTCACCTGTAGTTTTTCATTAGACATAAATCGGAATTTCATTAATTGAATCATGTCATCATTAAGTAGTAGCTCAAGGATGCCAATCATTCTCTATATAATCAAGTAGTATTCGAAAAAAAAAATGTTATTTTTCATAATGTTTGGTTTGCGCGAAAAAATCTATTAATATATTTGAAAGTATACATTTTTAAGTTAAATGTACCGGGAGAGACAAAAAAATTATTTTATACATAGAATGTAAAGTAAGTATAAAAAATAATGAAATTAGTGAATTATTGTTTGATATCCCCCCCCCCCCGAAAAAAAAAGTTATCCAGACCGAGTGAGTTAAAAAATAAGCAAATTCAATATTGCAATTATATCTTTCCTTCTGTTATGAGAACAGTAATAATATGACGTAGTGCGCTGAAGGTGGAGAACATTAATATCAGACGTTCGGTAAAAAAAAAAAAAAAAAAAAAAAAAAAAAAAAAAAAAAAAAAAACGCACATTTCATACTATTGATTTAATAATTTGGCATTACATGGAGAGATTACATATCCATTTACATATGTCAAATTTCAGATTTTATCCTCTAAGGAACCTTGCAATTTGTAGAAGATCGTGTCCAAATTTCTTGATGATCTGGTAAACAGTAAAGGAAATGGTTAATTTTAAGTATCTCTTTTTATTACATCTATTTATTATCTCTTTTTTTAAATGGAATGTTTATACTATTTTTTATCAGTTCGTATTTTTTCATATTCTCTATGTAATCAAAATACAAAGGCTTTCATAATAATTGAGCAAACTACCTGAATTGTTTTAAAGTATATTTTGATTCTATAACACTTGAAATTTTTGTATAAAAAAATCTTAACTTAAATATGTGCGACTTTCTTATGTTTAATCCATATACATCCAATTATTATTTTTTTTTGTCCTGGTCTAATCTTTGTATCAAAAAATCTGATACTTTAACTCTCTAGATTCAGGTACTCTGTGTATAAGAGAAAAAAAAGACTAGTTTGAAATATTAAAATTGAAAATGAAGAAAGAACTTAAAAATTATTAAACTAAAAAAATCATTAAAAAATTAATTTATTAACAATTTAATGTTTTTCTTATATTAATGATTTTGCTTTATTGAAACATGATCTCAAAAATTAATATAGGTGTTATTTACAGAATACATTTTTTTGTGACCGAGTACCTGACCAAACTACCGTGCACTTCAGGCACTATTCGTTATGTTATCGCATTTCACACAAAATAAGTATAGAATTCTGTTATTTTTTTTTAAAAGTTATTACGCAAAATCCGGATCAGGATTAAAATATGATAAAGAAAATTTCTCAGCAGGGAATATATTAATTGGATTCTTTATATTACTTTTTTCAAGCAGCGTGTTCACGAACTATTAATTATGTCATGAAAGGTTCACTGTGTATCATGTCTTACATTTAGGAAGTCTTAACAATAAGTCCATTTATACATACACACACACACACACATATATACATATATATATATATATATATATATATATATCCATTTTCTTACTAAAACAGAAACAAATGCGTTTATAAAATACAATCTTAAAACTTAGTCTTAATACTTCTAAAAAAATTTGCTTGTTTAAGTAAAATTATTCCTTGGAACGAGATTCATGTAAATATTAAAATTTGATTTAAGTAATACATTTTATGTTTGAATGCATTCTGTATGTCTTCTAAATATAAGAATGAACACTAAGATAAGAAAAAAAAATTAAATTTAGTATTTTAATGTATATGTGCATAACGCGATTAAGATATGTGTAGATTAATTTTCCCGGAAAATATTTTCCCTGTGAGCATTAATTAGTGACAGGAAGGTAAACTTAATTAAGTTTTTTCTAATAAAATGGGCAAGACTACATAAACATATAATGTGAGATTTAATATATTAAATTAAATATTACCTCATGAAACATTATGGACTAATTAGGCTGAAATTTTGAAACGTTTTCGTAGCAATTCACATTTAAAAAAATTGGAATAAATTCTTTGTAGTTCTAAAAACTATTACAAAATATTTTTGTCCTGAAACATATCAATGAATAGTCAATTCGTTTACTGATATTTCACGAAATATCCTAAACAAGTTCTTAACTGAACTATTTAAATTTGAATTTTATACTGTAGAATATTTATAAATTAAAGATTACGTACTACAATTTTTTTATCTAAATAAAAGTTTAAAACATTGCTGAATTAGTAATTAATGTAATAACTTGTTAAGAAAAATATTAATGTTTAATATTTTTATGCATATTTATGTATTTAAAAATGCCTGCTTTTTTATAGTCTAGCGACCTCTATGATTTTTGTACTTTGTAATTTTCGTAATTTTGTTTTAAGAAATTATAAGCAAACAATGCAGTGAATCAAGTGTGAAGATGGCATGTTCAATTTAATATTCAACTGATTATCAATTCAGATAGTGATCTGTATGTTAATTCATTATGAAAATGGTCAGTAAATCATATTTGTAGAAAATGTACCTGTTACAATCAATATCATTTCCATCATTCCCAACCTCCATTAATTAATATCTTTATAGATATATTATCTTTATAGATACACATTTCGTTCTGTTGACGTTTTCGATTACAAATTTATGTTATATTCAACTCTTAATGATTTTATATATTCTATAAAAATTGTCCGTTTATTAAAATGATAATACAAGATGATATAACGTTTGTCGTTTGTTGTGATGTCAGGGTAAGTAAAATTAGTGTCAGCTGTATTTCTAATGAATTTGCTATCATCTGTTTTTATTTTTTTTTGGCAATATTAGAATATTTTTTTAATTCTATTATTGTCCATAATGTCATTTATAAACATAATAATTAACTGTACTATCTATTAAAACAGACATTAATTTATATTAAAAACACATCAAAGAGCTCTGCGCATGTCTAAAAGCATAAAAAATGCTTTAAAATTAAATTTAAACTACTTAATATGTTTAAAAGTAAACAAAAGATATTTTCAGCTCTTGCTCTTCAAACGTCTTCCGTTACGGATGTTGTGTTTCTTCCTCGCTTTACACTCAGTTGAATTTTTTTTTTCATTTTTTTCTTTTCCTAATAACATCCATAATCAATCTTTTCGTGCGTCATATCATTGCATTTTTCTGATTTTGCTGTACTTTAAAAATTACAGCAATTAGAAATATGACCGCATTAGGGACATATTTCAAAATAAAATTCACTGGCTGAAAAAAGCGAATTATTTTAAAGCAATTTGCTGTGTTCTGCCGGACAAAAATGCAGAATAAGTTATATCTAGAAATTTAAATATTAGAAAGGTTATGTTTACGAATGCAATGAAAGAATTTTTCATACTATATATTTTAAACTTTATTTTAAAATATATTGTACAGATCTCTTTACGTGAAATAAACTTAAATTTTCAAGAAAAAGTCTAAATTTAAATGATGTAAGTGAAATAACGGCCGAAGAAATTTGGACTTGTAAGAAATCTTGACTTGAGACTTTTAGTCCATATCTATGTGGCGTATATTTATCACCCTTAAGGTCGCTATACATACAGTCATGCGGAAATTTGGTTTGTATTATGGGGAATCATATAAAAAGACAACAAGGGCTACAGAATGAAATGTAAGAGTGTTAGGGTCTACGAAAATGACCATGTACCCAGAACTGACCAAAAAGTGAGAATGTTTTTTGTGTGGCCCCAAAAAATCAGCACGTAGAGCCTGACGTGAACTACGGATGCCAAAGTGTCTCGTTATACCATAGAACACACAGAGCTTTTTCTTGATATTTAAAAATTTTTGGTTTCCTGAACACTGTCAGTCTTACAAAACTACTACTTACGGAATCCTGCTACAACAACAACAACACAAAAACTTGGTCAGTTTCCAAATACTTTGGCACCAGTTTCACATGTATATCTTATATATATAACGGTTATGAATATATTTTGGAATGAGAGAAATTCTTTTCGAACACTTTGCATGTAACACACATATATATATATATATATTATTTATAAATATATTTCCATTATTTACTCTAAAAAGTTAAGTTCTGTTATTGTTTGTAAACATTAGAAAAATGAATTTCTTTATCTCTCTTTTACAAAAAATAATCTAAGATACAACTAAATAAATATCTTGATGTGTTGTAATTAATGGTAGCTTTTAGAAATTTACGATCATTTCTTTCTAACCGAAAGTAAGAAACAAATGTGTTTTAACTGCTAAAATATGTCACTGAAGCGCAAAACAATTTATATTGTGTTGTAAAAGTATGTAAGAAGTACAACACTGTTTTTAATAGATAATTTTTTTATACAAATTCAAATGTTTTAGTGATATATCAATTTTAAATGTACATAAGACAATATAACAGTATTAATTTTTCATTAATATCATTTGAAGATAGCTGTATAGTAATAATCATTCTTTTATGATAAATCCTAAATATATTAAAAATAAGAAATATTATAACATCGCCAAATAAAAATATCTACAAGAAATATTACTTCAATAAACACATCTTTGATCCGATGATATTATTGTTAATAAATATAAATTAACTTTTATCAAAAATGTATTACACAAAGTATGTGCAAACATTTACATAAAAATCGTGACAAATGAAAACTATGAATTTAAACTAGGACTTCCCCCAAAGGGATTAGTCTGAGTGATATTGCTGAGAACATAGAATTAACAATTACAATATAAAGAAAAAGAGCAAATTAAATGATAGAATTACAAAATATCATATATAAATTCATATACACTGTTAAAAAAATAGAAAATAAGTACCCTTCATCAGATGTGTTGTCATAATTTTTTTTTAACATGTGGCAAATAATTTCATTTTCTTAAGCGCGTATTGCGCAAAACTTGAAAAAAAAAAAAAAAAAAAAAAAAACTCCCGATCTTTTAAAACGCCAAGCTTTCTAAAGTTACGTAATTGGATTTGCAGCCAATAGATTATTCTATCAAGCGTGGCTTAACGCAAATTTAATTTCATTGTTGCACCTTTTTTTGTGTGTGAATTTAAAATTTTTCTTCCTTGATTATATATCTATTATTTGTATAACTGTTTATAGAAACTCTTACACTTCAAACCACATTGATAGCATGCTTTGCTACAAACCAGATTGCAAAACTATAGTCTAAATCACTATTAAAGTATACAAAAAATCTTTCGATGACTTCTGTAAACTTTTACATTAAATCTCCATATCGGCAAAATTGAAAAAAATATATATTTCAAAGTTAAGCTTAACAGATACTTCTTGACTATTCTCTAGGCGGCTCTGCCCACTGCGCCAATCCGCAGACTTTTCTTTTGCCTGCCTGTCTGTCTCTCCACAATCTGTCTGTTTCACTATCCGTTCTTCTGCCCGTCTCTCTAACCGATTGTCTATCTCTCTACACGTCTCTCTACCTGTCTCTATATTTCCCTACCGGTCTCGCTACCCGCCAATCTATTTCTCTAACCATCTGTCTATCCGTCTAACTACTTGTATGTCTAGCCGTGTCTCTATCCACTTCGCTACCCATTTGTCTATCTGTCTCACAACTTGTCTATCTGCCTCTCTACCCATCTTATTACCCATCTCCGTACCCATCTACTGTCTCTCTACTCGTCAGTATACCCGTCTCTCTATCCGTCTGTTTTTGTATCCGACTCGCTACCAATCTCATTACCCGTCAGTCAACTCGTCTCTGTACTCATCTCGCTACTCGTCTCTTTATCTACCACGCTACGCGTCTCGCAACCTTTCTCGCTACATTCCTGTCTACCGGTGTCGCTACCCGTCTCGTGACCCATCTCGCGACCCCTCTGTCAACCCTCTTTTTACCTTTCTCTCTAGCCGTCTGTCTATTCGTTTCGCTACCAGTCAGCCTACGTATGTCGCTACTCGTCTTTCTACCTCTCGCCACCTCTTCCCAATATTTAAACAATTCATTTAATATACAGAAGCCGTTTATCAGTTATTAAATGCAAACAGAAGTAATTTATCTAATGTCTAATCAGATGCAATTTTTTTTTAAATACATACATAAACCTGAATAATAATTCATCAGTTTTGTGTTCATAGTTGTTTATATCATTTGACAGTAAATCTCAACTTCTTAAACCTGAATTGTCTCAAGCTTTTTAAGAAAACAACAAGGTCTGTATAACTGCAAAGTACCCTGAGGGCTATATTTGGTACTTTTCGATTAGCCGGGCGCCAGTGATATATGTACAAGTACATATATGAATATATATATATATATATATATATATATATATATATATATATATATATATATATATATATATATATATATATATGTATATACAGGGTGATTTTTTTTAAAGTTGTGAAAGTAAAATCCTATAACAAAAGAACCACTGATCCAAATGACCTGAAATTTCATCAGTATGCTCCCAAAGCAATGGGAATTTGTTAGGCGTAGTTTAAAAAAACCTTAAAATTGCCCCGACAGATGGCGCTGTAAATTAGCAGAAACAAAGAAAATTGTCAATGGGAGAAAAACAATGACGGTAGTTTGAGAAACGCTCTTCCGTAGGCCCTCTGTCGTCACCTTTTCTTAAATTCTTAAGTGTCCTAAATCTTCTAAGAGCAGTTGCTGCGCTGTCATTATTCTGATAATACAGTTTCACTAACAACGCACCGTCTGTCAATGGCATAGTCATTGCGAGGATATCCGTAGAATAACGCGTAGAATAATGCGTACTTCACGTTTTTAGCGCCAATGTGCGTATGTCGTGCGCAAGTTCGTTTCCAACTTTACTGCATATACAGCGCCATCTGTCGGTGGGATTTTACGTTTTTTTTAACAACGCCTAAAAAATCCCATTGCTCTTGGAGCATACTGGTGAAATTTCAAGTCATTTGGATCAGTGTTTCTTTTGTTATAGGGATTTACTTTCACAACTTTAAAAAAAATCACACTGTATATGTATGTATATATATGTACATGTAGATATATGTGTATATATATACATATGTGTGTGTATATGCATGTATATATATCACTGGCGCCCGGCTAACCGTAAAGTACCCTATATTAGCTACATGTTATTAAGTTAAGTGAAAGTTTCGTTATCGCGTTTGAAGCCAATTGCTTATGACAGAAAGCGTGGCTTATCGCCATTTTAAATTCATTACCGTAACTTTCTTTTATTTTCTTCTTTTTTTTTGTTTCGGGGGGGGGGTAGGGGGGGAAGGGTTTCAAATATATACATTTAAATTAAAACTTTTGCCTACATGCCATTAGTGTTGTTTGTATTATTAACTAATGCCTTGTAGAGCGAGCTTCATTTGAAACAAATGTAAAAGACTTCTTCTACAGTTTTTTTAAGAGAAACTTTCGTAATTGGGCCCAAAGCCAATCGGAGCATTTAATATCATTATTGTAACTCTTATAGAGTTAAAACAATATTGTTGCTAGCTTTACTCTTGTTTGAGACCAGCCTTGCCTGTGTATCTGAATGGGGAAAAGTTTCGTATCCTATGTGGGTTGGCGAAAAATTTTAAAATGGTGCCAAAAGGTAGTTTTAGCATCTTACAAAATTTTTCAAGAGAGCGGTAAAACATGTTTTTCATATATTTACAAACATACGTTTATTAAAGCATGTTTTTGCACCATCTTAAAAATTTAAGCACGATGCTTAAATAAAATTTTATCGCCATATTCGATATTTTAATAAGTAATGAAAATACATAAACAAACTTATTTAACAAACCTAAGAGGCATTTTTGTGATAAATAATTCTTATTGTCAGAGGGGTAAATTGTAAACAATTAATAAACGGCTAGTAAATAATAAATAGCATTTAAAATCTAAAAATGAAGAAGTGGTCCGTATAAAAATGCAAAACATAACATTATACGCTTGTATATTACTTTTAAATGCTAAAGGTGTAAAATTAACAACTATAATATAAATTAAAATAACTTTTATTAGTTGTTTTACATGTTTCGACTCTTCTGAGTCATTTTCAAAAACAAAATGAGAATAGTCTAAAGCTGCACGGGATTTGAAGTTATTATTTACATGTACATTAAAAAAAAAAAAAAAAAAAAAAAAAAAAAAAAAAAAAAAAATTACGCACGTTATTTATTATTTTTTACTTGATTGTTTATTTGCAGATCTTTGAGCATGAAGTAATTTTAGCCACAGTTTCGGTAAATTAAAAGATGCCGCATCGTTACATATTGTATTTTTGTGCGTGAGTATCTCTATGGTTTCTCTTATTATGGATGGATAGTATAGACTGGAGGGAAATATTATTTAACTTTCATTGAAATTTATTTGGATGGTTTCTTCTTGATGTAATCTTGCTAGGGCTGTAGTTTTTCTATTGTATTTAATATCAGCTATATGCTCTTTTTTTCTGCAATTAAATTTCCTGCTGGTCATGCCTATGTAGTAATTCTTGGATCCGTCTTCTTTAATAAAAGGTATTTCATATACTCCTGAATAATTCTCAAAATTAATTGGGTCAATTTTACTGCAAATGATCTTCTTTAATTTCTTAGGTGGTTTGGCTATTAAGCAGATATTGAAACGTTTAAGGCTGTGTTTTAATTTTTCGAAAAAGCTTGGATAATATTGCAGAGTATAAAATTTGTATTTTTGTGAATCAAATTTCTTTTCTGAATACTTATTATTGGTGATATCTATGATTAATTTATTAATATGGTGTACTGTAAAACCATTATTATAGGAAATTTTACGAATATTATCTAATTCATTATTCAATTTATTTTCAGTACATATTATAAAGGCTCGTTTTATGAGAAATCTGTAGGCTGAAATTTTGTATTTTTTACTTGATTGTTTATTTGCATATCTTTGAGCATGGAGTAATTCTAGCCACAGTGTCGGTAAATTAAATATTGTTGTATTATACGCTTGATATATGTAAATCTTTTTCTATTTTTTAATATTTCCGAAGGCACAGATAAAAAGGTAAAAATCTCTTTTCCAAATGCCAAATAGAAAATATACAAAATAGAACGCCAAATATACAAAATAGAAAAATATCTGCAAAAAAATATATTTACATAATACTACATCTGCAAAAAAATAAGATTTAGAAAAAGTAAGCAAAATCCTGCAGATCCCAACAATCACATCGAAAAACTTATCACCAAAAAAGAACTCGCCAAATCTTACGGCACAGGAGATGGATTTTCCCTCTGAATGCAGGCTATTAGTTTTTTTTTCTTCTACGATGGGTGATTATAATATAATTGTTTCATTTCACATACTACATACCGTTTGATATATTGGTACTTTTATGTTATCCTGAAACAGTTGTTAAATCGCCAAATATTGTTCCTGTAACATTTTCATATTGAATTCATTTCATTTAAATATAAACCTTTCACTCATTTAATTTAAAATACATGCCTTTAATTAATCTATTTTAAAATGCTAAAAAGAGAGAAAAAAAAAGAAATAATGCCATAAACCGAAACCTTTTACTTAAACACCAAAGATTTTTTTATTATTATTTACACATGCGGAATAAAAAAAGCTGCTATTGCTGAGATTTGCGCCAAATCTCTAATACCAAGTCTAACAAGTTATTCCGGGGTTTTTCTTTCAAACAGAAAAAAATCCAGATTAATTTTCGATTTCTACTAAATTGAAATATATTTTATTGTACTGAATATTTTTTTGCTCCATGTACTCCATGAACTTTTCAATTCCGATTGTCTACGAAAATCTCCCGCCGGTGAAAATGACGTACGCACAAAATTTTCGTGACGTATGTACTTTAATTGTGCTTTTTTATCTATTTTTTTAATATAATTTCCAAACGGTTTGACATTTATTCTTGGTAATAAATAGACGTCGTTGTCACCTTATAGGTACCTGCTGTAAAAATTTGAACGAAATCCGTTGAATATTTTTTTAGTTATGCTTGACGAAAGGTTTTAATATCCATCGTAGCTATATATGGGGCAAAGTAATACTGCGCTGTGTATGAGTCTTCGTTGCACTCAGACAATTAAGCTAAATGAAAATAAGCTCATTTAGCATTCATTATAATACTCTTATTTAACGCATAGTATACATAAAAGTCTTGTGTATAAAAAATTTCACAGTCAATACCATTTCTGAAAACATTTGTTTGTGAAAAATCATTATTTGTATACGACAGATCATTCGAGATCTGGTTTATACAAGTTACACTTTGACATATAATTTGATGTTTTCCTTAAAGCGAATTTGGGAAATAACGTTGTTGTCGGTACCGGAAATTATTCTTAAACACAATAAATGTTCGGCTATTTTTAAATGATTTTCCCGAACTCTAGAATGTTCCATATTCAGAATGCTGCCAATATTTCACATTGATCACCATAGTATTTTAGAGTTTTCCGCCATTTTCTTCATTTGTACCATTGCTTTAATTTTCTTTATTTTTCTTTTTGATGAATTCTTTCTCCATTTCTTTATTGAAAATGACAAATTTGATATGCCTAAATAGATTTTTCTAAAATATTGAACACTTATTTTTTCGTTGTTCAATCCGATGCATATTTCTCGAGTTACTCAACCATTTCCAGACTTTTCAATGGAAACGATTCTCACTGCATTTTACTCGATTTCAGCGCAATCTACGATTTTCCGAAGAAAATTTAAAATACAAAAGTTAAGTATTTCTTCCCGTAGAATATGACTCTGAAATAAAAAGGGGGGGGGTGTCATTTAAAATTTCAGAATTTACCCCCTTTCCAACCCCAGGAGGAAAGTATTAAATAAAAATGTGGAGGCTCAGTTCCTTAAGTCCAGTATTGATCCCTCTGTTGGATTAACTGGGGTATTTTATCATACTGAACTGCTTATCCCAGTGACCAAGAGTTCAACCAGTGATCAAGATTCGTTTCAGCATATTTAGAATGGATATAGTAGTGCTATCACCCGCATTACTCCAGTCTTTTAGATGTTGAATTGCGCTCCTACTGCCCGATAGAATCCATACTTCACCAAAGTACTACAGTGTTTGGGGGAGGGACAACTTTGATATCCCTAAATAGATTTTTGAAAAATGTTGAACATGCATTTTTTCATTTTTCAATCCGATGTATATTTCTCGAGTTATTCGACAGTTTCCAGTCTTTTCAATGGAAACGATTCTCATTGCATTTTACTCGATTACAGCGTCATCTACGATTTTCTGAAGAAAATGTTGAATTGCGCTCCTACTGCCCGATAGAATCCATACTTCACCAAAGCGCTTTTCTGCCATAATGGCCTTTAGCCCTACTTCAATGGCAATAAGTTCACTTCTAAAGACAGGGCAAAAGTCTGGATTTCTAATGCTCATGTTATGTTCATCTGGGGTCTTGAAAAAAATACCACTGCCTGATTGGTTATTTTCACCTTTACTACCGTCTGTGTATATTTTGATGGAATCTCTCGGTATTCTCTCAATAACCTCAAGAGATAGCTGTTTGAGAAGCTCAAGGATACTTGAACTCTTGGTCACTGGGATAAGCAGTTCAATATGATAAAATACCCCAGTTAATCCAACAGAGGGATCAATACTGGACTTAAGGGACTGAGCCTCCACATTTTTATGAATTACTAGTAGAACCACCGGCTTTGCCCGGGTTAACATAAATTAAAATACAATAATCCGACAATAACAATGACGACAATATGATTTGTGCATACTCAACCATAAATCAATAAAAAAGACAATTAGAAAAAAAGCGTTTCTTTAGCTCAACCATAGTAAGATTTCTCAGCTTTAGAAATGAGAATGCGCTTTTTCTTTGCGCATACAATAGAAAAATATACGATTTTCCCTGACAATGAAAAAAAATTTCCAAATGTCGTAACATTTTGTGAAATTCGCTTTCATATGGCATCTATCTATATTATAAAACAATAACATATCCGTGAGTAATGTCGACATCATATTAACTTTAGCAACGACCTAACCATTAAAATTTGCTTGTACTGCATACTTGTAACTACTAAATATTGCATAATTTCCTTTTTTAAACTATCAATTAGAAAGAAATGCACTTTTAAATGTAGTTTGAAAAGTTTATCTCAATTTACTGATTTTTTATGAATTTTAAAGTAATTTAACAGCATGTATATTTTTAAATCTGTGTCCAATCCAATTACGAAAGATTAATTTATTTGATCTTTATAAAGTAAAGACATTTATTTCTAAACATAGCACATTCAGTTTTTATGCGGTCGAATAAAATAAATGTATTCTCAATGTCATTCGTTTGAAAAGCGTATCTCAATTTACTGATGTTTTATAGATTTTAAAATAATTTAATATTCTGGAAAATTGTACTGTAAAAGGATGTTAAACTTATACTTTGGAGTCCAATACATTCTGTTGAAATTACGCTACTTTGTGTAATTGCTATAAAACACTAATATTTTGTGAATGAAAACCGGCACATGACTTAAAATATGACGACACTTTCACCGGGGTTGATTTTCCTCTAAACCGATACGTGTCAAGTTAAAACAAATTCTTTCACATCATGAATCATGTACAAATATGCATTTATATTTGTAGATAATGTGCCTGTTTGTCAACTTAACGTAGGCAAAACGTTGAGCTAAATTGCTTGATTTTTCGCCAAGTTTCTCGTTCAGCAGTTTCTTAAGCCAGTTGTGACGCGGGCAGCACTCAATTTAACTTCCCTCAGTTTCTGAAGATTAGAAGTTGAGGCGCTTGAATAGATAGGAAAACCCACACTACAATATATTTCTTATAAGTGACATGTAAGTAGTTTGAAGGGTGTCAGCACAAGCACTCATGTCACGCCCAGAAATATGTTTTAGTATGTTCAGTCTTTTTTGGCCTTGAAGAACAAGGTTTTCAATATGTTTATTGCACGGGAATTCAGGATCTAGAACAAATCCCCCCCGTATAGATGTCTAGCCCCCAGTTCTATAGATGTCATAGCCCCTAATTTTTAGAAATGTGCTGGCTTTTAATTTTGATTCTTGGCTATAAATTGAACACCGTGTTTTTCTGCAAGATCCACACGTTGATCAAGCTTAGTTTGTGTTGCTCCAGTCGATAAACCGTTGATATTGCTCTGGAGAATTTTTAAAGAATTATACAGATTTGGAGACTGTAACTGATTTTTTGAACTGGGCCCTCTTCCTAAATACAGAACGCACCCCTGATTATTCTGCGCGACAGACGATGCAGCATGGACTTCATTTTCTGTATCACTCATGGAAGAAGGGTTAAGTGCAGCTTCTGTCGAGTTGTTCGACCGTTTCCGTACTTTTCGAACACTCTGTATATATATCGAGCTTTTAATCGGGTTTTTATTTAATTTTTACGTGTTTGTAACACGTCATCTATTGTTTATTTGTTTTCTATATTTTATCATGCCTGTGTATAAGGAGCACTGTATCGGAGCACCAGTAGATTACTTAATTTAAAGATTTTCTAGCTATTGGATATACAGTTCGTTCGGAGTTATAAAAAATTGAAGTATTTATTTTTTTTTTTTACATTTCTTTAAACTGTTAATAGGGCAGCTAAGTTTTACTTGACTTAAATGGCTGCCGGATCACAAAGTTTCCATATCCCATGTTTAAGTTACCATAGTCTTGCAAAAATATTGTGTACCAAATATTGATTTATGTATTTAAGACATTTCTGGAACAGTTTTGCAAAATCTGAGGAAATGCTTTTATATAAATTCACCAAACCTCTTATTCAGTGCTTCATTTTCTTTTTTTTTATAATTCTGTATTTTTTCAGTACAGGGGTCTTGGCAAGATAGAGAAATGATCTTGGCGAGAGAAGAAAATTTGGCAACCTATTCACATTCACAACTATTCACAACTATTCATATACATGAGCAATCATCATATATATATGTTATTTCTGTTGCCAACATTCCATTTTTATGCACATACAAAATATACAAGGATGAATGTGGTATCATTCGAAAAGTTTTTGAAAAGGCTTATAACATAGTACACTCACATTTTGTTAAAATGCTAAAAAAAAAACCAGTTAATTAAAAATTATAAAACGTACCAGGAAATAATCTCAAAGATTGCATTGCGAAAGTCCGTCTCGTTATTTGAAATTATCCTTAACGATTAATAATAATAAGGTAAACTAATTTAAAATTACAATTTACAAGCAATAAAATTAACATTATGTTATAGTAGTCCATACTGTTTTTTTTTTGTTTGTTTTTTTATTTGGTTGGGGGGGGGGGGGTTCAAAACTGTGTTAAAACTATATTATTAATAATAATGTACTATAAATGGTGCTCTTTAAATTATCGTTATTAGATATTTATTGTCAAAGGATTATGCAATGCAGTTATTCAATACGTATTTATACAATATGCCTGATTATATAAAAACATACATTTCGTTAAAAAAAAAAAAAAAAAAAAAAAAAAAAAAAAAAAAAGCTTACCTGTAACTATGCGTTTTTTTACACTTCCGGAATCCGGAATGTTGTCACTAAAT
This sequence comes from Maratus michaelseni, assembly GCA_963931845.1. Taxonomy (NCBI): domain Eukaryota; kingdom Metazoa; phylum Arthropoda; class Arachnida; order Araneae; family Salticidae; genus Maratus; species Maratus michaelseni. The sequence goes on from OZ007596.1 coordinate 11,851,403, forward strand.
TTTTTGGAACAGATAAGGTATTTCCAACAGAGCTGGAGCAGCAATCATTTCTGGTACTCTCCGAGACACTGACTTGATATCCGTGAGCGACTTCTCAAATGTTGAGGACAGAAGCAAAATTAGACGATTTCGGCAAAAAAAGATCCACGTTATTCAATACGTCGTAGATTTAAAAACCGAGCAATTTCCTTTATTTTGATGGCCGTATTTGGAAACCGATTATCATGGAAAATGCCCATCAAAAAGTTGTATTAGTGGAATACATAAGCTTAATACAGGAACCAGGTTGTCAGTTTTGGGGATACCTCTCCTTACAACCTGGAAAAGCTTTAATTTTAAATGAAGAAATCAAAAACTTTTGAATTACGAAGAATATTAATACCAGTAAGCATGTTGTCATTGGCTGTGAAGAAACTTGAGTTTACACAGGTTATGAAGGAGGTTTTATACGATTTCGAAAACAAAAAGAAGGAAAGCTGTTCCAGTAGCTTGTTTGCCAATTTCATTCCAATGAGCTTATCTTACGTCATTTGTTCGAGCATCTTGACGGTAGAGCAAGGGAGCATCAAAGTTTTACAAGATCTTTCTGCAAATCTCTAAAATATCGTGAACTGTTACCCTTTAAGAGAATAAGCTGTACTTTGCTAGAAATTACTAGTAAAAAGGACTTAAGCACGAATAAACTCTATTTGTTGGATATATGTGAAGCAATGTCTTCCGGGTGGTGTCTTGAAACATTTTACAAAAGAAATCCAGTGGAAATTGTGCATTCGCAATGGCTTACAGTGGCAAATAGAATTCTGAGGCTGTACGTTTCCTCAACTGAACCATCTGAAAATCTCTTTATTCTGACAAATTTTATACTAAAAGTTAATGCAAGTATATAATTTCGAAATAAGACTAAACCTTAATGCATTTACGGAGATAAGCATTTGCATCAAACAATGTCATCCCAATATTTACCAAATGATTTAATGACAAAATAGATCAAATAATTTAACGAAATGGTTTATTTTGTCCCCTGGAAAATATTTTGATTGCTATGTCGGAAGACGATATTGACTACGTAAGAGAATTTGCACTACGCAGATTAATAAAAACTCGTGAGACAAGAAATTCTTGACGTTCTTTCAAGTTATATGAGATCAAATTTAAAGCCAATAACTATATCGATTTTATAAAGTTTTAGTGACAGAACCATTAACTAAATTCTTAAATCTGTTCATTTTCATTGTAAAAAAGTGTATCATAATCTAAAACGCAATAAGTAGATGGTGACATCTTCCTAAGATTAAACTATTACCCTGTCACAAACAAGCCAGTGAAAGATTTAGAAGTCATTACGGAAACATCTTTTGCTGTTTGTATTTTTTTTAGAATCGATGGGTTCATTAAAACTTGTCAGAGTCTTGCAAAAATTCGCCGGTTTTCGAAACTAAAATACAATACGGACTACTATAAAATGTTAATTTTCTTAATTGTAAATTGTAATAGTAAATTATTTTTGCCTTATTATTGTTGATCTTTAAGAATAATTTTAAGTAATATTTTCTTATAAAGTTTAAGTTAAAATATAAGGCGATTTTTTTGTTTTGACTATGCTTTACACTGTAAAAAATATGTAAATTCACGGGCATTCTCCGTGAATTGCTGCAGTAATTTTACGGGAAATGCTCTTTTTTCAAGATAAATAGTCAATTTCTGTATTTTTTTCCTTTTACGCGCAAAAACCGTTTATGTAAGAACAAATCTTGTTTATCTATGGACAAAACCCGTTTTCTTATATACATTGCCTGCAATCTCTGTTGCAGTAATTTTACTGCAGTAATTTTTTACAGTATACCATTATCCAATTTTCATACAACTTTTAAAATTTCGAAGTCATTGGGGTAGTATAAAGCACGCGAATTTGATATAAATATTATACAGGGTGCCCGAAAAGTCTGAAAACGGTCGAATAACTCAAGAAACATACATCGGATACAAAAACAGAAAAATGCATGTTCAATATTTTTGAAAAATATATCTAGGGATATCAAATATGCCCTCCAAACTCTGCCTCCCTGGGGGAAATGGGGGCAATTTTGAAATCTTAAATTGTAACCCTCCTTTTTTATTGCAGATTCAGATTCTACGGGGAAAAATACGTAACTTTCGCATTGAATGTTTTCATCGGAAAATCGTAGATGGCGCTGAAATCCAGTTCAATGCATTGAGAATGCATTGAGAAGAAAAGTGTGAAAACGATCGAATAACTCTAAAAATATACATCGGATTGAAAAACGGAAAACTGTATGTTCAATAGTTTTGAAAAATCCATTTAGGGATATTAAAGTTGCCCCCACTAACTCCGCCCCCTGGGGGGAAAGGGGGGCAACTTTGAAATGTTAAATGATAACCCCGTTTTTTATTGCAGATTCGGATTCTACGGGTAGAAAAAAAAGTTTCTTTTGTACTTAACATTTTCTTCGAAACATCGTAGATGGCGATGTAATCGAGTAAAATGCGGCGAGAATCGTTTCCATTGCATTGCAATGTCTGGAAGCGGTGAAATAACTCGAGAAATATACATTGGATTGAAAAACGGAAAACTACGTGTTCAATATTTTAGAAAGATCTATTTAGAGATATAAAAGTTGCCATTTTTCTAAAATATTCAACACGTATTTTCCGTTTTTCAATACGATGTATATTTCTCGAATCATTACTTATTACGAATTATTATTTGAATTATTTTGTGAACTGATATTTCCGTTTAAGCCAGGAATAAAATTTTTTTGTAATACTCTTTATGTGTTTTAAAAGAAAACATGGAGGGAGAATATATCAATACGTGGGCAAACATATAAATATTTTCCTTACTCGGATGCATTTGTTTATGCTATTTGAAGTTTTCTGCTTTTCAAGAACAACATAGAAATATTTATATGATGCTTTTTTGCACTTCATTCAAATATGACTGCTTAAATCTTTATTTATTGTATATTTTAGTAAACACAGTGATATATTTATCTAGGAAATACAATAAAATTTAAATAATAAATTCAAAAAATGTAAATGAAATTTAATAATGTAAATGAAAAAAAATATATATTTTTTAAAATAAATGTTTCTGAATGTTAAAAAAAGAGAAACAAACAATTCCAAGATAAGCTATGTTTTAACGGAATTACTTTTAAATATTTTATATATATATATATATATATTACTTCATATGTATATTTGTTATTAGTATTACATTTAGATGGATTATGTAAACTATGTGACTGATTGAAAATTCCATATATAGCAATAAACTGACCAGAATCAATACTAAATTATTTTAGAACATACATATAAGTGATTAATGATATTTATTCATTTGTACATCCTTTTCAGTTATTTTTTATTATTAACAAATAATCAAGCAAGTAGAAATTTATTCCTCTCAATAACAAAATATGTGGGGTTAACACAAAATATATTTCTAAAAATGAATAATTCTAACTTAACGGACAATGTTTATATTGATATGAACTGGCTTCTATATCATGTATTCTAATACGAGCAAATATTGTGTGTGTGAGTCTGGTTATACACTATATTACCAAAGGTGACCGGTCACTTGCGATTTTAGACGTTTTGTTAACTATCTAGAAAAATGCATGAGGAATTAACCTAACTGCAGGTGTGTAAACAGTATAGTATAGGTTATATATTTCCGTGAAGATTTTTTCTTGAAACACAATAGTCTGTCAACAAATTGAAAAAGAACGAATATCTTTTGGATTACCCTGTAAAAACTAATGTAGCAAAAGCATTCAAACTCGAGATTATTAATAAGTGGCTTATCGTAATATACTGAGTTCATTTTTATGAGGATAGCATGTATACTCGAAGAGAAATAAAGGTTTTTATAAAAACAGTCCCAAATTTCGCCAAGTTTTTTACTTATAGATTGCAGAGTTCTTAAAATAAAAAAAAGTTATTTTGAGACAAAATGTCAAACAACAATGTACATAATACTCTGCAATCGGAATTAAAAAATAATAAAAATTGGATGGAAAATGATCAGGTTTACTAAAAAATGTTTCACTGCGCATGCGCGAATGCAATCAAAATATAATGTACATAGTGTATTAGCTAAGTATATATAGCAACTTTTGTGAAAGTCTCAAAATCAAAGCATGAAAATTCTGAAAATTATCGTCGATAGAATAAGCTCGAAATCCGTTGTTCCCAAAAGGAAGCAAAAAGATGAGGGGTTGTATCCAAATATAGTAGTACGTGCAATATTGTGTACGCTATCTTGGCAATAAACAACAGATATTTGATACAACCCCTCAATATTTTCAAAATTCCCTTCAAAATTTTCAAGCTATGATTTTGAGACTTTCACAAAAGTTGCTCTATATACTTAGCTAATGCATTATGCATATTATATTTTGATTGCATTCGCGCATGCGCAGTGAAACATTTTTTAATAAACCTGCTCATTTTTCATCCAATTTTTATTATTTTTTAATTCCGATTGCAAAGTATTATGTACAATGTTGTTTGACATATTTTCTCAAAATACCTTTTTTTTAACACTTTCCAACCTAGTTGAAAAGTGTTTATGACTTCGGTTTGTCTGGCCGGATGGCCGTCTGCCGTATGGCCGTCTGCCGTATGGCCGTCTGCCGTATGGCCGTCTGCCGTATGGCCGTCTAGCCATCTGTCCGTGCTCTAACTTCCGTAAATATGCTCGGATTGCTCTGCAATTTTTATATGTTATTATCGTTATTTATAGCACGTTCCGTATTTCAACGGAAGTGTGTAGCACTTATAGTCTTTTTACAAGGACACTCAAAAGAATTCCGTTACATTGCGGTCTACGGGAAAAATCATTGGCTGTTTATTTAAATAATGTTTCACTATTTTAAACGCATTGAAATTTATATATATCACTAAGGTGCATTAGAAGAAGCTTAATATGGAATAGGGTGTGCATAGCACTTATAGTTACTTTACAGGGACAGTCAAAAGAATTCCGTTACATTACGTCTATGGAGAAAAATCGTCTGCGGTTTATTTAAATAATGTTTCACTATTTTAAACGCATTGAAATTTATATATATCACTAAGGTGCATGACAAGAGGCTTACTACAGAATATTGTGTGTATAGCAGTCATCGTTCATTTACAGGGACACACAAAAGAATTCTCTACTGTCTGTTAACAATAATTCCTGGAAGTGCGTTTTAAGTTACTGAACGCGATTTTAATTTTAACTCGCTTTTTGTCTATTACGTGGTGTGTATAAATTCTGTAGATCCTATACAGGGAAGCACAAAAGTCTCGAACACATTTCCGTTTATTGACAGAAACTCCAGACTTAGAATTTTAAACTGTGCTACACGTTTCCTAACTGAACTAAAATTTAGCATCCTATGTAGTGTATATACAAATCTATAGATCCTATACAGGACTGAATAAAAGTATTCGGATATTTTTCCGAATATTGTATATGTTGGAAATTCCTGAAATTATGTTTTTAAATATGTTATGCGTTTTCCAAATTGTTTACTTAGATGTTATCTTTTAGATTATTAAACGGTATGATTTGCAAAATTATTTTGGAAGCGTTGGAAAGTGTTAAATAATCTATGTTTGACGCATGATTTTTCGTTCTTGTTTATATTAAGAAGTCTGCAAATTATAAGCAAAAAACTTGGTGAAATTTGGGACTGTTTTTATAAAAACCTTAATTTCTCTTTGAGTATACATGCTATACTCATAAAAATGAACACAGTATATTAAAATAAGCCCCTTATTAATAATCTCGAGTTTGAACGCTTTTGCTACATTAGTTTAGACAGGGTAATCCAAAAGATATTTGTTGTTTTTCAATTTGTTGACAGTCCCCTATGGGGTTTTGGGAAAAAAATCTTCGCGGAAATATATAACCTATACTATACTGTTTACACACCTGCAGTTTCGGGTTAATTCCTCATGTATTTTTCTAGATAGTTAACAAAACGTCTAAAATCGCAAATGACCGGTCACCTTTGGCAATATAGTGTATATATATGCAAATTTTATCTTAAAAACGGCACTAACGATTGTGAAGAAATTTTGTCATTTTGGGGGTCAAATTGTGGGTCATTTTGGTTCGCCGTGTCAGGTCTAGCTAATTATATCTAAAAACTGTTTAAACGGTTTGGAAAATTCTGTATCCTACCGTTTTCGGGCACGAGCAGACTATTGGGCTGGGTCACATGTTCGAGAACTTTCGATTAGTAGGTCATTTTTGGGTCAACGGGGGTCAAGTTAATTTTATCTAAAAGAAGGCTCTAAAGATTTTGATTAAATTTTGTATCCTACGAGTTTCGGGCATGAGAAAATCATTGATCTAGGTCAGATGTCCGAGAAAATGCAATTGGTGGGTCATTTTTGGGTCACTGGGGGTCAAGCTATTTTAATCTAAAATACGGCTCATAGTATTTAGAAAAAAATTAGCATCTTATTGTTTTCGGGCACGAGAAGATTGTTGGGCTAGGTCACACGTTCGAGAAAATTCGATTAGTAGGTCAGTTTGGACAAGGGTCATTAGGGGTCAAGCTATTTTTATCTTAAAAACGGCTTAGACAATTTGAACTAAATTTTGTATCCAACAATTTTCGGGCACGAGAAAATCATTGGGCTACGTCACATGCTCGAGAAAATCCGATTAGTGGGTCATTTTTGGGTTACTGCGGATCAAACTAATTTTATCTAAAAAACGGCTCAGACTATTTTGACTAAATTTTATATCCTACGGATTTCGGGCACGAGAAGACAATTGGGCTAGGTCACATGTTCGAGAAAATTTTATTAGTGGGTCATTTTGGTCATGGGTCATGATATTTGAACTCAAAGCTAATTTTGACCACGCATAGCTCGGTCTTCCCTGTTCGTAAAATATAAAGCACGATAACGTTTTAAAAGTACACAATACATATAACTGTTGAAAATATATTTATGTGTGTTCATGAAAATCCTAAAAATGTTTCACCAATAAGGGCTATCAAAATAAGTCTTCTTAAAAATTACAATTCCTTCAACTTTATTCAATAATTAGCAATATATCTATACTAATAAAAGAAAGTTTCGCTCTGTGTGTCTTTTTCTCTGAGTGTATGTGATGGCTAGTTAAATCTAGCGCACATAGAAGACTCAAAATTTAGGTGAGGATACACAGAGACCTGTCCAGATGCACCTTCGTCTCGGACTTTTAATATTTTGATAATTAGCTGAGATATTAATTAAGAACACATCAACTACTCATCTCTTTCTTCGGGATCCAGTAAAATCTTCCATGCATGTCCAGAACCCGATTTAAGCATTGAGTCAAGGAAGAAACCAAACGCGAGTTTTTATTATATCCTAGTTTGAATCATCTTAAATCAACCAAGACACTCGGTAGAATTAAAATTGGAAGACATATCCAGAAAGGTCGTACTCGTACATCTGAAATGCCGGAATTAATTTGAAAATATATCGTTGTTAAACCGTTAAAAAATTATAATGATTCGTTTTCACAAAGGACATTTCCTCCTTTATGGCAAAGTCCCTCAGTGCACGATTTTAGATGTAACGACAAACCAAAAATATGCTTTTAAAGCTGTATCCTTCTTATAATAAAGCGGGATGTATCGGTTTGCCGTCGCTCAGCTTCGACTCATACTTTCACTACCAAATATGCATATTTTTCCATGAAAATTTAAAGAAAGCTTGAATACTGTTATATTAATAACAGATAAAATTTTCAAGCAGTTCAGAAGATGGAAGCTATTTTTTATTGCTATGTTAAAGGAACCTACACAAGAACAAACAAAAAAGTCCTCCCGACCTATATTACATCATTTTTATGTTTTTATGATTATCAACGAGTGCAACCCGAGTATGGAAATGTCACAACTCATCAATCCGTTGCTCAATCTAATGTTAATGATTCTAAATTACTTGGCGAAATAAATTCTATAAAAAATTAAACTTTAAGGGATAGTATAATGTACTATTTAGACATTTTTTTTTAAATACATACTATGCAGGAAAAATTAATATTGAAATGCAATGTATTTTCCTTAAATCTACCAATCTACCAAAATCTTTTAGGCCTTACAGAAGTTCCCCTTAAGAAGAGAAAGAAATTTCAGACCAAATTCAATCATTATTAGAAGCTGGATTAGTTAAAGAAAGCAATAGTCCTTATTCTGCCCCTCTTACTTTAGTAATGAAAAGAGAGGAATGTAAAAAAAAACTAGATCATGTGTTGATTATAGAAAACGAAATCTGATAATGAAAAATGATGCAGAACCCCTACCTCGTATAGATGGAATTCTTGACAAATTAAGTAGTTCTCAGTATCTTTCCACTGGCACATACCTATACACTCAGCAGACACTGAAAAATTTGGTTTTTACTACCAATTCTGGTCTCTTCGAGTGGCTAGTTCTTCCATTCCGTGTCAATGTTGGTCCACAAATTTTCAATATAATCTTTAGGCGAATTCTCACTAAACATAATATAGATTTTGCTTGTTATTATTTTGATGATATCATTATTTTCTCTTCCTCATTAGAAGAACACATGCAACATTTCAACAAAATATTTGAATTTTGTTGGCTTGAAACCATTAAACTTAAATTATCTAAATGCAGTTTTGTTCAAATTCAAATTAATTTCTTAGGAAGGCGACTTGTGGTTCTGAATTTTGTTTTCAAAAAAGATAACGATCCGAAGCATACGTCCAAGTCGAGTATTAATTATTTGCAAAAGGAAGAAGATTGTCAAGTCATAATAAAAAATCGAATGGCAAGCTCAATTACCAGATGTTTCACCTATCGAGCGTTTGTGGGAATAATTAGACACGGTTGTCTGGAATCAAATGCATACCAACACCGAGGGTCTCTGAGAGACTCTTCAAAATTACTGTAGTGACCGAAGTAGCTCAAGCAATCAGTGTAAACGTCTCGCAAGCATGCGTCATACACATTCAATGAATTCAAGTTGGGTGATCGTAATGGTCATTCTTTAAGCATTTGATTCGTGTACCTAAAAGATAGTCGCTACAGATCATTACACATTAGTTTGCTTCTGAATTTTAAGAGTGTGCATAAAGAGATGTATTTTAGAAGCTTCTTTTGGAAAACTATATGCAGGTCTGCTGTATGCAAAGAGAACTGTGACTTTCGTTCCACGGACGGATTAACAAAGAAAAAGCTGCTTAAACTGGTCTCAAAATCTCTTCAAATAGATGCAATAAAAATAGGGTACCGTGTGCAACCTCCGCATAACCACCATATACCCAACATTTAAGTCTTTTGATACATCTAATAGTTATCTAAATGGTAGTGGTTTAATTAGAAAGTAGTTAAAACGCAGGCTCTTTAAATACTCGACATTCAGTATGCAAAACAAAATATTCCATAACAAAGACTTTGAATGAAATATACTTTTCAGACTATGCATGTTTATAAGAAATAAAACAGACAGTCTGGTAGAGGGACGGGTAGAAGGATGGATTGGGAAACACGCAGATTAAAGAAAGATAGACAGACATACAGCATCTAGACAGACAAACGAAAAGTCTGGAGATTGGCGCACGGAAGATTTAGGGAGAAGAACCTCCTATGAAATAATAAAGAAGCATATGTTAGGCTTAACTTTGAAACACATATATTTTTTCAATTTCGTCGATATTGAGATTGAATGTAATTTTTTTTACAGAAGTCATCGATGGATTTTTTATATGCTGTAATAAGAACTTAATCTGAAGTTTTGTATTTGGGTTTGTAGCCAACCATGTTATTAATGTAGGCTGTTATTATTGTAGTACGAGTTTAACTATTTACACAAATAATAGTTATATATACATGAAGGAAAAATTTTAAATCGAAATGTAAGGATTTGCTACAAAAGAAAATGTTACAACAATGAAATTAAATTTGCGTCAAATCAAGTTTGGTAAAATACGCCATTGCATGCAAATCTGATTAAGTAACTTTAAAAAGCGTGGCATTTGAAAAGTTTCTGATTTTTTTTTTAAGACTTCCGCAATTCGCACTATTCACTAATTCTCTCATGTAACTATTCCAATCAATTGTCACATTTTCACCCACATTCCGTTATCTGCTACATAATTTTATATGTGGCAATTTCTCCGCCCAACAATACGTGAACCTTAAAGTAGTTACGAATGGTATTCGCGAAGCACTAAGCCAATTTCAAACAAAGAGGCAATTCATTTAAAACTTTTTACGTTACATCTCGATATAGTTTCAATATTAGTAACGTAAAGAGTCATATTATGGTAATTTTCCTACAGTTGTTTTTAGTGTAAAAGCCCTCGCTTAAAAGATAATTGAGATTGCATCCAGCTCAGTATTAGGTTAAAGGACAAAAGATTGTTTCTATATTAAAAAAAAAAAAAAAAAAAAAAAAAAAAAACATACAACATTTAGTTTTAAAGAAACATATAATATGTATTCTGGAACATCAACGAAAAAGCCATAAGACGCTAACATAATCGCGGCTATTTTTTTAGGACAGCAAGCCATTTGACGAGATTTTACTAACTTATTTGGTAATCTATCTCTGTCACTTGACAATGAATCTCCCTGTAATTCTATACTGTCTATATATGTTTTATTAATAGTAGAAATAATCTGGATTTAAAAAAAAAAAAAACAGGTTAACCCGAGTCTGACCCGCAAGTGTCAAAACCCAAATCGATACTGAGTAGAACCCGACAGAGTTAGAGCCTATCCGACGTGTAATGAAATAAATAAGCGCCGAGTTGATCCAACATCAGCCGTGGATAGGGTCGGTTTCGGCCACAATCAGGTTACTCGACCTGATTAAAGGCTCGGTCGGAATGGCTAGATGGGAATATTTTACCCTTGGCTATGCATACCAAATTAAGGCATTCTCGAGCAGTCACTGAATTAGTATTTTTATTGGTTTGGTGATAATGCTGCAGTCACAAACAGGCCAGTGTTTTAAACATAACCGAAAATCTTATTCGCTATTTATATGATAATTAAAAAACAATGCGTTTTTTATTCACGTTGAAACACGTAAATACACTTTTTCTAAATTTTGAAAATAATATCAATTTATGTATATATATATATTTAGAACTTTCTTTATTGAAGAAAATGCATTTAAAATATCATTGAATTAAAGTCAGTATTTATTAGTGTTCTTATTTTTCCTTAACGTTTTTAAATTTGAGGAAGAAATATTATCTTAGTTTATTTAAAACTTAGTTAGAGAAAAGAATTATGCATCCAATTAAAATTGCATTTTTTACTTCATAATTTCAAAATAAATTTGATTTTTTTAGTAGTATTTGGCACATAGTACTTTAAGTCTTAGAAGATAAAATTTAATTATATGAATTATAAATTAAGATGAATATTGGAAATATGTTGTTGGATTTCATCCAAAAAAGCTTTAGAAAACTTTTAGAAAGATAAATACATTACATTTATTTTAGATTAAGCTGTACGATGACTTTATGAAAATTTAATAAGAATGTGGAAAAAGTTTGAGTTTAATATTATTAAAAATGTTTCATGATTTAAGTTTTCTCATTTTAATTATTACATTACGAATAGCAAAGAGGTTTTAATACCAAAACCGTTAGATTCGTAAACATTAGTGCTATATGGATAAAAATACTTTTACATAATAGTTAATACTTGAATATTTATTACATTATTAATTAATTTTTACATATTATGTAAAAATTATGTCAAAGAGTACATTTCTTAAATCAACTAAATGCACTCTAATAGACGCGGATGTTTTATGTATAAATTGCCTTTCAATTACGTACTTTATCTTGGAGTAGAAAGTTTTCCCGATATATATATATTTAAAGTTTTCAATGACAACAAACTACCTAGGCCAATGTTAATTCATATGTAATAACACAATATTTTAAGCCTAACTACTGTCCTGTGTACGAAATTTCTATTTACCAATGAGAAAAGAGTATCACAAAATTTAACTCCAAACTATAATGCAATTGGAAGTACTGATTTCAATAAGGTGAAAGACCCAGTTATTGACACCTAACCAGTAACTGACACTTGAGCAAAAATCTAACTGAAAAAAGCATTTTGTTGTAAAATTCTACAAAGTAATATAATCTAGTGATAAATTATACATTTGTTTTTATTTTGGAGTCAATTTATTCAGCGCCAGAGGGCCAAGAACATATTCAATGATGAAAGAACTTTTGAGAATACAAAAAGTGCATTTTTAAAGCAACCATTTTATTTCTAAAATTAAGGAAAATGTTTTTCTAATACATTTGGAATGCAACCATCCTACTCTTTTTTCTGAAAGTTATACTTGTAGAAATTAGTTTAAAGATGCATATGATAAATTAGAGTCATTATAGTGTTTAAAGTTATTTAATTTAGCTTAATGGGGGGGGGGGGTGTAAGTTATTGGTTCCTGGAATTTCATTTCACCAGTCACTGTCAGAGGTGTCAGTTATTGTTTATATTAAAGAAAGTTGAAATATATTATTTAAACTGTTTCAAAATGCATATTAATAAATTAAATTTATTTTGTAGTAAACACCATTAAAATTTAAGTTGTTTTACCAGTGACTGACACATGTCAGGTACTGGCTCTTAAATGTCACTTATTGGATTTCTAAATTACTAATATAATTTAAAACCTGAAAAAGACAATTGCATCTGTAACATATCATACATAAAATGGTATAAACTGAAAAAAAGAAGAAAAAAAAAAGAACAAGGAATAACAGAAGCAGAATAAACGTTTGAGCATGAAAAGAAAAAGAAAGACTACATTTAATCCAGGGATCAGAAGTAACACACTACAAGTAGCGAAAGAACAATGATCAGTACTTTTTACAGTAGTTTGTAGTGTAGCACGCAATATTTTGGAACAATGCAGTGTAGCAAATAGCGCTATAAAACAAATCAATAGTTTGCAGTCAGAACCGCGCTAATTTTAATTCTATCTCAGGTTTAAAAAAATGTACCATTCTGCAAATTTCGTCACCGAAGCTTGCTTATTATGTGAAAAATTGGATTTGCTCAACAATTTGTGAATTCCAACTGCAGTGCACAATAACGCATCTCATGAAGTCCATACATTTTTCCCATTGACAGTTACTGCTAAAATCAAGTATTAACCTGCCAAAGGAATTAATTTAATTGCTGGCAACATTTGTCTACACATTATTAGGTCTTCACGTTTTAAAACCGGGTTTCTTATTATTCGGAATTATTTATTGTTTACATTTCGAGTTGTTTTTCCGTAATTTTCTAAATTATAATAAATCACTTAATTTTGCTACCAAATTTGCAATTTGTGTATAAAATAACAAGATGGTGACAAACATAAAACATCTTCTTGTATGTTCTTAATTTTTTAATTCCCTGGTTTATGTCATATTTATGTACTTGTATCCTGGCAGGATTAAGCAATAAAACAAAGAGTCGCTTTATTACTTAATCTGTGTCTTCAATTTCTAGTATAAATTTAACCCTTTGACAAAATATGAATGCAGTGCAGTAGTGACTACTTTTAAAAAGTAGTTTGAAGTCGCTACTTTTTAAAACAAGTAGTTGTAGGTGTAATTAACTACGATCGATAAAATAGTTGCAGATAAAAAATGAAAGAAGTAGATAAACAATAAAATAGCAGTTTTCCGACCCTTGCTAAGAATTAAAAACGTGGTTTATTACCAAGACAAAAGAGAAAACATAAACCTCCTTTATCAAAATCCAGCGAGAATCAGTCTGAAACAAATATTGTATATGAAGACTCTTCGGACCTGTATGCTGTTGAATCCGGATTTTATTAAACGGATGCATAGCTGCGGTGTCACAAGAAAGATATGTATATAAGTAGGAATAGCGATAAGCTGGAATAAAACGTAGGTATGGCATAGAATAGAAGTTTGATCACCACATTGTCTAAAGAACATTCTTTTATTGGGCAGTTGATTCGGTGACAGGGTTCGTAATACAGGCAATAATCACTGAAGAGGAGGCGGAGAGATCGAACTACATAGAGAGACAGTAGAGGCAAGAGTGATACAAAATGTTTCAAACATAATTTGCCCTTTTTATTTTGGCGTGCGGTTTTCGTTATCTGCCGCCAACATATACTATGAATTTGGCGATAATCATGCAAAGAACAAAATGTTTTAGAGAGTTAAATGGAGTAATTTGAAAAAAGACAGACCCGGCACAAGGTTCGTGGGAAGAGAGGGTTGTACAAAATTTGTAATTAATGAGGTGCCGATCGACCCTGAATGATGGAATGCATGAAAATGGAATGCATGTACGTTAGAACTTAGACAATACTGCGTGCTAAATTTAGATATTGGTTGCATATGAGAAATGAAAATTCGTTAGGGAAATGACAGCCTAGAAGGAAGTAGAAAGAAAGCAGTTACTTTATATTTCTTTTTTTATGGGTGTGAATACATATATCTTTTATTTTTGCAGGCTGAGAAATGAAACTGACATGATAAGAAAAATGCGTAATATAAATTAAGTGAAACCGCAGTGAATAAAAACGGATATTAAAATTTAATAAGAAAAAATGAAGAAGGGTAGAATAAAGTTATTTTACTGTTAATAAAAATAGAAAAAGTTAAATAAATTAAAGAATTTTGAAGCAAGAAAGGGGGGTGTTAATTTTACAGAATAAGAGGATATGTAATGAGGCACGTCATTACAACCTGGATTCAAATGAAGATCTGGATGAAGATACAGAAAAATCTTGGATTAAAATAAAATACAACATTGAGCTGCAGAAAGAATGCTGTTATGCTGTGTATTACGATGAGGCGTTTAACATTGGACATACTCTTGAAGTCAATAAAGAATATTGTACAGTAAAATTTCAATGAAAAAAATGGAAAATTATTTTTCTAGGTCATTAAAAACAAACAATGTTGTGGTAAAAAACGGTTAAATTTTTTATAGGCCTTTGGCCGTTATAGGTAACGATCTTTTTTTTTTTTGGTTGGTGATATAGCTATAATTAGGAAGATAAAGACAGCATATAGTGAAGTGAAAAAAAACAATGATTGATATATTTTTTAAATAACATTTCATTATATTCATTGTGCTTTCTCAAAAGAAAAAGATTTATTTTGCAAGTTGCTAAAATAAAAACTATATAAAATGATGTCAAATGTTTTTTTCTTCCTTTTTATACAAATTTAAAGAAAGCACTTAAAAGTTATAATCTTTTGCCTCTTTTAAAATTTAAATCTCACTTTTTATAATAAATATTAATGTATTTTGTTTTTCTAATAAGGAATAATGTTTTTTTTAAAGCATTTTAATCTTCTGAAATAAAGTGTCAGTCACTGATTCACTTGGTGTTCAAAATAGGGATAGTGTCAGCTTTTGACCACATTTGTGAAAAATATTAATTTTCAATACTAAAATATCTATTTTATTCAAAATTTGGACAACAATATTTTTTTAATATATCTCTACTATCCTTGCAAAAACAAACGTAAGTTAAAAAAAAAATTAATTTTTGTAATAGTGATTTGAACAAGAAAGAATCCTTAAAGTATCAGTTACCGGGGGTTTCGTTTTATATGCATTTGAATTCACAAACTTGAAATGGTACCATCACAGTTATCTCAGACATGAGATAGTTTTCCATGAAAAATATTATGTAACAATTCGATAAAGGCGAATTACTTCTACTATTTAGTAGAAAAAGAATGAAGAGTTCATGAAACATAATTAAGATATTTTTATAGGTTATAAAAATAGAGAATGGGTATCGCGATAATTGATTTCTTAAGTGATTTCGTTTGAAAATGAATAATCAAACAATCTATCTCTCTCTCTCTATATATATATATTTATCTTACGTGGCGCGGAAATAGGGCTGAATTTCTAGCTTATTGTTGGCAAAAACCGTAGTTTCAGAGCTCAGACCAATGAACAGACTAGATTGTGCTAGATAGGTCAGCTACGCTTCCAATATGGCGGTCAGTGTCAGACCAGTGAAAATCAAACTAGCAAATATTAAAAATAAAATAACATGTACGTAATCCAAAGCGTCTGAGATGATCCTCATTTTAATTATGAGTAATATTGTTAATTTCAAATGAATTCTCAACTCTCATTTAGAATTTATTTACGAATTTCACTCACATGAAAAGCGGAGATAGTAAAAATATCAACTGTCCAGGTTGCACCTGTTTCCATCTGTTGCTGTCTTAATGAAGTAAAAATAATTTATTTTGCAGAAATAAATAATAAATTAGAATAGTAAACGAAATTTAACAATCATTGATGTCAAACTATTTTCCTTTCACGTAGTGTTTTTTTTTCTTTTAATGAATTTAAGCCGTGCTGTACAATATTGTAGGTGCAATAAGTTTTAAACAAATTATGTTTTCAAGATCCTTTTGTCGTAGTATTTAAATGATTTATATGCCCATTAGTAGCTCCAAAAAATTGTCTATTTCATATGTTCAAATGAATTATGGTAGTACATATTCCAGCTAGAATTACTGCAAAAATAAAAAGGGGCGAGCGAGCGAAACGAGCTGGGACTGCGTAGCGGTCTCAATGTGGATTGCTTCACAATTCACGGGGTTGTTGGCGAGCGTTAGCGAGTAGGTGGCTGATCCCCCTAGTAGATTAATATTTATCTACTTCTTTTACAAAAATACAGACAAAACTTTAAAGATACAAACAAAGTAGTATGTTGCTGTTGTGTAATTAATGGTGGTTTTTAGTGGAAATCTTTAGATTATTCATTTCCATCCGATAGAAGCAAAATATTATAACAAATAAAGTATTTCAGCAAAGCGTATAGAAAATTACATTTTGCCATTTTGTTTCACTTTTTTGTTGTTCTCGTACATCTGTAAAATAATAATAGTTATTATGAACATAATAATAATGATAATGTCATTATTAAATATATTATATCTTACGCATAAAAAGTCTTTGTCAACATTTATACAACACAAGAACAACAATAAACTTTAATTTTGTTACATAAAAACTTTTTATGAAAGTGATATGGATAAAAATAAAATACGTTATTCTAATAATATACTTGAAATATCTGGAAAAAAGAATTGAAACTAACAATTTAATATAAAACCAATAAAAGTTAAACAAAATCTTCTGAAAATATATCTTACGCATAAGAAGTGTTTGTAAGCAGTTATACAACAAAATAACAACAAAAAAATTTTATTTTGCTACATAAAAACCTTTTAAGAAAGAGATAGGAATAAAATAATATACGTTATTGTAATAACAATTTAATTCAAAACCAATAAAAGTAAAAAAAAAAAAAAAAATAGTGTGGGTAAGAGTTATCTCAGTCTAAGACTTTGCATAAATAATTTTTCATATATCTAAAACTGTTATAATATGAACTGAAAGTTCTGTAAAGACTTTTAAAACGACAAATGTTTCTTAATTCACGAAAATATACGATAACCTCTTCAATATTTCAGAATTCAAAAAAGCGTTCTTTATACTTAGGAAACTCAAAACCAATATATATTTAAGATTTAAAGAGGCATTTATTAAATCAAAGGTTTTTACGTTGCCAATAATTTTGGGAAACGTTTCTGAATAGATTATATGGCGCATTAATAAGATTTTTCAAACCGAAATATTGGTTTTGAAGATTCTGTCAGTTCTAAATTCAACAGTTTCAGCTACGTAACTGAATACATACATGCAAGAGTAATAAAATAACATTAGTTTTAATGCAAATATTAATGCTGTTTATTTATTTATCATGTTTGTAAAACAAGTTTAATAATTGATAGCATCCTAAAACACAAAATATATTTTGAGAATTATAAAACGACTCTGAAATATTTAAGAAAAACAATGGAAATAAAAGAAACATTATTTTTATATATAAATGTCTTTAAATTTCGAAAATGTACTGGTCTCTGTGCTTTCTAATGATGAAACTATTCTTGAAATATTTGATAACTTGGAAGATGTTGTTGTATATTACTTACCCATCATGCGTAGTATAGGGTAAATCTTGTAATCGTTTTGAAAATCGAACAAAAATTTTTTGAAGAATTTACACGTTTCACACACTGGAGATTCCAAAACACACACACACACACACACACATATATATATATATATATATATATATATAATTGCCGTCCGTCTGTCTGTCTGTTTGTCAGTGTGTCTGTAAACGCTCTATCTCCCGAACAAATCGAGATAGAGACTTGAAATTTGGTGCGTACTTTGTATGTAATAATGGGAAGAAACTTATTGAATTTCAGTAACCTCGATTATCCGGAACTATTTTTTTCGAACACTCGAAATATTCGTTCGGATAAAAGGCATATAAAAATTTTCGAAATTGTTTATTTTAAGGAGGGAATATAAAAGACAATAAAAAAAGCAATCATTTTGCATAAAGAATGAAGTCGATCAGATATTTAGTAGCCGCGATATTTGTAATCAAATTTTTTCCACACTCTTCGATTTTTCCTGACCCTGTATTTCATTCAAATTTCAATTCAAAGATATATTTTAATTGGAAATGAGACGCTTAATCCGATGCAGTAAACCGTTAGTTAATATGAGTTTCAATTTTGGAGTAATAGAGCACTTAAACTTTAAGACGTCATCAAGCCACGATTTTATTCGAATTGCAATGCATTTTATAAATAGTTTACACATGTTTTATTTTCATATTTTATATTATGCATATCCATGATGGGTAAGTATTACGGTGGCCCCCAACGACTAGTTTTCTTTCGTGGCTATATCATATTTTCCTAGCGAAAGACACATTCATATTTTCCTCAGTGTGTTTTATATTAATTATGCAGATGAAAAAATATCTTATAATGTTTTTTTTTTTAATCCATTTGTAATGCAAACATCCCAAAACTTTTTCCTTAAAGTTATACTTGTATAAATTAGTTTAAAGATGCATATGATAAATTAGGGGGAGATGCCAGTTATTGGTTCCTGTAATTTGAACAAAGGCATATAATATATAATACAAAAATACAAAATGTGATCCCCAAAAGCCTTCTTTATCTCTATAAACTTCAGAAACCACTATATTTTCGAGAATTAAAGTAACGTTTATAAAAACAAAGTAGCTTTTGCTGCCATTGATTTTCGGAAATTTTTCCACGTAGCATTTTCTTGCTCAAGAAACATGTTTTACAGAAAATAATGATAACGTAACATCACTAACATCAACATTAAAATTGACAACATTAATTTTTTGCACGTTCATGTATAAATGCAATTAATCAGCTAAAACTATTTAATTGAGAAATGATAGCATTCTAAAATCCCATATTTCGGTATAAGAAAATTGATTAACGTACCATTAAACTATTCGTAAACATTAGTTGTTGCAAAGGAATTTTAATTTTATAATCGCTTTTTTAAATCTCTAAAATATATTAGTTCTTTGTCTTTCTAAAAATACACATCACTTTTCAGAATTATGAAATATAATTCGGTTAAAGTACTGTCTGTTAACAATAATTGCTGGAAGTGCGTTTTTTGATGCGTAACATGTTTTTAAATTAACTAATTTTGTGCCTATTACTTGGTGTGTATAAATTATATAGATCATATAAAGGGAAACACAACAGATCCTTAGTACATTTCCGTTTATTGACAGAAATTCCAGCAGGGGAATTTTAAACTATGCTATGCGTTTCCTAACTGAACTAAAATTTAGCAGTCCATGTAGTATATATACAAATCTATAAATGATACAGGGCTACTCAGAAGAATTAAGATATTTTCCGAATATTGCTTTTAATTCCTTAAATTGAGTTTTTAAATGTGTCATGCGTTTTCCAAAAAAATTCCCCCCCGCCCGTTTCGAGTCTTGACCTTGTATACTTAGATATCATTTTTCACCTCATTTAGGGGTAAAGGTTTGTAAAAGCGTTTTAGAAGCGTTGTGAAGCGTTACATAATCTAAGCTTTACGCATGATTATTATTTCTTGTTTACTGTATAAAGGGTAACACAATATTTTAGTTTTCCTAATGCTACTTAAGAAAAATTGTCATCCCGTAATGAATGGGAGTCCTTACCATATTAAATTTGTTAAAAGTATTTTGCAAAATTTACTTGGCATATAATTATATGCTTTGTATAAGAGGATGTTACTTTTTTAACAAAATTTATTATTCATACTTTTAAAATAAAATGTGAATGATATTTTATATATCTTCCATTACTTACCCATCATACGTATATAGGGTAAATCTTGTAATCGTTTTGAAAAAAAAAAAATGACGGATTTACACGTTTCAGACACTAGAGGTTCCGAAAAAAATATTTTTAGAAAAAAATTTCCCGTCCGTCTGTCTGTGTGCCTGTGTGTGTCTGCAAACGCTCTATCTCCCGAACAAAATGCGATAGACACGTGAAATTTGGTATGTACTTAGTATGTAATAATGGGAAGAAGCTTATTGAATTTCAGTAACCTCGATTATCCGGAACTATTTTTTTCGGACTCTCGAAATATTCTTTCTGATAAAAGGTATATAAAATTTTTTGAAATTGTTTATTTTAAGAAGTGAATATAAAAGATAATAAAAAACATAAATTTGTATAAAGAATGATGTCGATCGGATAATTATTTAGATGCCGATATATTTATAATCATATTTTCCACGCTCGTCGATTTTTCATGACCATGTTTTTCTGTCAAATTTCAATTCAAAGTTATATTTTAGTTGGAAATGAGACGATTAATCCGACGCAATAAACCGTTATTTAATATGATTATCAATTTTGGAGGTTTAAGGATGTTTCTTTTACGCAATTCTGTAATAGAGCATTTAAAGTTTATGACGTCATCAAGCCACGATTTTATTCGAATTGTAATGCATTTTATAAATAGTTTACACGTGTTTTATTTTCATATTTTATATTATGCGTATCCATGATGGGTAAGTATTACGGCGGCCCCCAACGACTAGTCTTACATATATTAATGTTTTGTAATAGTTCTTTTTATTTTGTAACATTATTTTTCTGTAACATTAAGGATCAGATTTCGGAAAATATATTTTGTTGAAAAGGAAAAAACATTATCATGACAAATACGAAAATGCAGTCAAATGATTATGAACATAGCATTTATTATAAATAAAAGTTAAATTTTATTATGAAATTGTATCTATAATTCTACAAAACGTATCACTTGGAATTTCATTTAAAAAAATCTAAACACAATAAGAAGGTAGCTATTTTTAGGTGCGTTCGTATTATATAAATACGTAGCACCTATCGCCGTCTGGTCTGACCGTCAGTCTGTCTGTCTGTCTATCCGTCCGTCTGTCTGCCTGTCCGTCCGTCCATCTGTCTGTCTGTCCGTCCGACAGCGTATAACATTGCAAAAACTACCCAATCGAATGGTTTGAAATTTAAGATATATTATCTTTGCAGAATTTCGTCGAGACATTTCAAATTTTATGAAAATCGAATCAAAACTTTAGAAGATATTAATAAAAATATTTATTAAGAAATTTGAATTTTTTTAAAAAGAAATCGGTGCTTTCTTGTTATAGAAGGTTCCGAGGTTTAACCGTCAAGCGACCGAGATACTTATTTTATTACAGAAATTAATCTGCATACGATATAATTCATTTTACAAAATTAAAAATCCTCAAGATCTTAATATTTCTATAACCTTGTCTAGTACAAACGCACCTCATTCGTCACGTTTGGCATACAATTTCCAACTTGTCAAAATTGCAACCTACCCTATGATCACTTGTACAAAAGCCTATCCACCCTTTAACTGCAATAATCCCCCACCCTGCGACAATAGTTGAATATTTCCGAATGGGTTAAATTTGAACACCTGTTTCTCAAGTGAAAGGGAGATTTGGCAGTAGTTTGTTTGTCTGGATTTCTTGGACGGTTTCTTAGCGAAAACGGTAAAATCTAAAAGAAAATAAATCTGTATAAAATATTAGATATGATATGATATTATTTATTTGAAATGTATAAATACAGTAAAATCCCGTTACAACGAATTCCATTACAACGAAAAATCCCGTTATAACGAAATGCAAGCGAGTCCCGTTTTGAAATGTATTCAAATAATGTTAACATAATCTCAGTATAACGAAATATTCAATTTTTTATAATCTCGTTAGAACGAAATAATATGACACGGCAAATACTTTCAGTTGTACATTTTTATCGCTTGACAATTTTTGTTTTCGATGCCTAGTCTTAGGGACAATCAAGCTTATCTCTAAAGCAATCGCTTTTCTCCGAGCTTTGTTGTAAAATCGGTGTGCATAGGCATTTCACTGCAGAAGGAATGTTTCCTTTGTTCGCTCTCCCCTTTTCTCCACCCCTTTTTCTTGGAAGTCCAAGTAAGCTGTAACCAATGTAGGCAAACTTAACAAAACGTGAAATGAGTATTGCACATTCCCCCTTCCCTCTCCTCCCTACCTGAATAACTTTCGCAAAGGAATTTCCAAAGCTCGAAATCAGTTTGAAAATTTTCATCTTACCAGTAGGTCATAAAATGGCGGCTGTTAAGCGAAAACAGTTTAGTTTGGAAGAAAAAAAAGCCATAATTTCTGAAGTTGAGAAAGTAATGAAAAAATCTGATGTTGCTAGCAAATATGGAATTTCGCCGTCTACTTTATCCACTTTTCTAAAAGATAAAGAAAGCATTTTGAAAAAAATTCAAGTTAAAGTCTTTGATCCAAGCAGAAAACGAATTCGAAATGCCCAGTTTCAAGATGTGGATAGTGCTGTTTACAAATGGTTTATGGATGTTCGTTCTAGAAACATCCCTCTAAGTGGCCCTTTAATTAGAGAAAAAGGTTTGGAATTTGCAAGAATGCTAAACATTGAAAATTTTCAAGCCAGTGTCGGATGGTTGAATCGATTCCGAGAAAGATACGGTATAGTGGCAAAATGCATTTCAGGAGAAGCAAAAGACGTCGCAGTTGAATTTGTAAACGAATGGCGTAAAGGTGAAATACAAAAAATAATCAAGACGTATAGTCCTAACGATGTTTTTAATGCCGATGAAGCCGGAATATTTTTTCAGTTAGAACCAAGGAAGACTTTAGCGTTAAAAGGAGACAAGTGTATTGGAGGAAAGCTTTCCAAACAAAGGATTACAGCCCTATTTTGCTGCAACAAATCAGGAACAGAAAAACGAAAAGTACTCATAATCGGCAAATCTGAAAAACCCCGTTGTTTCAAACATTTTAAGTCCTTACCATGCATCTACAAAGCCAACAAAAAATCATGGATGACGCAAGGATTCTTTAATGAATGGCTGATAAATTTTGATAAAGATATGCAAAAACAAAAACGTAAAATTCTTCTACTCATAGACAACTGCACAGCACACAATGATCCTCCTATATTGAATCACATTCGTGTAGAGTATTTCCGCCTAACTGTACTGCAATACTTCAGCCTCTTGACCAAGGCATTATCAGAGCCGTAAAATCACGATACAAAACTATGTTATTAAAACGCATTCTCTGTGATCTGCAAAATAACGTAAACAGAAAGTGCAACATGAAAGAGGCAATTGATATGATCTGTGGATCGTGGGATGATATAAGCCAGAAAACAATAGCCCACTGTTGGAAACACGCGCAGATTGACCAGGATTTAAATAAAGAATCGACGGCTCAAGGATCTAGCGATGTAGTACATGATGAGGAGCAGACAGTCGAATATGAGATCGAATCCACTTGGAACTTAGTAAAAGAAAAATCTGGTGTGTCTCAAAGTATAAGCTTTAAAGATTTTTTAACTGCAGATGACAATGCTGCAACTTGTTATTCATTAACAGAGACAGATATTGTGCAGTCTATTGTTGATGATCGCATTTTAGAAAATGATGAAGAAAGTTCTGAAGATGAAGAAAATGAGGTTTCAAAAGTTACATCTGCTGAAGCCTTAGAAAGCTTAGAAAGAGTGCGCAATTTTATTTCTTTACAGAGCAGTGTACCAGATAACATTTTTTCTAATATTAATCATGTACATAATTTTGTATTGTCCGCAGCTTCAAACTCCCTTGTACAAAAAAAAATCACTGATTTTCTGCATTAAATTTTTTCTTGTACAATTTGAAGATCATTGAAATGGTGGTAAGTCAATTTTTCAGTTCTATAAAAAATATTATACATTGTATTATACTAACTTTACGTTATTAGAAGGTACTACTAATTTTTATTACTATTTTTAATAATTAATTATCTACTAATTTGTATTATACTACTATATTTTTATAATTAACTATGATATGAGGATCTGAATTGAAATGTTTAATTTTCTATTGAATTCCGTTACAACGAAATTCCCGTTACAACGAATAAAATTTGCGGTCCCGTGAAGTTCGTTGTAACGGGATTTTACTGTATATGAAAACTTTAAAAGACATTATTAAAAATATTTTTTTCTTTTTACCATTTTTAAAAAATAAAAGGAAAAAATATGTAAAATGAGTGTGATCCAAAGCTTTTCGAAACAGAATAAAATAATAAATAATTTTATCAGAGGACAAAATACAAGAATCCTGCGAATAGTTTCCATACATTTCTAATCAAATTTCATTTTAAAAAATACTTTTAAATCAATCATGCATTCATATGCAGAAAATTTATAACGAACATATAAAGTGCGAAGATAAATTAAAATGTTTCTCGCTAGAATGAAAGAAAAACTGTTAATGGTTTGCATAAGATAATTACACTTTCAATTGTCATCACAATGGATCTCATTAGTAACTCGGCTTAACATCTGTGGTCTTTCATTAGCACTAAATCAAAATTTCACTAACTGAAAAATGTCATCATTAAGCAATTATTTAAATGTATTAATCAATCTGCCTATAATCGAAAATAATTCTATAATAATGTTTAATTTTACTCAAATTACTGTAGCTTTTCTATTAAGATAAATTTATTCCTTTTTTTTTTTTTTTTTTTTTTTTTTAGTTGCTAAATGTTACATTTGCGGGAATGGGTAAAAACATATATATCATCACTAACAGTTCAAAATAGATTTTTCACTGAAGTTTAAAAATGGAGATACTGGATGCATTTTACTTATTAATTATTTTGCATTTAAACTTTCGAAACTCAGCCAAATTCAGTACACGTATATTTTTTGCTTCTGCTAAATTTGAATACCCCTAGCGATTTCTTCGAAATATCTATGATCATTTAAATGATTTATAATAAATATTTCATTTTAATTTATGAAATGTATAAATAAAAATCTATAAATATGAAATACTGAAGATAAATGATCAGATAAAAATGAATATATAAATGATTTTATTGAATTAATAGACATTTCAAAAGGCTAATCGTCGTATCATTTTAAAAAAGTGTGTTGAGTTTAAAACAATCATTTCCAGCAAAATGTTTTGTAGAGATGTTTTTAAAAATAGCTTTTTCGGGTAACGAATTAAAATAAAAGCTTTGAGAAAACAATCGTTTTTATATATTTTATTTCAACGGAAAATTTTATTTCTTGAAAATTACTTCTTTTCAGAGGTATTAATAAAAGCAAAATTTTGTTTTAATTTTAATTTTAATATTTTAATTTTTTTTAATTGCGTATATATTTTTTATAATATTATATGTATTATAATCTGTTTGTAATGTCTGCTTTTTAGTAATCGCAATTGATCAGTGATAAAATATATTAATCTAAATAATATATATATATATATTATGAGAATATTTAATGCAAATTATTACTATCATAGTTTGGAACGATTAATTTTTGGTGAAGTCCTTCAGCAACTTCTTCCTTTTAATCCGGGGCACTTATTTTGGAGTCATTTTTGGTCAAAAATTTATAAAACAAATCGTTGCAATAACATTGCAAGAAACCATAAAAATTTATATTTTTTAATATTTTTTAATAATTGTACTACTTATATTCGATAATAATTTAATTTATCAAATTCCGAAGCATGCAAATGTATGTTAAACGTTTTAGACTAGCAGTACGTTATTTTTAAATTTATTAAAGTGTAATTTGATGTATCAACGTCCTACGCATGGGAAAGTATACATGCTAAACTTTTTATATTAGGTGAGTGCTATTTTTAAAATTACTCAAGTATGCTCTATAGTAATAATTTTATTGACATTTGTATGTACTTTAATCAGAGAAATTGATTAATTTTATACTCTTTTTCTTTATTGATATATTTATATAAATGTATCTTTGTTGATGCTGACGATATCTTTCATTGGGATTGAATAATAGCGTAATCATTGTTTGTTTCTTTTATTTACTTTTGGACTAGGATTTTCGTAGATTGGGACAATTGTCAAGAAATCTTACTTATTTTGGAAATACGTATGACACACCATTTTAATAATATAAAATTAAAAGATAATGTTAAGAGTGACCCATAGGAAGTTCAAATATAATATCATTTATGACAGTGTCACTTTTGATAAATCCTACAATATTTTATTTTGTAATGTCTTTATTAGGATAGAAATATGAGTGGGTAGATGCATAATGATAATTCGGAAACACAATTGTTTCCCTGATTTTACGTTTACGTGTATTAAGCAAACAAAATATATACATAAAATTATGAATAATTTCATCGTCCTAAAATTTTGAAGTACCCCATTTATAACTATTTGTTAGGAAATACCATTCATGTGTAGTTTAACTTAAGTTATTTCAAATATAAATTTCCTTTTTTTCACACGACATCACATTTTGTTTATGAATGTATTGTAAAAAATGAAGCAGATAGCTCTTTTAATTGATTTATGCAGTTCAACTTAATATATGTTGCATTTCGTATGGTACTCTACGATTTAAGATGCAAGAATAATAACAAAGATACTTAATATAAATGACGTTTTATACTCACTTCTTTAATGTTGTAAAGATACTTAAGTATTAAATTTTGTAACTTAACTTATATGAGCAACAAGCGTCTAATGAGTACACTATATTGCCTTTACTGGGAAACAGTACCCAACTGTGAATTAATTAGTGAAGGGAAAGCTTGATTAATAAAGACTTCCTTTTAAAACAATAAATGGCACCATAGAAACAAGCTAAGTAAATTAATCAGGCGAAATTGAATATTACATCCCACAGTGACTTTGCGGAATTTCAAAGGATTTTTGTAAAACTTAGGAATCATAACAATGTAAGGATAATTGAAGTTTTTACTTTTTGAGACTAATTATTTATAACATAAAATATGTCTATTGTTTTCTTCTTATAGAACATGATGAATTAAAAAAATATATTATTTGAAGTAATTGCATTTGTTAGAAGTTGGTGGTATTAAAATTTGCATAGGATGACATTGTTATTAGCAGGCTTATCAACATATGTTACGATGAAATTATCTTGTAGTTCACGAATATGCGGTTTAAGTGTGGAGAAATAAACAGAATGTTTAGCAATATGTAAATAGTGTAAATTTTGTTGTAAAAGAAGAATAAAGTTATTATTCAGTTCTGCAAAGAATTCAATAGGTTTATTATAGTTAATGGCTATTTTGTAAATAAAAAATCCAAATTAAATTGAATTGTTGTTTGATGGATTTAAGATGTGACTGTGAGGGAATGCTATACTTAGTGCCAAATTGTATTACATATCTTAAATGAAAATTAGTTACAATGTAAAGATTACCAGTGATAATGTGTCCATGGTAGACATTAATATATTTTGTAAAATAGGGTTCATTGCATTTATATGAATGCGTGTCAATGTGTTTGAAGTTGAATCTATTTTAATTAAATATTATGCGCCCTAAACTAATAGAGTATTTAAAAGTACTTTTAAGATTAATACTACGAAGTGGAAATTCACTTTGTTCATTGTTAAATAGATGAATGAGTTTAATTTTGTTAATAACTGAGTTAGTAAAGGTAATGATTTAGTGAGAATTAATTTTATTTAATTTCTTGCTTTTTGTATTAGTGTTAACTTTGTGAACAGTTAACCTAAAATGTAGTATTATATGTATACAAGGGGTGGTCAAAAAAGAACCTTAAGTTTCGTTGTAACTATTTATTACCACAATATAGGTAAACATTTACTTAATCGTCTTCAACGTAGGCTTCCTCAGAACACACATACTTGCTCCACTGCTTCTACCATAGCTAGAAAGAACGATTTTTTTACAACGAAGGTGTGGTGCAGCATGAATATGTACCAACTGGACCAACTGTTAATGATCCTTTGTACGTACAAGTTTTGAAAACACTCTGACGGAGACAATCCGAAGAAAACGTCCCGCCAAATGACAAGGAGGTTGGTCACTGTATCACGACAATGCTCCCTCACACACATCAACTGTTGTGCAGACATGGCTCGCAAAAAAAAAAAAAAAAAAAAAAAAAAAAAGAAAGAAATCACTCCTCCACCATCCCCCTACTCAAAGTATTTCGCACCATCCAATTTTTGGCTTTTTTCCAAGATCTAAATGGACCTCAAATGTAACCGTTTTGAAACTGTAGAAGATATTAAAACCAACGTGATCACTGAACTTAGGAAGATAACAAATAGGGTGGTGCGAAAAATGTCAAGTTGATATTTCCGAGTCACTATAGTGCGGAAAAGTTGATAATGGTAAACACAATAATTTTTTTTCAATTCAGACTTTATCTTCCAATCTGGCAAACCGCCTAAAAATTCGAAAAATTTTTAATTTTCTGATTTTTTCAGAATAGAAAAAAATACGTATATATTTTTTATTGCTATAGTAAAAACTGTTTGCAGATTGTACTGTTTAATAATAATAATAATAATTACGTTTAGAAAATATCCGGCGATTGCGCAAACAGCCTAAAAAAAAAAAAAAAAAAAAAAAAAAAAAAAAAAAAAAAAAAAAAAAAAAAAAAAAATCCGATTTTTTTTAGAATTAAAAAAAAAAAACGTATATATCTATTCTATCGTATAGTGAAAAATATTTGCATATTGTACTGTATAATAGTAATAATAATAATAAATTTCGTTTAGAGAATATCTTCCGATCGCGCAAGTGCAATAAAAATCGGGAAAAATTCAATTTTGAGTGATTTGATGAATTAAGAAAATAATCACTTGAGGTCAGTTTGAGTTCTAATGTTAATATTTGCATATAAATTGTACAGCTCTTTGCTTGTTTAAATAGTTGATAATATTTAAACAATCCAGAACTTAACACGGAGAGGTGGCTGCACATCGAGTCCTACCCACACCTTTCCCTCCATCCAGCAAATGAGAGTGTTTGCTACTTACATTACATAAATACATAATTTTTTATTTCATCTGTCTACGTCTGACTTTTAGACGCAACTTTGTACTGCGATTTGGAGGTAAAGATTGGTATCATGGACCTTGATTTCAGTGTTGCCCTTATGAATCCATCTCTTGATTGGGGTCAACATACCTTAAGCGATGCTCCCGTTACCAATTTGACGCACCGCGCGACAGCTTGTGAGCGACAGGAAAATTGTTTGACCTCCCATTCTGGGATATCATCTGATTAAACGAAGGAATGTATTTTTTCATTTGTTACTCTCCGTAAAAAAGTTGGAGATGATAATTTTAGTACATTACAATCAATTATTTCTGTATAGTCTGCCGCATCGAAGTTTAAAGTAGCAGTGATAAAGTTTCTAATGCCTTTACATTTTGTAACAGTCTGCCTGATCTTTAACACTCTTCTTAGCCCTAGCTCTCTATGTGAGTCCTCTTATCAAAGACCATTGCCATCAGTTGGTTCTCCGGGTGGGCAAAGAATGAGTTTCGTTCAATTACAGGGAATACCACATTCCTCATGTCGTCACTTAAGTATTGAGATGTTTCTATTGCTCTGTACAGATGAATAAGCCCATTTGTAATGTACTTAATGCATTTTATTTCAAACCAAACTGGCATGTAAGATAATAAATGTCACTATGGCTTTTAAGGCATCCGATGAGTTTTCCACGTTCACGTAAAGTCGAAGGACTCTGTTTGCACAGAGGAGCCATCTGGTATGTGAAATTGGGCCGGGGTCACGCTTTGATAAGTCATTTAGAAAGTTGTCTCTTTCAATTGCTTGACATGCGTCAAAAAGATGTCTTTGGTCCTTGCTCAACAGTTGTCTGCCCCCTTTTTGAATTTCACAACCAATTAATTAAAAAATTATCATTGAGAGCTTTTCACAACCAATGGGATTCTGTCTAATTGGTCCACTAAATGGTCTTGAGCCAGTTGTTTCACCATCTAAATGTTGAAAAAGATGTCGAAAAGGTAATTTAACATAATGGAAAAAACAAACAACCCATTGAAGTGATCATCCGAGAAGCATTTCAAGCTGTCTGATAGTACAACCTTTCCATCTTGTATTGGTATTTTACCACCACAGCCTACCAAATCTGAGTATTGTTCAGTACCCTTGTTCAGTAATCAGCTCAATAGTATCAATTTACATTTAAATCTTAACCTGAGACCACAAAATGACCCCAGTTGATTATTTTCTTAATACATCAAAATCAGTGAAAATTAAATGTTTTCTGAATTTTATTGAGCCTGCGCGATCGGAAGATATTCTCTAAACGCAATGTATTATTACTATTAAACAGCACAATCCGGAAATATTTTGAACTCTACCGATAAAATATATTTATACATAATTTGTTTGAACTACTAAAAAAATTGGAAATTCTCAACATTTTTTTTTAATTTTTAGGTGGTTTGCGCAATCGGAAGATATTTTCTAAACGAGATTATTATTATTATTATTATTAAATAGTACAATCGGCAAATATGTTTCACTATAGCGATAAAAAAATATTTAAACGTATTTTTTTTATTCTGAAAAAAATGGAAATTTTTTATTTAATTTAATTTTTAGGCGGTTAGCGGGATTGGAAGATAAAGTCCGATTTGAATTTTTTCTTTGTTCTTTTTCTTGTATTTATCAATCGCAACTTTTCCACACTATAGTGACTCGGAAATATCAACTTGACTTTTTTCGCACTACCCTAATAACAAAACAGGACTTACATCGTTGTTCCCAGCAATGGCAAGAGCGTTGGAGCAAGTGTGTGTGTTCTGACAAAACCTACTTTGAAGTCGGTTAAGTAAATGTGTATCTATATTGTTGTGAAAAAGAGTTATAACGAAATTCTGGGAAATTTTTGACTACCCTAATATATATTTTACGTGTCCCGGACTTCCTTCAAAATCGTTAAATTTCGAAATTTATGTAAAAATTATTATATGTATTTAGATTATTTTCCTAACAGTAAACCTTAAACTGAGTCTCTGTTAATGAGCGTTTAAAATTTCATATCCAATAGTTAATTAGATGTGAATTTATTGTTACATGTTAGGGATTGTTTTGCATGCAATTTTTCAGTTTAAAAGGTACTTGATTCCTTAAAGTAGCAAAAAAAAAAAAAAAAAAAACTTAAGATCAGTTTTATGTTTTTAACAAATAATAAAGTTTTAATTACCATGTTAAATGTATCTTTATTATTATTAGGTTTTGTTGTTGTTGTTGCTAGCTGACTCTATAATGGTATAATTTCTACATTTTTTATGTACTCTTTGTTATTTTGTTTTGACTGTTTATTTTTAAATAATGTATTTTTATTAATTTAAGGCTATACTATTTTAAGTGGGGATGAAATTAATTAATTATTTTTTATTCAATTGAAGGGAAATTCTTCTATTGTAAATATTTCGAAATTTTTACCTTGTTCGGTAATCCTTTTAATAACATTTTCTACTTTTTCTAAAAGCTGAGAATGAATTTTAAAGAAAATAATAAAATACATTTATTTATTTTTTTTATCTTTTCCTACATAATTTACTTATTCTAAAATAAGTAAATAAATAAATAAACACCCGGTTTCTTTTTTTATTTCTGTTTGTGACAAAAATAAAAACTGCTTTTATATCTAAGTTCATCTAATTATAGCCAATTCTAATATTTTTTATTTAAAATATTTCTTTTTTTTTTTTGTTAGATACATCCAACTAAATTCTCTAACTTCAAAGGACATGTTTACAGCAATTTCTAAAAGTAAAACAAATGAAATTGAAAGAAACACTCATTTAAATTTTTAACACTAATTTAATTATTATTTTTATCAAGAAAAGATAACACTGCAAATTAAAAATTAAATTGATATTCTTTAAAAAGTATTTTTTTAAGTGTGTTTTTATTCCCTTTAGAGATGAATGATTTTTTTATTAATAGGATTTACGTAATTATTTTATTTCAATCACTTTAATTTTCTTTTATTTCCAAAATTGTAAATGTAAAAGTATTAGAGACAAAGTGTTTGGAGGTGTTAATATTTTTTTAATTTAAATTCTGTGTACTAATTTTCATCAGTTCGATGATCATGCAATAGAATATATGAGTTATAAGCTCAGAGGAATAATCTACTAGAGACCACATCTCTTTGTTATATTGTTGAAAATCCGGTTTCAGGATCAGTTCGGATTGGCGCTTTAAAAACTGTCTGTTTTGGCGTTGATCGCTTTCTTGGCAACTTCGATTTCATTCTCGCAATAAAAATAAACGTAAACAAACCAAAGCGAAATGAAAACGTTGCTCCTTCTAGTATTTAAACTCAAAGAGGAAGGATAGAAATAAGTTATGAGAGTCCCACCCATGGTAAAAAAAGGATTGTTTAATCTTCTGGATAGATTTTCTTTTTCTGTTTTTGCTGCTGAATTTTATTTTAATGTTATAAAATGGCTTTGTCCTTGTAATAAATGTTACTTAAATTATATTTTTTTATTAGTGATATAAGATATTAAATAGGATAACACAAATTCTTTCGAGATTTCTGCTTGGAAAGCTTCAATTTGACACAATCATGTAACAAATTAATGTCTGATTTTTTTTTTTTTAATTCTAAAAATGCATTAAATTTTGCAGGCATTATTAAAATAACAGAAAATCAAACAGTATTTACAGTATCTTTTTTTTCTTACAAAAGTGAAGAATTTGTGGAAAGTTAGCAGTGACATGTTATAAAATATTATTTGATTTGATAATGTATTTTATAGGTTTTGAAAACTTGAAATCACATACTGTCTTTATTTAACAATACATTCTATAGAACATATTTTTGCTGCAATCCAGAATTTTTGTTTTGCTTTTGATGTTCCAATTTAAAGGCATATTTTTTACAATCTTTCATATATACATATATGTATTTTTTATTGAAAGTATAAATGTATTACAATATTTGTAATCAAAAGGAAAACATCGATAGATAACATATACGCATGTATAGAAAAAAAATACAAATGCACAGTTTTTTTTTTTTCTTTTTTTTTGTATGAAAAATAAAAATTCCAGGATATTTCATATCTACTAAGTTAGAACTTGTGTAATTATTTCTCTGTTAA
The DNA here is from genome assembly GCA_963931845.1 of Maratus michaelseni. Classification (NCBI taxonomy): domain Eukaryota; kingdom Metazoa; phylum Arthropoda; class Arachnida; order Araneae; family Salticidae; genus Maratus; species Maratus michaelseni. The sequence continues at coordinate 11,884,821 of OZ007596.1, forward strand.
AATAACTATTATTTTGCATAAGTTTCTGAGAAGAAATAATTTGCATCTTTTGAATGCTATAAAAAATTAAGTTTAACTCTCAAGTGTTTTTTTTTTCTTTACAATTATGGAAAATAATAACCACAGGCAACTACTGAAGATGTTGACTTCTAAACAACACTTGCTTTCATAATTAGATGCTATAAAGCCTTCTCAAATACAAAATGGCTACTTTATGATTTTAGTTTGATTTCGTAAGAAATACTACCTATTACATTCTCCCCTATGTTGGAATTTCTGAAAAGTTTTTGCAGGTCTACGCTGATCATCACTTCCAGAACCCAAAACCACCCCCAATTCAAAACTTTTATCTATCTAGATCACTTTTTTATGGACACGATAACTTAAAAGATTTTGCACAAATCTCTTCCAAACTGATACACAAAATTAAGGGGCATAAAATCTTGCTCAAGTTCGATAATGGGCAAAATCGAACCAAAGGAGGGGGGAGGGTGAAAACAGAAAAAATCCCCATAACTTCTTAATTATGATATGTATCGAATCCGTTTAAAGTTATTAATTCTTCCAGAAAAAGGGCAGAAAATTTATGTATGACAGATTTTTGATATCATTAAAAATGACCTCAAGGGGAGGGGGATAGGGTTTAAGAAGAAAAGAATTCAAAACTTCGTCAATTCACAAGATATCAAATCTGCTTAAATTTATTATAAATCCTCTTAATAGTATCTACAACTTTAAATTTGACAAGTTTTTTTATAAGACCAACTCTTATAGCCCGAAAGAAAAAAAAATACTGTCTACAGACACAGCTAGACTTTGAAGTGGGTGGTGTAAACTGCCGCATTATGGCAAAAAGGTCATTTCTTCTGCAATTCCCAATAAACAGGTGCCTCACTATCTGTATTTTCAAAATCTACCTGTGCCTGTAGGCCGAGCCGTCAGGAAATTGTTTCATTAATTTGTGATCGGAAATGTATGAAATTGGCAGGTGTTCTTATTTAGAAAGTTTCTAATCAAAAGATGCTTTCAATAAAAGTTAAAGATATTTCAGAAAAGTCCTGATGCGGCCTTTTCTTTGCAGCTGAAAATGGAACAATTTTGTGGCATTTTGATTTAATAAGTTCTTAAAAGAACTGTTTGGAATTAAAAATATTAGTCAATCTCTAGCGAAACAACAAGAGCACAGACAGGCACAGACGCAATATAAAGTTTCGGCGGGAAAATGGAGGAAATAATTCCAAGTAGATTTTGGCGGGAGAAAAACCAGTTTGGCGGAATAAATCTACCACCTCCACCTCTGATGTCGGTCAACGAAAAGGTTGCCAATGTGGGGTCTAGTTTATTGTAAGGTCTATGGTTATAAGTTATTTTTTAAAATTTGAAGACATTTCAGGTTTTCTATCCATAAAATGAACAGAAATTATTCCGAATGTGTTATAACTCTTCAAACTATAAAGAGGAAAAATTAACAATCTAAGTACATTCTTACTGTCGATTTTGTGTCGATTTTGTCGATTTTGGATTCGTAATATTAAGCCTTTGGAGATTATAAAACCTTTTTTTCAAATGTAAAATGCATCAATATAAAATAAACTCCCTTCGTTTAAGAAAAAAGCTGTTGAAAATTTAAAATAAGGAAATAAAACTTTTAAAGAGTATAAATTTTACGACCTTGAAATACATAAATAAAGAATACGTAAATTAGAATGAAAACAAATCGTTGTTGTAAAGATACTTCAAAAATGTCCATTCATTTTCCTTATATGACCAATACAACAGCGGTGTAAAAATATATGTTTCTGTTTAAGGATTTTGAATTGTGTACTATTAATTATTAGTAAAATTTTTTAATAGAATTAATTTTATTAACGGATAATTTTAAAATAGATATTCGGTTTATGTCTTAACACTTACAAAGTACCAGCTAAAATGAAAAATACATATATATAGAGTACACAAATTAGTGTGTCGATATATGTCTATATAAATATAGTTTATTTAATATTAAATGCTTGAATGCTCAATATTTTTATTTTATATAAGTACATAAAAACTTAAGTAAGGTGCCACACAAAATGAACATATAAAACAAATAAACCACTGCCATATTTTTGTTTCATTAAAGATAAAAACTCTTATCATAAGAATACAACATCGATCAAGACGAATGACACTGGACAACGAAATATATAGTACATACACAACACATAAACGCCCTCTATTATCAAATATGAAAAAAAAAATAAAGATACCGATTTAAAATTGTTTACTCCCGTGGCTCCCCCTAACCATGTTTTCTTTAAAATATTTATTTAGCAACTCCAACCATAAATTTATAATAATATAGGAAAACATATCGTTTCAGATTAAAATTAATAGATCTCCATAGGCTCCCTTATAATAGACTTATGATAACAATTTAAAACCGAAATCAATTTACTGTCATTAAACAATTTTCTTTTTCTCCTCACAAAATATAATGTTGATTAAGCTTTTATTATTATTATTTTGTGCAATTTTTCTAATATAATATCCGACTCATGCTCCCCTTTCCTCATACTAAATTTTCTCCCAGAGCCAACGTAATATTTAATTTCCACCCTTCATTAACATAAGGTATATCATAAACGTCCGATACATCTTGTTGTTTTATGGAATTAAACTGCTTATTGAGTAAATCCTATAATTTTGGTGGTGGTTTCGAATTAACTCAATATTAAACTTTTTCAATTTAAATTTAGTAAGCTCACCCCATTTATTGTAATCTTCAATTCAAGTCTTATTTAATATGTTCATTTCTGTAATAATTGATCAATTTATTGATACTACTTATACTATACTCCTTTAAACCTACTATATTACGGATCTCATCCAATTCATCATTTAAAAATTCCTCTGAACAAACTTTATAAGATCTATTCACCATAAATCTAAAAGTTGAGAATTTATAGCTAATTGGGGATAATTTATAGGGAAGGTCCCCAACTGCCAGATCGGGATTTTGTCGAGAGTGGTGTCGCTGGAAAGCTCTTACCATGGGGATCAAGGAAATATATACTACTAAACGTCCGACTGCAACTGGTGAATAGTTGTAGGCCGATGTATTTCCGTCATTTACTGATTTATCCAGGTCGCTAGCTATGCAGGACAGCCACTCTGTGTGGTAGAAATGAGAGCTCACAGAGTACAAAGATTACAGAGAAGACATTTTATGCTTGGTGAAAAAAGTAACTTCAGGGATGGTAGTGCATTTCTGAATCTTATTGAGTACACAGGTACACAGAATGAAAGGGGGAGCTTCACAGTTGTCCCAGTTTTCATTAGTTAAATTAAAGCATGCCTGTTTAACTGATCCAAAGACGGGATCCGTGTCTCTAATTAAATTTTTTTGAAAGGCATACTGACGCATGTCATCGAAGGTGGGAGAGGACACTTGGTTACAGGCCAACTTAAGCAATTTTATTATGCTTTCTCTAATGGCCAGGTCGACATCTCCACAAACACTCTGATGCGGTTACGAATATTGCGCTATTTTCTTTATTATGTACTTGTATTATTGAAAGAAATAAACGTCTAATCCAATACAGAAACGTTTATCCGTTTGGTCACTCCAAATATCCAGCACCATCAGTGTTTCCGGATCACCGATCGATTCTTTTAGTTTATCGAAGGATGCCGCAGTTATTTGTTTTGTGCTCCTTCCTGACTTGAAGCATGTAATGAGCAAATTTGAGGATGATATTCTTTGCGTATTTCTCATACGTTTCAGACCAAATTCCCCTTGACATTCCTGTGGTACAATTCGCAAAGATCCCATGAAATTTCCTGCGTTAATACATATTTTCACGGTATAGGAAGGAGTCGTTTTGTTTTTAATGATTACCGATGCACCCACGTCTTTAGATAACTGTTAGATACGATCTCGTATTGGAAGCCACTTTGATCGTTGTTCAGGACGTTGGACAGTAGACACTTTCGCTGCTCAATCAATTTTTTCACGTTTTCCTAGAATTCGTTGATCACAGATGGAAAAGACACTGCCGAAAACAAATCTTTGTTACTATTTGCGTGACCTTTCGACTTGTTATTTTATGTGCCCTTTTGAAATTATTGATGAAGTGTGAGATTGCTGTGAATCCAGGAATTCAAAGTTCTACATTTTAAAGTCGTTTTCATGAACGGTGGCTTTTAACTGTCTGCGATGATGATAAAATTGCGACCACACATGTATGGAAATTTTATTGTATGTATTAAAAATTGTTTTGCATGTATTAAAAATTATTTTGCTCTGCATGTTCCCACCTTTCCCTACGTATTGTGTCTACCGTTGAATCATCTTGTGATCTTTTATCTGCCTACATATATGTTGCACAGCCTTTATTTTACTTTTCTTTGTCTTCTTATACGTTTCTACTGCTTTCACCCTTATTTCTACGAATAGACCTTCACTTCCTGTCCGCTTTTTTTCGCAGGTTCATCATATTCGAAAGTGGGATCCGCATTTATTTCCAAATTACTTTTCAGTTCTTTTTCGTCGATGCGACTCTCATACAGAATATCGACCAACCGAAGAAATTCGTTTTCGATCATCCCTTTCAAAGTCTTGAATAGTCGCTTAATAATGTCCTTCTCTTCTTTCGTTGGCCCTTTTTCCTCGGATTCCCAAATATACTCTAGCAGTTGCAAACTAAGGATTTTTGCAATCTTCGCTTTCTCGGCGATAGCATTACAGCCTGAAGACTCGCCGACGACATCTTCAGAACTGGGCCCGACTTTGCATGCCACAGGGGTGCGTTCCACCCCCTGAACCAGTGCGCCTGGAGCGCGAGCCACAAGTACTGCTAAAATTCTCCATGGTTGAGAGCCTCAGAAACTGCACCCCATAGTAGGGTGATGTAAAAAAAGTTTATATTTTCGATTCGCTATAGTGCGTAAAAGTTGCGATTGGTAAATACAAAAAAAAAATGTTCAAATCGGATTTATCTTCCAATTGCGCCAACCAAGTAAAAAATCAAAAAAATTTAAATCATCCGATTTTTTCAGAATTAAAAAAATTTTTTACTTATATATATTTTTTAACGCTATAGTGAAAAAAATTTGCAGATTGTACTGTTTAATAACAATAATAAAAACAATTGCGTTTAGAGAATATCTTCCGATCGCGCAAGCTCAATAAAAATCGGGAAAAATTCAAATTTGAGTGATTTTGATGTATTAAGAAAATAATCAAATGAGGTCGGTTTGTGGTCTCAGGTTAAGATTAAATTGTAAATTGATACTATTTATTAAGTTGAACTATTAAGCTAATTACTGAACAAGGGGTTTCACTAGAATACTTAGATTTGGTAGGTTGTGGTGGTATAAAAACCAATACCGGACGGAAAGGTGGTGCTATTAGATAGCTTAAAGTACTTCTCGGAAGACCAGTTCAGTGGGTTGTTTGTTTATTCCATTTTGTTGAATTATCTTTCCGAAATCTTTTTCAACATTTGGATGGTGAAACAACTGTCCCAAGATCATCTAGTGGACCAATTGGGCAGAATATCATTAATTACGAAAAGATCTCACTGATAAATATTCATTTAATTGATTCTGAAATTCAAAATTTGGGCTGACAACTGTTGGTCAAGGACCAAAGATATATTTTTCGCGTAAGTCAAGAAATTAAAAGAGGCAACATTCCAAATGACTTATGAAACCGTGAACCCGGACCAATTTCACATGCCCGATGGCTCACTTGTGCAAATAGAGTCCTCCGACATTACGTGAATGTGGAAAACCCATCGGATGCCTTAAAATCCACATGCCGTTTATTTTAAAATCTTCTATGTCATTTGGGTTTGAAATAAAATTCAGTAAGTACCTTACAGATGGGGCTATTCATGCGATGTACACAGAGCAAAAGAAACATCTCGATACTTGTCTGAAGACGTGAAGAATGTGGAATTCCCCGTAGTTAAACGAAACTCGTTCTTTGCCCACCCGGAAAACCTACTGATGGCAATGGTCTTTGAAAAGAGAAAGCATATAGAGAGCTAGGGCTAAGAAGAGTGTTAAAAGCCTGGCAGACTGTTTCAAAGGTAAAAGTATCAGAAACTTCATCACTAATAATTCAAACTTCCATGCGGCAGACTATACAGGATTAATTGATTGATATGTAGCAAAATTATCATATCCAACTCATTTACGGTAGATTAAACAATGAAGAAATACATTCCTTCGTTCAATAAGGTGATATCCCAGACAGCGGTGCTAAAACGTTTCCTTGCCACACGTAAGCTGTCGAGAGGTGCGTCAAATTGTTAACATAATCATCGTGTAAGTTATGTGGGCCCCAATCAAGAGATGGATTCATCAGAACCTCAGTGAAATCAAGGTCCATGATGCCAGTCTTTACCACCAAATCGCAGTACAAAGTTGCGTCTAAAAGTCAGACGTAGACAGATGAAATAACAAATTATGTATTTATGTAATGTAAGTAGCAAACACCCTCATTTGCTGGATGGAGTGAAGGGTGTGGGTTGAACTCGAAGTTCAACCCGGTCACGTGGTGAGTTATGGGTTATTATTATATTATCAAATATCTAAACAAGCAAAGAGCTGTAAAATCTGTATGCAAATGTTAACATTGCAAGGCAAACTGACCTCAGGTGATTCTTTTCTTAATTTATCAAAATCACTCAAAATTGATTTTTTCCGATTTTTATTGGGATTGAGCTATCGGAGGATATTCTCTAAACGCAAATTTTATTATTATAATTATTAAACATTACAATCTGCAAATACTTTTCACTAGAGCGATAAAAATATATATATACGTAAAAAAAAAAAAACTGTTTAATTCTGAAAAAATCGAAATTTCTCATTTTTTTTTAATTTTTAGGCGGTTTGGGCGATCGGAAAATGTCCTCTAACCCCTTTTTATTATTATTATAAAACAGTACAATCTGCAAATATTTTTCACTATAGCGATAAAATATATATATACGTAAATTTTGTTTTTAATTATGAAAAAATCTATTATTATTATTTTTTTTATTTTTAGACGGTTTCTGAGATCGGAAGATAAAGTCTAGATTGAATATTTTATTTTTTTGTTTTTCTTGTATTTACGAATCGCAACTTTTCCGAACTATTGCGACTCGGAAATATTAACTTGACATTTTTCACACTACCCTACCCCATAGGTCTCGCCAATGCCCTCTTTTCATCCCGTAGGATTAGCGAGGAATTCGTTCCTGATGTTCTATAAAGCATACTCAAATTCAGGGCTGTCGAATGAGTTATATATGATTGTAAAAATGTGGTCACAGTCTTCTTTTTTACTAGAGGGAACACGGAACCTTCACACTGGCAACAACAGGTTTCATAATTGTACTTTAAACTCTGTTTTCTATCACACAGTGTGTCTTTCTTGTATAGCTAGCTACCTGGACAAATCAATAAGTGACAGAAATACATCGGTCTATAACTCTTCACCAGTTGCATTCGGACATTTAGTTGTTATACATTTCCTTGATCCCGATGGTAAGAGCTATACAACGTGTCGTTCAAAACTCAGATCTTGCAGTTGGGGGCCTTCCCTAGTATGAGGTGAATAAGCAGATTTCGAAATAATATTTGGCTACTCATTATCTTTCTTTAAAAAATTTTCTTTAAAGAATCACCCTCCATCATTAAACTAGTCGTTGGGAGCCACCGTAATACATACCCATTATGCACATGCATAATATAAAATATGAAAATAAAACATATGTAAACTATTTATAAAATGTATTGCAATTCGAATAAAATTGTGGCTTGATGACGTCATAAACTTTAAATGCCCTATTACTGAATTGCGTATAATAAACATTCTTATAACTCCAAAATTGATAATCCGATTAAATGACGGTTTACTGGTCGGATTAAGCGTCTCATTTCCGATTAAAATATATCTTTGAATTGAAATTTGAATGAAATACAGGGTCATAAAAAATCGAAGAGTATGGAAAATATGATTACATATATATCGGTAACTCATTATCCGATCGACTTCATTAGTTATGTAAAATTTATGTTTTTTTATTGTCTTTTATATTCACTCCTTAAAATAAACAATTTCGAAAATTTTTATATAGCTTTTATCAGAACGAATATTTCGACAGTCCGAAAAAATTGTTCCGCATAATCGAAGTTACTGAAATTCAATAAGCTTCTTTCTATTATTACATAATAAGCACAAACCAAATTTCAAGTCTCTGTCTCAATTTGTTCGAAGAGATAAAGCATTTACAGACACACGCACAGACACACAGACACACACACAGACAGACGGACGGCAAGTTTTTTTTTCCAAAAATATGTTTTTCGGAATCTCCAGTGTCTGAGACGTGTAAAGTCAATTTTTTTTCTTGATTTTCAAAACGATTACAAAACTTACCCTACACTACGTACGATGGGTAAGCAATAAGTATCCATCAATTGAAGACCACAATCCGTCGTCCTGTGTTATTCGTCTTGATCGATGTTGTTTTCTTATGATAATGGTTTTTATCTCGAATGAAACTGAAGAGTGTCAGAGGTTTATTTCTTTTATATGTATATTTTGTGTGACAACTTACTTAAGTAAAAAAAGTTTTCATGTGTGCATATGTTTATGAAAAGATGAAGTTATAAATTTTAGTATTTAAAAAACATTTTTAGAATTTGTATTTTGTTCACAAATTGTTATACTTTGAGGATCTGTATGCATAGTTTTTCTTGTTCATATTTTTGCACTCAGAACATAAATATAGCACTAGTTGGAAATTGTACATTAAACGTGGCATATGAGATGCGTTCATTTTATAACTAGTTTCACAATGTAAAAAAAAATCATCTTTATTTTTTCAGTGAAATGAGCTACATCGTCTGCTATGAGCGAAATGAGCATGCCTTTTTTTTTCTTATTACGTATGCCACGTTTACAAATGTGGAATTTTTACTACACCAAACAGTGCTGCAAACTTTATCAATAAGATATTGCTTTGCGAATGATTACCTCGATGGTTTAATATTTTTATGACTCACAATGAACGAATCTCCCGTGTTTATTTACTCTAATGCAGTGGCGTAGCTACCGTGGAGCAGTTGGAGCGGATTGTTCTAGGCGCGAGAATGATTAAAGCCCAAAATTACAAAGAAACGAAATAAATATTTGTATAAATTTTCAAGACAAACCCGTGAAAGCGAAATCTTGTCTTTAACAGAATTTTTTCGTAGTGTCCATTGGATTATACCCGCTAATACAAAAAGCAGACTAAAATGAAACTTTTTTCTAATGTCTTGCGGTTTTGTTTTAGCAGATTTTATTTTATTACAAAATTTAGATAAATGAAACTACAGTATTCTTTGAACTTGACTTATCAAACTTTTTATTTCAGAAAATATACATCGTAAATCTAATATTTTATGCCTCTGTATTTGTAAAAATTGTAAAGAATGTTTAAAAGCACAACTAAGGCCCCTGACATGTGCATTGTAAGTTGAGTTTTACAAAAACGAGGTTATGCGTTAATATTAAGCCTGCTATGGCGGATTCGCATGAGACTGGGAGAAAATCCGTTTTAGACAGGTTTTAGTTTTAAGAGATATAATTGTTCCTTCTATTTGCATCATAAACATTTTCCGTTTACGGAAGGAGGTATTTTTAATGGCATATTCTGCTTTCACAGTTTTACTGTATTCTGTATGTCTATGTATGCGTTTTAAACGTAAAAATAAAATTTTGAAAACCTCTTCCGGTAGAGAAGAGAGTTCACCAATTTTATTCATTCCAGGGCGCTGAATACGTAGCTACGCCACTGTTCTAACGGATTGAGATATTCAGCTGTTAACCTAATTGCTTCTGAAGTTATCTCTGAATCTATACATTTTTTAATGTAACTCATCTCTCAAGCAAACATTTTTTTTTTTAACAATCTTTGTAAAAATGCAACTTTTATGCAATGTTATTTAAAAAAATAATTTTTAATAAAAATGGCCGCCTGGCATATGAAAAAAGAAGTGGTTTGCCCGTGTTTGTTTTCCTCAGTGACATGACTTACGCTTTTATTATATAGATTACGTACGATAGGATTTAATAGAATAAAGAAAACTTTTATTAATATATTTAAAAGTTTTGATTCGATTTTCATAAAATTTGAAATGACTCGATAAAATTCTGAACGATAATACATATATTAAATTCAAACCATACGGTTGGGTAGTTTTTGCGCTGTTATATGCGGACGGACGGACGGAACAGACGACGACTATAGGTGCTACCTATTTATATAATTACGAACGCACCTAATAAAGAATGCGTATATTATGCAGATTTCAATTTTTGAGCAGTTTCCCTAAAATAAGGGAAAAAAAATCATTTTAATTCGCAATATAAAATTTATTTATCAAAAGACGGTTTTGCCATAATATACATTGGGTGTTAAAATAATGCTATACTAACATTACTTGACAGTACATGAAGCTGCTTCTGCTGCTTGAATTCTTTTGTTGCTTTAATACAGAGTTATGGGGACGGTGGACATTCAAATTGAATTTATTTATTTTTCATCACAGATGTATGAAAATTTGTGCATATATTCATTTCACCATAAGTATGTAGAATACCTTAAAAATATTCTAATCTTAATGTAATATTTTTTTTTAATTAAAATTTATAAATCAAATTTTAAAATGCTCCTTGCGTCTTAATTTTAAAGATATTTCCTCTATTTGGCATTTGGATCACTTAAAACAATATATTACAAACAAATCTGTGTATCCGTTATTTAATACCTGATAGAAAAGTAATTTCTGAACTATAAACATTTTATCATTTTATCATGAGTCAACCTAATTATCCTCCGATAAAATAAATAAGTGACTGTAACGAGGAGATGAAATTGAACACGTGTGCCGGCAAAAGTATTTTTCTACATCTGTGAAATACTCGTTAAAGAACTGATGACTTTATGTGAACTCTAAAGTTCAAGGCTCAGTGACGTCATACTTGACTATGATGTTTCTCATCTTAGAAATAAATAAAATCAGTCTCTATCTAGCTCTCTTTAACTAAAGAACTGCAGAAAAATTCTCTGAAAAATTAATTGTATTAACTAATAATAGTTTAATGTACATTTAATTCTTTTTTTTTCTTTATTAAATATAGTGTGCATCAACTCAATTGCGTTTTAAATCATTTAGTGAAAATCACTGGCATTTATAGATATATCGAAACAAATAAAACGTATTACACGATACTCCGATACGAATTGAAGGTCGTGATGTTTGCCGTGGACTTAACAGGTATGAGAAATTTCCTTACCTATACTAACTGTCATGAAAGATAAAATATTTATTTAAAATTTAAGAGAAGCCCCAATTGCCGTAGTTCAAAATTTTTAATAATACCTTGAATAGGTAATTTTTGAGAGATTTTTTTCTGAATTCCATTCCGATTTTAATCAAAATTTACTGTTTTAATCTATACTATTATATAAAGAGGAAACGGTGACTGACTGACTGACTGACTCATCAAGGCCCAGCCGAAACTACTAAAGTCAGGGTCACGGAATTTGGACTGTAGATTGCTGTTATGGCCTAGGCAAGCAATAAGAAGGGAATTTGGAAAATTCCCCCTCGAAGAGGGTTAAAGGAGGGTTCGAATGTTTTAGGTCATTTTGTCATATCTCAGCAGCAGTTATAGGTAGGAGCTTGAAAGTCTAGAAAACAAATCTACTAAAAAATGATTAAACACCTATTTCAGCGATTTTAGAAATTCCCCCCTAGAAGGGGGTTAAAGGGTTCGAATGTTTTAGTTCATTTTGCCATATCTCAGCAGCAGTTATTGGTAGGAGATTGAAATTCCAGAAAACAAATCTACTAAAAAAATGATTAAACACCTATTTCAGCGATTTTAGAAATTGCCCCAGAAGGGGGTTAAGGGGGGGGGTCGAATGTTTTAGGTCATTTTGCCATATCTCAGCAGCAGTTATATGTAGGAGCAGGAAATTCCAGAAAACAAATCTACTAAAAAAGTGATTAAAAATCTATTTCAGAGATTTTAGAAATTCCCCCCAGAAGGAGGTTAAAGGGGGTGGATGAATGTTTTAGGTCATTTCGCCATATCTCAGCAGCAGTTATAGGTAGGAGCACGAAAATCAGGAAAACAAATCTACTAAAAAGATTAAACATCTATTTCAGCGATTTCAAAAATTCTCACAGAAGGAGGTTAAAGGGGGTGGTCGAATGTTTTAGGTCATTTCGCCTTATCTCAGCAGCAGTTATAGGTAGGAGCGCGAAAATCAGGAAAACAAAGCTACTAAAAAATGATTAAACATATATTTCAACGATTTAAGAAATTCCCCACCCGAGGGGTTAAAGAAGTTAATAAAGAGGGGTCGAATGTTTTAGGTCATTTTGCCATATCTCAGTAGCAGTTATAGGTAGGAGCTTGAAATTCCAGAAAACAAATCTACTAAAAAAATTATTAAACATCTGTTTCAGTGATTTCAGATATCCCCCCCTCGAAGGGGATTAAAGGGGGTGGTCGAATGTTTTAGGCCATTTCGCCATATCTTAGCAGCAGTTATAGGTGGGAGCACAAAAATCAGGAAAACAAATCTACTAAAAAAATGATTAAGCACGTATTTCAATGATTTTAGAAATCCCCCCACCCCCTGAAGGTTGTTAAAGGGGGTGTCGAATGTTTTAGGTCATTTCGCCATATTTCAGCAGCAGTTTTATGTAGGAACACGAAATTAAAGAAAACAAATCTACTAAAAAATTGGTTAAACACGTATTTCAGCGATTTTAGAAATTTCCCCCCAAATGGGGTTAAAAAGGGGGGGTCGAATGTTTTAGATCATATCGTCATATCTCAGCAGCAGTTTTAGTTAGGAGCTCGAAAATCAGGAAAGCAAATCTACTAAAAAATTAATAAAACACGTATTTCAGCAATTTTGGAAATTCCCCCCTGAAGGTGGTTAAACGGGGGGAAGGGTCGAATTTTTTAGGTCATTTCGCCATATCCCAGCTTTTATGTAGGAGGGTGAAATTAATTAAAACAAATCTACTAAAAAATTGGTTAAATAAGTATTTCGGCGATTTTGGAAATTCACCCCGAAATGTGGATTAAGGGGTATTCAAAAGTTATTGGTCATTTCACCATATCTCAGCAGCAGATTTAGGCAGGAGCGTGAAATTCAGGAAAACATATCTACTAAATAATGGATAAACACGCATTTCAGTGATTTTAGAAATTCCCCCCGAAAGGTTTCAAAAGGGGTGGTTTCGAAAATTTTAGGTCATTTCGCCGTATCTCAGCAACAGTTTTTGGTATTAGCACGAAATTCAGGAAAACAAAAATGTACTAAAATAATTACATTGTCTACCAGTGCAAAGCCGGGACGGGCCGCTAGTAAGTTATAAATCAAATTTTATTATGTTAACGAAGTCTAATTGTAAAGTGCATACACAGTTTCTTTGCAAACAGCATCAGGATTCTTTGTTATCAACTTCACGAATTTTGAGCAAAAATTAAAACGCATGGAGCTTTTCAAAAATCTAAAAAACGTGTAAAATCTGTATTGAGAAAAACAGGTATAAAGTTTACTAAAGCACCGAAAAGTTGATTGTGCACATAATTCAAACGCTTGTAACTTTGCAAAAAATCAACGCAGCTGCATGCCGTTTTTCTCAAATGGTTAAATACGAAACTGAATAATAATAACACACAAAAATAAATTTATATTTTTGGGTCGATTTTTGATCAAATAAAGGTGTACGGTCCCCTTAAAAATCTATTCAAATCCAAGTGATATCCAAAGTTGTTGTTAAAATAATAATAATAATAATAGTAATAATAATAATAATAACAAGAACAAAAAATCATGCGTCAAGCATAGATTATGTAGCACTTTCCAAGGCTTCCAAAATAATTTTACAAAACATACCGTTTAATAAGCTAAAATATAACATCTAAGTAAACAATTTGGAAAACGCATAACATATTTAAAAACATAATTTCAGGAATTTCCAACAGATACAATATTCGAAAAAATATTCGAATACTTTTATTCAGCCCTGTATATGATCTATAGATTTGTATATGCTAGGATGCTAAATTTTAGTTTAGTTAGGAAACGCGTAGCACAGTTTAAAATTATCTTTCTGGAGTTTCTGTCAATAAAAGGAAATGTGTTCGCGAACTTTTGTGCTGCCCTGTATAGGATCTACAGAATTTATACACACCACGTAATAGACAGAAAGCGAGTTAAAATTAAAATCGCGTTTAGTAACTTAAAACGCACTTCCAGGAATTAGTGTTAACAGACAGTAGATAATTCTTTTATGTGTCCCTGTAAATGAACGATGACTGCTATACACACACTATTCTGTAGTAAGCCTCTTGTAATGCACCTTAGATATATTATATATAAATTTCAATGCGTTTAAAATCGTGAAACATTATTTAAATAAACCGCAGACGATTTTTCTCCATAGACGTCATGTAACGGAATTCTTTTGACTTTCCCTGTAAAGTAACTATAAGTGCTATGCACACCCTATTCCATATTAAGCTTCTTCTAATGCACCTTAGTGATATATATAAATTTCAATGCGTTTAAAATACTGAAACATTATTTAAATAAACCGCAAATGATTTTTCCCCTTAGACCGCAATGTAACGGAATTCTTTTGAGTGTCCCTGTAATAAAACTATAAGTGGTACACACTTCCGTTGAAATAGGGAACATGCTATAGATAACGACAATAACATATAAAAATTGCAGAGCAATCCGAGCATATTTACGGGAGTTAGAGCACGGACAGACGGCCAGACGGCAGACGGCCAGACGGCAGACGGCCATAACGGCCAGACAAACCGAAGTCATAAGCACTTTTCAACTAGGTTGGAAAGTGCTAAAAGCCGTCACCAAATGGGATATTCGTATGATTTTTAAAAGCATTGGGTGCATTAATTGGCAAACCTAAACAAAAAATATAGGTTGTAATTTTTTGTCTTCTTACCTACACCATCTCCTACAGCAAATGGAGCTTACAGAATTAATTTCGATGTTTTAAACTTTTACTTCTTTAAAAATCAAATGGGCATGTTTCTTTTACTCTCGATGTTCCATAAATATCACACAAATTTAAATTAAATATGACTGGATTATAGATGTATTACCGAAATCTCAAATAATTTATGACTATAAAAATAATCAATAATAAAGAATAATAATAGAAATATCTGTATGTAATTTCAGACATTAACAGGATGTGAAGGAAGACCCGTTAAATTAAATTATTAGATTTGTTCTCCAGAGTCAAATTAAATAGGATTCATAATTTATTTGTAACATTTCAATGCGAATTTTATCTAATGCATATATTATAATGATAGCTTAAGCGTGGTCTCGTAATGTTTCGTATTTTGCTTATCGTAAATTTTTAGTTTGCATATCACATTAAAGTACTAAGCCGAATAACTCAAAGGAGTAAAATAAAGTTTGGGTGAAAAAATGTCGCTTTTTCATTATTATTATTATAATTTTTTTTTTTGGAACAGTTTCATTCATGAAATTATAAGCTTTGATTAAAAATTGAGGAATTTCGCTGCATTATTTTTATGCCAATGTTTTTTTTTTTTTTTTTTTATTGACAAATTTAAGTAACAAACCTGGGAACATTGATTAAGTGAGTTCACTACAGAATTTTTCTTTCCTTTTTATAATTAACTTTAATAGCATATAAGAAAACTATTATTCAGGTAGTTATTAGATTTTCTGTAGTACATAATATTACATATCATAATGTTTTTATAATATCCATGTACATAATTTTATCTTATCACAATCAAAGCTAAAATATGCATGTTCATTTCAATATAAAACATTTTATGCCTTCTTAAAGGGTATTTCAAAATAAGAGATTTTTTATATCTTTAACTTATATTGTAGGTTAAAAGCTTAAAAATACAACTATTAGGAATCTGGATAATTAAAATTTATTGAAAAACTTTCAAAGAATGGCATTTGTAAATACGTTTTTTTTATATTTATTAGTTTAGCTATGCGTATCGTTAAAAGTTTACGTAAAAATGTATTTGTTATGTATGTGGACTGTTCCTAAAATTGCCTTTCTGATAAAACTCTGTAATTTATATTATCTGTAATTATAATGCTAGTACGTCAGAAACAATTGCAATCGTGTAATCTACAGAACGTCTTTGTACTGTAATATCATACCTGTCCGTATGATAATGCATATGTCTGGCCGGTTATGTACCACAATGTGTCGGACATTTTTAGGTGCGTTCGTAATTATATAAATACGTAGCACCTATTGTCGTCGCTTGGTCCGTCCGTCTGTCTGCCCGTCTGTCTGTCCGTCCGTCCGCATAAAACAACGCAAAAACTACCTAACCGAATGGTTTGAAATTTAAGATATATTTTCTTTGCAGTATTTAGTCGAGACATTTCAATTTTTTTAAAAATCGAATCAAAACTTTAGGAGATATTAATAAAAATATTTATTAAAAAATTTGATTTTTTTTTTTAAATCGGTACTTTCTTGTTAGAGGAGCTTCCGAGGTTTCATCGTCAAGCGACCGAGATACTTATTTTATGACAGAAATGAATCTGCAGACGATATAATTTATTTCACAGAATTAAAAATCATCAAGATCTGAATATTTATATAACTAGCTACAGTACGAACGCACCTCATTTGTCACGTTTGACGTACAATTTCCAACTTGTTCTTTCCTGTTACATCAATTGAAAAAGCATTGCCAATTTCAGCCAAGATATTAATGGTTTGATTTCCGACTTGGGTAATTTTTTACTTAGTGGGACTTTTTTAAACTGCTATAGATTTACCAATGAGTGTGACAGCGTTGAAATAATACACATGTAGGTATGTTTTCATCTTGTAATTGCATTCCAATATCTGCAGCTTATTCTGATGAGCTGTCTGCAGAGAAGAATAGATTTAATTGCCAAATGGCTGACTGAGTACATTTTGAATGTCGGATGTCGATCAAATTAGTTTAATCGGAAGATCTTTAGCATCTTCCCTCTAAATATTCAAAGTACGATTTCCTTGAACTTTTGTACTCAGTTTGAAAAATATTCAACTGGTACAATAATGGCCCTGAAGAGCTTTTGCTGGTCAGTATGATGGCACTAATATTTGGACTAATCACTCCTTATGCTTTTAGATCGTAAAGACGTAAGAAAATGGAAAGGTATTACAATTTTTGAGCAAGTTATCGCTATGGTTCCATGGTTTTAATGTTGAAATAAGAAATAATCGTCCTGAAAAATAATTAAATTATAACACTTAAAGTAGATTTTTAATATATTGAAAACGTTTAAAATGTGCTCAGGTAATGCGGACGTTAAAAAAATGATGGAAACAATGTGATTTATAAATAATATATGGCATTCTTAAGAAAATATAATACATATCTTACATAAGTATAATAATGCATAGGAGTAGAGAGGTTTTATAAAATTATCTCTACCTAAAATATGATCGGAAAAAAATTAAAATATATACTCTATAAAGACTATAGCATCTATAATAATGAAATTCATTAAAAGTATTGGAATTTTTAAATTATTAGTTTTATTTTGACTTTTTGAAATTTAAATTTCTCTCTCTTGTGCGGGATTTTTAAATTTTTTCAAGATTCGTAGTCACTAAATTTCGTTTCAAGGTCTTGAAACTTTCTGAGGCGGACATGTCTAAATCAGTGTGAATAATAAAATTTCCCTCTTCTAAAGAAGAGGATATTTTGGCCCGTATTCCTTAAAAAGTAATTTTTCAACTTCATTGAAATAATCCAAATTATAATTTTCCTTGTAGATCGAAGCATGACGTTAGTTGAATCCTGAGACTGGTAATGCGTAATTCAACCTTTATTGCCTGAAGAGCATTTAAGGATTGATGTTGTACACATGCTATTCATCACATATCCCATATTGCCTCATGTTATATGATTTTTTTGTCATATTTATCAATTTATTTTACAAAAAAGCACCTTAAAATCTTTCTATCTACGATCAAAAAGTCCTTCATACAGAACACTTTGAATAATTTTGTTAAGAGTATGAAATCATTATCGAATCTTCGTAGATCGGTTATCCAAGTGATCTTCGAATCCAATGTACCTCATTAAAAAGAATCTGCCTTTGGGGACCCCACTGCCTTCGTACATCTGAAAAGACACTGATCTTCCCGGTCATGAATGAAACATACCATGAATGATAAAATAATGAACAGAAATTTCATACTTTTCAACAAAGTTAAAATGTGTTTCAGAATACGGTTTTCGGTGTGTCTGTCTGTCATCCGTATATCTTTCTCTGCTCTAACTCACGTAAGTATACTCGGATTCTCATGCATTTAAAATATGTTATTAAGGTTTACTATGATCTGTTCGGTATTAAAAATGAATCGTGTAGTGTTTATAGCTCGTTTACAGAGACACTCAAAGTTATTCCGTTATGTTATAGTCTGAGGGGGTAAATCGGTTAAAGTTTGCTTTTTTATGTTAAACTATTTCAAACAAACTGTTATTAGTAATATATATATATATATATATATCACTGAGGTGCACTACGAAATGCTTACCATAAAAAATAATGTTTATAGCATTCATTGATCTTTTACACGGGCATGCAGAGATTTCGGTTGTAGTAATGTACATCATCAATATTTGCTAAAAGGGTGTTTTCTTTCGATGTACATGTTTTCAAAATTAACCAATTGTTTTGCATATTGCTTGATGTGTATGAATTGTATAAATTATATACAGAGCGGTACAAAATCTGGAGTACATATTCATTTATTGACGGAAATTGCTGAAGGGAAATTTAAAAATGTGCTATGCGTTTCTAACTGAACTAAAGTTTAGCATAGTATGCAGTATATAAAAAACATATATACCGCATATACAGGACAGCGCACAATAATTCTGATTTTTTACCCACTATTGATGGAAATTGCTGAAATTGGATTTTCAAATGTGTTACATCATATTCACATTATCAAACTGATATCTTTTGTTGCATTATCGTGAATGTGTTTGAAAGCGTTTTATATTCTATGCTTAAACCCTGATTTTTCATTCTTGTCTATTTTTAGACGAAAATTATCCCTACACAAACCGGATTCATCTTATTAATTCGGTAAAATCGGCACGATACGCACAAATTAGTTAAATATCGCATAAACTCTAAAATAAAAAAATAATTAATCAAAATAATTCAAATAATGCGATGGATCTTGTGAATTTCAAAAAATATCTGCAAACTGTGAAAAAATGCGAAAAATGTCAATAAAATTCGCAAAAATGCCGAAATTGGTTGTACTAATTTTAAGCAGATTTTATTAAAAATAGGACAAAATTAACTATATTATACTAAAAGATTGAAACCCGATTCCTTTTACTAATTCGAAAATATCATTGCAATAAATAAAAAAAGTTTCATAAAAATTTAATTAAAATTTTTTAGAAGAAATAAATGCTGAATAAAATCTTTTTTTAAATTGTTCTCAGTTTTCGGATAAGTGTCAGAAACGCTTGTATTTTTCCAAACTCTTCAAATCTAAATAGTTAATTACAATCGGGCGCTTGTTTATCAATAAACCTATGCGAGATTTCTCCAAATTCGGGAAATACCAATAGACTCAGTCGCCGATAAGAAATCACATAAGACCGCACTTATTGATGTTCAATATTCAATCTATGTGTAGCACAGTTCGACAGTTTATAATCAGTATAATAAAAATAATTTTATTAATTATATTAATTAGAAATACACTTAATCAACATAATTAAAATTATGCGATTATGTCATAAAATATAAGATGAGTTACAAAGAAGCGTTGTAGAATTGTAAGGAATATTTATATAAACATTTTGAGTTTAATGAAAATATTTCAAACGACACCTCTTAATTATTTTAGAAGAATACTAGTATAAAGTATTTTTCCTTGTATCCTTATCAATTACATGAATATATTCCTCATTTCTATTTAATTATTTGTCCTTTAAGGTTTGCCCCCAATTAAGCTTATTTTTTATTTATTTAATTTTTAATAAATTTTGCATTTATTGTTCAAATTATTCAATTTATCAATTTACATTTATAGTTCTTATATCAGTTTAACAGGTAATAATCAATAACAATATATTTATTAAAAAAATTTTAACGCTTAACTGGTCGTCAAAAACATAGATGCTTCGTAAGTCAAAAAATTAAATGCATACCTCAAAATCAAAATGGTCTGAAAAAATCATGTGTTCAGCATTTTTTCCTTATTTCGATTGTCTGCATTTAAGGAATTCCAATATCTGAAGATTGAAACCCTATGATCGAAATAAAGTCTGAATGAACTGTAGAAATTTTTAAATCTTAGATTTCATTACTTTAAAAATACAAGTAGGAAGGAAATAAATGCATTTTCTTCCAACTTTAATCTCGTAATACTAATGGATCTTTTAAGGTTTCAAATCTTCAAAATAATTCTCCAATTTTATTGAACAGTATTCCAGTAAACGTTGGTTATAATGAAAGTATGATATCATTTTTATTATTTTTTTATTTTTAAATATTATTTCTCGATAAATGTTATTCATGTCATTTTTCTACATCTTTAAGTTTTCATATCATTGTAGATATTAATATTATGAAGAATAAAAAATTACTCTGATTTTTATGTTTGCATATATTTTGCTGTGCAATTATGGCATAAAATATAAGAGGAGTTACAAAGAAGCCTTGAAGAATTGTAATGAAATATTTAATTAAAGATTTTGTGCTTTTACAGAAATATTTCAAACGGCACCATTTAATTATTTTATAAGAATACCAGTATAATGAATTTTTTCTCATTTGTGAAATATTTTCTATGCAAATATTGTTTAAATTTATGTTTTGAATGGAAATTACTCAATTTAAATTCACATTTACTCATCTAACTTAACACAAATATTTGAAACTTAAGGTGATCACCTTTCAAAATTCATAATTCCTGAAATTCATGCAATATTTCAAATTAAAATCACTTCATCTCTATTATTATTTTTTAATAATATACATATTCCTAAAGACGTACTGTTAACTCGAATGCCCTTAATTAAAAGCCTTTTAAAGTTTCAAAGTTTTGCGCTAAATGTCATTTATGGCAAAAAAAAATATTTTTTTCGTCATTCTTAAAAAAATGTTTAAGTATTTTATATTTCCAAATTAACCAACATTACATTTAATTAGAATTATGAATATACATTTTATATATGACATAGATTTTAATAGAAATTTCGTTTAAGAGATAGTTTTTTTCTATTATGTTAGGATGATTACGTTATATTATACTACAGAAGAAAAAAAACTATAAAAATAGTAATAACTATATAAAAACTATATTTCTTTCATAATTGACATTGTCCCCATATACCCAACAGAGTATCTTAATCAATTACTTATTTCATGTTTTTCAAAAGATTATTTTTTTTTTCAAAACGTCTGTAACTGAAGTACTTATTACGGGCTGAGTATTATGGGTACTGATATTTTAAAGTATCATCAGGAGAAAATTGCTATGAAATGTAATTGAAATAATTTCAATATTACAATTATAATGGTAATAATATACGTTTTTATGTTTATTTTTTGTTAGACCTCTATAAAAGAAAAATATTTTATTTATTTCTACTATTATGATCCCGTGAGAAATAATTTGAGGGGGTCGGGGCAAGAAAATGCCTAGCCACATTTTTGGTGAAATAAATCTGACTCTCTAATCTGTTGCTGAATATTGTAAATTATAATATCCTACATATTATTTTTTTTCTAATATTACTTGGTGGCAGCATTTGTCCCAGGTTTCGTTTTTACCCCAGTCGTTTATGTCCCCAGTGATGATAGCTAATTTAGAAAGAACGTAATAATAATATCATTAAAGTAATGCCATATTGTTACTCAGAATAACCTAAATGTTACTAAGACATTGGCAAAAAAAAATATTTTATGTATCTTGATTTGAGTATTTGATCTAATTTTCAAATTTATATATCTCAGAAGTTCAAAAATGTGGCTTAGCTCTCTTTTGTCCCGATACCCTCATTTGTACGAGGAACAATTATAGTTTTCCGTGCATTATCTATCGTAAAAAAAAGTCATCCTCAAGCGCCTGATATTATAATTACCACATAAATAATTAAATAAATAACTAATTATATAGAGGGTCATCGAAAAAGGTTGGACAAAATTGAAAGAATCATAACTCTAAAAGTAATTGTGGAAACGTAATTATTTTCTTTCCAAAGTACTCGGCTATTATCTAAGGTTTGTTAGATGTAGCTGTTTTAAAGTCGTGACAATCAGACGATACGCAGAATCGATGATCTGAAAATGCAAATCGCACCACACATTGGCAATATTCACTTTTTTCTTACGCTATCCCTGCACATAGTGGAACCTTTCCTGTTTAATCGACGATGCTGAAAAACTTTTTAATTGACATTGTCCCCATATACCCAACAGTTTTAGAATTATACGCTCTCAACTAATGGAATCATTGAAGAAAATTGCGAAAGTGTGGTGCGATTTGCATTTTCAGATCAGCGATTCTGCGCGTCGTCTGTATGTCACGACTTTAAAACAGATACATTTAACAAATCGTGGATACTTGCCGAGTACTTTAAAAAGAAAATAAATGCGTTTACTCAATACTTTTTGTTAGTTATGATTCTTTAAATAGTATATATATATATATATATATATATATATATATAATAAACTCCAATGAAAACACACCTGCAGAACCAGCATCAAAAAAGTCAACTAAAATCTATAAGCCACATATATAAAACAAGAAAACAGAACAAACAACTTAAACACAGAACCAGAATTTACAACAAATTTAACACAAAACTATAGAACAACAAATTACAGCAAAAATGAAAAAAAAACCCCAAAAAACAGAGAAAGAATAAAACGGCTTATGTCATGTGGCAAGACTTGAGACATGTAGTGCTGGGTTTAACTATTTTGACGCATGCAACACTCCCTATACATGACAAGCATAGACTGAAAATGAATGCAACACGCATAACGAATGGAAGCAATCTATTACCACACTACACCAAAATGCTCTCAACTTTTATCACCGTAAACAACCCACTACACCGACACTCTCGTAATTATCAATTCGACAAAACATCTCTCGTATTCGCCAGTCAGATCAATTGGTCACTATAACCTTTATTTTTTATAAATTTGTTTGTCTAATCGGTCAAAAACTGAACAGGAAAATACTGTGTTATCGAAATACAATAAAAATCAGCTATATCCCTATACAGTATTTGCATAGCTAGAGCTTAATTTCTCAATACGGCATAAAACGTTTATATAAATATTTCTGATAATAGACAAATGTAAATTTGAACTGAAATGTAACATTATAATAGTATCAAATTAAAAATTATTTATCTTATCATAAATACTTGTTTCCAGCTCACCATTAGATATTGTCTACAGTTACATCCAGATAATCGACACATTTATAATTATTTGACGAACTTTTCAAGCTCAAACTATTTGGATAGTGTTTAAAGCTGTAACTTTTCATGTAATTCTTTATCACAACTAACAGAACATCATCTATGTATCTATCATATATTACGATTTTATTTAAAGTAACATCTGTTTTATATGCATATAAATATATATCAGTTAGGATGGAGCTGCATCCCCCCTCCCCGTGTGCATACTTTTAATCTGTTTGTAAACGAGTTTACAGACATATAAATAATTTTCTTTAACAACAAAATTAAAAAGATTAGTGAAATGTTCAAAGCTTACATTTGTAATATTGAACTCTTTCAAAAAATTCATAATGCTTCTCTTTAAATCATCCAAATTAATAAACTGTTTAAATCTCAAAAGTCATAAGTATGTAATTCCATTATATTGAATAATTTGTTTAAATTTTCAATTAATTCAAAATTGTTTTTAATCATACCTGTAGAATTTTCTTTTAAAACTTTAGCAAATATTTTATATGAAATATTCAGAAACTTTTTATTCGCCATAACCAAATATGAACCAAAACCACATGTAATAGTTCTAAAATTCACAGGATTTTTGTGAAATTAGGGCCTAAAACTCGATACGGCAGATCATTGCTATGTTGCTAAATATGTAATTTCTTGTAGAAAGCCTTAATCCTATTATCAACAACTTGTTTGCTTGATTTTAAAAGCTCATAGTTTTCCTTATTGAACAATTTATATCCATTCCATATATATAAATATATATGCCATGCTAAATTTTACTTTTTAAGATTGGTGTTTAAATATAGTATTCTTTAAATATATACGGATTCGCACAAATATTGCTAGTTATATATACGTGTAATTAAAAAATATATATTTATACAACTTCTTATTCTTCTTTTTTCTTCCATTTCTAGTATTTTAATCTGAGCTTCATAGTCAATGTCAGATTTAAGAACATACAATTCGTAAATATGACTCAGAAGTATTCGAGAACTGAGTTTTTGAATGCGTTTTTTTTTTTTTTAAATTACGCAGCTGTTGCATGTTCTTTAAAAATTATAGATGTTTACCTTTGGATAGAATTAAAAAGATAATAAGTAGTGTAAATCACTTAAATTCAATATTTTTCTTTTTTTTTTTGGACGTTTTAGAAAATAATTTTTTTAAATATGAAATTTTTTGTTTCAGTTAATGCGGTTTTTGCACAAAACAAATTGAATCATGGATGTCTTTATGCGTATTTTGACATATTTAACAAATAAAATTATTACGATAAGAATTATAAAACAACGTTCTTTTTTTTCGAAATTTTAATTTGTTATATAATCTAAGATCCTTTTTAATATCAGGTTTACTTTTTTTATTCACGTAGAACTGTATGAAATAAAGTAAAACAGAAAGGCAAGCATAATTTTATTCTGTAATTTTCTTAAAAAATTGGCTTTTACGTCTGAATTGTCTCTCACCAATTATGACGATACTTTTGATACTAGAAGGGCATTACAAAATAAGTAAATAAATTCGTTTTTATTTCAATGAGTGAAGCCTATTAGGGAAAAAAACACACAAAATTGGATTTTTAAAATCATGATTATTTTCCGATTAGATGATGAGTACATTTTATTTCACGTGTTAAATGCGTTTTTATTTATGTTTTATTCCGTTTAACAGTTTGTATAACTTTAGTATTCTTATAGAATTTATTTTTTCTTTGTTACCCCATTAGAATCGCCGTAATTTTTAAATTAATAAGAAAAAAGTTTGTTTAGTTTACGTCTGTCTTAATTTAAAATGTGACAAAATTAATTATTTATTTTTTCATACTCAGAAAATGAGTTCTGATCCTCCCCCCCCCCCCCCCCTTCATTTGGTTCTAAAACACCGATTGTTTTTGTTTTTTATAATTTTTACTTTAAATTAAAATTAATTTTTAAATTCAAAAAATGTTTTGGTTTAGTTTGAGTCTGTATTATTTTTAATAGTAATGAAATTAATATTTCTCTCATTATCAGAAAATACAGACCCTTTTATTTTCGAATTTTAACTTTTTTCTATAATGTTGCTTTTTAATATAATTTTTACTTTTTAAATTAAAAATAAATGTGTTTTTTTTTTTTAAAGGCGTGTTTGTCTTATTTTAGAGGTGGCAGAATATATATTGTTTTTCATTCCCAGAAAGTATATTTCAGTGTTTTACTTTTTCGAAATTTAACTTTGCTATATAATGCTGACTGCTTTTCAGCAATATAATTTTTTTTTCTTTTCTAATAAAATTAATTTTAAAATTAAAAATAAATATTTTAATTTAGTTTTCGTCGCTGTTATTCTTGTTATTCTAAGATGCAATAAAATAATTATTCATTTTTTCATTCTCAAACAATGTATTATTATTTTTTATACGAAATGGTACTTTTTTATATAATCTTGCATGCTTTTTAATATTAATTTTTGCTTTTTTATTCAAGTAGAACTGGACAAAACAATCTTAAAAAGAAAGAAAATATTCGGATTATTATTTGAATCTATATTTTTCTGACAAAATTGACTTTTTTTTAAAATACGTATACATCCGTTTTATTTTTTACCTTTGTTTGAGACAAAAAAAAAAGTCTATGGCTTAATTTCCCTAATTAAGAGTATTCTTATCTTTTTATTTAAAGCATTTCTGTTTTTTTTTTTTTTTTTTTTTTTTTTTTTTTTAGAACCATCCAACTAATTACAGCGACATCAAAGAGCATGTTTATGGCAATCGGTTACAAGATCATTAACACTCTAAAAAATGTATTACGGAAAAAATAAAACCAAAGTATATTTAAAGGAACATAACTAAATTATTTTTTTTTAAATTCACCAGAACAAAATAATAAAAGATACCGATTGGATCAATATTCGTTAAAAAAAAATACATTTAGAAATTCGTTTTCATTCACTTTTGAAAGGAATTGTTTTGTGTACTTATTTTTTTAATGAGTTTTGTTTTAATTTGTTTTGGGGAAGGAAAAAGTGTGACTTTAAACATGTGAATTTTACGACTTTCGAATTTCCTATGTTTTCGGGATTGCAAAAAATATTTCTTTATAAACTAGAAAACCATATTTAGAAAAGTATATTAAGAAAACATCTTAATTTCTCATAAGCCATGAAATTATATGTAATGCTTTAAGGTATTTCAGAAAATGTTATTTTAATACTTGTGTTGTATGTTGATATATATATATATATATATATATATATATATATATGTGTGTGTGTGTGTGTGTGTGTGTGTGTGTGTGTGTGTGTGTGTGTGTGTGTTTTGCAGTGGGCCCGTGCGAGGATTTCGCAATACAAACTAATATTTTTTATCAATATATAATATTTATTAGATGCAGGTTTAAATTTTTAAAGAAAATGTGAGGATAAAAATATCTGAAAACTACATTTAGTTATTAGTCAAGCCAGAATATTATCTAATTTATTCCATCAAAGTTAGAGTAAATACAGATCCACGATTGCAAAAGTCATGCGCGAGAAAAAATTAACAATCGTATTTTTAACAGCATTAGAAGATGACGTCATCCGCTTCAGGAAAACCATGGTACCTAGAAATTTAAATCTAAACGTCTCATTTTCAACTTCACTTTTTAATCAGAAACATAAAATAAACCCATGCGGTGTTTTTTATAATCATTGATGAGCATCATATAATGCAGTATTTTATTTTTATGGCAACAGTAATTTGAGAAAAAAACTTTCATATTTTTCATGAAATCAATGCCGATTTAATTTTTAATTATCAGTAAATTTTAATTAAAAAAAACATGTTTTAGGAAAATGTAAGTGTATTATGTCAGAAGCCTGTTCAAAATCCTTTCATATGGTATCTCATTCGTCGTTCTACGTTTCGTATTTTCTTAGAAAAAGCGATGCTGACAGGATAAATAATATATAAGATTAAAACACATTTACAGAGATAGTGTAACTTGCGAAGTTAAATTATTTCTTTTCAACTTGGTGGCAAGTGAACAGGAATGAATCTGTCAGAATTTGTGATGGCAAATAACTTTATGGCAAAAAGGTTGAAATCCCTTAACCTACAGTATGCGTTGTCACCAAAAAACTCATTTTAACTGCATGAGTTAAACGAAGACTCACATACTGCGCAATATTACTTTTACCCATATATAGCGAAGATTATACTGAAGACTTTCGTCAAGCATAACTCAAAAAATATTTGACATATTTCGTTCTAAATTTCACAGAAATTACCTGTTAGGGTGACAACTATTGCGACGAATTATCAAGAATACATTTCAAATCGTTTGGAAATTATAATTAAAAAATTAGATAAATCAGCTCAATTAAAGTACACGCGTCACAAAAGTTCAGTACTGACGTCATTTTCTGTGGCGGGTGGCCGATTTTGTGGACAAGAGGATTAGAGAACGTGGAGAAAAAAATTACACACGTTCTAATATGTGACTAGGTATAAAACATATTCCAATTTAATCAAACTGGAAAATAAATCTGAATTCGTTTCTATTTGGAAAAAGTAATAGTTTATTAGTATAGTTTTAGCACATATCTCACGAACAGCAGCTTTATTAATTAGATAAGAAGTAAATTAGAAACAATTCTTTGATGTTTAAATAAAATATTTTGATTTGTTACATTATTTCTTCTTTCTACTTTTAGCATTTTGAATGTAATTAGTGAAATACATGTATTTTAAATGCATGCATTTCAAAGAAAATGCGTTAAAGATTTATATTTAAATGAAATGAATGCGGTATGAACATTGTATGAGAACTAGCAATTTATAACATGCGCCAAGCTCACATAAAAGTACAAAAAAATAATTATGTTATAACCACCCTTCGTACAAGAAATAAATCTAATATTCCACATTCAGACATACAGGAAAGTTCGGCGTCAATCAATAGTAAATGCTAGCAATAATATTGTTTTAGCTGTATGACACTTATAATATAGATATTAAAGAGTTCAATTGGCTTTCGGCCCGATTACGGAAATTTCTCCTAGAAAACAACAGTAGAAGCGGTCTTTTACATTTGTTTCGAGTGAAACTCGGTCAACAAGGTACTAATTATTTATACAAACAACAGTTATATAAAAATGGAAGCAAAGGTTTAAATTCAAATATAAACATTTGCAACCGAAAAAAAATTAAGAGAGAATATTTAAAACAAAGAAATTAAATCATATACTCTAATACGAGCAAATCTTGTATGTATGTGTGTGTGTGTGGTTATGCAAATTTTATATTAAAAACGGCTCTAACAGTTTTGACGAAATTTTCCATCCTACCGTTTTGAGGCACCAGAAAACGATTGGGCTAGGTCACATGTTCGAGAAAATTCGATTAGTGGGTCATTTTGGGTCATGGTCAAGCTAATTGTATCTAAAAAACGGTTCAAACGATTTTGACGAAATTTTGTATCCGACCCTTTTCGGGTACGAGAAGACTGTTGGGCTGGGTCACATGTTCGAGAAATTTCGATTAGTGGGTCATTTTTGGGTCAACGCGGGTCAAATTAATTTTATCTATAAAACGGCTCTAACGATTTTGATTAAATTTTATATCCTACGAGTTTCGGGCACGGGAAAATCATTGGGCTAGGTCACATGTCCGAGAAAATTCGATTAGTGGGTCATTTTGGTCATGGGTCATTATGAGTCAAGCTATTTTATCTAAAAAACGGCTCAGACTACTTACACTAAATTTTGCATCCTATGGTTTTCGGGCACGAGAAGACTGTTGGGCTAGGTCACATGTTCGAGAAAATTCAATTAGTGGGTCATTTTGGTCATGGGTCATTAGTGGTCAAGCTATTTTATCTTAAAAACGGCTCAGACTATTTACACTAAATTTTGCATCCTATGGTTTTTGGACACGAGAAGACTGTTGAGCTAGGTCCCACGTTCGAGAAAATTCAATTAGTGGGTCATTTTGGTCATGGGTCATTATGGGATAAACTATTTTATCTTAAAAACTGCTCAAACTATTTACACTAAGTTTTGCATCCTATGGTTCTCTGGCACGAGAAGACTGTTGGGCTAGGTCACATGTTCGAGAAAATTCAATTAGTGGGTCATTAGGGGTCAAGCTATTTTATCTTAAAATAGCTCATCTTAAAATAGGTCACTTTGGTCATGGGGATATTTGAACGCAAATTTAATTTTGACCGAGCATAACTCGGTCTTCCCTGCTCGTTGGCGTTAAGGCGCGCGTTATGAAATATGAAATTGGTTGGAAACCCAATTACGAAAATTTCCTCCCGATTCAAATTAATAACATATAGCTAATAGCCCTGTTATACGGACCTCGAAGCTTTTTTAAAAAGCTTGAAGCAATTTGGGTTTAAGAAGTTGAGATTTACTGCCAAATGATATAAAAAACTCTGAAAAATAAAACGGATGAATTGTTACAAATATATTATGTATTTCTCGATAGTAAAAAAAAAACAAGAACGAAAAATCATGCGTCAAGCATAGATTATGTAACACTTCCCAACGCTTCCAAAATAATTTTACAAATCATTACCGTTTAATAAGCTGAAAGATAACATCTAAATAAACAATTTGGAAAACGCATAACATATTTAAAAACGTAATTTCAGGAATTTCCAACATATATTTTCAACATATAAAATATTCGGAAAAAAATCCGAATACTTTTATTCAGCCCTGTATATGATTTATAGATTTGTATATATACTACATAGGATGCTAAATTTTAGTTCAGTTAAGAAACGCGTAGCACAGTTTAAAATTCTCGTTCTGGAGTTTCTGTCAATAAACGGATATGTGTTCGCGAACTTTTGTGCTTCCCTGTATATGATCTACAGAATTTATACACACCACGTAATAAACAAAAAGTGAGCTAAATTTAAAATCGCGTTCAGTAACTTAAAACGCACTTCCAGGAATTATTGTTAACAGACAGTAGAGAATTTTTTTGTGTGTCCCTGTAAATGAACGATGACTGCTATACACACAATATTCTGTAGTAAGCCTCTTGTAATGCACCTTAGTGATATATATATAAATTTCAATGCGTTTAAAATAGTGAAACATTATTTAAATAAACCGCAGACGATTTTTCTCCATAGACGTAATGTAACGGAATTCTTTTGACTGTCCCTGTAAATTAACTATAAGTGCTATCCACACCCTATTCCATATTAAGCTTCTTGTAATACACCTTAGTGATATATATAAATTGCAATGTGTTTGCAATTGTGTAACATCATTAAAATAAACTGCAAATGATTTTTCCCCATAGACTGTAATGTAACGGAATTCTTTTGAGTGTCCCTGTAAAAAAACTATAAGTGCTACACACTTCAGTTGAAATAGGGAACGTGCTATAGATAACGACAATAACATATAAAAATTGCAAGTCTATCCGAGCATATTTACGGGAGTTAGAGCACGGACAGACGGCAGACGGCCAAACGGCAGACGGCAGACAGCCAGACAAACCGAAGTCATAAACACTTTTCAACTAGTTTGGAAAGTGTTAAAAAGTAACCGCCGCCGCTGCTGCCAATGAATATTTTGTGCCTTGAGGTATTTCACAGCTAATATTTAGAAGCTTTTTGCATATAAAATAGGAAAATTGGTAGTTGTATAGAGAAATGTTCCACAAACACGCTGAAGCAGATCGTTTTTAACACTTTCCAACCTAGTTGAAAAGTGTTTATGACTTCGGTTTGTCTGGCCGTCTGGCCGTCTGCCGTCTGGCCGTCTGGCCGTCTGGCCGTCTGCCGTCTGCCGTCTGCCGTCTGTCCGTGCTCTAACTCCCGTAAATATGCTCGGATTGCCCTGCAATTTTTATATGTTATAATCGTTATCTATAGCATGTTCCCTATTTCAATGGAAGTGTGTAGCACTTATAGTTTTTTTACAGGGACACTCAAAATAATTCCGTTACATTGCGGTCTATGGGGAAAAATCATTTGCGGTTTATTTAAATAATGTTTCACTATTTTAAACGCACTGAAATTTATATATATCACTAAGGTGCATTAGAAGAAGCTTAATATGGAATAGGGTGTGCATAGCACTTATACTTACTTTACAGGGACAGTCAAAAGAATTCCGTTACATTACGTCTATGGAGAAAAATCGTCTGCGGTTTATTTAAATAATGTTTCCCTATTTTAAACGCAATGAAATTTATATAAGGTTCATTACAAGAGACTTACTACAGAATATTGTGTGTATAGCAGTCATCGTTCATTTACAGGGACACACAAAAGAATTCTCTACTGTATGTTAACAATAATTCCTGGAAGTGCGTTTTAAGTTACTGAACGCTATTTTAATTTTAAATCGCTTTTTGTCTATTACGTGGTGTGTATAAATTCTGTAGATCCTATACAGGGAAGCACAAAAGTTCGGGAACACATTTCCGTATTATTTAACTCCAGACGGAGAATTTTAAACTGTGCTACGTGTTTCCTAACTGAACTAAAATTTAGCATCCTATGTAGTATATATACAAATCTATAGATCCTATACAGGGCTGAATAAAAGTATTCGGATTACTTAGATGTTATCTTTTAGCTTATTAAAGAGTATGACTCGTAAAATTATTTTGGAAGCGTTGGAAAGTGTTACATAATCTATGCTTGACGCATGATTTTTCGTTCTTGTTAAATCAAAGAATTATTTTAAGAGATATTTAATATTAAATACGATAAAAATAGTTATCTTAAAAATGCTTTATAGGAAAATAATACTTTATAAGTATAATAGATAAGCTTGCTTATACTATCAATTATTATTGATAGTATAATTTATGAGCTTGCGGCTTGCAGTTCGTAGTTATTAATTTTTTTTGACTAACTTTTTGAAGTTTCTTTTAAATTTCGTATTCAAAATTTTATAATTTTAATTGATTTTTTTTTTCATATTTTAAAAAAGCATCTATTTAAATCGTTACCAAATTGTAAAATAGCGCAAATAATGGCATCCCCTTTCAATTAAGAAAGGTATTTACACGTGACTATTAAAATCAGAAATAAAACTTTAAAATAATAATTAAATGATCACGTGTTAAAAGCAGTAAATTCAGAAAATTATGTCATTAAAAATGTACTTGCACGTGAATATTAAAAATAGAGATAAAACTTAAAAATAATAATAATAAATTACCAGTGGACCCATGTGAGGATTAAATGATCACGTGTTAAAAGCAGTAAATTGAGAAAATTATGTTATTAAAAATGTACTTGCACGTGAATATTAAAAACTGTGATAAAACTTTAAAAAGTAATAATAAATTACCAGTGGACCCGTGTGAGGATTAAATGATCACGTGTTAAAAGCAGTAAATTGAGAAAATTATGTCATTAAAAATGTACTTGCACGTGAATATTAAAAACTGTGATAAAACTTTAAAAAGTAATAATAAATTACCAGTGGACCCGTGTGAGGATTAAATGATCACGTGTTAAAAGCAGTAAATTGAGAAAATTATGTCATTAAAAATGTACTTGCACGTGAATATTAAAAACTGTGATAAAACTTTAAAAAGTAATAATAAATTACCAGTGGACCCGTGTGAGGATTAAATGATCACGTGTTAAAAGCAGTAAATTGAGAAAATCATGTCATTAAAAATGTACTTGCACGTGAATATTAAAAACTGTGATAAAACTTTAAAAAGTAATAATAAATTACCAGTGGACCCGTGTGAGGATTAAATGATCACGTGTTAAAAGCAGTAAATTGAGAAAATTATGTCATTAAAAATGTACTTGCACGTGAATATTAAAAACTGTGATAAAACTTTAAAAAGTAATAATAAATTACCAGTGGACCCGTGTGAGGATTAAATGATCACGTGTTAAAAGCAGTAAATTGAGAAAATCATGTCATTAAAAATGTACTTGCACGTGAATATTAAAAACTGTGATAAAACTTTAAAAAGTAATAATAAATTACCAGTGGACCCGTGTGAGGATTAAATGATCACGTGTTAAAAGCAGTAAATTGAGAAAATTATGTCAT
Organism: Maratus michaelseni; assembly: GCA_963931845.1. Taxonomy (NCBI): domain Eukaryota; kingdom Metazoa; phylum Arthropoda; class Arachnida; order Araneae; family Salticidae; genus Maratus; species Maratus michaelseni. The sequence goes on from OZ007596.1 coordinate 11,918,422, forward strand.
TAAAAATGTACTTGCACGTGAATATTAAAAACTGTGATAAAACTTTAAAAAGTAATAACAAATTACCAGTGGACCCGTGTGAGAATTTCGCACTGCAGTTTAATAATTTTTAGCAGTATCTAATGTTTTTTTTAGATGCAGGTTTAAAATTCTAAAGGAAATGTAAGGATAAAAATATCTGAAAACAACATTAGTCAATCCAGAATACCGTCTCGTTTATTCTATCAAAATTGCAATAAAAACTGTAAAAAAACTGAAAAAAAAATTAAAATTCGTATATTAACTGCATTAAAAGAAGACGTCAAACGCTTCTTGAAAAACATAAAACAAAGAAAAATAAATTCACTGCACTTAAAACACAATTTAATATTATATAACAAAGCATACATTTTATGCTACACGTGAAATAACACTGCTTCGATCGATGGATGGTGACGTTTAGAAGATATTACAACAGTGACATTTTCACAGTGACATTTCAGTTTGATTTGCTTCTTTTGCAGTTTTTCTACCAGCTTGCAAATATTTCTGCTTAAAAACCTATTTCTCTCCAATGCCTTCCAAAGCTTTCCGCAAGAAGCTTCATAAAATTTAATGCTATTAGGAATTTAAATTCATTGCAACAATGAATGTTCGTTATATAAACGCTATATTTTAACTGACTGTTCTATATATTTTACAAATTTCATTATATAAGACCAAATTATAAATGTCAAGTATTTTCTTGAACTCTAAATATTGAAGGCAATTCCATGTAATTTTAGACATTGAAAGTTGCGAATCCTAATAAAATAATAAATCCGATTATGTGCGAATGTTAGGCTGAAGCCAGGGTCAAAATGGAGAATTTAATAATCATGTATCTTTGCATATAGGTTGATTATAACCCGTAAATGAACATAGGCTGGTTTTTGTTTATTTTATTCAAATATTTTTGTTAATAATTCAAAATTTCATTATTTTCATATAGAATAAATGGACATTTTTTCGTATAATATTTTAAAATGGTTAAATTTACTTTACCGTTGCTAATACTTCATCGTTGCCAAAACTAAATCAAAATCTGGAATAATAAATTTCACTCAACAATTTGTTTTCAAATGAAAAATTTCCACTTGAAAAATAAAAATGAAATTAATTATTTAAGAAACAGAATATGAAATGACGTCATATTATAAATAAAACTTGAGTTTTCAAATATTTGATAATAATACAAGGTGCATAAATACGAGTAAGTATGGAAAGCAAGCGAATATGATATCATATATCGAAAATAAAATAGATTTTCTTTGATGTTGAAATAAAATGATCTTGGGTTATCAAATTATTTGTGACTAATTTCTCTATTTTTGTTCTTTTTCTATTTCACATGAAATGAACTATTTTAATTGTATGTGTTGTAAATTAAAGTTCTGTGTTTTAAATGAAATGAGTGAAAGATTTATATTTTAATACGAATTCAATACGAATGATGGTGATAGGAATAATACTTGGCGGAATATTGGACGGCAAATGTCAATAATATGCACCGCAAAATTATCCGTATAGAAAATTAGAAAATCTTAATAAAATAACTTTATTTTTTAATAGAAAATTGCACTTTTTCATAAAAGCTAAAGATTTAATATGATTGCGTCGAAGTAATAGCATTTTTCCTCAATCATTTTTCCACAATCAAAACACATTTGTAAATGGTCGTTTCGAAACGAAATTTAGTTTTACATTTCTTTTAGCTTTAAATTAGTAAAAACTTTGTTGTCATTTTTAAATATAGCTTTTTTTAAAGTTCTGTTTCATAATAGATTTTTGTATAGTCTTGTAGGTTGAGAAAAATGGCATAGATTTTAAAGCAATGTTTAAATAAAATTACAATATTTTTAAAAACTTAAAATGCAACAATGTTATCGAAACGAAAATCAATTTTACCGACAAATTCGCGTAATTCCAAAAGCAAAGAAGAAATCAAAAAGTAATGAAACTTTTCTTCTAGCCGAATTATGTAAACTTGAACAAGCCGATCGGTCCAATTCATAATATTATAAACGTGAAAGCGCGTTTTATATAGTAGAAGAGGTTTTCATATATAGGTAGAAAATTTCCGAGAATAGGAAGGTTAGGGATCTGTAATCGGGTCCATAGCCAATTTGCGTTTTTTTAAGAGAAATTTGGCGCAAAATTAAATACATTGTTGTAACCAGATTTGTTTTTGCGTGGTAAACACTTAATGGTATTTTAGATGACCATTTCCTCGCTCACCTTTGATGCCAACTATGACTGTAAAACATATTAAAAAATATCAGATGATAATTTTCTAATTTTCTTATTACTTCATAATGTAAATAGACATCCTGGTTCATCCTTCTAAACCTGAATTAATCATACCATTGTCGTCCAGTTTATAATCTTAATCCTAACCCTAATCCCCTAATCGTATCCTATCCTAATCCTAATAATAACTTTAAACAATATTCTTTGAAATGAATATGTAAATTAAATCAATATCCATAAATGGAATGAATGGAAAATACAATAAATAGAAATGGAAAAATAAAATAACAAGAACGAACATTTATTAGACACTTAACCCTAGAAAAAGCGCAAAAAATTTCAAGCGCATGAAATAAATTAAAATAATCCTATATATACTAACAAAAATATGTAAATTTAGATCATCAGATTGGTGTTGTCGGTAGTTATTTGTTTAGAGTGTCCTTGACGCGATAGAAAAATATCGAGGTTAAGTTGGACAGAATTTAAAGTACTTTCTAGCAACCTTTATTTACATTTTAGAATCGCATCAGATTGTTATATCTTTATGAAATATCTATCAATGTATAAAATCCACAAGCAGTTTGTTCAATATTTACACCACTTAGCGAGAAGCACTTTATTTAATATATACATAAACAAGACATAAAATAATAATGTAGTTATAACACATGTCTATACAAATAAACAATATAATAATGCCCATTTAGAAATGAATACATATACAAATTTCACACGAAATACCACCTAAAATGCACTGTTGTGTAGAAGAATTCTCTCAGTGTTATTTTTCGTTTTACGAAGAGGAATTCGTCGATTTTCACGATTTACTGGGCCCTTCTTTTTTCATTGGTTGCAGCTTCATTTCCGCGATTGTACATATTATTTGGCATGAAATTTCACTTTTTTAAGACTGGGTTATATTAAGGCCCCTATAGCAAAGAAATACCGTATTGTCTCCTATAAAATGTGAAAAAGATATGGTTAACTATATATGTTTTTAATTATCGAATGAAATGCTTTGCTAAATTAATGCATTTATTCTTTTTAGGGTATCGTTCATCTCACGAAACCTTATTACCCCCGCTGCGTTGTCTGTCCGTCACAGAGCCATTCTCAAAAAGTATGTAACTTACAGAGTTGAAACTTACAAGGAGAGGACCAAGCTTGGTAATCACAGATTTTAATTATTTTTATATATGTTGTAGGGTAGAAGCCCCTCATTCTCAGGTTCAACGGATTTTATACAACGCTCTTTAGTTCTCGAGAAATGGGGAGTCTATTGTTTTAACACAACTTCAATATTTACTTTGTAACGGAATTACTGCGTTGGTCGTAGCTCAGTTGATGTGTCGTCTGCTTGTTAATCGGAGGAGGGCCCGGGTTCGAGGCCGGAACGAGCTACGTTTGTTTTTCTCTTTTTTTGTTTTATAAATATACTTGTAATTGTTGTTTAATAAACCTAATTAAAAATTATAATATTGTGCACTAATTATAATGTTAACCTATTTAATTTTTATTTGTAACTAAATCGTTGTTTAAACATCATTAAACAGTTAATTTTTTTAATTACATTTAACATTTAAAATGTATTTCATATATGCTTTATCGATGCAATGATATTGAACAATTGTGTCAATTCGTGATTTTAAAGAAACATCATTTATATATTGCTTTAACAAGGGAAGTCAATGCCATGATAATAGTACCTTTGTTTTACAGTAAGAAACATAATTATATTAAAATTTAGCATAAGAATTAAATTCCAACATATTATTTTGCATATTAAAGATTTTTAAATTTGTAATACGTATACTTCGCTTTGAATTAATTTATAATTAATAAAATAAGGTATGATTTTGTAACGATTTTGGAATTGTTACTAGTCAATAATGGATCCATTTTTTTTAAATATATATTTAAATGATGAGAAATGTTTAATAATGGCTTAAAAATCAAATAAATTAAAGTTAAATGTAAATATGTTAACATTATAATTAATGTACGATATTAAAAATTTTAATTGAAATTATTAAATTATAATTACAAGTATATTTATAAAACAAAAAATGAGAGAGAAAAACAAACGTAGCTCGTCCCGGCCTCGAACCCGGGCTCTCCGATCAACAAGCAGACGCGTGTTGAGTTGAGTTGAGTTGATTATTGACGGCCATATATCTACACTAGGGATATAGGCCCGGAGGGAGTGCCCTTCGTGGGGGTCTTTCTAAGGGAACCTAACCCGTATTTACGCATGGATAAATCCACGGCTCGAAGAAAACCACAACAAGCAGACGCCTTAACAACTGAGCTACGACCAATGAAGCCGCTTCGTTACAAAGTAAGTATTTAAGTTGTGTTAAAATATTAGACCCCCTATCTCTCGAGAACTAAGGAGCATTGTATAAAATCCGTTGAACCTGAGACTAAGGGGCTTCAATCCTACAACATATATAAAAATAATCAAAATCTGTGATTACCAAGTTTGGTACTCTCCTTGTTAGTGTATAAATCTGAATAGCAGCTGTGAAGAGCTCAAAATATTAAAATTTAAAAAATTCGTATTATTTTAATAAATAGAGATAAAAAACCAAAATTCTAACAGCCTTTTCCTTTTAAATTGAAACATTTTTCGCTATAGCAGATGCCAAAGATTTAAAATCCACAATGAAATTCTTTCTACAATAATTAATTTTCTATCAGACGATTTTCACGTGAAAAATGAAATAAAAAGTTTCACCAATTGAAAAAAAGATAAACATGAAATAAAATTGATTGACGTCATAGTCGTAATAAAACGGAAAATGTCTAAGATTTCTCAATAATACAAGGAGTATGAGTATGTGTAAGTGGACAAAGCAGATTAATATCACGTCATTAGAGAATTAAAAAGAAAATCTGACGTCATATAGAAAGTTATATTAACTAATTTTTCAAATGTTTGAGAATAAAACAAAGCGATATAAATAATAGAGAATAGTAAATATATGAGTTTGAGAAACATATTGAATCGTGATAAAAATCCAATTATGGAAATATTCGCATATTTTAACATTTTGAAGGTGTACAATTTGTTTAATTTTGAAATTATTTTTTTAAATATTGCATTTAGTCCGTATGACGGATATTATTATGACAGAATATAATAGCGGGCTTGGACCGCTATCCGACTGGTTTAGATATTCGAAAAAAGGAAAAAATAGACCGGTAAATTTTTACTTTATAAAAAACATGACTTTTTTTTTGTTGTTGTTGCTAAATGAAATTTGTTTGAATTTATTAAAGAAAGGATAAAGTGTTTTGAAAGGAATATTAAACGAAACCCTTTGAGCGATCTTCGATCACACTTACCCACTTGTTTTAATGTTACGTGAACGAAGTCGCAGGTAACAGCTAGTTCAGAGTATTTAAAATAGAGCATTAGCTTGATTCGTGTCAGATAAAATATAATTCTTAACATATCAATAACATTGCATTGTGTATTGCTGATCTAATGATTAACTCGTAACGATTGAATAATCATGGGATCGTCATATTTCGTTTTTGATCATGATACATTTCTATCTAGTATGGAAAATTATAGGAATAAGTAAAGTAAACCTTACATTCAGTATCAGTGCTTGAGATATAAAATATTGAGTAAAGTTCATACTGAACATTTTCATTCACGAAATAAAAAGCCTTGATTAAAAATGCAGGGATTTCTGTGCAATGTTTGTGTTGCAGTAAATAATTTTATAGGCAGATACAAGAAATAATATTTTGCAAAAGGAATAAATTAATTCTCTGTGAGATTGCTGTAACAAATATAAGGTATTAGTAACAAAAAGTATTAATTGTTCTACTAGAAAATAATTTTTTTGTATAAAACACTTTTGTAGGAAGTAAAATATATTTTAATTCATAAAAATGGTTATGCAAGTTGCAATTTTTCGAAATCAGTGAAAAGGTTTCTAGGTTGACATTGTGACCAACAAAACTGATTTATACTGTTTATCATTTGAGATAACTACACAGAATAAAACGTAGGTAAAAAAATTCCAAAAACTGATGGATATGGAAGATAACAAAACATAACTCTTAACATAACAAGAACAAAAAGTCATGCGTCAAGCATAGATTATGAAACGCTTTCCAAAAATTTCAAAATAATTTTACAAATCTTTACCGATTAGTAAGGTGAAATGGGATATCTAAGAAAACAATTTGGAAAATGTCCAACAAATTTCAAAAAGCAATTTCAAGAATTACTAACAATATTCGAATTCAAAAATATTCGAATTATATTGTGCAGCCCTGTATTTGATCTATAGATTTGCATAAATACTACAAAGAATGTACATTTTATTTCAGTTAGGAAACATGCAACACAGTTTAAAAATCCCCTTCTGTATTTCCGTCAATAACCAGAAATTTACTCGAGAACTTTTGTTGTGCCCTGCATACAATCTATACAATTTATACACACCAAGTAACAGACAAAAATTGAGTTAAATTTAAAAACGCGTTCATAAACTGATAATACACGTCCAGAAATTATTGTTAACACACAGTACAAATTATTTTGTGTGTCTCTGTACATGAACGATGCTACACATAATATTCCCTAGGAAGCCTATTGTAATACACCTTAGTAATTTAATTCAATTTCAATATGTTTTAAATAGTCAAACATCTACTTATAATAAAATCCAACTGTAAGAGAGTGTTTGTAACCATGCCGGGTGCGACCACCCTGATCTGCGAACAGACCAGCTAAACGCCATGTTATGTTTAATGAAAAACATATGCTAAAATATGACAGTTAAATAATAATTTTTTCTAATTGAAATTATGTCTGTTCTGCATATTTTCATATAACACATCTATATGATATCCAATTATAATGTTTCAAGTTCTAAAATAAAAATAACCACGTATTACCAGATATAAACAAACAAACACTGGATCAATTCAGAATCACAAATTACAAGTTACAAACAAATGAACAACTCTTTGAACGCTTCATTAAAAAAACACAGGTTAACACCGGATTCTTATATAATATTTGGAAAAGCATATTAAAGCCTTTAAATATTTTGAAATGCGTTTTTCACTTTTTCATACCGGATTTATATCGACTGATGTTTTTGTGAAAAATGAAGTTGATTGAAGATTCAAGCGCTCGAATACGCCATCTGGTGGAGAATAGTTTTAATTTATCGCTTCAGGAAAATCCCGTGCAAGCATTACATGTATTTTTAATTTGTTCATAATATATTTTTATTTATTTATTTATTTATTTTTTTTTTTTTTTTGCAGAAATTCAGATTTTATATGACACCAGTGTTCTGTGTTTAAATGGTAAGGCAAAAATTATTCGAATTTGAATATCTAACTTTTTAAAACGCATTTAAAAAAAAGAATGATTTAAATGGCACTTTAGCACTAGTTAAAGGAACAATTTTCCTGTAACAGCACCTGCGATTAGCGCCCACTTTAGGCCTTTTTGAGTCCCAATTGTCAATTTTTAATGAAATGTTCCAAAAATCATTCTCGTGTGAATTTGGTGGTGCAATCTACCAAGCATAAAATAAAATATTTTAAGATGCAATTTTTTCAGAAGTAGCATTTTTAAACTACTCTGAGGTGAAAAAAAGGAAAGAAAGAAAAGAAAAGAACTTACTTTATATGCAAGGATTAATGCATTTATTTATTTATTTATTTTGTAACAAATAAAATTTTCCAACGAAAGGTCGAATTCTGGAAATTATTACTTTATAATTGGCATTTTTAAAAGCTTGTTCGTAACATTTATCTTTCTTTGAGCAAATTATTGTTTAAAAAATATGCTTCTGAAATTTTAACGAGATAAGTTTATGGTGAGTTTACTTTTATAGAATTTAATTTTGCATTGTGGATCCTTTTTGTGAAACAGAATTTTGAGAATGGTCCCTGTTTATTAAATTAATTTTTGTGCACAGGCACTTTCTATTCATAAATATTCAGACCATTACGATCAGGCCCTAATTTTTGCCTGGATCGACCTCATATATGAGCTGTGTTAATCATTATAGGTAATTAAATTGTATTTTTCTGCTTTTATTGGTAATAGTTCTAATTAATAATACAATAGTTATAATGAGATTTGCAGCAATTTTTTTTGCTTTATTTTTAATTTTCTGATTTAATCTCTGAATATTTTATGCTGAATTTAATATATTTCTGTGAACTATTTTGTGTTGTTTAAAAAATGCGAAAGTTTTTTTTTTTTTTTTTTTTTTTATGCATAATTTTATAGCTACTTTACCAACACATAGGTGCCAACTTACGCAAAAGAAAATTCAGTAGATTTCTAGAAAACAAATCAGTTGATTAAGCTGTTTTTTTAAAAAAAAAGCTTTGATTGAATGTTACACATTTTTCATATTCTAGAAATGAAAATTATAGTCCCAACGGGATCACCTATTTCAGGTTTATTTGCTGAATATGCTATTCACCCATTGAAAAATAAAGAATTTGCTACATTTGACTTAACACCTGACACTTGGTTCAGATATGTTTATGATATTTTTTTATTATTATTCGGCAATATATTCTTGTTGAACTTAAAATATTTATAAATCATCTAAACTCAGTTCACAATAAAATTAAATTCACTAATGAAATTTAACATAATAAAAGTCTTCCATTACTTGATGTAATGTTAACCAGAACAACTAAATCTATCGACAGAGCTGTTTTCATAAAAAAGGAAGATCACCAATCTACCGTACCAAATAACGCATGTTCTCCATTTACATACAAAATTTCGGCCTACAGATTTTTCATAAGACGGGCCTTTATAATATGTACTGAAAATAAATTGCATAATGAATTAGATAATATTCGTAAAATTGCTTGTGATAATGGTTTTAAGGTACACCATTTTAATAAATTAATCGTGGATATCGCCAATAATAAGAAACCAGGAAACAAATGTTATTCGCAAAAATAAAAACTTTATAATCTTCAATATTTATTATTCAAGCTTTTTTGAAAAATAAAATGCAGCCTCAATCATTTCAATATCATATTAATAGCAAAACCCCCTTAGAAATTAAAGAATATCATTTGCCGTAAAATTGTCCCAATTAATTTTCAGAATTATTCAGGAGTATATAAAATTCCCTTTATTAAAGAAGACGGATCTAAGAATTATTATATTGGCATGACAAGCAGGAAATTTAGTTACAGAAAGAAGAAGCATATAGCTGATATTAAGTATAATAGAAAAACCCCAACCCTGACACGATTATATCAAGAAGAAACCATCTAAATAAATTTCAACGAAAGAAAATTAATTTTTCTTTCCAGTCTATACTATCCATATACAGTGGTGGCCAAAAGTGTGGACATTTTTTAAAGTTTCATGTTTTTCAACTTTGTGTGCTTGTAGAATATATTAATTTTCACTTAAATACAAACGTTTATATAGCAAATTGAAGGTAATTTAATGTAAAATTTAATAATAAAAACAGTATTACAATATCTGCATTAAAAAAAAAGTTATGCAACTAATAGTAAGATCTATCTTAGATTTGCAGTTTTTTTAAGTGATACTTACACAATTAATACTTAGTAGGATAACCCTTATTTTTAAGACAGCTTCACAGCATCTTTTCATCGAGTGAACGAGTGTTTGGAGTTCATCTTTCGTAATCACATGGTGCCAAGAATCAATTATAGCTTCAATAAGTTGTCTTTTATTGGATGGACGTTTTTTTCGTACAAGAATTTTCAAACGTCGCCACACATTTTCAATTGGATTGAGATCAGGGATGTTTCCTGGCCATGGTAATATATCTATGCCTTTATTTTTTTAAACCATGCTTTGCATACTTTTTCTGTGTGGCATGGAGCTGAATCCTGCTGAAAAATAAATGGTGCGTTGTTGGGGAAGAGATCCCTAATGGAAGGTATCAATTTTGGTTCCAGGACAGTTTCGATGAATTTTTTGGCATTCAGGATGCCATCAATCACTTGAATTTGGCCCACACCATCTGCAGACATACATGCCCAAATCATGACATTTGTTAGGTTTTTTGTAGTTGCTTCAATGCAATCAGGATGCATTGAAGTGCAGGAAGTGCTTCTCTTACTCTACTACGTCTCACGTATTTTCTACCATCACTACCAAAGAGCGATAGTTTACTTTCATCGCTCTAGATTACTTGCTTCCATTGATTTTCTGACCATTTAATGTGTTCTTTTGCCCACTTAACTCGTTTTTCGCGTTGCTTTTGATTTAAATATGGTTTTTTCCTTGTAATTTTAGCTTGTAGTCCAAATCCTGATAACCTTCTTCTTATTGTTCTTGAACTTACTGCAATACCCGCTGCATTCATTTCACACCTAATGGCATCTGATGAAATTTTCCAATCTTGAAGGCATAGCCGTTTAACTTTTCTATCGGCAGTAGCAATTGTGCATTTTTTTCGGCCTGATTTAGCCTTATTTTCCACTGATTTCGTTTTTTCGTAACGAAAACAGAATTTTCGTACACCAGAACAAGTCACTGAACCACCAACTTGTCTTGCAATTTCAGCATAAGAGAGGCCATTTTCTCTCAATATGACAATTCGGCTTCTTTTTGCAGATGTCCAATTAGTTCTTCTTGTTGATGACATTGTTTAAAATTAGTTTAATTAAAAAAAAGGACTTTAAATATTCAAAAACAGCAATACTCTATTCAATTGTACTAGTATGCATCATTCCGCAAAATATTTCCACAACAATAACTCTTTTACCATCCAAATAACCTAAACTATAGTTACAGACATTTGATTGGTCCTAAGAACAGTGTTTGTGATTGGCTAGTACGCTTTTATTACAAAACACGTCCTTATTCAAAACGATTAGTTTTTTTTTGTTCTACTAAAATGAGCATAACTTTTTTCGTAATACAGATATTGTAATACTCTTTTTATTATTAAATTCTACATTAAATTACCTTCAATTTGATGTATAAACGTTTGTATTTAAGTGAAAATTAATATATTATACAAGCACACAAACTTGAAAAACATGAAACTTACAAAAAATGTCCAAACTTTTGGCCACCACTGTATATATAAACAGAAACCATACAGATAATAACACGCGAAAATACAATATGTAATGATACAGCATCTTTCAACTTACCTAAATTGTAGCTCGAGTTAGTCCATGATTAAAATATGAAAATAAACAACCAAGCTAAAATAAAATATAACGTGCGTTAATTTTTTAAAAAGTACATGAAACTTAAAGGATAGCATTTCAAATAATAACTTCGAAGGATGTGCAATTACATAATATTCTCATTTGTTTATTAAAATGTTTCGGAGTGAGCCGAAACATCTTAACAATCTAATAAATGTTATTTTAATCTATATTATGTTATTAATTTATAAATTTTAGCATTTGAAAGAAATATATTATTATTATTATTTTTAAATTTAAATTTTAAATTTCATTTATTTCTTTGTTCATGTTATTATTTTTTTCGTGTTGTCTTTAAATGAAAAAGTCCTTCCAGCTTGTACCGGGAGGAAAAGATAGCTTTCCTATATCTTCGTTTTATAATTTTAGCTAATGTTACACGAAAACAGCAAGTTAAAATGCAAAGAAACGTTTACAAAAGATTCGTTAATACTGAATTTGAATAAAAAATTCGCCAAATTATTGAGCAATAGCCAAATTGGCTTCATTTATGAAGACATATTTTGGTGGCCAAATTTGGCGATATTTTGCTAAATGTCGCCAAATTTGGCGATAATTTGGCGCTAACGGGTATGAATATATAGTTTTATGCGTATGATTGGGAAAATTATTACAACAATGAAAGAAATCGCGTTAATGTGCTGTTTTGTTTCAAAATGTCAGCCACCCTAGAATTTCAAACAGCCCTATCTCAGCCATTTTTTAAGATAGAGGTAAACCAAAAAATGCTCTGGAATCCTCGTATCCAGGCCTAACACTTAATTAAAAAATAAACTTGAATTTTTAACTTTTTTGTATATTTATTTTAGTTTTAAATTTTTAAGTGGCCGCCATCTTGAAACAAAATGGCGGACCAAGCTGACCAACGAACTTGGTCGAGACATTGGTGAGGTTAATACACACAATTAGTTTCATCAAAATAAATTTATAAATACGAGCGTTATCGTATGACATAGGTCATATATATATATATATATATATATATATATATATATATATATATATATATATATATATATATATATATGGATATATCTATATATATAAATCAACATTTTAACGGAGGGTGGTTTTGGCATCTAGGGGTCATGATCGGTAAAAATATATCAAAATTTTCCGGAACTGCTTTCCTCCGAACGGCTGCAATAGGTAGCTTTATACTTTTTTGTATTGAAAGCTACCTAATATATAATCAAAAACTTATTCAATGCTCAGTATAACTCATTGTCCTCTAGTATGATAATTTTAGTCTGAGCAGCAAATTAACATCTAATAAATAATATGTATTTAATTATGCTCTAAAAATATTATTTTACTGAAATAGCACTAACTTAAACATTCCTTTGGAAGTACAATAAATATAGTAAGAATTGGAATTATATGTATGTGCCATTTTTGGAAGATTTCCGATATAACACTTTTTTAATATTTAAATACTCTGAACTTGTAAAATTTTATGCACTTATTGAAAGCAAATAATCACCGTTCTTGATCATTTAGGATCTACCGGCCGTTGAGTCTGCATGCGTTGCGGTTGGTTTTGGACGATCACACATTTTCAATTAAAAAAATTCATTTTTGTGATCTATGGTCAGGATAGATATATTTGCGGATGAATTTTGAATGAAAATTATTTTGTGACATATTTTTCCTGGATTTAAAATAACTGCAAAATCACTTTCTTGTCAATATGGAATTTTACTTAAATTAAGAAATAACTATCGATACTTTATCTTTAGGATATGGGAAATTTATATGTTAAAACTTTTTTTCTGATAAAAGCTGAGTTACTAAATAATTAATTTTCCCGACCATTAAGAGATTCAGCTGAATTTCAATCTCTCTTCTCAACAATTCCACAAGCTACCCCAAAGAATTGTAGTAGACATTTAAAAGCATTTAAAAGTCTTCGAAAAGTATACGTAATATGATATTTGTAAATAGAATCCATACCTTGCTATAAAATTAGAAAAATCATATGTGCACCTACCACTATGACAAGCATTTCAGTAAATTAAATATTACGAGATGAGAGTTTGTGAATTATATGTAGAATAAAAGCATAAAAATCTTCTTAATAAGTATTGTTCTTGCCTTCAAAGTGGTTGCACGTCTTCTTTTTGCCTGACGAAGAAAGACATAGTTCTTTCGAAAGGCGTAGCGCATTCCTTATTTCTATGGTGTAATAAGAAGTTTTTTTTATGCTTTTATAGTATCACACCAGTTTATTCAATACTTTAATGTATATGTGCAATATCATATGTGTATCTGCTGCTATAATAAGCATGTCTGTAATTGAAATATTACGGGACCGAATTAAAATCTCGATTTTGACAGGTTTATTTTTCAATAGATTTTTATCAATTCTTCAACATTATCAACATTCAACATTATATTACCTGTAAATAAAGTTCATTATTCTGTAACAAAAAATATATTTTCTAATATAAAAAAATAGATTTAGTTTTATTATTGTAAGATTTTTTGCAGCATATGTTCGAATCATACCTGCATTTGCAACTATAACAGGCATTTCTGTAAATGAAATATTACGGGACCGAATGAAAATTTTGATTTGGATAGACTTCTTTTTGAATAGATTTTTCCCTATTTTATAAATGACTAAAATCTCACAGTATACTATTATAGTACCTGTAAATAAATTTCATTATTCTGTAAAAAATATCTTCTACTATATATATATATATATATATATATATATATATATATATATATATATATATATATATATATATATATATATATATATATATATATATATATATATATATATATATATATATATATATATATATATATATATACATATATATATAGTAGATATCATATGTACCCCTGCAACTATGGCAGGCATTTCTGTAAACGAAATATTACGGGACGGAATGAAAATTGTCGATTTGGACAGGTTTCTTTTTCAGTAGATTTTTCTTTTTTATAGATGAGAACAATTTCTCAAAATAGCATTATATTATCTGTAAATAAATTTTAATATTTTGTACAGAAATTTAACTTTTATTATAATAAAGAATAGCTTTAGTAGACTAACATTTTTTGTTGTTGTTGTTAAAATGAATAATTCTGATTTCAAGATTATTCTTCATATAAATATATACATATATTTATATTTAACTTTCCTTTTAAATATGGGACAGAAAATGTGCGATAGTAACACTTTTATTAATTTAAAAATTCGAAAACGTAAACGCATATTGAAAAATAAATTTCTCTAAAAACATGTATTCGACATTCTTCTTTATTCCCATTATCTCTGTGTAAAAGGATTCCTAATATAAAAAGACTCAATTCCTATTTTCGAAACAAAATCTAAATAACTCTTGGAAATTTTAAAATCTTACATTTCATCCTTTTACAAACGCAAGTATAAAAGAAATAAATCCATTTTCTTCGGATTTTAATCTCGTAATAGTAATGGAACGATTAAGATTTCAAATCTTTAAAATAAAGTAGTGCATTTCTTCCATTTTGTCAAACTGCATTCCGACGACTTTTCAAAAATATATATCTGAAATACAATTTTATCCTTTTTTATTTTAAATTACTTTTGCAAGATAAATATTACCCACTTATATCTCATTGTGAAGTTTTATATTATTGCGGATAGTGGCATGAAGAAGAATAGACATTTAATAAGCAATATTTAGTTACAAAATGCATACATAGATTACAGCGTTTAATGTCATTTTTTCAGCTGAAATAGAATATTTTGAAAAGAAATTTTTAATATTTACTTCTAAATATTATATTATTATTGCTATTGAATACTATTAAAAATAATAATTTATTATATTTCAAATTATCTCTTTGAATATAATTATAATTATTTTCTTATCCTTTCCGTAACGAAAGTCACTTCATTTACATTACATCCATGGTATTAAATACTTGCATATAGCTAATATTTTATTAACTCTTCAACTTCCACGTAAATTCGAATACAGCAATTTTCATTTTGCAATTGATTATTAGCTTCTAAATAAGACAGATATTTAAAATTTTATTATTATTATTATTATTAATTTCGTAATTATATTATCGAACACTGTAGTGTACGCTGGAAACACTAAGAATAACTCCATTTGACTGTCTTATATTAGATATGGTACACGTATACACTGAGAAAAATGACACTTTCAAATCTGAGTAAATCGATGTTTTCATTTTGCTATGAATCTTTTTGTTTCAAATATGACGACCCAATGCTTTTATTTCTGAAATACCAGAAATACTCAGAATATTGGAACATGGACATACTCAAAACTGAGCACATAGAGGTCAATCCATACTTATTTTTGAAACATGGACATACTCAAAAATTATTAGAATCCGTTCAAACGCATTTTTTAAACATAGCAATACTCAAAAATGAGTACATTGAAGTCAGTTCATACTCATTTTTGAAAAATGGACATATTCAAATATTATCACGTGATGTTTTATTTTTGAGTGCGTGTATGTTTTCAGAAATGAGTATACACACGTTTGAAACTTGAATAATTTTGATTCGCAGCGATTTTGACTATGCGACATGCTCAGATTTGAGTATTTTTTGCTCAGTTTTGAAAATGTGGTTTTTAGAGTACTATTCGACAATTTTACTAAAGATAAATAGTGAGAAAATGTCAATATTTATCTTTCACAAGTCAATGCAAACACAAAATATAGCCTACATAAAATTATTGAAAATTCAATAGGCACGAAAGAATTCTGGCCATAAAGAAACATCTGGTGTTAACAAAAAGTTTTCATTAGATAACAACACCTTACTTCTTTCACTAAGATGCTGATAGTTTGGATTGAAACTGCTTGTAATAATGTTTTCAAGAGTTAGGGATAAAAATAAAAACGCATCCTACGAAAAAATAAATAAATAAATAAAAGACAGCACTGGAAACTGCAGGATTATCTGTTTGGTACACAAAGAATTGAAGTTTGAAATGAACACATTTTCATAATTTTCCATCATGAAAAGCCATCAAGCCAATATGGATATATTGGCATTTTATTTTTATTTTTTTACTTAAGAGCTTACAGTACTCACTTGGAGAATCTCAAACGATAATGTTAAATCTATGGGAGAAACCTTTATAGATTTCTCACTCACATTTTAATATTTTTAAATGATTTGTTTTTTCATACGATATCTAAAGGTGATATGTATTGTTCTGATTTTGTAATTTTTCGATTTTAGTGACAGATGATTTTATATGAGGTTAGTTTCACTTTCCGAACCAGTCATAACCGGTTCCAAAAGTGAAAATATCGTCCTGTAATAAAACTGTAATCAAAATTGAAAAAAAGAATAAATACACAACAATACATATCGACCTGTCGATCAATACATATCAATACATATCCGGTATCCTGTATTCAGAACCGGTCATAACCAGTTCCAAAAGTAAAAATATCGTCCTATAATAAAACTGTAATTAAAATTGAAAAAAGTGCAAACACACAACAATACATACCGACCTCATATATCCTGTGCAAAAAAAATCATTTAAAATATTACAATTTGGAAATTGTACGTCAAACGTGACAAATAAGGTGCGTTCGTACTATAACTAGATTCAGTGAAATGAATTATATCGTCTATTATTATGAAATGATTAATTTCCGTGATAAAATAAGTACATTTTAAGTTGGCACCCTTTTTCCATTTAATATCTATTTCTCCGGAAACATCTATCCAAAAAAACTGTCAATAGATTATAGGATTGCTATAATCACACAAATGTAGTATACAAATTTGTTTTTAAATTCTGTAATACGGGAATAATATTACTCCATCGTAAATAGGATGTAATCGCTTAGAATCAGTACCTATCATGGGATATCATTGAATTAATCACGTATGATAGGATTACACAGAATTAAGAATGTGACTATATCTTCGTCATAGACGTTATAAAATGCCATATATGTCGTATATGACTATTATGTCATGCATAATAGATAAAATTGCGATACATCTTGGTCGTTTGGCGATTAATCCTCGAAAGCTGCTATAACTTGGAAGTACCACTTTTAAAAAAAAATCTAATAATTTAATAAATATTTTTATTAATATCTTTTTATGTTTTTATTCGATTTTCATAAAATTGTAAATGACTCGACAAAATTCTGCAAGGATTATATATAGAACATTTCAAACCATTCGGTTGGGTAGTTTTTGCTCTCTTATATGCGAACAGATGGACAGACAGACGGACGGACCAGACAACGACTATAGATGCAAAGTATTTATATAATTACGAACGCACCTAAAATGCAATCGCTGATCTTTTCACATTCGGAACAGGTTCTGAAATAAAAAGTGGCCCCGAGGATTAACTGTATTTTGCGAGTGTCTTCACGTGACTAACGCAGGGCTCCCAAATGGTCCGCCAACTGAATAACAATATTTTTTAACAGAAAAATTAATGGTAGGTTTCTAAAACATTTCCGTAAAAAATTATTTTTGAAGGTGGTTTCTGCAAAATTTGCAAGAAATATCTAAAACTAAAATTTTTCTAAGAAAAAACCGGTATTCAAAAAGCGGATCATTTGGGAGTCCAGCTAATGTAGCCACTTAAGAGGATGTCTACAATCTATGGAGTCTATGCAATCTATGGAATCTATGCGAAAAAATATCAGCTAAAGAATCATTTAATTTCATAAATAAAGAGACAACGTTTTAGGTAATATGTCAATGGTGAAAAAATATTTTGTAATGTTTAGTATTAACTGTTAAATTTTCATAAAATAAAACAATTGCAACTATATTTTATTGCTTTTTGAGAAAATGATATATTCCAAAAAAAAAAAAAAATCTTCACGTGTTACACGACCACGCAGCATGTTTGAATTAACACTTTTCACTCAGAAATTATGTAATTTTATGAAAATAAAATTTAAAATTTTGAAACGGATATATCAGAAAAAGAAGCGCATTTCTGAAGATTAGATATACAAACATATTTAAGAAATAATTTAATTTATCAACATATTTATTGCATTGGCTAGAAAAAAGTTATAAAAAATAATGTAGCTAATTTTGTATGTAAATCATCATTTCAATCGATTGTAAATTTATCCTTTTGTATGAACGTGATATTTTATTTTATTAATTAATAATGTAATTTCCAGCAAACGCATGTGGACAATGACGTATTTTACTTCAAATAACCCACTATTAT
Organism: Maratus michaelseni; assembly: GCA_963931845.1. Classification (NCBI taxonomy): domain Eukaryota; kingdom Metazoa; phylum Arthropoda; class Arachnida; order Araneae; family Salticidae; genus Maratus; species Maratus michaelseni. Next base: position 11,937,129 of record OZ007596.1, read on the forward strand.
CATTTAAAGTAATAATTAACTTTCAATAAACATTTTTCGTACGAAATAAAAAAGCTTTCAAATTTAAAACACATACACACACAAAAAAAAAAAATAAAAAAATAAAAAAATCCGAATCTTTTCAATTTTTACTTTTTTCTCAATATGGCATTTTATTCTACAGTGTTTAATTGACAAAGACGAATAATAATTTAATTCATGAAAAAGGTTGAAAGGATCTTTTTTGTGCAGTAATATTTCGTGGTTTTAAAACTTGCTAATGACCTACATGAGAAAAGAACTTGTTTAAAGTTATTATAAAAAGATGATTAACGCAGAAATTTAATGCTGGAAGAAAAGCGAAGTGATTAAAATAAAGTATTTTAATTAATTGTTGTACTGAATTCTAAAAAAAATAATAATCCATATTTTTTTTTTCGAAAACACTTTTTTTTTTCAATTTTGCATTTAACAGCAGAGACACAACATAGACATTTGAATAACATTTAAATATCTTACAAGTTTTTAAGTAAACTTTATTAAATTTAATAAAAAATGGAATAATTAAGTTGAATAATATTTATTTTTTAATGCGTGTATAAATTGTAATTACTTGGTATAAAAAGTGCAAAAGTTATTGAAAAGAACTACGTTTAATTAATTGTTGTTCAACCCAATCTACTAAATAAATAATTGCTATTTCAATAACAAAGAGAAACTTTTTTATAGTAATAGATAAGCAAAATTAAAAATTTATGATATATATAATTAGAAAAATCAAGTAATCTTGTATTCGAAAGAGATTCGCTATTTAAATTTCAACATCAGTGCCACAAGAATTAAATAATAGATTCATAATTGATTTCCTTTAAATCATATATTTATGTATATTTATTTTTCAGTATTGTAAAATGTACCGTATGATTGAAAAAATTACAAATATTCTATCAACTTGTTCATAGAAATACCGTTTAAACCTCAATAGTACATTTGAAGTTTTTCTAAAACTGATTTTTGAAAATCGACAACTGCCTTTTCCAAGAAAATTATGAAAAACTATTGACTTCTAAATTTATATTTAGAATGTGTATTCAATTACATATCACCTTAAACTGAATAAATAATTCTTTTATTTTTATTGTTAGCTTTGTTAATATCGATTGGCAACCGCATTATGTTATTGTCTGTTTTTTTTTTTTTTTTTTTTTTTTTTTTTGTATCTTTTTAAGTTGATATGTAGCAGTTCTATAATTAAATGTTTATATGTTTTTAAAGTCGAAATTAATCTGTATCCATTTAGAAATTCTGTAACATCGCTAATTTTGTGTTCTTTGTACATAGTGGCTAGATGTTTAGTTTTGAAGGGTTTGTATGAATATTATATTTTGCAGATACTTGTATTTATTTAATTTCGTCAGGACTAAGATTTGATAAAATGTCTAACCAACAGTGGGCCTGATCCACAGTATCATATAAGTATTATTTGTAGTATTTTATACAGTTTCGTTTAATAAATTTTCATTTACATTGTTGCGAATTCATAAATAATCTGCCTTTAAGAAAACCCATGATTGCATCACATCCTGGATTCTAGAATTATTTAAAAGAAATAATACTTTAATTTCTATCCTAAAACTCATCAGATCAATTTATTGGAAATAAACTATCTAATCTCAAAAAACATAAATCAAATAAAGTACGCAAGTCAAGATGCAATCAACTTTATGCTCACACACAACTCACATTACACATACACACGCAACACATTAAATGTTTACCAAGCTTATTTTTAATAACTTGGAAACCTTTTAGGGTTTGACTATGTTTGTAACAGAATAAGCCGGAAGTAATGTACATTTTGCTAAACGCTGATGTAGCAGCGAAACTGCTTACAGAAAATATAAAATATTTTCCTGATCTAGGTTTAGCATCTTTTAAAACGACGTTAGGCATCATGGGGATAACAGAAGGTAAAAAAATTAAGTCAGAAGATACGTTATCAATTTTATCTGTGGCTTTGCTTACTTCTAATGCCAATTTATCTGATCTATGGCATTAGACACCTTAGGTATCGCAAACAAGGATAATAAAACTACGGAAGATTTAGAAAAAGAAACTCAGAAGCACTTTTTAGAAACTGTTAAACGCGATGAAATTAGTCGTTATGAAATTGCTTTACCGTGGATAGTTGATAACTCAGTTTTAACAAGTAACCGCTCAATAGCAGAAAAACAGATTTGCAAGAGAGAGAATAAATTTATCAAAACAGGCAAAAGAATAGAATACGAAGAAATTTTTAATTTGAGGGTAGATAACCGGATTATAGAAGAAGTGTCAGATAAGAAAAAAAAAATAAGGTACATTTTTTGCCCCACAGATCGGTTAAGTGAAGCTACCAAAATTCGCACCATCTTTAATGCATCTGCGCACACGAGAAACGTGCCTTCCCTGAACGATTGCCTCACCAAAGGACCTAATTTGATCGAGATTATACTCCGCATTTTAAATAGATTTCGTAAATACCGTATATGAATCTCTTTGGACATTGAAAATGCGTTTCTATAGATTAAAATAATAGAGAAAGACCGCGATTTCCTACGATTTTTTTGCTTCGATTGCGAACATAATTTGAAAATTTATCGACATAGTCGCGTAGTCTTCGGACTTACGTCAATCCCATTTGTGCTAATGGCAACTTTAAATCCTGTTTTAAACGAGGTACCTCAACATTTGCAAGATACAGATCGAATTATAAAATATTCGTTTTACATCAATAATTCCCTCACAATCTTGATTTCTATCCGAGATACTGAAAAATATATAACAGAATCTCAAATTATATTAGTTTTTGCACACTTTAATTTGAGATGTTGCGATCAAATTTGCCTCAGGCTATGTTTCAAGAATTCGAAGATAAACCAAAATTTGCACTGGTTTTGGGATTAATTTGGGACTTGGAAAAATATAACTTAATGTGTAAAACAGAAGAAACGATTAAAATAAATGAACCGTTCACCAAAAGAAAACTTTTATCAGTTACGCAGAAAACATTTGATACTATAGGATTTACGGCACCTGCAACTCTTACTAAACTAATCCTTCAAGAAACGTGGATATTAAAACTATAATGGGATGAAGAACTCCCTGAGAATTTAAAGACACAATTTTCCAATTGGTTGAAGCAAATTAATTCACTAATGCAGATTCAGGTATTTAAACTTATTGCCTGAAAATGAAAACGAAATCTCTCTACATATTTTTCAGATATCAGTAGACACGCATACGCCACCTGCGTCTATCTCAGATCACAAACTCCAGAAGTAATTAGAGTCCAGTTAGTGAAGGCGAGAAGCCGAGTAGCTCCCATTAAAGAATTCACGATCCACCGTCTTGAGCTACTTTTATGCCTTGTTGGAGCTAGACTTGCGAAAGCTATCATGAAAGACTTAAAGTTAGAACCGGAAAAACAACATTTCAACGTGATTCCTCAACAGTTTTAGGGTGGATCCGAAGAGAGCAATCTTGGGGTACTTTTGCCCGCAATAGAGTCTTAGAGATACGAATTGTGACAAGAATCGAAGATTGGAGACTCATCCCCGGAAATTTGAACCCTGCAGATATCCCCTCCAGAGGATGTTCCTTATAACAATTGAGGTAGTCTGGATGGTTGGATGGCCTGATTGGCTGTATTTACCAGAAGACCACTGGCCACAACCAGAAGAACATCCTGATGAACAGCTCATAAATAAATAAAGAAATAAAACAATCCTAAGATTTTTAGATAAAGCACAAGATGATTCGAATCGTTATTATAGTTATTTTTCTTCTTTTAAAAACAACGTGAGGATGATTGCCTGGATATATCGATTTTACCATAACTCGAGAAATAAAGCAAAAATGTCATCTCCTGATATCTCCGTAGATGAAATAGAGAAAGCGGTAAATACATTACTCCGACGGATAAAAAAATGATCCTTTTCGGAAAAAACAGATCGAAAGCTAAAAGCTTTAAGACCAACAGAAGGTAAAAATAGGCTCTTAACAGCAAAGACAAGTATAATCCATAGAAAAGACAAGGAAGATTTCCGTTATCCAGTGATCTTGCCTTCTCATCATACTTTTGTATAAAGATTAATTTATGAAAAACATTTAGAAAACCATCATGATTGAGTTAGCATTCTAATGGCTAAACTTCCAGAAAATTTTTAGATATTGGAGTCAAGAAAATGCATCAGGAATATCCTTCACAAATGTGTCAAGTACAAAAGATTCCAGACTCCTAGGATGGAAATCGAACCTAGAACTCCACCTGAAGATAGAGTTCGAGAAGCAGCGATATTTGAGGTTGTAGGAGTCGATCTGCCCGGCCCCCTTCATCTTTTCGATGGCACAAAAGTTTGGATAGCCTTGTACACCTGTGCTGTTTATCGAGCCTTTCACTTGGAACTAGTAACCTAAAAATTTTTTTGCCAGACGAGGGAGACCGTACGTAATTTATTCGGATAACGAGAAAAAATTAATCGATACCCACAGAGCACTTTCAAGTATAGACTGGCAATTCATCAGAACAATAGCTTCCACCCAGAAAATACCATGGATTTTCAATCCCCCTTCAGCACCATGATGGAGAGGTTGGTGGGAACGCCTAGTGCGAATGGTAAAAGAAATCTTGAGAAAAGTTCTGGGACGAGCCTCCTTGAATAATGAGGAATTAAGCACAATACTATGTATTGTGCTTAATTCCTCGAGAAAAAAATAATGTGACTGTGAACAAGTGATAAATTTCAGACACATCACTGATATTTCAGAAGTCAATAAAAACCCACCACTCTTAACCCCCCTGATGTTTTTACAGGTATTTCCTACCTCTGTAGTACCGGACATTGATGCTCTAGACTCCGAAGAAATTAATCGCCGAGCAAAGTATATACAAAGAATTAGAAATAACCTAAGAAACAAATTCAGAACCGCATACCTGGGACAATTGTGTCAAAAATCTATCATGAATGAGAATTCTAAACCATTAGCAATAGGAGCCATCGTTCTGCTAGAAGATACCAATAAAAGACGTATTCACTGAACTTTGGCCAAAATAATTGAAATTAATCCAGGAAAAGATAAAGTTGCACGATTACCAAAAGTAAAGACTTAGAATGGATTTTTTCTCCGCCCATTGCAGCGACTGTTCCCACTGGAATTCGATGCTATAAATTGTTCATCTTCAGACAACGTTGTTCGACAGAAATTCAAATTTAACGCCACCAGAAGTGAACACAGTAAAAAAAATTCCAGAAATGATCATGACTAGAGTCAGTGAGGAAAAGACCACAACTAGTGACTATGCTTCTATCCCCCTGTGGTTACCAGAACTGGACGAGTGGTGAAAGCTTCTCAACGACTAGGAATTTTGAGCTCTTCCTGAACCTCAGAACTCAAGGTGGGAGGATGTTGCGAATTCCCAAATGATCTTCCTTTAGGAAAACCTATGATTGAATCATACCCTAGAGACTGGAGTTATTTAAAAGAAATAGTACTCCAATTTCTATCCTAAAACTCATCACAACAATTTATTGGAAATAAACAATCTAATATCAGAAACCATAAATCAAATAAAGCACTCAAGTTAAGATGCAATAAACTTTACGCCCGACCACAGCTCAATTAAATGTTTATCAAGCTCATTTGTAATAACTTGGAAACCTCCCAGGGATTTTCTTAATGAGTGTGTTTTTTCAGTTGTAAATTTTTATTCTGAAAGTGATTTTTAAATCAGATCAGACCTTCTCAGAACGAAGGTTTTCATAGCTGGACATCTTAAAACTTTAGAAGTGATTAGAAACTTTAAGATTATTAGAAATTTAGAACCTAGAAATTGAACTTTAGAACTTTAATTAAATTTAACCTTAAATTTAACTAATTCTGTAATTTATTTTTCAAATGTTCACTAATCGTCGATGTTGTACTATTTTATATGACCATGATTTCAATATATCTTTTTCTTCAAGTTTAGGAGAAGTATAACTCAGTGTTTGTGTTTCTTTGTCTCCTTTTCATATCGGATTACTTCATGTATCTTTGAATAATTAATTAAAAACCAGAAAAATCACGTCGGGTCTTTTGGATTGAAGATACATAATAAGAGAATATAATAAGAGATATGTAGTAAGAATTTTCTTTACCGATTCATAGAATGATGTTTATTTGAAATAAGAAAGCAGATTCCAGAATTTATTATATAAAAGATGTTAAGTAGATTTATCATGAATTACATAAAGTTGAACATCCATATTTTATTTCATTGCAAGTTGTTGATTGAATTAATATATATATATATATTGTATTTAAAATTGAGTTTGCTTATTATTTCTACTGAATGACAAGAGGGCAAGAGTATATATATATATATATATATATATATATATATATATATATATATATATATATGGTTTGATAAATATCAATGACTCAAGTATTAAAAAAATTCTATTAATTTAAACTGCATTTCTTAAATATTTAAATCTGCTTCCTGTGTATAAATAAGAAAATATATGCATTAATAAAGTTAGAAAATATTTGCGTGTTATAGCAAATACTGAGAATTAAGGGATTAGTTACAAAAGGTTAAAAAACAAATTTATGTAAACTGGTTGTGGAAATTAGTCTTTAAGTAAGTGCTGCTGACAAAGTTGTCGAAGTACAAGAAAAGATAACAAAATTCCATTTATTTAAGTAAGATTCAGAATAAAATTACTGAATTTTGATCCAAAAACAGATATCATGGGCTTAGGTTTGATTTTATTTGAAAGTCAAATGAAATTAATAAACATCTCTACAAGTATGTGTGTACTTCACTTAATTGAAGCTCTTACAAATGAAGTGGGAAGTTTAATTGATTGAGAGCATAAAGTAAATTTTCATGACTATATGTATATTCGTGAATTTTCATTAAAATGATTTAAATTAACAGCGAAAAAAATAGAGTATTTTCAGTCGTAATAAAAAAGGACCAGAAAGTACATAGACAAAATTCAAGTTTGAATTTAGAAATTTCTTTGAGGGTTATTTTGAAAATTGGTATATTCGAAAAGTTACAAGAACGGATCACAGCTGGAGAAGAAATGACAACCTAATTATAAACAGAACTATATCAACACATGGAAAACTTTAAGTAATCTTGTAACGCTAAAGGAAAATTTTGATTCGTTCGAAAATTTATGGAAAACTCTCCAAAATATAAACAGTAGAAATAGAATTAAAGAATTTAGTAAAACCATTTATGAAAGAAATATGTAAAATAAAGATTTTGAGAATACAATTTCCTTTCAGAAGAATTCGACGATTAATGAAGTTGTACTCATTCTAAACAGTTACGTCTGTGGACGACATGGTTTTATTAATGCCAAGTGTCCCATTTTTTCCTTATATAAAGGAGTTTCTTCAACTTAAACTAGAACTATAAATATCTTGTAATTTTCCGTCCATGAAACCTTTTCTATACATAAGAATAAAAGAGACGAATGGCATAGCTTGTGCTGATACTGCATCTACGGATTTTATAGCCGTTAAATTCTTCTATCGGCGTTTAAAAAGGGGGCCTAAGTTTGAAAACACAAAGATGGCCATTACACTTGCTGATTATTTACAAGAAATATTGAAGTTAGAATTTTAAATATTGAAGGCCATTTCATTACAACTGCATTGTTTGTCATGCGTCTCCCAAACACAATCGAACTAAATTGGAATTAACTTTTAAGCAAAACTGTAATGTTGCTCAACAAATCCGGTACTTCATCAGAAATAATAACAAGGAGTTTCATTTCGCAGAAAAACGTTTTTCGACCTGTAAATTAAACTTCAGAAAGATCTGATACAATAAATGTTTTATATCTTAGCGAAAAAACTTAGAAACACCTTTCTGAAGAACAAAAAGTTAAGTAATAACCGTGATGAGTCCTCTGAAATATTCAGACGAGTGGAAGCTATACAACAAATCATCTCCTGTATCTGCAACACCACTTGTAAAAGGACGCCTGTCTCCTGGAAAAGATAAATCATACAATATTAGATTCCATGAATATAACAAATTATATTTAAAATAGATGAGCATGCAAGAAAAAGTTCTGTTAGAACATTTTATACTCATGAAAGTCCTAAATATCAGTATATGAATCAGCCTTGTGTCTCAAGTTTAGTCAAGAAATATCCATTACCGATTTATACACCTCCAACGAAAATGTCACATATTTTTAGATCACTGACTAATGTAACAGCTGGAAGTATATATATATATATATATATATACAGTCTAACCTCGTTAACACGAAGTTGAAGGGACCAAAATTTTTTTTCGTGTTATCCGAAATTTCGTGTTAACCGTCAAAACAGTGGTGTCATCTATGTTAGATATAAAATCTAAATAAATTAAGCTACAAATATAACCCTACTCTTAAAATCATAAATTAATTAGAAATAGAAAAATTAATGAAGAAATAAAGCAAATTTATCATCATTTTAGGCAATAATACATTTATTTACTTGCTAATCATTTTCTTAATTCTGTTATTGGCTTTTGCTACAATATTTGTACTTCTGTTAAGGTCGTATCGACCTCATCTAATTTGTCCAAAGATCGGGAAGCAACCTCTTGTTCATTGATCCATAAGGAAACGTTGTACAATTTTCAATACTAAAGTAGATTCATTTAATGACGCTAAACTTTTCCGTTCTGTGTCGATTACTTCATCATCGTCTGACACCTTGATGTTGTCATCTTTTTTTACAGCTACAATTAATTCAGCAATTAATCTTCGTCTGTTGTCACATCCAAAGTCAGCACATCTTCATATATGGAAATGTACTTTTGAGAGGAAAAGTTCCCCGTTTTTCGGTCACATATCTTTTTTGCAGACGATTCTATGACACTCTTTGAATCTTGTCAGTCATACGTTAGAGGTTAGAACATGTGAAATTGCTCTTACCAGGAGCATTAGCAAAAGCCTTTGCTGTTTCTTGCAAAACTGCACCAGTTAAAACATATTGTTCTGGCTTCTTGTCACTTTTATCCACCGTAAGGTGACAATTACAATTTCTTCATTCTTTCTTGTACACATTCGTTTTCTTACTGTTCGAATTGACTCACAGCATATCTTTTCACAATTCTGTAAAATCATAGAGAGTGCTATTGAGTATCCCGTACTGTGATGCAATTTCTGATTTTTTCAGCACTTTATCGCTGATTTCGTTTAAACTTTTTTGCTTGGTTTCTAAAGATAGTCTACTGTTTTCGACACATCTTTCATAGAATTATACGGAGTAACTGCGATGCGAACAGAGTTTCAAATATGTTAGTCAGGTAGAAAAGTAGAGTTTGTCACTTCTTTCATTTGAAGATAGGGGATTTCGGAAACTCGGTTTATGATTTATGCCACTGTGAATACAGTAAAATGAGTAATGGAACAATCACTTTTAAAAAAGAAATTCATTCACCCAAACTTTCATTGTGACCGATCTATAGCTCATTTGGTTAGTGTGAGAAAACTTCCGCATATCAGATGACAAAGAAAAGCAGAGATTAGTCTGGAGTTCAGAATTTCATCATTTTCTGAAACTCTCTTTCACTTTAGATCTTTTTAAAACCTTGAGAGAAAATCCCGTTTTATTAAGAGGATGTGACATGTAAGTTTGAAATATCGAAAACTTTGCATAAGGAATCATGTTTTGACTTTAGAGCAAAACGTTTTCGCCTTAAGCGGGATTTTCCGAAATTCTATTTCGTGTTAAACGAATTAACAGTCATTTTCAGACTTATCTGACGGGACCTCAGTATTATTTCAACCGATTTCGTATTAACGAGGTTCGACTGTATATATATATTCAGAAAGTTTATCTCGAAAAATTGAATTCGAGATATATGCTGAATGTGTAGAGGATCGCTTAATTGGAATTGAAGTTTTAGTGGATATATTGTTCTTTAAAGCTCAATTTACTCACACACTTGTCGAAAAAACTTTTATATACTATGGTTATTAGACCCCAGTAGTGGCCATTTGACTCATGTCTAATTTATAGCCAACATCTTATATGACATATTTCCCGAGAATCATGATATGCCTCGATGCTTTAAAGTTTCTAGCTTGTATCAACTACACTGCAAAAAAAATCAGGAACGTTCCTGGAAAATAATGGGCAGCTAATGTGCCTAATTTTTACCATCAGCATTTCTGGCAAGAAATAGAAAACTATTTTAAGAATTCAGAAAAGTTAATATTAAAAGTTAGTAACTTTCCTGGAATTATAGCGGTAAGTTTTCTCATTTTTTTTTAGAAATGTTCCAGGTTTAAGTCGGTAACCTTCCTGGAAAAAAACCATGAACATACTAAAATCTTCCCAGTAAAAGCTAGTAACCTTCCTGAAATAAATCAGCAAGCTTACAAAAAAAATTAGATATGTTCACATCCTGTAATCTTCCATGTAAAAACCAGGAACATTTTTTAAGAATGTAGAAAAGTTCAACAGAAAGTCAGTAATAGTACTTGAAAGTATAAGGAAACCTCCTATATATTTCAGCGATGATTCTGATACATCAATTTGAGTTTTATTGATATGTAACTCAGAATTTAATTAGCTTAAAAAATTTGCAAAGTAATTTTTGTAAGTTTTAAGAATATTTTAAAATATTTAACTTATAAAATACATTTTTTTTAAATTTAATATTTATCTTATAAACATATTTGTTTAAATATAACATCAAATTTGTCTGTTTTTTTTTTTTTTATGTCACAGTATTTAAATTTTTCTTACAAAATATAGTTTGATGTTAAAAATAAACTTGTTTTTAAGATAAATATATGTTGTTTTATTTTTAAATTGTAATATATTTTCTTTTTTAAGTTAAATATTTTATAAATTCGTGAAATGCATTAAAATTAGTTGGCAAAACTTTAAAGCTAATCGATTGCTATTCTGACATAAGAGCAATCATTTACTCATAAAAATATTATATTTTTATGAGTAATTGAAAATTCTGAAAAATGGAATATTTTTATGAGCAATTGACTGAGCAGTCAATTAGTAAAAAATGTTACATTTTGGATTATAAAGAAATATAATTTAGTTTTTATCCATGTAATGATCACCCGGTATTAAATGTTGAAAATTTTTGCTTTTTTCTGCTATGTCTTTTAATATAAATTGCTCGCAAGATTTCTATTAAGCTACTTTATATTTTTTACAAATAAACTTTACGGTTTCAGAGATTGTGTCTTAAGATTGGGCTAAAATTTGTTTATAATTCCAAACACAGAAAAAAAGCATAGATAAACTCCGAAAAATCTATGCAACCTGTTTAATTTTATTTTTAAACAGAAATTTTGCTAAAATATACACAAATTTAGGTTAAGTCTTAATATAACAAATTCAAAAAGATTGCAGGTAGAAGATTTACCTAATTTAATAACATTATTGTGCACAATTTTAATAAAGTACGTTTTAATATTTTGAGATAGACCACTTTAAAGTATCTTTTTAATCACTGCTTGCAGTGAGAACATCAGATATATTTTTTAGCCATAACTCGTGTAACTATCGGGATTTTTTAATATAGGTTATCTTTAAATGCTAAAACAATGTTGTTCTTTCGTGGTTGTTGTTTTTTTTTTTTTTTTTTTTTTTACGAAAAAGTAAATTTTTTGAAGATTAAAATTTAATTTCTTTTAAAAAGCAGGTTTACTTCAAATATACAAACATAGTCATATTTTTCATGTATGAGTAAATGTACATTTTAAAATAGTATAATTCTTGCAATACAGGTTTAACTCTTTTTTTTTTTTGACGATTGTCGGGTGATTTTTAATAGGACAGAAAAATTATTTTATACACTTACATTTTTTTCTCTTAATGTATGCATCAAATTATACAAGTAATAATAATAATAATAATAATAATTATTATTATTATTATTATTATTATTTTACACTCCCATTTATGGATTTTATTTGGTACAAAAAGTTATATGTACAACTTTAAAAGTCAGAAGCAAAAAAAAATAATAATAATACTTTTAAACAGTATGTAAAGTTTACTTTTTAGATTGTAGGAGTTAAAACCCAGAATTGTGAAAAAAAGTTCCATCAATTATTGATTTGAAATATTTGTAATTATATTAAATTACGTACATACCTTTCTTTTGTTTATCCAACTGTTTTTTCTGAGGAATCGTAAGAATAATATAATCCAAAAATGAAGTAGAATTATTTAAATAATGCTAAAAGGTATTCCAGGTAACAATGAAGGGATTAATTGTTATCCTCGAAAATATACCCAGTACCATTTGACTATTATTACGTGCAATTAGATTAAAATACAATAGTTTTCCTCCGTCTTCCTATTTAACCTTCTTTCTAGAACGCCTTCGGCCTTGTGGTTGAAATAATAAAATGGCAGGTTTTCTGTCCAGCGGAGAAGCTGTTATTTATTCTTTGTTTGTCTACCGCAGATGATTCGATATTGCAATGCATTTTTGGAAAATTTTCATTTCAAGTACCTCTTTCAATAAGATATTTTTTAACTCAGTCCGCTGTAAGCATAAGTGCAGTGGCCCCCAAATTTGTAAATCGGCCCTGGATATATGTCGAGACTCCAAGATGGCGGAGCTAAGAGCTAGAGCAGAGACGTTGCCACGCAAAAAAGCTTAATTTCTGAATTCAGGAAACTATTAACAAACAAACTTGTTTTTTCCAGGAATCTGATAGAAACGTGTGAAAACCCGGAACGGTGCTGGAACATTTGCATAACGATACGGAATTATCTTGCAGTGTTACGCACCTACACTTTCTGAATGAGATATGTCCAACACACAAGCTGAAAGAGATTGGTATTTGTAATTTGTAGTTGATCGTGAAATACAGTTTCTCCTAAGTATGTTAGCTGATGGTTGTTGAATTTCACTATCAAGAATCAACCTTGAAATGAGGTAATTTAACTGAAAGACGAAATGAAATATAACCAGTAGCTGCTATGAATAATTGTACATAATGAGTTATGTCCTACATAATTAATCTTCTGTTTCTTTAATTGCATAACTCATACTAGCTTAAGGATTCAGTTTAGAAGTATGGGGTATAGTAAGTGATTTTATTTAAAATAAGAGCTAGATGAATTAATATCATCTAGATAATTTTGCTACATTCATCTAGTATTTCTACAGGCGTATGCCCATTCTACAAAAATTATATATAACATAGGATCGTATAGATTTTTAAAAATAAACCCTAAACAGAATTTGAAGTTTAGTAAATAATTTAAAAATTGATTTAAGAAAAATTCTAATATTAAATAAATTATAATTGTGTAATTTTTTTGTGAATTCTTACATTTGGGTTAAGAATTATCGCAGCCCGATATGAACATTAAAATTAGCGTTTTTAAAAAGCATAAATGATCAATAATCCCTAACATAAAATTACACACTATATTAAATAGCTAGTTCTAGAGATTAAACAAACATTATGACACTAACAAGATTGAAGAAGAATTCTTACTGAAAATTAAGAACAAAAAGAACATTTATTATATTAAAAACATATTTACAGTTTTGTAATATGAACAAAGAAAAATTAAGAGCAAATGTTACTGCTATTTGCAATCAATACACTTTTTATGGAAATCTACAAATTTTAGAATACTTCATTACGTATATGTTTGTTTTTTATAATAACTTTTAATTACTGCTTACTACGATTAAAATTAATATATTTTTAAAAATGAGGATAGGTCTATTTACTTTTAAAATTTACTCATGTTTAAAAAAAAAATCAGGATAAAATCCATGATAAGATACATGAAATCAGGATAAGATCCATGATAATTGAATTAAATCCATTTGTCGGATGCACCAATTATAGTATTGCATGCGAATTATTTTAGTCAGCAGTACTGATATTCGTCATAGATCATGACATTTTTTTACTATAGCTAAAATAAACAAACTCTCAGCTAAAGCTACCTCTCAGAGTACGTTATCGTAAGTCTAATGTATTTTCTTTGATTATTATTTTTTTTAAATTTTCCAAGTACTTGCATAAGCAGAAATCATTTAGGAAACTGTTCTCTGAATAGCTGACTGAATATGTACATTACCGGCAAAAATGATACAGATTGGACCCGATCTTCCCGCAGCACCAACATTTGCATAGGTAAAACAACCTAGACACCAGTGATGTGTGGATAAAAACCTTTCTCAGGACTCTTGACCAAAAAACCTATTTTTAATTTGTCTTACATCCATATATCCACCCATGCTCCTATAAATCGCAAGTTCATGCTATTGTACGTTACTCTCAGAGAGTTGCCTTAACTGGTCGTAAAAACAATTTTCTGTTAATATTTTTTAATATTACTTTTTTAATATTTTTAAAAGTCGAAGTGAATCTGTGTTAATTTAAATGTTTTAACTTCACTGTTTTGGCAAAGATCGAGTTAATTTGTCTCTAGTAGCGGCGCATTTAACTATTTAAAGACTGTAAAAATAATAGATCATCCGGAACGTTTATTTTCCCATATATCAGGCAGTTAGTAGGAATCTAAGTACCGTTGTTATGATAGGATAAAGTTTCCTATACAACGATATCTTTATGTTGATTTAAAAATAATGAAAATGTCACCGTACATAAACTGGAAATCTGAAATAGCAAAATAACTTTAAAATCCCGAAAGTAAAATTTGTTAAAGTAGAGTTCTTCGGGTAATATAGAATTGTCAGGTAATATGGAATACCAAAGTTTCTGTTTGGTAACATGCTGCCGCCATGCGGCAATATCATAAACTACTTAAGAGCGTTTCCAGAATGCTCCCCAGAACGCGCAGTTTGTCGGTCGGCATCAGAGCGCGTTGTGTGTATAAATATTTGTTTTTCGGGTTTGGAAAGTTTCAGGAGATAGTTTTTTAATATATATTATTCATCATTAGATGTAATATTTTTACATTGATATTAAGAATAATGTACGCCGAACTACTAACTGTTTATGATGTAATACTCGTTTCGCAATTCACTAAATTAAACATAGAGTAATTTTTTACAAACACCGACGGTATTGGGTTATATGGAATTGGTTGGTTGGTTGATTTATGACGGCCAATTATCAACACGAGGGATAAAGGACTTAAGGGGAAGTGCCCTTTGTGGGGGTCTTTCTAAGGGATCCTAACCCGTATTTACGGCAAGGTTCGAATAAAACCACGGAAAACTCCTAACGGTTAGGTCGACAAGCGCGACATGGGTTTGAACTCAGCACCTCCCGTCTACCAGCTTTGAGAGCAGAACATCTCAGCCACTGGTGGGGCTCCTATATGGAATTAGAGTTACAAAAAAACGGTTTATTCCCAGGTTTATTTCCAATACACCCGAATTATTCCCAGGTTTATTCCCAAAAGACCTGGTTTATTGCCAAAAAACCAAGTTTATTCATAAAAAACCCGGTTTATTCCCAGGTTTAAACCAGGTTTTTTTTCTAGTCTTTGCAACTCCATATGGAAGACCATATCGCATAATTAATACCCTATGTTTCTGTTGGTGCAAAGACAGAATTTTATCGTTTGTGATTTGTACAAATATGAAAAATGATAATAGAAAACTTGGCAAGTTGCTTGGCGATTCCTTTTTTTTTTTCAATATCGTGTACACCAATCAAAATTATTTGTCCGTCTGTCGCTATTATCTTACAGAGCCCTGCTATAAATCTTGGCGAGTTTCCTATTATCACCAATCTAATGTTTGTTGAATTGTCTCACTTGTTTAATTGAAACCATGAAGGCGAGTATTTTTAAGTTGTGGAATGCGGGTTGCCATAGTTTGGACAAAAACTGTGCATACGCTGTGTACGGATTTTACCACTGTTATCTGTAAACGCATTCTAATCCTTTGGTAGTTTTGCAGAAGTAAACTCTATACAAAGCAGCTATTATGTACAATGAGAAATTCGTGGGGCATTTTTAAAAGAAAATTTCCGATCATACGAAGCATTTTCTTTCAAACCGTAGTCTCGTATGCCAATTGCTTAATTTTTTATTGAATTTTAAAATGTGTCAAGGGATTTTGGGACACCCTTTGTATGTGTTTCTCTCTGCATGTCCTGCTATAATTATCGCAAAAACTATCCTATTTCCTTTGAAATTTTTGGATTTCCTTATGATGCATACAAATTACCTATATAGTTTTAGTTTAAAATCTTTAAATCATTTAAATAAAATAAAACATATTAAAAAAAATTAGTACTACTTTTCACTGGGCAAGTATTATCTTTGTGTGTATTCAGCTAATTCTAAAATTTTTATTTTCCCTAAAAATAATTTACAAATTTTAATAATTCATTTAAATGTTAACATATTCATTCTAATTTAAGGTCATAAAACCAGAACATTTATTCGAATATTTTATTTATAATTTTAATTTATTAGTGTAACAAATATCATCCTTTCATTATTTACGTTTTTTGTGTTATAAGATTTTGTTCAGATATTTTAAGACATTTCATGTAAATTATTCTAAAAAAATTACATATCAGAATTGAAAATATAGATGCTTTTAAATATTTTCTTTTTCAAATATGTTTATAAAATATATCTTCTTATCTGCTTTCAAATACATTTTAAATAGGATTTTTCATTGAAAGGTAATTGACATTTTTATGTTTCAGATTTCAAAAAGAAACTACATGTATTTGCTTTTATCATATTACATAAGGATTGTCTCGACTTTCATTTATTACACATGAAACGTAAAATTTGAACCTTTTGTTTTAATCATTTTAAAAAGAATGTCAAAATCCAATTTATTTTATTTGCTATAGTTGGTTTTATGTAAGTTTTTTGACTTTAGATACAGTAAAATAAATTCAAAGTAATGACGTTTTATCTATAAAATGAATTGAAGAATTATTAATATTTTCATGCTTTATTTTATTATTTATTTATTTATTTATTTTTTTTTTAATTTTAAATTTTTGAAATTAATAGAAGGAAAACTTTATGTGTTCAATCTTTTATTCCAAAAAATTCGAATTGAATCTTGAATATTACTGATTGAACTGAAATATTCAAAGCAATTCATAAATACATATTTTTTAAAATAGCTTCTCAAACCTTAATATCGCTTAATTTCCATAACTGACGATCATGTACAAAATAATAAATTTAAATTACATTAAACTAAATAAGAAAAAATAATGATGTGGGATATGTATAATCGGCGATTTCACTAAAGCATTTTGTTTAGTATTCCTTTTGAAATATTTTATCCTTTAATAAATAAATCCGAATCATTAATTTGAAATTATCCTTATCACTTACCAGTACACATTTTCAATAAGAACATAGATGGCATCATCATTAAATTTAGTAATAAAATGATAATAGGAAGAAGTTACTTTTTAAATCAAATTAAAAATATTCAAGAACTGCTTTTCAGACAATTGTAAAATAATATATTTGTATTGCTGAAAAGTATATTTAGTTACATGATTTAATTTTGCTGAAAAAAAAACTAAAAAAAACCCCTCAAAATGGGAAAAAATACGAAAAGTTCTTTTAAATAAATCCATTGGATAGTGAAATGTAAAAATAGGAAATTTCAACTTCCCTCGTTGAGTATAGAAAGCGACAACTTTGTGATAGGACGAAAACGTGCTACCACTTAACCATCTACCCTACGCGAAAAAGACTGAAGTTATGGTTCTGTTTTAAGTTTTAAGTGAATCATAGAAAGTTTATGTTGTCATTAAATTAATTCATTTAATTAAAATAATATAAGTCTTTTTCAAAATTTTATGATTTGTAGTGTTACAGGAGATATTCCGTAAACAAAATTATATAAGTATACAAATTTAAGTATACAAAATTCCAAATCTCTAACTTATACAGTTTTGGGGAACAAACTCTGTGATAGACAGACATACGGAGGAGTGAGGCGAATAGTGTTTCATCGAATGTACGAAACCCTAAAAAAGTCTGCAGATATATATATTATTTTATTTTGTAATTTGGTTTATACAGAATAGATAATATCTTAAGGAAAACCAATTTAAACTATCAAATAAAGATTTGGAGCAGTTTCTAAAAATATATTCTAGAAAAATGTAAGCTAAATATTTAATATATTCCATGTTGCATAAAAACAACTGATATCATTTTCTTATATTTCATTTCATGTTCAACCTTTTTTTGTGGTTTCAGAAAATCAAAATTGTTCCATGAAAATTCCAAACGGCTTCGAATATATGTCAAGGAATTTATTTATTTTTTAACTAAAAAGAATAAACGTATTGTCCATGGCTTACCAGAAACAGTAGAAACTGTCCTCACTGTAAAAAAAAAATCTGTAGTACTACTAGAAAATCTCTAGGCAACTGGGATTCCATAAACTTTTCTAGTAACCAACACAGCTTCTTATTCATTAAATCAAGCTGAAATTCCAATCAATGATATTCGAATGAATGAAACTACTAAAGAAAAAATTTGCTGTCATTAAAAACTGATAGTACTTCAAATATAGGCGATTAACAAATCATATCAAAGAAAACAAATATGTTATGGTCAAAACAAATTTTCCGCTTTTAGCGCCTCAAAACGATGCAAATTCACAAAAATTTCAAACATAACTCGCATAGGTTAGCGTAACAAGAATAATTTCCTTTATTATTTTTTCTGGTAGCAAGTTTAATGTTTGTCTAAACATAATATGAAGTATCCAAGAAAGATATTTAAATTTATATTTTGTAGCTTTTTAAAAAAATCTACTTTTATGAAATGACATGTGATGTCATGAAGACCATAGGATTTTTTTTAAAATTTTTTATATGATAGTTTAAATATGATTTCCTTAATATATATTCATCCTAAACCAAACCAAGAAATAAACAAGTTGGAAATTGTATGTTAAACGTAACAAATAAGGTGAGTTCGTTTCGTGCTATAACTAGTTTTATGTTATTATTTCAGTGAAATTAATTATATCGTCTGCTATAAACAAAATAAAGACGCCTTTTTTTTTTTTTTTTTTTTTTTTTTTTTTAAATTAGGTATGCTATGTTTACAGATGCGATTTTTTTTTTACTCCTCTCTCAGGCAAACAATTTTTTTTTAACGATCTTTCTAAAAATGTAACTTTTACGCAATTTTATTCGAAAAATTAATTTTGAACAAAAATAGTCGCTTGCCATATGGAAAAAGAGATGTGGTTAGCCCGTATTTGTTTTCCTCAGTCACATGACTTGTACTTTTATCATATAGATTACGTATGATAAGATTTAATAGAATAAAGAAAACTTTATTAATATATTTTTAAGTTTTAATTTGATTTTCATAAAATTTGTAATGACTGGACCAAATTATGCAACGATTATATATATTAAATTTCAAACCATTCGGTTGGATAAATTTTGCGCTGTTATATGCGGACAGACGGACAGACAGATGGACGGACTAGAGAGCGATTACGTATTTATATAATTACGAACGCACCTAAAAAAAGAAATCTATATTATGTGCTTTTTTTTTCAATAATTTTTAGATATGCATATTACTTGAAACTATGCCTCTAAATCGTACGGTATAGGAAATAACTATCTTACAACTATACCGTGAGACGCCTTGTATAATGAAAGAAAATATTCGTTCATAAAATACAATAGAAAGTGTTCGCATTAAGAAAAAATATTTAACTCGGATTCTTTTTACTTTTGTAAAAAACTTTCTATGTATAACGTCTACCTGACGTCACAATCATATCTCCATCTATAATCGAATTAATCGAACTGTTGAAACAGGAATACGCAGCACATAATCTTGGCATATTGCAGAATAATATAATTTCAGACAACTAAAAAAAAATTCACCGTACTTTATTTCGGAAATATGCCAGTTTGTTTTCCCCAATCATTGCATTTTTATAGTATCGCACTCAGATCTGCGGATATTGTCAGTTAGTGTTATTTCTGTGTTGTTTACAGTCAAATTTTCAACACATAATTAAAAATAAAATTTTGGAAGCAACCACAAAATAAAATGGGATGTTGTTTTTCTTTGGATTTATATTAAAGTATTTCTTGTCAAAATTATTATTTTACAGTCATGAGAGATTATAAAGTAAAATAAATATTAATGTAATCTGTCTAATTTACATACATGTTTTCATGATGTTAACCATATAGAGAACGATGTGTCCCAATCTGGAACGTAGTATGAGAAATGGCATTGAAAAGTTAAATTTCAATCAGCGAAAATCAGAAATTATAACAGAAAAATCTCAGTTTTTTTTTTTTTTTTTTTTTTTTTTTTTTTTTTTTTTTTTTTTTTATTCGTTGACAAAAGGAAAATGTGTTATAAAATTTGAGATTTTTCTATTTGTTATAGTACGCAGCTTAAAAATTCGTATTCATTTTTTAAATTATCACTCCAAAGAGCGAAATATTTACAGTTTTGGCATCCGTGCTCCACGGATAACCTAACACACGTCTCAATATCGGTCTATCTTATTCCAGGTTTATGGCGGTGACACGTCCGTAACGCTGGCAAACTGCGAAAAATTGAAGCGAATCGAATTCAATTACCATTTTTTTAGTAACTTTAGTCGCATGGGGAAAGTAGCACGTCACTTTACTGCTTTGCATGTTGAGATGACTTATTTTACCGATAGAGGTTAAATAAATTTCATATGTTTAACAAATCAATAAATTTTGTTTACTTTAAATCGAAATTATACTTTCTGTTATAAACATAAAAACATTCGTTGAAACATTAACCTCATTTATTTATTTATTTATTTTAGGCCCCACAATTCGAGAATTACCACCTAACGTAATAAACAGTAAATGATTAATGTTTGTCTTAGGAATAGAAAAACAAAACCCTGAGAGTAAAACTAAAAGAGGAAACTATAAAAATCTGTAATTTTGTAGCGTATTTTTTCCGAACAATAGCGTTAGTTAAAGTAAAAAATTAATTTGAAGAGTATCGCTGTCGGTTAATAAACCTCGAAATTTTGAAATACAGTAATCCTTCAACATTCGCTATTTTAACATTTGCGACTTTTGATTATTCGGTAAATATGAAAATGAAGAAAAGCGTTAAATTCGACAGAATCTGGCTTGATTATTTGCAATTTTTTACTTTATATCTTTCTTTTTTCAGAATTTATAGTGGTTAAAGATTATTATCGTTGTGTTTTCTTAGTATCTATTTACAAATCCATTTTCAGTTCTCAACTGAAAAAAGAGTGAATGTTGTAGGAAAGAAAAAAATAATAACAACAGCAGAATACTCAATGCAGTGGGTATATTAGAAGTGGTAAGGCAACGACAGCTCCACTCAAATTTAAAATGTGCCGGTTCTGGTAGAGATGGAGCTCAAGCTGCACTTAGATGAGAAGTAAAAGCATTTCTGAAGATTTATCTCTATTTAAATATCGTACTTTAAAAATTTTTCGCATACTTCCAAATTTTGATAAATTATAATTTAATATGTTCATTGATTTGTTTACTCATCACATTAGTTCCAATTTGAATCAGTGTAGTGTAGATAAAACAACAACAAAAAAAACTTAAATTAACTTTTTTATTCGCCATTTTATTGATGGATATATTTAAACTAAAACAATACACATTGTGATACATATAGTGAAATGGCGGCAATAAATTATGCAACTTTTTAGTTTGTACTTTAATTACACAAAAGTTTGCCTTCATATTTTATTTTTTCACACCTTGAAAATAAAATTTATGTAAGAGAGGAAAAAAAGAGACAATTATTATAGTAAATTTTACGTGAAATTTACCTGAAATTTACGTGCAAAAACGAAACAACTGGGTAAGTGTGATCGAAGATCGTACAAAGGGTTTCGCTTAATATTCCTTTCAAAACACTTTATCCTTGAAATAATAAATCCAAATAAATTTCATTTTCCAAAAAAAAAAAAAGAGGCATGTTTTTTATAAAGTAAAAATTTACCGGTCTATTTTTCTCCTTTTTTCGAAAATCTGAACCTGTCCGATAGCGGGCTGAGCCCGCTCTTATTGTCTGTCATAATAATATCTGTCATGTGGACTAAATGCGATATAAAAAAAATCAATTTCAAAATTAAACATGTTGTATGGAGACCTTCAAAATGTTAGACGTCAGATTATATTTCTTTTTAATTCTCTAATGACGTCATATTAAGTTGCTTTCTGTATTTACACATACTCATACTCCTTGTATTATTGAGAAATGTTTGAAAATTTCGTTTTATTACCATTATGACGTCATATTAATCTTTTTTTCAATTGTTGAAACTTTTTATTTCATTTTCGTTTTTCACGTGGAAATCTTTCAATAGAAATTTATTTATTTTAGAAAGAATTTTATTGTAGATTTTTAATTATTGACAACTGCTATGACGAAAAATGTTTAAATTTAATAAGAAAAGGCTTTTAGATTTTTGGTTTTTTATCTCTATATATTAAAATAATACGATTTTTTCGGATTTTATTATTTTCAGCTTCATAATAGGCATTTAGCTATAACTACAGAAAATTTCATGACTGTAAGTTACATAGTTTCTGAGAACCGGCTCTTTTACGGACAGACAACGAAGCGGGAATAATAAGGTTTTGTGAGATAAACGAAAACCTAAAAAAAAACCAATGCAAACAAATGTACGAAGACAAATACTTAATGCGAAAAAAAATAGCGAAGCAAAATTGGTGCTAGATAATGTGGTTTAAAAACAGTATTAAAGTAAAATGTGGGTAATTAGATCACTCTTCTTTCAAACTAAACTTGTGCTGGTTGCGACAAGATTAAAAAATGAATAAAAACACAAAAAGTTATTAGTGTTTTATTTATCTTTAAATTTTCAAAAATATAGTTTTCTTTTACTTTTGATTTCCGTTTTGAAATTTAAAATTTTGCAAAACAACTTTTTTAGAAGCCATATGGCCGTTGAAGGTAAGTCGAAGACTTTCTTATTTTTTCATTAATGAATCCATTTAAAAAAAATTACTTCACTTAAGCAAAAAAAGGCAATACGAAAATGATACAACTTCATTATATTTATTAACAGAACTTTATTTTTATTTCAATTAAATCGAATGCAAATAACAGAATTAAAAATAAAATAAAATAAAATTTTCCCAAATCTTGACAAAAATTAAAACGTTCAAAAATATGAAACAACAACTTGATTCTCCAAATTCACATATTTGGACAATGTCTGTTCAGAATTAGCAATATTAGCATATAAAAGTAGTCTGGTCTTCCTTTGTTCATAGTAGGAATTTTTATCTTCAACTAGAAATCTGAAAACATACGTGATTTATGCACGAACCATAAATAATTTCAAACAGATCATCACATGTCATTAAAGCACAATAAAAAAGCTAACCGATTCAATAAAGCATTAATGTTTCCAATTCAATAACTACACGATTAGAAGATAAACTTACCAGATCTAAAAAAAGATGACCTCTCTGAAACCCAACCAAATACAGATAACCTCTTTCATAGAAAACTTTATTGAACAAATCTCGCTCGGCACGCGTCTGTTGCTTTTCGTAGCTTCATTTTAAAAATAGTATAGCCATATTTTGGTGAATGTTGAATCTAGCGCTGAAACTGCCAAAAGCCATATTAGCAGCATTTGTCATATTACCTATAGTTACATTTCAATTTACGGTAATCATTTATCGTAAGCAAAATGGGCTATTTCTGATCTTTCTTTTAAAAAAGTTAATGAGATGAAAGTTATAGTTTGGATAGAAAGATAAATTACGAAATTCATAAATATCTTTTCATAAAAATATAAATTATATTTAAATTTTAAGAGCACTTTCCTAATACTTCTAGAGCATTTACATACAACTATACACCGTGATTCACTATAGAAATTAATTTGAGAGAATGGAAAATCACTATAGAAAAATCAATTATAATGAAGCCCAAACGTATTAAATAAATACATTTTATATTTATTTTAATTACTAGCTTCAGAATCTTCTTAAGAAGCCCATTGTTTTGTAAAGCATTGATCCGGGCGTTTTTTCTGTAACTTTGTTTTCACTCTCTATTCTGTCACTCATTCATTACGATATATAGAGTATATATAGATTACGATATATAGAGTATATATGTAAGAACATATAAAACAGTATAATAATCAAAGAAATATTTATCAAGCATTATTATAAATTAATAACTAGCACTGGATGAAAGAATATTAATGGCTCATTTCAAATTAGACTGAAACTCATTTAATTAAAGTATTTCATAAAATGTCTATTCGATTGAATCTTTTAGAAATATATTCAAACATTGGAAATCTAACAAACGAAATATATTCTGAATCAAACTAATTCAGAATATATTTCGTTTGTTAGATTTCCAATGTTTGAATATATTTCTAAAAGATTCAATCGAATAGACATTTTATGAAATACTTTAATTAAATGAGTTTCAGTCTAATTTGAAATGAGCCAAGAAATAAAGTTCATCATTAATATATAATTAGTTTTTAAATATGATTTTGTTTAAGAAAAGGTCTCAGGTTCAATGGATTTTATACAACATTCCTTAGTTCTCGAGAAATGGGGGGTCTAATATTATAAAACAACTTAAATACTTACTTTGTAATAAAAATATTACGTTGGTCGTAGCTCAGTTAGTAGGGCGTCTGCTGATTGTTCAGAGGGCCCCGGTTCGATTCCGGAACGCGCTACGTTTGTTTTTCTCACTTTTTTTAATAAATGTACTTGTAATTATAATTTAATAATCTCAATAAAAAAATTTGTTAACATAATTAAATTTTAATTTAGCATTTTTCACTTTTTAAAACATTATTAAACATTTCTCATCATTTAAATAGCTTTAAAATAATTGGATCTATTATTGACTAGTAAAAATTCAAATATCTCTACAAAATCAGCATATTTACTATCGAATTATAGAATTCTTCTCCCATCGCAATAGAAAACGAAGATATTTCAGATGCTGGATTATTTGTTAGAAATCCATTGTTTTGCAATAACATTTTACATTACTTCACCGAATTTGTGATATCACTTTTCTGATTTTCATCGAATCAAGACACTTCAGGTAGATCTTCTTGTGAACCACAGCTTGCTTCTTCCATTTTTATACGATTACAAGCTGTTATTGAATAATACGTACTTGTGCGATGAAGATTGAAAACAAAAACCACTTAACTGCAGCAAACTAAAAAAAAAAGAAATAACCAAAGTATGTTGTGGCGCCCTCTAGTTACAATAACATAAAACAAATATGTTGTAATTAAATCCTTATGCTAAATTTTAATACAATTATGCTTCTTACTTAAAAAACCGAATAGTATTATCATCGCATTGACTTCCCTCGTTAAGGCTATTTATAAATGATGTTTCTTTACAATCACGAATTGACACAATTGTTTAATATCGTTGCATTATAAATCATATATAGAATACATTTTAAAAGTGATTTAAAAAAAATCAAAAATGCTAAATTAAAATTTAATTATGTTAACAATTTTTTTATTGAGATTATTAAATTAAAATTACGACTATATTTATAAAAAAATTTGAGACAAACAAACTTAACGCGAGCCCGGGCCCTCGGAACAACGAGCAGAAGCCATACCAACTGAGCCACGACCAACGCAGTTAGTTTGTTACAAAGTAAGTATGATGATATCTATTAATTTTATTAATGGCAATTTTAGAATATTTTAGGATAATCAAAATTCTCAGTGTAGTTTTAATGAAAGCAGGTTTCAGTAGGTAGATTTCAGTAGATTTAATTAGGTTTCATGATATTGTTCTGATTATGCAGAGTTTCCTTAACATAAAAGCAGTGATATCACAATGCCAGGAAATTCATACACTACTTTCATTTTGCAAATATAATTATAAAGTAAATAATTTAGATATATATTAAAGATATAACAATATGTTACATAATAGAATGTCCTTTTTAATGTTATACTGTAACTTATTAAAGAAATTAAAAGCTAATTTAAGAATATATAATATCTGTTAAAAATTATAAGATTACTTCTTTTCAAATACAAAATTTGAGCAAATTAATATGAAATAAGTTTTTCCCACTGACTGTTTCTCTCATGCCTAAGATCTTTATTTAAAACACTAATCTTTAAAATTATCTGACTAAACTGGGTATTAAATTTATTTGCTATAAGAAACTCATTTTATTCACAGAAGAAGAGTTTCCCCCAATTAGACTAATTCCATGAATTTAAATAATCTAAATGTAAACCATTCAGCTGTTGGGCTTTCGTGATATAAAACTTATTTTAAAACCAATTCCAGTACATTACCTTTTTACATCTGAGTAGAAGTAGAAACTTAGTTTTAAAAATATATATATAATATTTGACATTATTTTGTAGCGCATACCTTGCCTCTTTGAAATATCAGAACATTTTTAGATAATCACGTTTCAACAATGACTAAGACGTGCCTCAGGCTACAAATTTCTTGAAGGAAAATTATTTTTTCCTAGAAAGACAGTTTATGCTGATAAACTTATATAAGCTTTATAGCCAAAGTCACCAGACTTATCGCAATCGATATCGGATTATAGAAATTTTGCCTTATATCTAGAGAAATACTTGACGACGTCTTCTAGAAATTCGGCAATAATAAAAAAAAAAATGTTTGACGTCGTATTTTCAGCGAAGATTTCGATCACAAGGGCAGTTAGTAGACCAAAATGAAATCAAAATAAAATGAAATAATTAATATATATATATATATATATATATATATATACAGGGAGATTATAAAAAACTATCCCGATATATGAGCCCATAACTGTCATACCGATCACAGAAACTGAATAAAATTCTGGCCTAAAGTATTTTGAGGTATGCGCTCAAGAATCACGTGAAAAACAACAGTTAAATTCTAACAGTTACGGTTACAGTGACAAAATTTCGAAAATTTCAAATGGCAACTGCTACTTTTTTTTATTGGAATGTGATCTTCACAGTGAAAAACCATAAAAAGCGTTGGAACGGTACTTGTAGCACGAAAATCGCCGGCGCTAGACAGACTACGAAGAAAAGTAAAAAAAACCAATAAAAGACAGAGAAGCAACAGAAAGTAAAACATTTTATTGTTCAGTGCTATCCACCATCTGCCGCGTGTAAAGTGTCGTTGTGTGTAAAATAGAAAATAATGTATGAAACACAATAAAATGTTTTGTTTTCTGTTGCTTCTTTGTCCTTATTGGTTGTTTTCACTATTTTTCTTAGTCTGTATAGTGCCGACGATTTTCGCGCTACAGGTACCGTTCCAACGCTTTTTTTTTGTTTTTTCACTACGAAGATCACATTCCAATAAAAAAAAGTAGGTGTTGCTATTTGAAATTTTCGAAATTTTGTCACTGTAACCGTAACTGTTATAATTTAACTGTCGTATTTCACATGATTCTTGAGCGCATACCTCAAAATACTTTAAACCAAAGTTTCATTCAGTTTCTGTGAACGGTATGATACTTAGGGGCTCATATATCGGGATAGTTCTTTTTGTAATCACCCTGTATATATATTTGTGATCACACTGTAAAAGGAAATATGCTCAAAATGGTCCGCTTCTGCAGCGCATGGTTATGTGGAGCTTGTGCAACAATTTTTTTTTTTTTTTTTTTTTTTTTTTTTTTTTTTTTTTTTTTTGCATAAGGATATCATTGTTATATCGCAAAATGTTTGTGAATTTGAGAGGCAAAAGGAAATATAAAATGGCTAAAAAATTTATTAATATTTTCCTATCGCATATAATTCTTAAATTTCATGAAAATTGGAAACGAATACACTATTTTATTCTATTTTTTTTCATTTTTAAACTCTGTAAGATTTGAACGCTTTGGCGCAAGTTTCAAAATTTTGAAATGAATGAGAACAAAAGAAATTGTCAACATTAGAGAAAACATCCAATTGAGGAATGCAGTTCGCACACGTATATTCTTTGTACCATATTTCCTTATTTCTCGTATCCCTCATTTCGTTCTGTCGAGAGTCGTGTTTGGTATATATTGTGATCGTATCACAGAAAATAATCACAAAACAACTATCTGAAAAATTCTCAATTTGCTATTCATAAGAACTTTTTAAATAGAAAAAAGCTTGACACACATGTATACGTGATTCAATGTTCTTTAAAGAAAAAGTATAATTTGCCTCGACAATTGATCAACAAGAACTATTTAAAAGAATCTCATGTTTAGTAACTAAAAAAATAAAAGGTGTGCGTGAGAAAGTATAGACACTCCTGGTTTCCGAAAGTAACAGGTCAAATGAAAAGTCCCCGGCCTACCATAGTAAAACACATTTTTTTGGCAAAATTAGTTTTTTTTTATTCAACATAATTCCCTTCAAGGGTGATACACTGATTATAGCGACCCTCCAACTTTTCGATACCATTTTTGTAGTACGATTTGTCCTTGGCTTCAAAATAGGCCTCAGATTCGGCTATCACCTCTTCATTCGACGAAAATTTCTTCCCAGCGAGCATTCCTTTGAGATCTGAGAACAGGAAATAACTGGGGGCCAGATCTGGTGAATACGGTGGGTGAAGAAGCAATTCGAAGCCCAATTCATGGATTTTTGCCATCGTTTTCACTGACCTGTGACACGGTGCATTGTCTTGGTGAAGCAGCATTTTCTTTTTCTTCAAATGCGGCCGTTTTTTGGTGATTTCGTCCTTCAAACGGTTCAATAACGCTATGTAACAGTGACTGTTGACGGTCCTTCCTTTTTCAAGGTAGTCAATGAAAATTATTCTATGCGCATCCCAAAATACAGACGCCATAACCTTGCCAGCAGACTGTTGCGTTTTCCCACGCTTTGGAGCGGGTTCATCGTGTGCAGTCCACTCGGATGACTGTCGATTGGTCTTCGAAGTGAAATGATGGAGCCATGTTTCATCCATTGTCACATATCGACGCAAAACCTCGGGTTTATTACACTTGATCATCTTCAAACACTGCTCCGAATCATCAACTCGTCGTTGTTTTTGGTCAAAAGTGAGCTCGCGCTGCAGCCACTTTGCACAGAGCTTTCTCATACCCAAATATTCGTGAATGATATGATGTACACGTTCAATTGATATCTTTAGAGTGTCTGCTATTTCATTCAATTTCAATTTACGGTCATTCAAAATCATATTGTGGATTTTTTTAATGTTTTCGTCGGTAACAACCTCTTTTGGGCGTCCACTGCGTTCACCATCTTCGGTGCTCATTTCACCACGTCTAAACTTAGCATACCAATCCTTGATGGTTGATTTTCCTGGGGCAATGTCCGGAAACTCGGCATCAAGCCAAGTTTTTGCTTCAACTGTATTTTTTCCCTTCAAAAAGCAATATTTTATCAACACACGAAATTCCTTTTTATCCATTTTTTTCACAATAACAAAAGTTCCTTCACTCAAAATGCTATAATTCACAAACTAAAGATCCGACAGTTGTCAAAATTATACAGGCATCTTTTGAGGGTTAGGGCTAACTAAAAAACATGTGGATTTAGTTCTAGTAGCGCCATCTATATGACAGGCCGGGGACTTTTCAATTGACCTTAAAATCGTTCATCTTATAATGCCATGACAAATATAAGAACCTACAAACGTCTTACAATAAAGATTAAAACCTAGCATCTGTAGAATGAAAAATGACGAATTGTTGGAATCATCTAATTTGTTGTCTAACATAGTCTCTTATAAATGTCCTATTGTTGCCGAGTGTTCAAAATTCCGGATTTATGGTAATGTATTGTGACCGTACAAAATAAAAAGGATAACTGTTATAGAGCTGAGTTTTGTTTACTTATCAATTAAAATTGAAAAATCAAAAGAAATTGACTTAAGCAAAATACTGACAAACATCTTAAAGGAAAACTAGTTACCTCAATTTAATCTAGCATGATACTTCGATGTCTGCATTCTCATAGTGTGTGTACGTGTTAACGTACTAGAAGTTGATGAGGAATATAGTTTTCATGAAAATGTAGTCATCGACAAGGACATAAGATGTTTAATGGAGTTCCCACCAGTTCCCAGACACACTGAAATCTTGAAAACACTCACTCAGTGTCACTTAGCGATCTCTTTGTCCTCACTTTTTACTTACCCATCATACGTAGTATAGGGTAAGTCTTGTAATCGTTTTGAAAATCGAAAAAAAAATTACCGATTTACACGTTTCAAACACTGGAGATTCCGAAAAACATATTTTTAGAAAAAAAATTCCGGCCGTCTGTGTGTGTGTCTGTAAACCTGTATCTCCCGAAAAAAAATTGATATAGAGACCTGAAATTTGATATGAACTTAGTACGTATCCGAAACTATTTTTTTCGGACTCACGAAATATTCGTTCTGATAAAAGGTATATAAAAATTTTCAAAATTGTTTATTTTAAGGAGTAAAGTTAAAAGATTATAAAAAAACATAAATTTTGCATCAAGAATGAAGTCGATCGAATAATGAGCTGTCGAGATATTTGTAAACCTATTTTCAACACTCTTCGATTTTTCATGATCCTGTATTTCATGCAAATTTCATTTCAAAGATATATTTTAATTGGAAATGAGACGGTTAATCCGACGCAGTAAACCGTTATTTAATATGATTGTCAATTTTGGAGTGATAGAGAATTTAATGTTAATGAGGACATCAATCCAGGATTTTATTCGAATTGCAATGCATTTTACAAATAGTTTACACATGTTTTATTTTCATATTTTACATTATGCATATCCATGGTGGGTAAGTATTACAGTGGCCCCCGACGACAAGTTGTTCGAGTAGCTATTTAGATGTAAAACTCTTCATTTAATCATGGAAATTGAACAATCAGAAACACCGTAACGATCCCTTAGAAATACAATACATTTTGACTTCATTCTCATCTACACTCTAAATAAGAAAGAGTGACTATTCACTCCGGAGGAGTGGATATTCACTCTATCGCAGAGTCAAAATTTGCCCAACCTCTTTAGAGTGACTATTCACTCTAGGAAAAAGTGAAATTCTTGACTCCCTGAAAGAGTGAATACTCACTCTTTCAGGAGTGAGTTTTTTCACCCCGGATAGGAGTAAATAATCACTCTTTCAGGAGTGACTAAAATTTTTGAATAAAAAAGAGAAACTCATTTTTACACACGCTTGTTCGTAGGCGGTCACCCTCCCAAGCAGTAACCGAGCTCGTTGCTGCTTGACTTCTGCGCTCGGACGAGAACTGGTACCTACAGCTTGCTACAGCCGCTTACGTAAAAAAGCTCTTATTACATTATTTTAGCTTTGTTTCTTTTGTGATATTCGAACACACTTATTAAATTTGTGTAGAAATCATAAATATTTACGTTGTTTCTCAACTGTGTAAATAAGAAACTGAAACCTTCTTTTGTATCATATAATACAGAGACTGTTAGCAAATTTTTTAGACAAATTTGATAAATTATTTTAAAAAATGGAATTATTTTAGAAGAAAAAATTCTGACAACAACTTATTATGTGTAATTTATATTATTGTCTGATACTTTCAAATTTATTCTGATTTCAAGATTGCGCATGTTAAAAAAGCTGTGAATGGGAAGATGCGTTTGCGTTTTTTTTTTCTTCTTCCGAACAGAAGTATGCTAATTCCACAGTCTAAAATGATTGCAAAGCGCATAATATGAAAACTTTTTAGTGCGAAATAAACATAACAATTGATTGGAAAGTGCTATTCCAAAAATCAGTACATATACATAGTAAACAGATACCAGATGAAAAAAAAAAAAAAAAAAAAAAAAAAAAAAAAACAAGGAAAAAAAGAGCCCATTTCAAGGCGAAAAACGACGTTTCAAGTAAGGATTTATGACTATCGCAAATTTATCTTACATCGAAAACATCCATCGATATCCATCGAAAGCATTATGCAGAATTAGAATCAAGAAACAAGATTATCATACAGATTATTTCAGAAAGCAATATTCATATTTTAAACGTTAAAAACAACAACGCCGAAATCGTCTAAAAAATGTGTGAACACCCGTCTGTACATTTCCGCTATGACAAAAATTCCATTACAACAAAGCAGTTATTTATTTATTCATTCATTTTTTTCTTGCTAATAATGTTTCCATAATTAGAGCCCGATTAAGATTGTCCGAGGCCCAGCGCCTGTTTACCAAATAGGCCCGTGAAGCCGAAGTTTACTCACTGAAATACAAAGGGGCCCTCAAATTTACTTTTCAAAACTAATTTTTAGGGGGAAAATTTCAGTCAGGGTAAAAAACGTTTTTTTTTCTTAAATTATAGCTGTTAAATTTTTCCTAAGATTATTTCCGACACATTTATACTCTTTTTTTTTCTATAATAAATGTTATAAAATCAGTGATTAAATGCAACGTTTTTCATTTCTCTTATGTTAATTTCAAACGTGCTAAAAATAACAGAAAATTTAATCTGTATAGTTATATTTTGTTTATATTCATAAAGAGGTTAGAAATGATATAAAATATGTAGAATAGGTTTTTAAATAAAGAGGAAAATAATTAGCATTCAGAGATATTAAATTTCTGTTTATAAAATAGAAGCAAAATTGTGTTGCAACTAAGCATAAATTTACTTCAAATATTTGTTTTTCCTGCACTTTACTTAGCATTGGCAAATCCTGCAATTTGTAAAGCATAAAATATATTTCCTATCCATAATTCTATCGATTCATTTATTATTTCAATGTCTTTTTCAGTTTTTTTTTTAAAATCGTGCTACTATATATAAAGGATTTCATTTTAGGCGTTTCGTTTCGATAACGGAGATTACTCGGATTCTCATCCGTGAGCTGGCGCCATCTTGTGATTTTATTGGAAAAAACTGTTTTTCCTCACTCTTCAACGGAGTGAAATATCTCACTCTTGTCAACGGAGTGAACAGTCACTCTCGACAACGGAGTGAGATATTTCACTCTTTCTTAGAGAGTGGAAAGTTCCACTCTTTAAAGAGTGCATATTTATAAAATTGACTCATAAAAGAGTGAAAATGCCTCTCACTCTTCCAAAGAGTCAACTTCTCACTCCTTCCAATTTTAGAGTGTACAAACTACTGGAGAACCTTGATGGCTCGTCTTGAAATCTTTATCGATATCATAATGTTCATCAGAAAGACATTCATCTTCAATTCAGAATTGATTAGTCATTGGCTGCAATCATGTAGTTTTCGAAGCAGCATGCGTAGTTAATTTGAGTTTACGAGTTCCTTTTACATTTTATAATAAGTTTTTTTTTAATTTAACTTTTCTTAATAATCTCTTCCTCCAAAGTTTTTGGTCCCACCAATAGCTGAAAGGTTCTGCTCTCAAAGCTGGTAGACCGGCGATGCTGGTTTCTAACCCCTGTCGCGCTCGTCGACCTAACCGTTCGAATTTTTCCGTGGTTTTCTTCGAACATTGCCGTAAATACGGGTTATAATCCCTTAGAAAGACCCCCACGGAGGGCACCCTCCCTCTAAGGCCTATATCCCAACAATAGATAATCGGCCATCATAAAATCAATCAACCTCCAAGTTTCAGTTTAAGTAAACAAACAGAGATTATGCTCATTTATGTTCACAGAAAAAAATAAAACCCAATTGGGCAGAATGATTCTTAGGTATGTGCCCAAATTGGGCCATGCCTGTTTTGGTTACCACTGTGTATCCTTTTTCGGCAATTTTAAATACCCATTAAATATATATATATATATATATATATATATATATTGGGCACATACCTAAGAATCTGTCGACAAAATTAAGTTTTATTTTTTTCTGTGTATAGTCACAATTTATACCAATGCCATAGAAGGAGAATTATAGAATTTCACACACTTTACAACATTCGGCCAATTGCAAGGTGCTATTTCAAAAGGAAATTAAATACTTGATTCAATATTTTAGATTTTATTTTAAAGATGCTTTATTTTAATCAGAGATGTGCGATTTTCGCTGTACAATTCTATAATAAAAAAAAAGTAAAATAAGAACTTTATCAAACAAAAGGTTGGAACAAAATGTTTTCTCTTATAAAATACTTCCTCCAATGAATCCATCATTTTCTATTATAAAATCGAAAATTTAATGCTTAATTAAAAATAAAAATATTTCCTAAAAATCTAATCCTAGCTTTTTTTTTTCTTATTTTGATTGTATGCATAATAAAAGAAAAGCAATTTATGGACACTCAATCCCTATTTTTAAATGAGATCCAATTAGCTCTTGTAAAGTTCAAACCTTATATTTTATTCTTTTAGAAATTAAATGGAATAAAAATGAGAATCCAGTTTCTTCTGACATTAATCTAGTAACACTAATGGAACTTTTAAAATTTCAAATATATAAAATAAAGTAGGACATTTTATTGAACTACGTTTTATCTAATTTAAAATGGAGAAATCATTTTTACATTTTTGATTTTAAAGTATTACAAGATAAATGATATTCATATCACTTTTTGACCGCTTCAAAATTTCAAATCTTTACATCTAGTAACATTAAGGAGCATAAATTATATAT
This sequence comes from Maratus michaelseni, assembly GCA_963931845.1. Lineage (NCBI taxonomy): Eukaryota > Metazoa > Arthropoda > Arachnida > Araneae > Salticidae > Maratus > Maratus michaelseni. Next base: position 11,971,673 of record OZ007596.1, read on the forward strand.
ATATATATATATATATAGATAGATAGATAGATAGATAGATAGATAGAGAGAGAGAGAGAGAGAGAGAGAGTAACGCAAGCAAATGTTTAATAGTATATTCAGTATTTATAAAAGACTTTCAATGGAAGCGTATGATGATACTATCGCTGACTACAGGTAAAAATAATTATTTATTTATTTAAAGTTATCTCTATGAAAAGAATATGTTTTTTAACTCTTTCTTTAATGCAGATTACATGAAACTCATTCAAGCATATTTCCTTAAAAAATGTGTTATCTCTTCCAATGGACTTAATGCTGTAAAATATTTTATTCCAAAACGTTACCATTAATTTTTTAAATAATAATAATTATGGTAAAAACATTATTTAAACTAATAAAAATACACTAAAATTTAAAACACTCAAAATAAATTCAAATCCTTTACAATTTCCAGTTGTTTTCCAAAATAAGAATTTTATCTAAAGTCTTTAATTGACAACGAAGAAAAATTATTTTAATCAAAAAATTCTCAAAGGATTTTTTATAGGAAGATACTATTTTTGTTTTTTAATTTGCTTATGATCAACATGATAAATACATTTGATTAACGTAATTATAAGATAATAGATGGAACCCGTCAAAACTTGACGGCAAACAATTTGATATGAATTACAAATTTTATATGAATATTGCTCGGGCATGTGACAAAAACCTTAGATATGTTTAAATTCAGTGTTGATTTCTGAAAATTTTCTCAACGCAGGATTTCTGCAGCTACATGTAAAAAATCTAATTCATAAAGTGTGAAAATAAAAATTGTTATCACTTGCGTACACCCAAGAGGTGTAGTGAACTCTAACCATTTATTAACTTTTCAGCGGCTATATGCGTTGAAAAGTTTTAGACAAAAATTGTTTTTCAAAAACTTTCCGGTTCTTTTCCATTATACGCACACCATGCCAAAATGTATGCTAATGCATAATGCATGTAAATGTATGTATGTATGTATGTAAATGTACGTATGTAAATGTATGTATTAAATGTATGTATGTAAATGTATGTATTAACTGTATGTATGTAAATGTATGCTTGGAGACAATAGTGTCCGTATAACGGAAAAATACCAAATTTCCTCTTACAAAGAGTATTGAAAATCAATTTTTACTATTGATATATATAAAAGTACATATTTTTAACTGACGTAGTATAGAAAGAGTTTCATATTATGTGCTGGTTGGCGCGATTGGCCAAAAAATCCAAAATAGCGCCAAACGGGGTGTGACGTCACGTAGATTAAGTTCATTTCAGTAGTTAAAAATGTGACCCAAAGACTGAAGATCGCAATAATTACATCAAACACTTATCGCCAAAATCAACTAGCCAAAAAAATCAGCACAGGATACGGAACTGTTCCCTAAAATATTTTCTTACAATTATTTTTCTTAGAAAATATAAAATAAACAATTTTTAGGCTTATGCTATATGAATTATTTTCACTGTACATAAATAGGTTACAAAAAAAAAAAAATTAAAAATTTAGTCTGACTCTCAGAATTTTCACAGAAGCTTTTCTTGCTTAATTAAACGCTATTGAACCATGAGGCATATTTCCAAGATCAACAAAAAAGCGAATATATATATATCCAATACGGTACTTTTATGTTAGCTGGGCGCCAGTGATAACTCGCCAAATCTTGTTTCAATTGGTATTATTTGAATTGCAACCCTTTCAATTCAACGATTTCAATTCAATTCTTGAGATTTTGTTATTTGTATTGATGTGTTTGTGGTGGCACAGATATCATATGTGCACCACATTGGAGAAATTTCTTCCCCCGTCAATCTGGCGAAAACTTTGTTTTTGAATATTAACGTTATAAAATTATTTTATTTTTATATTGAAATAAAAAAAAGTCACGTACTAATATTGCATGTTATTTGTAACTAATATTCTAAAACAAAGTTTTCGCCAAATTGGCGGGGGAAAATTGTGCCAATGGGGTGCTTATATGACATGTGTGCCTTTGTGGTTAAGTATTTCATCATGATTATATTTTAACTATTTTTAAGTAAGTTTTTAAAGACATTATACTGCAATGTTAAAATATTCATTATCATAGAAACTCGACAGAGTTTCTCGCCAAGCATAAGAAACAGCAATGCATTGAACCGTAAATGAAAGGAATTTCTGCCAATGGATGCCAAACGATTTTACAATTTATTTATTTTTTTTAACTCTGTCTAGTTTATATTTTGCGGACGGGACAAAACGGGTTTTTGACACATCTATATCTCGCGTTCTATTTATGATAGGAACAAAATTCTTGATTCTATGGAATGGGGCGTGCCACGGGACTAAGAATTCAAAAGTAAGGCAAAATCCGACGAATAGGTTTTCAGTAAATGCGATTTTAAAAGTGCTGTTTTTTGCACTTTTTAAATCTTGTTCAGACCAAAAAGTGTTGACAGGGCTACAGCAATATGTAATTCTCGGATGTTATTTGAATCGTTTTTATGAGTAGTTCGGACCTTTGTAAGTTTCATGTAAAAATATTAATTAGTTTTTGATTTATATCAGTTTAAAGTTATTGATTCCTATACTTAACATAGAGCAAAAAACTGTTGACGACGCTACAGCAATGTGTAATTATCGGATTTTTACGCGTTTTACGTTATTTGAATCGTTTTTATGAGTAGTTCAAACCTTTGTAAGTTTCATGTAAAAATACTAATTAGTTTTTGATTTATATCAGTTTAAAGTTATTGATTCCTATACTTAACATAGAGCAAAAAAATAATAAATGATCAAACTCTTTTAGGAACGGTCGTATACACATGATATTAAGATATGTTATTACACTCGACCCAAGTAAGCTTCCTATTATAAAAAATCTTAACATTTAAGGTTCGTTTACAGGGTCTCACAAAAGATCTTTTGATATAGGGCTAAAGAGTTGTGTAATTATCCGATTTTTACGCGGTTTGCAGCATTTGAATTGTTTTTATAAGTAGTTCAAATCTTTAATATTTCGTGTAAAAATATTAATTAGTTTTTTAGGGAACCACTTTAAAGTGATTTATTCCTATACTTAAGATGAAACAAACAAAATATTAAACGGTCTAACTCTTTTCAAAAAGAACGTATGCGCATGATGTTAAAATATGTTACTACGAACTACCTAAGTTAGTTTCCTGTTGTAAAACAGAATTGTAGAATTTACTGTTCGTTTACAGGGTAACTCAAAAGATTTTTAATAAGACTAAAAAGTTGTGTAATTAGCAAATTTTTACGTTGAAGTACATGATTCCTGTACTTAACACAGTGGAAAAACAATAGTAAATTGCATATCTTTTGTCAAATTGGATATATACACAAGATATTCAAATATGTTACTACATCCTCTCTATTGTAAAGCGGCATTGAAGCATATACGTTTCGTTTACAGAGTCTCTTAAAAGATCTTGATTACACTACAACCGATGTATATTTACTGAATGAGATGTATTTTAATGATTTTACACTGTTTCAATCTGTGAAAGGTTTCATTATCTTGTTTTAAAATTTAATATAAGTTCATTTTGTCCGTCTGAAATCTCGTCGATGTTAAGCTCTAAATCTATTAAAATATAGTATTTTCATCGATTAAAAAAACTGTGTTTATTTATAAATATATAATTCTAGCGTATCAGGAATTGATTGAAATAGCGATTACAAAATTCCAACTTTACGTTCATGGGCTGAGTAATAGAATGTAAAAATGTTGATACCCCAAGATTACAAGTTTTGCGTTTAAATATTTGCCGTTCATCGAATTTCCGGCTATGACGAACTTAAAATGCTAAATTTCATATACAATAGGTGATTGGTAACGAACTGTTCGGTTTACGAACAAAACGGTTAACGAACACTTTCGCGTGAGATTTTTATGTTCGGAGAACGAACACCTCACGAAACAAAGCCATGTTGAAGCAATGCAGTGTTTCATATTTGCCGAGCTATACTTATTGCCTCTATTGACAACTTTGAGAACATTTTAACAGTTGCATACATATGTCCTAATTAATTCATGGACTGCCGGAGGTTGGGGACCTATATTTTAGGATCGCCAAATTGGAATGAACAGACTATATGAACAGAAATCACTTTAATAGTTTTTATACTTTTGCAAACGTTGCGAATTTTATATTTTTCAAATTCTCGAAACGTTGAGTTAAAAAAGTTAAACAAATAAAAAACTTCTAAGGTGCTCAGTAATTTTCAAAAATAATATATTTAATATGTTAGTATAAAAATCCCTGTAAATTTTTATACTAATAGAAATAGGTTCGTAGGGGAAAAAAATGTTGCTTATTCTAGGTAAAGTATGCTCCATAAACTTATCGTTGTAGTTGACCGAAAAAAAAGTGCTTCTTATTTTTCCACATTTTTCTGAAACTGTAGTATTTTAATTGGTTTGTAAACTACTGTAAAATTGTCTAATTTTTTGTTATTGAATGTATATGAACGGAAGAGTGATATAAACAAAAGAAAAAGAAAAACAAATATGTCATAAATAATCTGATGAATGCAATGTAAGGAAATTAATATAAAAGTTTCCCAGTTGTTATGGTAGCGACATGTACATTGCAATAAGTCACTCAATAAATTGTATAATTCTGATGTATAATTCTGTTTATAGCATCACTATTATTTTTTTTGCCCTTTTCATCTTTTCTTTTCTGAATAAAAATGGAATCCGTATAATTGAAATTAAATACCTTACATAAAGCAGTGATATCGCATCAAAAACAACTCGTTGTAAATGATCCCGCCAAGCCACAAACCTAAAACGTGAGTCACAAAAAGAAGTGATATCACTTAAAAAGAAGCGATATAGAAGTGCATACTCTGAGTCCCGTGTAAACACCTATCACCACTCCTAATGTTTCCAAAGCACTCGGAGTGAGGTACAGTATGTGAAAACTGCTTGGCGACCTACAGGCTTTTATAATGTTTGCGTTTCCTGCAATTACATATGACTATATTAATTTAATTTAATTTATTAATTTATTTATTTTGCTCCCATAAAATTGTAAAAAGTTGAAGCTTTTGTGTTTGCATGTCCTTTCTTATTTATGAGCTTGAAAAATCTATTTGTTGATTTTATTTACCATTATTTAAACTAGAAACACCACTCTCACGAAGAGGATTTTTTAAATAAACATGTAAAGATTTTGAGTTTGTAATATATATATATATATATAACGTTTATAAAGGCTAATAAACGTTAACTAAATTGAGATATATTGCAGTAATTCTAGCGTAAGCGGAATCGCATAGATCTGGGGAAATATCCGTTCTGTCATTTCTTTCGCATACAAAAATATTTAAAAAATGATGTACATTTAACATAACGTACATTACGTACGTTATGTACGTATGTACGGCGTAAATGAAAGGAATTTCCGCCAATGGATGCCAAACGATTTTACAATTTATTTATTTTTTGAACTCTGTCTAGTTTATATTTTGCGGACGGGACAAAACGGGTTTTTGACACATCTATATCTCGCGTTCTATTTATGATAGAAACAAAATTCTTGATTCTATGGAATGGGGCGTGCCACGGGACTAAAAATTCAAAAGTAAAGCAAAATCCAACGAATAGGTTTTCAGTAAATGCGATTTTAAAAGTGCTGTTTTTTGCACTTTTTAAATCTTGTTCAGACCAAAAAGTGTTGACAGGGCTACAGCAATGTGTAATTCTCGAATTTTTACGCGGTTTACGTTATTTGAATCGTTTTTATGAGTAGTTTGGACCTTTGTAAGTTTCATGTAAAAATATTAAATAGTTTTTTATTTATATCAGTTTAAAATTATTGATTCCTATACTTAACATAGAGCAAAAAACTGTTGACAGGGCTACAGCAATGTGTAACTATCTGATTTTTACGCGGTTTACGTTATTTGAATCATTTTTATGAGTAGTTCAAACCTTTGTAAGTTTCATGTAAATATATTAATTAGTTTTTGATTTATATCAGTTTAAAATTATTGATTCCTATACTTAACATAGAGCAAAAAAATAATAAATGACCCAACTCTTTTAGGAACGGTCGTATACACATGATATTAAGATATGTTATTACACTCGACCCAAGTAAGCTTCCTATTATAAAAAATCTTAACATTTAAGGTTCGTTTACAGGGTCTCACAAAAGATCTTTTGATATAGGGCTAAAGAGTTGTGTAATTATCCGATTTTTACGCGGTTTGCAGCATTTGAATTATTTTTATAAGTAGTTCAAATGTTTAATATTTCGTGTAAAAAAATTAATTAGTTTTTTATGTATGCCACTTTAAAGTGATTTATTCCTATACTTAAGATGAAGCAAACAAAATATTAAATGGTCTAACTCTTTTCAAAAAGAACGTATGCGCATGATGTTAAAATATGTTACTACGAACTACCTAAGTTAGTTTCCTATTGTAAAGCAGAATTGTAGAATTTACTGTTCGTTTACAGGGTAACTCAAAACATTTTTTAATAAGACTAAAAAGTTGTGTAATTAGCAAATTTTTACGTTGAAGTACATGATTCCTGTACTTAACACAGAGGAAAAACAATAGTAAATTTCATAACTTTTGTCAAATTGGCTATATACACAAGATATTCAAATATGTTACTACATCCTCTCTATTGTAAAGCGGCATTGAAGCATATACGTTTCGTTTACAGAGTCTCTTAAAAGATCTTGATTACACCGATGTATATTTACTGAATGAGATGTATTTTAATGATTTTACACTGTTTCAATCTCTGAAAGGTTTCATTATCTTGTTTTAAAATTTAATATATGTTCATTTTGTCCGTCTGAAATCTCGTCGATGTTAAGCTCTAAATCTATTAAAATATAGTATTTTCATCGATTAAAAAAACTGTGTTTATTTATAAATATATAATTCTAGCGTATCAGGAATTGATTGAAAAAGCGATTACAAAATTCCTACTTTACGTTCATGGGCTGAGTAATAGAATGTAAAAATGTTGATATCCCAAGATTACAAGTTTTGCGTTTAAATATTTGCCGTTCATCGAATTTCCGGCTATGACGAACTTAAAATGCTAAATTTCGTACACAATAGGTGATCGGTAACGAGCTGTTCGGTTTACGAACAAAACGGTTAACGAACACTTTCGCGTGAGATTTTTATGTTCGGAGAACGAACATCTCACGAAACAAAGCCATGATGAAGCAATGTCGTGTTTCATATTTGCCGAGCTATACTTATTGCCTCTATTGTCAACTTTGAGAACATTTTAACAGTTGCATACATATGTCCTAATTAATTCATGGACTGCCGGAGATTGGGGATCTATATTTTAGGATTGCCGAATTGGAATGAACAGACTATATGAACAGAAATCACTTTAATAGTTTTTATACTTTTGCAAACGTTGCGAATTTTATATTTTTCAAATTCTCGAAACGTTGAGTTAAAAAAGTTAAATAAATAAAAAACTTCTAAGGTGCTCAGTAATTTTCAAAAATAATATACTTAATACGTTAGTATAAAAATCCCTGTAAATTTTTATACTAATAGAAATAGGTTCGTAGGGGAAAAAAATGTTGATTATTCTAGGTAAAGTATGCTCCATAAACTTATCGTTGTAGTTGATCGAAAAAAAAGTGCTTCTTATTTTTCCACATTTTTCTGAAACTGTAGTATTTTAATTAGTTTGTAAACTACTGTAAAATTGTCTATTTTTTTTTGTTATTGAATGTATATGAACGGAAGAGTGATATAAACAAAAGAAAAAGAAAAACAAATATGTCATAAATAATCAATCTCATCAAAAAGTCACCTGTAAAAAATGCAGCCAAGTCTCGTAACTCATTTACCGTAAAAAGTACTGATATCGTATAAAGCCAAGTTTAACTATCTTATTAACTCTGAAATTTTCATTCACAAATCACTCCTAGTCTCTACATCTTTAGTTAATTATTATTTTGTGACTTGGCAATTACGTAGCACGAGAATGTGATGTATATAGTTAGTCTTAATCAAATAATACTATAACACATTAAAGTGTAATAACTTCACTGTGCGTATTTAATTTGCCTTAATTAAATTATCCCATCCCATCCCATAACATAGTAATGTATAATAACTTCCCTGTGCTGCGTAATTGCCAAGTCACAAAATAATAATTAACTAAAGATGTAGAGACTAGGAGTGATTTGTGAATGAAAATTTCAGAGTTAATAAGATAGTTAAACTTGGCTTTATACGATATCAGTACTTTTTACGGTAAATGAGTTACGAGACTTGGCTGCATTTTTTACAGGTGACTTTTTGATGAGATTTCACTTCTTTTTGTAAGTAATCCTCCTTTTCTTGATTTTGGGTTCTTTTTGGAGATCATCCACTGATTTTCGCTAAGCCCACACTCTGTCCCTATTATTTACAGGTATAAAAATTTTGAAGCTTTAGTTTCGTTTGCAAAGTACTGTAGATAAAAAGAGATTTCAGGTTCCTAGGCAAGCACTAAATTATGGGAGGGGGAGTGTCAAAAGTACTCTCAATTGCTTCCAGGATAAAGGCTATCCATCTGAGGTATTACTCACAGCCCTATATACTTGATATTTAACATAAAAGAACTTTTTAGTATAAAAAGAAAGCCAAAATTGAAATTTCCGGAAATTTCCAATAAATCAAACTATATTCCTTTTTTCGATGTTTTTTTTTAGTCTTTTTTTTATTATTTACGATTTTTTTAATTTTTCCTTACTTTGTGTACTAAACCTTGCCTTTCTGCCAAATGTCAAGCTTCTAGGACTACAAAATCGAATTTTTTTCAAATTTTCGACTTTTTATAAATTTATTGATTTTTCGATTTTAATTCTAAGTTAACTGATTGTCATGCCAATACAGTAATTATTTGATCCGTCTTCTTAGAATCATTTAGGTTCAATTTAGAGATAAATCAAGTGAATCTTAGAGTCACTCTGATTTTATTTAGAAAGGACTATCAAGCCATAACCAGCCAGTAATGTCGGGAGGGTAGGGGGAGATGTGAAAATTTTTGTGGGGCTAACATCATTTAACAATCCATATTTCATATGTGAAGTAAATAGAGTACAACCTGTGAAAGAAAACAAACCTGTCTATAAAGAAATCGCCTATATCGTTGCCAGTCTATAGCGGAACTTTTCTATAACGAAATTCGTAAACGAAAGAAAAGAAAACCATAATCCGGGGGAAATAACATAAAACAATTAGGGGCGTTGTACTAGCTAATAGGACAATTATCTTAAAACTAATGTTTCTAGCAGTACAAAATCAAATTGTTTTCGAATTTTCGATTTCTTAAAGATATTTCGATTTTTCGATTTTATTTTCGAATTTAACGAATATTTTAATTGTTCCTTTTATTGAATAGTAAATACTACCTTTACACCAAGTTTTAAGTTTCTAAGACTACAAGATAAAATTATTTTGAATTTTTGATTTTTTTCGAATTTTTTTTTTTTTAATTTTCTGGATTTTTTAATTTTTTCTTATTTTGTATCCTTTATTACAATTTCAAGTTTCTAGCGCTACAAAATCGAATTATTTTGAAATTTCCGATCTTTTACGAGTTTTTTATTCTATTTTCGAATTTATTGTGTTTTAATTTTTCCTTTTTCTGTATCCAAACAATAAGTTTGCGCCGAATTTTAAGTTCTAAAGCTACAAAATCGATTTTTTTTCAATTTTTCGAATTTTCGATATTTTTTTTCGATTTTTACAGATTTTTTCTTTCTTTCTTTTTTTGTATCCTAAATACTAGCTTTATTCCAGATTTTAAGTTTCTAGCTTTACAAAATCGAATTATTTTCAAATTTTCGTTTTTTTTTCGATTTTTTGATTTTATTTTCAATTTTTGTTGTGTTTTTAATTTTTTCTTTTTCTGAATTCTAAACACTACCTTTACACCAAATTTTCAGTTTCTAAGGCTACGAGATCATATTATTTTCAATTTCTCTCTTTTTCTTTCTTTCTTTCTTTCTATTTTTTTTTTTTTTTGAAATTTTCGATTTTTTTTAAATTATCCATATTTTTAAATTTTTCCTTATTTAGTATCTTAAATATTACATTTATTCCAAATTTCAACTTTCTAGCGCTATTAAATCGAATTATTTTCAAATTTTCCTTATTTTTCGATTTTTTCGATTTTTTGATTTTATTTTCGAATTTTATTGCGTTTCTGATTTTAACTTATTCTGAATCCTAAATACTATCTTTACTGCGAATTTTAAGTTTTTAAGGCTAAAAAATCAAATTATTATAATTTTTTCAGTTTTTTTCGAATTTTTCGAATTTTTGAAATTTTTTTTCGAATTTTCCGGAATTTTTAATTTTTCCTTATTTTGCATCCTAAACACTACCTTTATTCTGAATTCCAAGTTTCTAGCGCAACAAAATCGGATTATTTGAAATTTTTAGATTTTTTTCGATTTTTCGATTTTTTCAATTTTGCTTTCGATTTTTTTGGTGTTTTTGATGTTTTCTTTTTCTGGATACTAAACACTACCTTCACACCGAAACTTAAGTTTCTAAGACTACAAGATCGTATTATTTTCAATTTTCAATTTTGATGGAATTTGTTGAATTTTCGAATGTTTTTCTTTCGAATTTTCCGGATTTTATAATTTTTCCTTTCTTTGTATCCTAAACACTACCTTTTTTCCAAATGTAAAGTTTCTAGGGCTACGGGATCTACCTAATCTTTTTGATGACGCGTGAACTAGTGAGTGAGTGAGTGACAAAAAATCGAATGTTTGAGTTCATATATCGTCGGAACTAGAAAAGACAGAAAGTTGTAATTTCAAATTTTGGTCCTGTTTGCCAAATACTCTAGAAAAACGAAGTTTAAAATTTTTGGGATACTCCAGCGCGGAGATATGGGGGGGTCAAAAGTGCCCTGAGTTGCTTCCAGAAAAGTATGCTTACGGCTGTCCTCTCTCGACTTGGCGGAGGCACTGCCGTGCCTCCAGATAAATATAATGTAAGAATTTAAGGACACAATTGTTATTTTAATTAAGGAAATAACTAATAAATCAGTAAAACATAATGAAAAATACACGCAAATGTCGAATTAAAAACCACTTGATGACATAACAAACACGTGTAATGCTTCTGACATCAAGTAAATGGGACTGCATTTTTGGCGTTTAATCTTACAGTTTGCGATGTTTTTTGTTATGAAAAGTGGTCGACGGGATAATAGAGAAGTACCGGGTTTTCTTATAATACATGGTTTGTATAGATTCGAGGGGAAAATTATATTACTTTCATAAAAATGTATTTGGATGGTTTCTTGTTAATACAATCTTGCCAAGGCTGTGGTTTTCCTATTAGACTTAATGTTAGGTATATGCTCCATTTTTCTGCAACTAAATTTCCTCATGCCAATATAGTAATTCATTGATCCGTTTTCTTAGGATCGTTTATGTTCAATTTACAGATAAATCAAGAGAATCTTAGAATCACGATGATTTTATTTAGAAAGGACTATCAAGCCATAACCAACCAGTAATGTCGGGAGGGAGGGAGAGATGTGAAAATTTTTGTGCGACCAACATCTTTTAACAACAAATATTTCATATATAAATTAAATAGAGTAAAGCCTGTGAAAGAAAATGAACCTGTCTATAAAAAAAAAGGTCTATAACGTAGCCAGTCTATAGCGGAACTTTTCTATTACAAAATTCGTAAACAAAAGAAAAGAAAAGCATAATCCGGGGAAAATAACACAAAACAATAACGGAAGGTGTACTAGCTAATAGGACAATTATCTTAAAATCTATCTAAAACAAACTATCCCCATCCAGTGGGATTTGTTTTTCAATGTTTTACTTTATTTAATGCAAAACATAGATTGCATCCGACAACTCATAAAAAAGTCCTCCGGCCTGTACCGGCAGGAAAAGGTAGCTTTCCTATATCTTCGTTTTAAAATTTTTGGCTAATGTTACTCGAAAACAGCAAGTTAAAATGCAAAGAAACCGTTTACAAAAGATTCGTTTACACTGAATTTGAATAAGAAATTCGCCAAATTATTGAGCTATAGCCAAGTTGGCTTCATTTATGAAGACTTATTTTTGTCGCCAAATTTGGCGAGATTTCGCCAATTGTCGCCAAGTTCGGCGAGAATTTGGCGCTAATGGATATGAATATATAGTTTTATGCGTATGATTGGGAAAATGATTACAACAATTAAAGAAAATAATTTGCGAGAAATCGCGTTCACTAAAACTTATAAATTTATATTAAAATCATTAAAATTACAGACATTACTATACACTTTCATAAAACATTAAAAACATATTAAAATTGGACGTTTCGGATTTACATGGAAAATCCCTCTTCAACAACAACATTTCACTTAGCGTAAATCATAGTTCAAAAATATCAACAAATAGAAAATGCAATGTATCAAAATTTCGAAGTCAAAGTTACAGTTATAATAACACGGAGTATTCATTCGGGATTGCACCTGCTTGACCATTATTGACCATAAATTTATCGTTGTTTTTTTGTAATGTGCTGTTTTGTTTCAAAATGTCAGCCACCCTAGAATTTCAAACTGCTCTATCTCAGCCAATTTTTAAGATAGAGGTAAAACAAAAAATGCTCTGGAATCCTTGTATCAAGTTCTAACACCTAATTCAAAAATAAACTTGATTTTTTAACTTTTTTGTATATTTATTTTAGTTTTAAAATTTTCCGTGGCCGCCATCTTGTTTCAAGATGGCGGACCAAGCTGGCCAACGAACTCGGTCGAGGCATTGGTGAGCTTAATACACACAATTAGTTTCATCCAAATTAATTTATAAATACGAGCGTTATCGTATCAAATTATTTTCATTTTTTAAATTTTTTTCGAATTTTTTTATTTTTTTTTCGAATTTTCTGGATTTTTTAAATTTTCCTTTTTCTGTATCCTAAATACTACCTTTATTCCTAATTTGAATTTTCTAGCGCAACAAAATCGGATTGTCTTCAAATTTTCGGTTTTTTCAATTTCTTCGATTTTTTCAATTTTGCTTTCGATTTTTTTGGTGTTTTTGATGTTTTCTTTTTCTGTATGTTAAACACTACCTTCACACCAAATCTTAAGTTTCCAAGACTAAAAGATCGTATTATTTTCAATTTTCAATTTTGATGGAATTTGTTTAATTTTCGAATGTTTTTTTTCGAATTTTCTGGATTTTATAATTTTTCCTTTCTTTGTATCCTAAACACTACCTTTTTCCCAAATGTCAAGTTTCTGGGGCTACGGGATCTACCCAATCTTTTTGATGACGCGTGAACGAGTGAGTAAGAAGTGACAAAAAATCGAATGTTTGAGTTCATATATCGCCTGAACTAGAAAAGACAGAAAGTTGTAATTTTAAATTTTGGTCATGTGGGCCAAATACTCTCTATAATTGAAGTTTAAAATTTTTGGGATACTCCAGCGCGGAGATATGGGGGGGTCAAAAGTGCCCTGAGTTGCTTCCAGAAAAGTATGCTTACGGCTGTCCTCTCTCGACTTGGCGGAGGCACTGCCGTGCCTCCAGATGTAAGGAAATTAATATAAAAGTTTCCCAGTTGTTATGGTAGCGACATGTACATTGGAATAAGTCACTCAATAAATTGTATAATTCTGATGTATAATTCTGTTTATAGCATCACTATTATTTTTTTTGCCCCTTTCATCTCTTCTTTTCTGAATAAAAATGGAATCCGTATAATTGAAATTAAATACCTTACAAAAATGAGTGATATCTCATCAAAAACAACTCGTTGTAAATTATCCCGCCAAGCCACAAACCTAAAACGTGAGTCACAAAAAGAAGTGATATCACTTAAAAAGAAGCGATATAGAAGTGCATACTCCGAGTCCCGTGTAAAAATCTATCACCACTCATAATGTTTCCAAAGGACTCGGAGTGAGGTACAGTATGTGAAAACTGCTTGGCGACCTACAGGCTTTTATAATGTTTGCGTTTCCTGCAATTACATGTGACTATATTAATTTAATTTAATTTATTAATTTATTTATTTTGCTCCCATAAAATTGCAAAAAGTTGAAGCCTTTGTGTTTGCATGTCCTTTCTTATTTATGAGCTTGAAAAATCAATTTGTTGATTTTATTTACCATTATTTAAACTAGAAACACCACTCTCACGAAGAGGATTTTTTAAGTAAACATGTAAAGATTTTGAGTTTGTAATATATATATATATATATATAACGTGTATAAACGCTAATAAACGTTAACTAAATTGAGATATATTGCAGTAATTCTAGCGTAAGCGGAATCGCATAGATCTGGGGAAAAATCCGTTCTGTCAGTTCTTTCGCATAAAAAAATATTTAAAAAATGATGTAACAAAATTTTTTTTTTTTTTCGATTTTCAAAATTGATATACTGCATATATTATAAAAGCCTGCAGGTCGCCAAGCAGTTTTCACATACTGTACCTCACTCCGAGTCCTTTGGAAACATTATGAATGGTGATAGATTTTTACACGAGACTCACTTCTATATCGCTTCTTTTTATGTGATATCACTTCTTTTTGTGACTCACGTTTTAGGTTTGTGGCTTGGCGGGATCATTTACAAACGAGTTGTTTTTGATGAGATTTGTTATTAGCTAAAGTTAAAAGATTGTCGAGAAAAAAAAGGGTTGGCGAGATTAAAAAATTTCAAAATATATATTGAGACATTTCAGTGCCAATTTCGATGTTATGAAAAAACATTGGAATGTTATTATATAGTTTTTTTTTGTATATTTTTTTTTTAATGAGATAACGGGATAAGGAAGAAGTACCAGAATATTTTTCTGTATTTCATAGTTATATTAAGAAATACATATTTTTAAGATTTGCTGAATCACTTATTTGTTTACTTTTTCATGCATTATATTATTGAAGGTTGTTGGTTCTCTTATTCTTTTAAATATATCGTACTTATATAAAAATAGCGTGTGTTCTCTGTGGTGTTTCGCAGAAACGTTGTAAAATTCAGGTTATTAGATTTTATCCAACTTTGCTGTCATTGCTGTTGATGAAGCAGTCATTTTTGGCGATTTTTCTGTTATCTATAAAATGTTTGTTTTTGGTATAGTCCGAACTAAGAAAAATTTGGGTACTTTTCCGTTATACGGGCACCATTGTCGCCAAGCATACATTTACATACATTTAATACATACATTTACATGTATGGCATGGCGTCCCTATAACGGAAAAGTACCAAAATTTGCGATCGATCAAATAATTAAATTTCGTTAAGCATTAAATTTTCTTATTTTTAATCTGAGAAAGAAACAATAATCATGGGTTTAATTAATTTTGCTATATGCGGTGCAACCAAAACAATTTTGATTAAATCGGTACAGATATCACAGACGCACCAGGGTTAATCTTTGGCGTCAAAATGTCGATTTTTCCTTTGTATGGCTACCTGGTGTTTTATAATAAAATTGAATATGTGTGTAAATAAATAAAATAAAATAGGTACTTTTATGTTAGCTGGGCGTCAGGGATAACTCTCCAAATCTTGTTTCAATTGGAATCATTTAAATTGCAACATTTTACGTGAGATTTGTTATTCATATTGATATGTTTATGTTTAGATATTTTATTATGGTTATATTTTATCTAATTTTAAGTAAGTTTTTTAAGATTTTACATTACAATGTTAAAATATTACCTAGTTAATTTTAGCTAATGTCAAAAGATTGGTGAACCACAGAGTTCAGAGAATAAACTCTATGCCTCGCAACAGTAGGAGTTGCCGACTTTTTGACGTCATAAGCAGATGTAAAAGTTTAATTTAAAATTACGGCTAATTAATTAAATTTTCGAACAAACGAATGCACGATAACAAATCTGTGTCCAAATATCTTTCATTAAAAAAGAGAATGGTGTAATTTGATGCAGTAGTTTGATATCACGGATTGTCGAAAAAATCGCTTAGCGTTTTAAATATATAGATTTATCGCTTGAAGTTGATGCTGGAAGCAAAGTGGATGTATCAAAAGAAAGCCTTTTAATTATTCCAAAACATTATCATTATTTTTTAATAATAATTATTATGGTGAAAGCATTATTCAAACTAATAAAAATACACTAAAAAAATTCAAACACCGAAAAAAAATTAAATCATTCACATTTACCAGTTGTTTTCCCAAATAAGAATTTTATCTGAAGTCTTTAACTGACAACGAAGAAAAATTATTTTAATCAAAAAATGTTCAAATGATTTTTTATAAGAAGATACTGTTTTTTTTTAATTTGCTGATGATCGACATGATAAATAAATTTGTTTAACGTAATTATAAGATGTTTAACGCTTGAAGTTGATGCTGGAAGCAAAGCGGATATATCAAAAGAAAGCCTTTTATTAAATGTTGTTTACAATTTCTCAAAAAAAAGATATTAAAAGAAATACATTTCTTATAATTCGTTACACTAAAAACATTTAATCACTTAAAAAGCTGAGTCAAATCAAAGAAATTTAATGAAAAGATAATCATTTTATATTTCTAAAGTGAACGTCTACATATTAAAAAAAATGGAATAATTAAACCTTTTAAACAGTTAAATAAATTATAATTGGGTAATATAAAATGTGGACATTGACGTGATAATAAATAAAGTACCGCACGATATTTATCACTTTTTTTATTAATAAAAATAGAAAAACAAAATGAGATTTTTATTATAGCTGAGTATACAGTATATATATTTTAAAATTGCAATTAAGTTTAATTTTTTTTTAAATATTATATATTTAGTGGAACATATTATTTTCACTCTAGCACGTTTACTCAATAATTTAATATATCATATTTTTTGCAGAAAAAAATTTAATTAATACGTTTTGAACGTTTTACGTTTTATAAGGTCATCGTGCCTAAATTTGATGACCAATAACTGCTATAAAGTTATTGTATTTTGTTTAATTAATCTTTTTAGGAATTGCCACTTTGTGATATATTAGTTTTTATGTTTCGCTGAGCACTTACTTGCGTATTCCAAGTTATCAAAATCGTAAAATTTATGCCTTTATAGCAATTTAATCAAGTATCATAATTAATACTACTGTGGTATATGTAAGCAAGTAATAAATGAAATAATCAACGGCTAAACTTTAGAATTAAAGGGCGAAACGCAAAATTATCCTTTCCCACATTTTCTAGAAGCATGTGCTTCAAGTCAGCAAACGGTTAGCAATATTCTCTTTTTTATATTTTGTTTAATCTAATAACAAATATTTTGATTGTTTAATACACATGGATTATGAGTTATAATTTTGTTACAATTGTTTACTTTTTTCCCGATGTAGTTTCTAGTTAGCAAAATGCTTATGGATGCTAAAATATCCTTCTAACAAGCTATCAAGGATGTTAAATCTGATCGACGGACATCATTGCAGGTCCTTAGAAATGTAATATTCCTTACTGAACAATGCATTGGCATGTAAATGTATGGATATTTGAAGACAGTCAATCTAGTTCATTTGATAAAATGCTCATTTAAGACCATAGTGTTGATATTACGTTCAGAAATTGCGCAATTGTTGAATATGAAAGCGAATTCTCCAAGAATTATTGTTACTATTAATATAGATAATGCAGTCGAAATGAACACAATGGTAATGACTGGTCACAAAAGTTTGCAGTAACCAGAACTGTGTGAAACGAAAAATACCAACTGAACAAAATTAAAGACATACTTACAAATCGTCTTTATTATTTTTTCAAATCCACTAAAACCAGAAATTTGATAAAATAAAATTATTTAACTAGTAAGCACTTAGAAACAAGTAACATTTCATTAAATATTTTTTTCTGGTTTAAATAATGTTAATTTGACTTAAAAAAAGTGATTAAATCAAACATAGAACTCACGTAGATATCAATTAAATAAATAAATAAATAAATAAATAAAAGATATTATTAACTTTTTTCTAGATAGGAAAAGTTATTCCTTTAAGACAGTCATTCGTGTCGTAAGAAATTTTTTCACCGTACCTTTTTGGGCATCTCCAGTTTAATCTGGTTCGCTTCTTGATTTAATTTGAGCTTTCCTAGTCTTTTTTTAATTTAAAAGATGTCGCCATCTATTGTCGATTGCAGCGAGCAATACATCATTGCAGATCTATGATATGTCTGTACTAATCTCAATAGCTTAGCGCATTCATGTGTAATTTAAATTGTTATAATCTGCAAGTTTCTGTACTTCTTTACCATTTGTCTGTATTAGAGATTTATTGATTAGTCGGGCTATTCCTGTAGTGGCTTTATTTAATTTATATCTCTTTCCTGTTCTTTAACTCTTTCCTCTATTTTCCATTCATTCATATCTATATATACAACCTCTTTACCTTCATTGTCATTGAATTTTATTTTATACATTCCTGAGGTTGTTAAATAGTTGATTGTTTCATTGCCGGTTTTTATTGAAGAGGGTGCATATATAGATATCACTAAATGGTAAAAAGAGGAAAGCGTTAAAGAACACGAAAGAGATATAAGATTACATAAACAGACTACAACAATAACCCGACTAAACAATAAATCAGCAATACAGGTAAATTTTAAAATGCAGAAAGTTGCATACTATAGCAATTTGAATTACGTATTGGTGCAGGAAGTTATTGAGATTAGTACAGAAAAATCAGAGATCTAGAATGATGTATTGCACACTACAGTTGACGCCATCTTTTAAATTTTAGAATAACCGGGAAAGCTCGACTTAAATCAAGAGGTGATGAAGAAATATCTGTAAACTGAAGGTGCCCAAGAATGTTGGGTGAAAATATTTTTTACGACACATTCTGACTATTCTTTCACGATGGAATTAAAAATGAAATATAGTGATGGACAGATTAAATAAAAAGAAAAGTAGTAAGAAATACTGAAAAAATCATTTTTTATAAGAACTGATACCCCTTAAGTTGAAAAATAGTGCTCCATGAAATATTGTGCTTTGTGAAATGTGATGATAGAGGTCAATTTTATAATTCTCTATACATTCCCCCTTTTACGGCAGAAAAGCGGTTTAATTTTTTTTTTTTAAATAAGCCATCTCTTTGATATATCCGTTAATTTATTCATGTCAAAATTTCATAAATTAAATTTCCGAAATTAATTTGCAATTCAATGATCACAATGGTGAGCGTTGGATTGGTGTTGTTGTTGATTCTATGGACCTGGTGAGACGCTTTCTATTTCTGTTTAGCTCTCTTACTCCGGATCGTTGGATTATAAATGTTAAAAAAAAATAAAAATTTCAAATATTCAATAACAAGGTGCTGTTAAAATGACTATCACAATTTGTACCAATGTTTTATTTTATGTAACGCGAACATTTGCTGATCTGTATGACATGTTAATAAGGAAAAATTTACAGTCTATCTAGTAAGATAAATCAATAACTTTTTTATATTTCTTTTCATCGAAAATAATTGTTGAATATGGGCATTTCCTGTACTCTCAGTACATTTAAATACAATTGTCAGCCATTATTTGAATTGGAAAAAAATGGCAATAAGGAAATTTAATATAAAAATAAAACACAATATTTATTATACAGAAGTGCCAACACATTAACCATTCTAATTTTATAAAATCATCACCTTAGGTGTAGAACTTTATTGATTTTTTGAAAGCTTGGGGCTAGATAATTTCCTCAAACTCACTCATTCATTACGACTTTATTTAAAGCAGGGAAAGTGTAAGAATCACAGAGGCATATTTTAGAAAGCATTGTTTCAAAACAATAACTACGCTTCAGCAAATAAAAGAAAATGAATAACCTGTTTGATTCAGATTATATTTCGTCTACTACAATTCAAATGTTGAAATGCCATTATTTGAATTAGAAAAAAATGGCAATAAGGAAAAATAACATAAAAATAAAACACAATATTTATTATACAGAAGTGTAAACACATTAAACATTCTAATTTTATAAAATCATCGCCTTAGGTGTAGAACTTTATTGATTTTTTTAAGGCTTGGGTTAGATATTTTCCGTGGAACTCACTCATTCATTACGACTTTATTTAAAGCAGAGGAAGTGTAAAAAACACAGAGGCATATTTTAGAAAGCATTGTTTCAAAACAATAACTACGCTTCAGCAAATAAAATAAAATGAATAACCTGTTTGATTCAGATTATATTTTGTCTACTACATTTTAAATGTTCACATGCCATTATTTGAATTAGAAAAAAATGGCAATAAGGAAAAATAACATAAAAATAAAACACAATATTTATTATACAGAAGTGCAAACACATTAAACATTCTAATTTTATAAAATCATCGCCTTAGGTGTAGAACTTTATTGATTTTTTGAAAGTTTGGGGCTAGATAATTTCCGCGGAGCTCACTCATTCATTACGAATTTATTTAAAGCAGGGAAAGTGTAAGAATCACAGAGGCATATTTTATAAAGCATTGTTTCAAAACAATAAGTACGCTTCAGAAAATAAAAGAAAATGTATAACCTGTTTGATTCAGATTATATTTTATCTACTACATTTCTAATGTTTAAATATACTATATATTTTAAAATATTCAAAGATATAAACATTTTATGCATTTATTTATTGAAATATTGTTTGCTGTTTAAATAGAAGCGGACTTGATTATATGGTATACTAGCAAGCTACGCCCGCTGCGCTGGTCAGTTTCTACAAATGAACCTTGAAGCAAACAAAATATATCGTTTAATTTGACCTTGTATTTGAAAGCAATCTGTATATTTACCTGGAATATCCTTCCACATTACTGAAAAATGACGTGATTGTGCTATTATATTTTCTAATGTGCAGTCAAAATTTTAGCTGTTAAGGACCAACTCTTTTATTTGGTCATTTACAGTTAAGGTTTGCTAAAGAATGATAAAACTATATGCAATATACTAAAACCATCACTAAAAATTATCGAACTAACAATACCAAACTAATTAACAAAATCCATTCAGTAGAAGTTTTTATAAAGGCTAATCTTTTATAATCGGGTTCATCTGATTATAGAACTTTTCCACGTAATTCTAAAACAGAACAATATAAAATATACTAAAACCATCCTTACAAATTATCTACTTAACAATGCAAGTCGCAAAAAATACGCCCAGTAAAAACTTTCAAAAAGGCTAATCTTTCGAAATCGGGTTCTCCTGACTGTAAAACCATCACACAACTGTTTGACTAAGCAGCGTAGAACAATATGTAGTACATTAAAACCATTCCTGAAATAGCATCTGAATAACAATACAATTCTCATCAAAATCCGTCCAGTAGAACTTTTTCAGAAGGCTAATCTTTCATAATCCGAATCAAATACTGAAAGAGCTAATATTTGATAAAAAAAATATCACCTGATTTTCGAATTTCCCCCTATAATTCCTTTCTTTTTTTTAAATAAAATTAATAACAGCTTTTTCTTTTATTTTTCCAGCTGTATAGCCATTTCAATTCTTTCTGCATCAAAAAAAAAAAAAAAAAAAAAAACACCTTTTGGCTTAAAATCAAATTGTTTAGGATCAAAAGTAAAATCAAAATCGCCAAAAACAAAAGATAAATCGTGAAATATTGTTTCGATAGCAATCTTGCCCCTTGAATAATTTTTTAAGCATTGCGAACATTCCCAATCATGTTTAAATTAAATATTTTCGTTTTATAATATTCTCTCATCAAAACTCTTTTTTCTTTCTTTTTCTTTTTTTTTTAAATTAATTTAACACAGTTTTTCTTTTATTTTTCTAGATGTATAGCCTTTTCATTTCTTTCTGCAACAATAATGATCGCCAAAAAAATAGCAATGGTAACCTTTTCGGCCAAAATAACAAAACTTTCTATCATAATTCAATAACTCATCTACGTAGAACGTCGTGTTATACATATAAACCTTCCTCTTGAATCACTCTATCTATTAAAAAAAACCGCATCAAAATCCGTTGCGTAGTTTTAAAGATTTAAGCGTACATAGGGATATAGGGACAGAAAAAGCGACTTTGTTTTATACTATGTAGTGATTGTAAATTTTGTAGCTGTTTTTTTTTTTTCATAAATGTTTATGCTTATTAAAACACAAAAATTTAATTTAACCCGTTCGTTTGTGACATCCATTTAATAGGAAATGCCATTTCATTGACTGTGATTTTGTCTTAAAAGCTGTTATTATTGTTATCTGCATGTAGTAATGAAAGTGTCAATCTATACATTTATTATAATTAATTTAACATTTCAACATTTAATAATAATAATAATAATAATAATAATAATAATAAAAGTTTGCTGAAAACGTTTTATGACATTGTCAATTCTTTTCTTTCAAATACTGGAAAACACTCCCGACGTTTTTTCCACATTCGAGTCTGCAGAAAACAATTAAGCCCTGTGCCGTCCATATCCGATTTTGTTTAAGACAACTAAGCCTGGGGGTGTCTAATTAAAATAAAAAAGAAATAAATACTGAGAATAAAAAAGCTTGGTCTGGTCCATGACTGCCGAGAACATCTAACCGCGGTGCGTCCCGTGTCTCTTAGAAGAACTATTCCCGATCCAGTACACAACCGTTCGGACTGCGAAAAGCCCACGAGGCGCACTAACAAAATCGAGTATCAATCTAAATGCTCACATAAGATTAAATGTGCCAAGAACAAAATAAAGAAACAGTCGGTGGCAGTAACGTGATAAAACAAATAATTACAACTCTTGTTAAAATGGGGTCAAAAGAAATGTTATAGAGAGAAAGAAAATAAAAATTTTATCTATTGTCTTTAATCGACAAAAACGAGCAAAAATTTTATTCATGAAAAAGATTGAAAGGGTTTTTTTCGCTCATACAGACACACTGAGTGGTTTTAAAATTTGCTAATGGACTATATAAGTAAGGTTCTTATTTAAAGCATTTATAAAAAGATTTTTAATGCTGGAAATTAATTCTGGAAAAAAAGCAAAGTGACTGAAAGGAAGAAAATAATTATCCATTTTTTATATAAAAGCCGAAATATTTTAAAATTGCTTTTCTTGTACATTTTTAAATCCGCAAATGCTTTTTTCATATAAAGTCCGCATAAAAAGAATTTTCTTAAAACTACGATAATTTATATTTATTTAAACAAACATACACCTATATAAGGTGAAATAATTATACCTCTAATATAAAAGGATAAATTAAATTTATTGCATTTAAAAAATGACACTCGAAATTTTTTTAAAAATATTTCACTTTTAATAAAAATTTATCCATTTAAACTACAAGTATAAAAAAGTCTGCGTCATTTATAAAGAACACAACTTTACAATTTGCTTTTATAATTAAAGAAATTGATTTATAAAATAAAAAGTACCTTTTTTATATTTTTTTGCAGTTTTTGTAAGTTTGTAATTCTACATTTGTGATCTTCACTCAGCGTTAATTATAACAGTCTAATTATTACAGGATTGTTTATAACCATTGATTCAAGTTCTTTTTAAACGCTTAGATTTGTTATTGGAATTTTACAAATAAGAATTTAGAAAAACGGCTTATAATAATTAGATTTCAACGTTGGTTGATATCGACAATAAATATTGAATGATGTTAATATATTTTTTTTTCATTTAAATAGACGTACTAGTCTTTAGGTTTTAAATTATTGTAATTTGATTACATTTTGAATGATTGGTTTATACTGAAGGAAAATGTAATAGTTACATCACATGCTCTTTCAGCGTTTTAAGAGTTTTCTTGAAAATTTCGAAACTTGATTTTTAAACTAAACAGGAGAAACTTCATACATTTATATATTTGCCTATTAAAAAAAATTGAGGTTAATACCAACTTTAAATAATTTAATAAGAAGGTATTTTTAAATTCAAAATATAAAGCAAAAATTGTCTTCTTGCTTTAATCGATCTTTTAAATATCTCGTTTCGAATATTATGTATATAAATCAGACTCCATCTTTTTTGGTAAAGATTATACACTTTCTCTTGTAAATGAGTCAGATAATTTTTAAAGTATAAAACTTTCAATGTTTTATTAGCTTGTATTAAAATGGGATTATTTAGCAACATTTAAAAAGAAATCCCATTCAAAAATTCGGATTAGAAAGGAAGGTATGTGCACAACAGTTTGAGTTCTTTTTATATAATCAAGGGGAAATTTGATTTTTAGAAGTAATTTTCTCAAAACGTTGATTATGGTCATATAGCTCATGATTTCTAAGAAATGCTGGATTGAATTTAATGAAATTTTGACTGAAGGTACCTTACAGATGCAGAAAATAACCTACTATTATAGTTATCATGTAAAAAAAAGAAAAGAAAGGAAGGTAAGTGCATAACAGTTTGAGGTCTTTTTATATAATCAAAGGGAAATTTGATCTTTAAAAGTAATTTTCTCAAAACGGTGAATATGGTCATATAGCTCAGGATTTCTAAGAAATGCTGGATTGAATTTAATGAAATTTTGACTGAAGGTATGAACCTTACAGATGCAGAAAATAACCTACTGTTATAGTTATCACGCAAAGAAAAGGAAAAGAAAGGAAGGTATGTGCATAACAGTTTGAGCACTTTTTATATAATCAAGGGGAAATTTGATCTTTAAAAGTAATTTTCTCAGAACGGTGATTATGGTCATACAGCTCATGATTTCTAAGAAATGCTGGATTGAATTTAATAGAATTTTGACTGAAAGTATAAACCTTACAGATGCAGAAAATAACCTAATATTATAGTTATCACGTAAAAAAAAATGAAAAGAAAGGAAGGTATGTGCATAACAGTTTGAGCTCTTTTTAAATAATCAAGGGGAAATTTGATTTTTAAAAGTAATTTTCTCAAACCGGTGATTATGGTCATATAGCTCATGATTTCTAAGAAATGCTGGATTGAATTTAATAGAATTTTGACCGAAGGTATAAACCATACAGATGCAGAAAATAACCTACTATTATAGTTATCACGTAAAAAAAAAATGAAAAGAAAGGAAGGTATGTGCATAACAGTTTGAGATCTTTTTATATGATCAAGGGGGAATTTGATCTTTAAAAGTAATTTTCTCAAAACGGTGATTATGGTCATATAGCTCATGATTTCTAAGAAATGCTGGATTGAATTTAATGAAATTTTGACTGAAGGTATAAACCTTACAGATGCAGAAAATAACCTACTATTATAGTTATCAAATATTATAGTTATCAGTTATAGCTCAAAATGTAATTTACATAAATTAAACATTGTTCCTGTTACATTCAGGATAAAATTAATTTTTTATTGAGTAATTTTCACAATATCTTATTTAAAATAATTTGTAACTTTCGATTATTTTGCATGAGTTTTTTTTTAAACTAAATATTTATTTAATTTTATTGTAAAATGTAATTACAAGTGCAAACATAAATAAATCAAGAGCGGAAAATTCTCAAATGTTTTAATTAAAAATATAAATTTAAAACACATGTATCTTAAGAAAGTTCTGATTATACTTGATTTTTATGTCTCATCAGTAAATTATTTTTTGCTTATTAACTCCAATTTGTTAAATAAATTTTAATAATGCATATTTGTTTAACACAACAAACTTCCCAGTTTAAAGAATATGGAGATTAATATTTCTGTGTTCAAAATTATTCAAGTGTATATTGAAAAGACTATTCAAATTTCCAAATAGTATATAATTTATTTCGACAAACATGTGAAAATTAATTGTTTTATATGCTAGTCAATTCAAAATGAATAACGATTTTTAATAATTAAAAAAAAATTCCTTTCAGAAAAGAGTATAATTTCATTTCTTATTAGAGTAAATTATGCAAAAGTTTTATTAATCCAATTCTTACTATTTTAATTAAAAATTAGACTTTGCACATGTTCAAATATTTAGCAATCGCATTTAATGTTTTTGAAAATTTTGTTTTATATTATTTTCTTAGTATATCTATATGATGTTCATGTAAAATAAGTTTGAACGCATTTGATAACCTAAATATGAGAAGTCATATAATTTGGTGGATAGTTTGGTATGCGGTTTCATTTAACTATTCACATTGCTAGGGAAAATTGTAATATGATGAGTATTTATAGAAACTCTGATTTTTAGAGATATGTAAAAAGGGGCAATGCATTTCAGTTTTGTTAATTAGATTTCGAGAAAATATAAATTACAAAAAATATCAACATTTTGCATGTCTATAAAAATACCGACATGTAAAAATTTGGCAAACTGTAAAGAAAAAAAAATGCAGTTTCTTTTTATAACGCAAATAAAGAAATAGCATATTTTATGAGCATTAGGTTAAATTTCTTGCTACAAATACTATACAGAATTTTAGTTAGCTATATACCTGTAAATGTTTAGAGTATTGTGTATTTTAATGCACTTAAATTTACAGAATATTTGGTATTTTTCTACATATAAATTTATTTATTATATGATAAATTTACAGAAGAACTTGTTTGTTTTTAATGTATTCTCGGTTTTTAGTTTTCAGTAAATTTCCGGAAAAAATAAATGATTATAGCGCTAATACAATACCTTGCGCTATGAGTAAATTATGAATTATTTATTTGTTATTTAACATGTCAATCACTGCTATAAAGTAGCACAAATGTGTTATTAATGGACTAATGCATTTACTACAGTATATGTGTCTGTCAGTAAATACTTTTCTGTAGCAGCGCAAATTCAATTTCCATGATTAAGTTTGAGTTTCAGACTATTCCGGTAGTTTTATTGCTAATTAATAGAAAATTATATAACATTGTACATAAAATGTTTGAAACAGAACTTTTTTTAAAAGCAAGGATAAAAATTTTGTTTCTCTTTCTACGAATGCTTTATGCAATTTTTGAGTTTAATAAATCAATTTTGAAATTTCTGCTAATGATTATAAGTGCTTTCTTTAAGAGCTGTACAAATACCGTTGTTTACAATATGATAATTTGCTTTTATTGAGAGACTATAAAGAAACATTTAAAACATTAAACAACATACGAAGCATTAAGTAATAATGATAGTGATTGTTAAGTTTTCTTTTCTTTTCAGTAAATTGGATTTTAAATAAAATTATCACGAATACAAAAATAAACACTATATTTTAACTCAACATAAAATATTTGTAAGTATATTTTTTCACAAATGAAACGCTCTCCCTCCTTTTTTTATATCGAACACAATCGATCGATCGTTTTTATCTACAGCTTGTATAGTTCTGACCTTGAAAGAAAAAAGTTTCATTTGTACAAAGACAAAAAGATTTTTATTTTACAAAGCCATTCTTGGTGGCTTTGTAAAAAAGTCACTTTAATCATTCATTATATTCATTTTTGCTTACTGTTTTGCTTTACCGTTTTTCGAGAAGTTCTTGTTGCATATTTTTATGAGTCTTTCATCTGTAACAGTGGTACTCCTTATGTAGCCTGAGGCTAAACTGTTACATGGCTTCCTGCGATCTCTATAGAGATCGCAGGAAGCCATGACTGTTACCACCTAAAAAAAGAAATAGTCACTTAAAGAAAATCATTTATACCATGAAATAACGCGAATATTCCATTTGGCAAATAGTGGTTTGAGAATACTCTCCGCAAAATTGTGAATACCATTGATATATAATATCAAAGAAAATCTCATCAATTAAACCGAGGTAACTGCTTTGTATGATAATTAATGTCTACATTAAAAACAAATATCTAGTGAAACATTAGTACATTATTTTACATGAACGTGCATAGTTTTGCATAAATGCAATTAATGTTTTTCATAAATGTAATTTACGTTTTGCATAAATGTTTTTCATAAATGTAATTTAAGTTTTGCATAAATGTTTTTCATAAATGTAATTTTGCATAAATGTAATTTAAAATGATTTTTTTTTAATGTAATTACATCATAAAAGTAATGTCGTGCATAGTGAAGTATATTGAAAATAAAGTAGCAGAGTATTTTGTTTTCATTCAAAAGAATGAGACTATTTAGAAAATATATCAAGTTTTGTAATTCCTTATTCATCACTTTTAAATGAAGAGAAATTACTAATTATAAAAGTCTAAAGTCTGGAATACAGTTTAAATAAGAACCCTGAAGAACGTAACTCAGTTTTAATTAACATCAAGAAAATTAAAATTTTTAATTAATTGTGCATACGGTACTAAATGAAAAAGAGAATGTGTTCATTGCAAATAGAGATACATTAAATTGAGATACATATATGTCTGTAAAAGCAATTCAGCACCTACAGAGTCTGAATGTGAAACTTCACATAATAGATTAAAATTACAATTAATTTAAAGGAAATAAGTGTCAAACTGTAAACAAACTGAGAAATATGTCCTGAATAATAAAGATATCTCTGAAATTAAGACATTATATTAAATCTTAATCATATTATTTTTATAAATTATGTGTACTTTGTTTACTTTAGTAAAAGTCTTAAATTATATTCTTGAAAGTTAATAATAATGTAAACCTTGTGTGATGTTGTAGTGGAGAATTGCAGTAATAGTATATAAAATATACTAGTTAAACATTAGTTAATTATCCACAGTCTGAATCTCTGTTGAATATTTAACATTATTTAAATCTCATTTAAATTCTTAAACTCAAATCTTGTCTTTATTTACTTACTTAATAAACATGTGTTTAAAAGGAAAATAATTCTACATTTGAAGAATAGTAATAAGTTTTACCTATTGTGTCTTAAATTTACTGAATATGGTATAGAGTAAAGGGTATCAGAAAGTGAAGATCATTGTTCGAAATTGTTGGTTGAGCATCCTCTTCTAAATGTTTTAGGCTACTAAATTCATTTAGTGTTGGAAATATTATTGTTATTATTATTTTTTTATTTTTCGGCTAGCAAAAATTATTTCTTTATTCTTCTTAAAATAAGGAAACTAATCTAATTTTGCTATGTATTTTTTTTCCCTCTTCAACCAAAATTTTTAATTAAAAACTGTGTTAATTCTCTGTGATATTTCGTCTTTACTAGTGAAAAATATAATGTGATATATTGTTATTATTATTATTAAAAAAGTCCTTCCGGCCTGTACCGGGAGGAAAATGTAGCTTTCCTATATCTTCGTTTTAAAATTTTAGCTAATGTTACTCGAAAACAGCAAGTTAAAATGCAAAGAAACGTTTACAAAAGATTCGTTAATACTGAATTTGAATAAGAAATTCGCCAAATTATTGAGCGATAGCCAAATTGGCTTCATTTATGAAGACTTATTTTGGTCGACAAATTTGGCGATATTTCGCCAAATGTCGCCAATTTTGGCGCTAACGGATATGAATATATAGTTTTATGCGTATGAGTGGGAAAATTATTACAACAATGAAAGAAATCGCGTTAATGTGCTGTTTCGTTTCAAAATGTCAGCCACCCTAGAATTTCAAACTGCTCTATCTCAGCCATTTTTTAAGATAGAGGTAAACCAAAAAATGCTCTGGAATCCTTGTATCAAGGCCAAACACGTAATTAAAAAATAAATTTGAATTTTTAACTTTTTTGTATATTTATTTTAGTTTTAAAGTTTTAAATGGCCGCCATCTTGAAACAAAATGGCGGACCAAGCTGGCCAACGAACTCGGTCGAGACATTGGTGACCTTAATACACACTATTAGTTTCATCAAAATCGATTTATAAATACGAGCGTTATCGTATGACATAGGTCATATATATATATATATATATATATTTGAACAGAGGGTGGTTTTGGGGTCTGGGGGTCATGATCGGTGAAAATATATCGAAATTTTCCGGAATTGCTTTCCTCCGAACGGCTGCAATAGGTAGCTTTATACTTTTTTGTATTGAAAGCTACCTAATATATTGAAATTATTATTATTATTATTATTTACTTCTTGTTATTACTTATTAGCGAATATTAGTATTATTTATTATTGTTACTATTTACCTGCGAATACTCTATATTTATTGTTATGATGATTACGAATTTTAATATGGAAACGAATATAATTGGTTTAAGATTAAAAAGCATGATATTATATATTGAAAGAAAAATATTAGTGATAATATGATTCATGGTACCAAATTAAGATGATGTAAAGTAATTAAATAATTTTGCTCTAATTTCCAACTGGCAAAAAAGCCAATCGTCAAGTAAATTAAAGTGGGGGTAAATACCCAAATGATTTGAAAAAATAAAAATGAGTAAAAAATAAAGTGAGAAAAATTTACAATGAAAAATCTTGTGCAATGTCCAAAAGTTTAAAAATTATGAGTCCATATTGTGTCCATAAAAAGTGTTCATATTTCGAACGCTAAACAAAAAGCATTTTAAGAAAACTGTTTGATACGTAAATCTTGAAATGTTATAATGCACTTAAATGATATAAAAGAGGACTTTTAAAATTTCAACGGAAGAGAACTGTCGTAGAACAAAAGCTCTTATAGATTTAAAAAAAAAAGGTCTAAACCTGAAATTTTTTTTTCTTTTCTTATTATTTATTCTATTATTATTTTATTTCTTATTATTTATTCTATTATTCTATTATTTCTTATTATTTATTCTATTATTATTTTATTTCTTATTATTTATTCTATTATTATTTTATTGCTTATTATTATTCTTATTGTGTTATTGTATTATGATACTTCACACTTACTATCTGTAACCTAAATAAGAGTCCTTGTAACTTTTTTGTATTCCAGGGAGATCTTCTTTCACGTCCTTCTTTTTCTAATTTTTTAACGTCAAAAGTTATAATACCTCGTTATATTTGTTTGCTTTTCTTTCACCAATGCCAGTACGAACTTCTTTTAAACTAATTCAAAATGTTAATTCAACTCAAAAATTTTAACTTTGTTTAACCGCCATTTTATAAAACAGCTTGTCCAGCCTACAGTTTTAAAGGGGGTGAGGGGAAAATAATATAACAAAATTTAAAATTTATCGCGATCCTCTAAGTTATTTTTATCCCATCCTATTCTAAATTACACTATAATATTTATTTATTTCGTTTATTAATGTATCCTAACTATATTTATTCCAAAAACCTGATATCTAAATCCAATTTTTAATGTGAACTAGTTAACAAAATAAATTGCGTCTTTATCTTTAAATTATAAAAGCTTCCTAATATTCATCCCTCTAAAACCCGTATCCTTTCCTTTTTATATTTCTAAATTCCTGAAAAGTCTGTGTTTATTTTAATAATTTTCGATATTAAGTGTACCTCTCAAAATCATAAATATTTTTCTTATTTTAAAATGTAAAACATTTTATTCTAATTCCATTCTGGCTTTAATACAAAATCAATAAAGCTTTTCTCTTAGTTTTATTTCTTTCCTTTTCCTAAACATAAAATTTATTCCATAGCCTCAATTCAGTAATTAAAAATAATCAGTTATCTCAATACACATCCGGTTCATAGCTAGTCTGGATCACATGATGGAAAAATCTCGAATTTTCGTTGATGCGCTTTTGGACATACAACCGTTTCTCCCTAAAATTCTGACCTCTCCCATTAAAAAATCCCAGTCCTCCATTGGCAAATCGGCCGTCAGGTGATCTCTGTATTCATACACTCATCGAAACCACATCTCGCTGTCCATGCTTTCGAACGGCAGACAAATAAAGAGACCCGAAAAGTGTTGTTTGGCGTCCGAGCTCCTAAATAATTCGAATACGTACCTGGCATCAGTGAAATGGCGATCAAATATTTTTCCTCGTACTGCTTCTTAATAGATTATTAAATATGATTAATTGTAACATATTTTAATGCCTTTATTTTGTCTTCGAGTTGATTTAAGCTCATAATTAAGCTCATCTACTGCTACAATATTCTAAATATTTGAAACCTGTCTTAAGATCTTAAAATTATGGATAAACTGTGAAAAAGGTTTTCCACCTAGCCTATTAAGCTGCAAATAAAACACTTTTGGTGATTTCTCGAGTATTTATTCTGTCTATCCACACCTACATCTGCCATGAATACGACGACTGCACCTTTAAACTCCCAGCGTGGAACCGTCTTCCACTGAGTATTACACAATTACGTCCAGCATCTAGAAAGCAATTTCTATAAAAATGGAGCTGCCACTGCAATACACCATATTTAATCCTTAAATCGTGGCATATATATATACTCTTTGCACTTAATGAAGCAATTTCGAATAGCAAGTAGATGTACAAATTATATAAAATAAAATTGAAACATAAAATAAAATAACGAAAATAAAACAAAAAATAATCATGATACTTTTACAATTTACTGGAATAAATTACCGTTTAGAAACAAATAGAATGAAGTAATATTGTATTGCTAAAGTTTTAAATTCCCGAATCTTTCTAAATATTTTCAAAATTATGAACGAGAATAGATTTCAAACACTAACTAGAAATTGTTTATTTCTATGTTACCACAAACAATATAACTTACTTAATTGTATAAAATGCGTCATCAAATAGATTTTATTTTTCAACTACCACTTGCAGATAATTTTCAGATTTAAAATTCATTTTATTTCTGAAAAACAATATAATTAAAAAAATGACAGGATCTTTGCAGTATTAATATTTTTTAATTGCGTATTAAAAACAAATGTTTAATATGAGAGAATATATATTGAAATTTAGTTTGCATGACTAAAATAAACATTGTAAGCTGAATAAAACTTTTAATTGTTCTTCTATTTTTATTAAAAAATCTTCTAAAACATGCAAGTTTCATTATTAAACGTTAATAGAAATCCTCTTAATAAATTCCTTTGTTCTTCTCATTTATAGATTGAAAAAAATAATGAAGTGGAAATATATACAGAAAAGGAATTTCATTTTGCAAATTTATTTTCCTTTTAATACCCTAGAGGCTTTTATTTGATTGATTGAGATATAAACGTGGAATTTTCTGCAG
Source organism: Maratus michaelseni (assembly GCA_963931845.1). Classification (NCBI taxonomy): domain Eukaryota; kingdom Metazoa; phylum Arthropoda; class Arachnida; order Araneae; family Salticidae; genus Maratus; species Maratus michaelseni. The sequence continues at coordinate 12,004,559 of OZ007596.1, forward strand.
ATCCTATGGTATTTAATATTTCTATTTATGAAAAAAACTGAAGAATAGAGAATTTTATGAAATATGGTTTTTTAAACCCATCTTATAATGATAATATATTTTTAAAATATCTCTTATAATTTTATTCATTAATTCTTAGATTTTTTTATATTTCAATTTTTATAAATTCACTAAGATATTATTTAAATCATCATAAGCCAAAACTAATAATAATGTATAAGTAGGGAAACTATAATACAAAGGATCTTTAACACAAATAATTTTGTTTTATATACATTATTTTATATAGGGAAGATTAGAGAGGCATAGGATAATTTTAACAAAGTATTTTTTTACAAATTATCTTTCGTTAGTACAAAATGGAAAGTTTCAAAATAACATCTTGAAACATTTTAACATATTTAAAATATATAAATTTCATGATAATAAATACAATTTTAGGTTAATAAATGAATTAAATTAACAAGAAAAATGTCTCATCCCTCACTCATGTGAGGGAGGGATGGGGCATGTTTTTAAAATGAAATTCATATTTAATTTTCAAAAATGTGGTGAAAAAATGACAAAGACAGAGCAACATTTACATTTATAAGGTTTATTGTAAATCACAACATTCATTTTATCTTATATTATAATACATAAAATCCAAATAAAATAAAAAATATAATTGTGCCAGACTAGTACCGCTAATTATTTTTTTTTTTTGGATAAAGCTTTGCAATTATGTCTTGTCAACAATGATGGAACAGTCATTTTCTTGCAGGAAGATGAAATTTTCTTTTCATTTATCCTCATAAATAGTATATTGATGCTCAAATCGTCCTCATCTTTGCTTTCAATTTTCCAACAAAGTGAATAAAAGATTTTTTTGTTAAAAATCTAGCTAAAACAAAATCAATTAAACCTATATTTGGTTCTTCTTTACACCAATCTATTTCTTGTATATTTTCATGCTCATTTACAGTGATATAGATAATTCTATAAGAGGTGTCATGTATAGAAATGAAAATAGTTAAATTCCTTTATAACTTGCAAAATATAGTAAATACATATAAATAGTTTTATCTGTTACACTATTCAATTCCAAAACAAGATAATCGTATAGATATAAAATACCATAAAATTGCATGCAATTAAACATAATTATTTGGATAGATATTTCATTTTGAAGGGATGAGACTTGTCCCATCCCTCCCTTAAAGCAACATTAAAAAAAAATTGGTTTTTAAAACAAGCACGCAACTTTTAGGCTTAACTTAACTATTTAATAAAAGATATATTGTTGAGTTTATAAAACATTAAAAACAATTAAGATAGTAACAATGAATGCTATTGATATGTTATATTAAAAATCTGAGTAGTTAGTTACTTTTAATATTGTAAAATAGTCTTTTTAATTGACAAACTCGTAGGTGCTTGCAACTAAAACTATTCACAACAACAAGTATAATTCAATGATTACTCCATCTGATGGAACAATCATAAATTAAAATAAAGCATATTTTAAGCATTACTGCAGGTGTACCATCTCTCCCTAATCTCCCCTACTTTTATTCTTCCAGAACGCTTTAAAAGTATTTAATAAATATGCGTAATAAGAATTGAAAATATATTACAATTATTTGTAGTACATTCATAAATTCATGTGTAAACACATTTTTTATAATAATAAACGGATAAAATGATGCGTTCTTCATTTAGATTTTAAGAGAATACCTAAATGTGGTAATGATTAATTATGTAAACTTTACACAACAGCTCGGATTATTTACATTTATCATGAAACGTTTTCGCAGTTTTAATGATCAAAAAAATATTTGCTTAATTTTTTATTTGATTCACGTATGAGAACCTGTCCGTCTATTCCGTGCTTGTGCGATATTCTGACGTAAATTCCCGTATGCTTATATTAAAACTTATTGTATCATAAAAATTGGAATCTTTGTCTGAAATGTTACTATTCATATGTTACAGCGCTTTGAAAATTTACGCTCGTATTAACCATCTTGCTCAACTGCCGGTTAAGCACATGAACATCGGTTGGACATTAAGAATGGAAATGAGGGGAAAAAAATCGAAAGTAAAAGAACTTAAATCCCATAACAAGAGCCAAAAAATGTGAATAAAATAAACAAAGTAGACAAGAGAAACAAAGTAGCAAAGAAAAGCATGATACTATAAGAAGATACAACTGATGCGAAATATAAGGAAGAAATTTAAGATGCAGATAATAATGCACTAACACAAAAGTTGTAACACAATCAGCATGTGGGAAACTGGTAGGCTAAACTAAAAATGAAGGAATTATAAAAAAGAAAAACCTTATCGAAGAAAAACAGAAATAAGTTAAACGGCAAATTTCTCAAAAGAGACAACACAGACAGTGCAGAATTGACTTTTCTGCATGGTAATGATGAAGTATCGTTGAAAGATTTTATTTCAAATGTGACAAAGGAAGAAATTTATACAGTTCTTTAGGCCACACCAGTCTATTAAGATAATATTAAAAACGGAATTTTTGTTCTATCTTACGTTAAAAGGGGAGTTAGTTAGTCCAATCACTATAAATAAGTCTGTCTCGTAAACCAAGCAGAAGAAGACGTAGAGGTATGGTTAGAGGTGTTTTAACGACCACACTCAGGATTGATTTTGTGTATAAAGAGGATAAATTCTTTTCACTGTACATTACTGATACTGCTGTCGTCCTTCTTTTTTGAAACCACATTAAAACTATTCGTTGGAAACCACCGTAATACATACCCATCATGGATATGCATAATATAAAATATGAAAATAAAACTTGTGTAAACTATTTATAAAATGCATTGCAATTCGAATACAATTTTGGCTTGATGACGTCATAAACTTTAAAGGCTCTATTACTGAATTGCGTAAAAGAAACATCATTATAACTCCAAAATTGATAATCCTATTAACTAACGATTTACTGCGTCGGATTAAGCGTCTCATTTTCGATTAAAATATATCATTCAATTGAAATTTGAATGAAATACAGGGTCATGAAAAATCGAAGAATGCGGGATATAGGATTTCAAATATCTCGGCAACTCATTAACCGGTCGACTTCATTCTTTATTCAAACTTTATGTGTTTTTATTGTCTTTCATATTCAGACCTTAAAAAAACAATTAATTTTCTATGTACCTTTTATCAGAACGAATATTTTGAGAGTCCAAAAAAAAAAGTTCCGGATAATCGAGGCTACTGAAATTCAATAAGATTCTTCCCATTATTACATACTAAGTACATACCAAATTTCAAGTCTCTATCTCAATTTGTTCGGGAGATAGAGCGTTCACAGACACACACACAGACAGACGGATGGCAAATTTTTTTCTAAAAATATGTTTTTCGGAATCTCTAGAGTCTGAAACGTGTAAATCCGTCATTTTTTTTTTCGATTTTCAAAACGATTACAAGACTTACGCTATACTACGTATGATGGGTAAGTAATAATGAAAACTACTTTTGATTCTCTTTGCTGTGAAAATATAAATGAAACATTGTATAAACTCAATCAGACAAGATAGTATAATACCGTTTATGATTTTTTGGTAGTAACGTGTTGCAAGTTTACTTCTAAAAACTCAAAAAATTTCAAGTACTGCAGATAATTTTCTTTTTACAATTTTTATCATAAATTATGCTTTAAAAAACAGGAAGAGAATTTATTGTAGTAGGTTATCATCAATATGAAATATATCTCAAAATTTCAGATATAATAAAATATAAAAAAAAGTTTGATAGCACAGCTTAAATATTTGAACTGGGACTTTGTAACAGGCCACTTATTTTCTTAGTGCTTGGTACTATTTAAAATTAATGGTGTCTCACTTTAACCCCATAGCCGTCTCAAATTACCCCCTCTCAGTGTGGCGGGATCTAACATAACACAGTTTTTTTTTATATATATTTTTTTTATTTTTGTGACAAGAATTTTTTTTTATCCATCAACAGATAAAAGAGGTAACAAGTGGTAACTATTAAAACATTTTACTCTTTATTTAATAAATCCAAATAAGTTTAATTTTCCAAAAAAAAAAGTCATATATTTTATGAAATAAAAATTTATTTATGCTTTAATTAATAAAATCAAATAAATTTAATTTTCCAAAAAAAAAAAAGTCATATAGTTTATAAAACAAAAATTTATTTCTTGTTTTATTAACACTTTCCAATCTAGTTGAAAAGTGTTTATGACTTCGGTTTGTCTGGACGTCTGCCGTATGGCCGTCTGGCCGTCTGGCCGTCTGCCGTCTGCTGTCTGTCCGTGCTCTAACTCCTGTAAATATGCTCGGATTGCCCTCAAATTTTAATATGTTATTGTCGTTATTTGTAGCATTTTCCCTCTTTCAACTGAAGTGTGTAGCGCTTATAGTTTTTTTTTTACAGGGCAATCAAAAGAATTCCGTTACATTACGGTGTATGGGGAAACATCATTTGCGGTTTATTTTAATGATGTTACACAATTTCAAACACATTGTAATTGATATATATCACTAAGGTGCATTAAAAGAAGCTTAATTTGGAATATGCTGTGCATAGCACTTATAGTTCCTTTACTGGGAGAGTCAAATTAATCCGTTACATTACGTCTATGGAGAAAAATCGTTTGCGGTTTAATTAAATACTATTTCACTATTTTAAACGCATTGAAATTTATGTATATCACTAAGTTGCATTACAAGAGACTTACTACAGAATATCGTGTGTATAGCAGTCATCGTTCATTTACAGGGACACTTAAAAGAATTCTCTATTGTCTGTGAACAATAATTCCTGGAAGTGCGTTTTAAGATGCTGAACGCGATTTTAAATTTAACTCACTTTTTGTCTATTACTTGGTGTGTATAAATTCTTTAGATCATATACAGGGTTGCACAAAAGTTCGCGAACACATTTCCGTTTATTGACAGAAACTCCAGAAGCAGAATTTTAAACTGTTCTACGCGTTTCCTAACGAAAATTAATTTAGCATCCTATGTAGTATATATCCAAATCTATAGATCATATACAGAAGGCTGAATAAAAGTTTTTGGATATTTTTCCGATTTTTGTATATGTTGGAAATTCCTGAAATTACGTTTTTAAATATGTTATGCGTTTTTCAAATTGTTTACTTAGATGTTATCTTTCAGCTTATTAAACAGTAATGTTTTGTAAAATTATTTTGGAAACGGTGGAAAGTGTTACATAATCAATGCTTGACGCATATTTTTTGGTTCTTGTTTTATATAAACAAAATCAGCATTTTGGGATAAAATACAACTTTGGTTGTAATAATGAGATCTTTATAAAAATTTGATTTCTGGGTTCATCGTAAAAAAATATGCATATATGCATAATTTTCAAATTGGTATATGGAATAATAAAAAATAAATTAATAGAGCTTTTAACCTCTTACTACCATCAAAATCTGTGGTTTATTTATCTTCCTACTTTCCAAAATGCCGGAAGAGTCTTCGATTTCACACACCAGCTGTTCGTCTGTGGTTATCTAAATGAAAGAAAATTAAACAAATTTATTCAAATTTATTTTTAATTGATATTTACACTTCTAGTGGAAGTAATTAACAAATTTTTAGAAATTCTGAAAACTTTTTTTTTTGTTTGCGTACGGATTCGAAATTCCATGTTCAATATTATTAATTAATAAAACATATTCATAATACTGTTAAATTATTTAACATCTTTTAAAGTTACGTTGTGAGTTTTTCCGTCTGAGGTTATTGTGGTAATATTTACATTACCTGACCCGTAGGATTTTAGTTTATTGCCGTTGGCAATTACGACGTTGGTATGTTCTTTATTTTTAAATTCATAAAATAAATTTTCATTATTTGAAATATGGGAGGATGAGCCAGAATCGATAATCCATGCGTTATTTTTCGATTTGTTAGTTAAAAATGCGCAATTTTTCTTTTCTTCGGTTCCGAAATAAGCTGTGCTTTTATCGTTCGGTTTATCTGAGTCCGCGCTTCTTAAATTATTTTCGTCTTTTTGAAAGACTAGCGAAGAAGAGAAATGTTTTTTGTTGTTTTGTTTAAAATTATTTGTTTTATATTTGTTATGCCAGCAATTAACAGTGTTGTGATTTTTTAGTCTACAAATCGTGCAGTATTTTTCTTCTTTTTTAAAACCTGTGGTTTTAAATTTTCTTTCAGCTCTAAAGGCTTTGTTCGAATTATCACTGTTATTAGAATGCTCGTTTCTTTTATTAAATTCGTCTGTTAATTTACTCTTTATAAATTCTGGAGTTAATTCGTCTTCCTGCCTGGCTTCTAATGCGGTTATGAGGGTGTCGTATGAAGGAGGTAAAGAGCAGAGCAATAATGCTGAAATATGATTTGCTTTAATTTCTTCGCCTATGGCTGATAACTTATCAATAATTTCTAATATCTTTGTTATATGAGTTATCATGTTGCCTCCTTCTGATAATTTCGTTCCGTAAAGTCTCCTGAGGAGAAAGAGTTTGCTAGAGAGATTTGATCTCTCATGGATGTTTTTAAGCGTGTTCCATGTGTCCCGTGCATTCTGTAAATGCTTAATATGGATGATGTGATTATCCTCAATACTTAAATTAATCAAGGCTCTTGCCTTTCTATCTTTCTTCGACCATTCCGGGGTTATTGGAGTAGGTGGGTCGTCTGTGACAACTTCAAAGAGCTCTTCTCTTATCAAGAGCATCTCCACCTTGAATTTCCAGTTTGCATAATTACTGGAATTTAATTTTTCAATTATACTTCCTTCTTTGAAGGTTGCCATTTTTCTATTTTAGATTATATCTAAAATTAGTTTATTTTCTTTTGAGTATTCGAGGATTCTAGGACACTATTTTTTATTTTTATTTTTACCTTTTATATACTTTAGAATATTTTCACGTCTCAGAATCTTTGTTGGTGTTATTTTCTCGGTAGTCAGTAATTTTGCGCTTTCTAAAGCAATATAAATAATTAATTCAACTTTCGGAACAAAAGATAGGTAAGATATTTGCTTACCTCTATTTTTCAGCAATCGTCCTCACTCCTCATTTTTTCCGCTAGGCCATGATCACCAGAATTTGTATTAATCCATTATGATTGGGACACACACTATGTAAATCCTTGGTTTGAAGAATATCCATGAGACTGATTAAGTAATGTTAAAATATTATTAATTAATAAAACATATCCATAATACTGTTAAATTATTTAATTTACATAGCTTACATTTAATAGTTACATAAAATTTAGTTTTAAACATTATTTCAATTTAAGTTTAAGGGAAAACGACATAATGTCCGTTTCCATCGCGAATTAAAAAGAATCTCTTAAAGTTCTATAAAGCAGAGATGCAACAGTCTTAGTCCTTATATAGTGACATCATTTTTAAGTTCTTTCATTGGATGGTAATGACGTAAAGTCAATTTACGTCACTAATACGTATTTTAGTCTTTCACTTCCTTGTTCAGAGCACGTGCTGTAAAAACCTCTTCATCTTGCATCAGGCACTTTCATTTCCTGTTTGAAATTCTAGATAATTACTTTTTATCGGGATGAGTTTTTAAATGATGTAAATAAACTGTCATAGAAATTAATTCCGGATATTAATCTTTTGATATATTACCAACACTAAGCGGAATAGTTTAGGAGATAGGGAAAATCCTTTGAAACAATCCAATCTCTTATCGCCATTGCAATGGTGTGACTATAGCGACCCTTCGCCCTATTTTGGAGTTTTAGAATAAATGTTCTTTGAGGTTGGATTAAATTCTACGCTTAAGTTAAATTTATTTTCATTAATGAGTGAGTTTTTTAGGGTTTTAAATAATATCTTGCGTTAATGAAGACCTTTCCATTGTGATAGTAGGTATTCAACTGGTAGGTAGTACACAACTGGTAGGTTTTCAACTGGTAGGTAGTACACAAAATTTCAAGTCTAAGTTATACAGTGTCCTAAAACGGACTCTGTGACGGATAGACATAGAAGCGAAACGAACAGGCTTTCGTGAGATGAACGAAACCTTAAAAATGCATCTTTTGTTTTGTACTAGATTTAATAGATCGAAAGTGACTACATAAAGTTTCGAATTTTGTCTCACACTGGCTTTCAATAGACCCTATTGCATTTTTTATATTGAGTGCATTACCTTTACAGATAACAATTGCTAAGTACCAGTTTCAAATGCTCTTATATAACATGTTTAAATTTTATGCCACTAGAAATTAAAAAAAAAATAATTTATGACTTTAATAAAACTGAGAATAAAGAGCATATGAAAAGCTTAAGATATGCTAATATAACTATATACAATGTAATAAATCTGTTTTAACAATACTAAGTATTCGTTAGAAAGGCCGATGAATACAATTAAGCTTGTACTATTCTGCCCAGTTATTAATTCAAACAAAAATAACCTTTTTTTTAAGGACAAATTTTACATACGATATATCAGTTTGTCTAATATATGTATATACAGAGAGAGAGAGAGAAAGAGATAGATAGATATATCATATATTCTAATACGAGCAAATCTTGTGTGTGGTTATATAGATATATATATATATGCAAATTTTATCTCAAAAACGGCTCTAACGATTTTGACGAAATTTTGTATTCTACCGTTTTGGGGTACCAGAAAACCATTGGGGTAAGTCACGTGTTCGAGAAAATTCGATTAGTGGGTCATTTTGGGTCATGGTCTAGCTAATTGTATGTAAAAACGGTTCAAACGATTTTGACGAAATTTTGTATCCGACTTTTCGGGCACGAGAAGACTATTGGGCTGGGTCACCTGTTCGAGAACTTTCGATTAGTGGGTCATTTTGGGGTCAACGCGGGTCAAATTAATTTTATCTAAAAAACGGCTCTAACGATATTGATTAAATTTTGTGTCCTACGAGTTTCGAGCACGATAAAATCATTGGGCTAGGTCACATGTTCAAGAAAATTCGATTAGTGGGTCATTTCTGGGTCACTGTGGGTCAAGATCTAAAAAGCGGCTCAATTTACACAAAATTTTGCATCCAATGGTTTTCGGGCACGAGAAGACTGTTGGGCTAGGTCACATGTTCGAGAAAATTCAATTAGTGGGTCATTTTGGGTCATTTTGGGTCATAGTCAAGCTAATTATATCTAAAAAGCGGTTCAAACGATTTTGACGAAATTTTGTATCCGACTTTTCGGGCACGAGAAGACTATTGGGCTGGGTCACATGTTCGAGAACTTTCGATTAGTGGGTCATTTTTGGGTCAAAGCGGGTCAAATTAATTTTATCTAAAAAACGGCTCTAACGATTTTGATTAAATTTTGTATCCTACGAGTATCGGGCACGCGAAAATCATTGGGCTAGGTCACATGTTCGAGAAAATTCGATTAGTGGGTCATTTCTGGGTCATTGTGGGTCAAGATCTAAAAAGCGGCTCAATTTACACTAAATTTTGCATCCAATGGTTTTCGAGCACGAGAAGACTATTGGGCTGGGTCACATGTTCGAGAACTTTCGATTAGTGGGTCATTTTTGGGTCAAAGCGGGTCAAATTAATTTTATCTAAAAAACGGCTGTAACGATTTTGATTAAATTTTGTATCTTACGAGTTTCGGGCACGCGAAAATCATTGGGCAAGGTCACATGTTCGAAAAAATTCGATTAGTGGGTCATTTCTGGGTCATTGTGGGTCAAGATCTAAAAAGCGGCTCAATTTACACTAAATTTTGCATCCAATGGTTTTCGAGCACGAGAAGACTGTTGGGCTAGGTCACATGTTCGAGAAATTTCGATTAGTGAGTCATTTTGGTCATGGGTCATTATGGGTCAAGCTATTTTATCTTAAAAACGGCTCAGACTATTTACACTAAATTTTGCATCTTATGGTTTCCGGGCACGAGAAGACCGTTGGGCTAAGTCACATGTTCGAAAAAATTCAATTAGTTGGTCATTTTGGTCATGGGTCATGATATTTGAACTCAAATTTAATTTTGACCGAGCATAGCCGAACATAGAAATTGCGAAAGTATTTTATTCTAAAATAATGTGTCAAAAATAATTTAAAAAAAAAATCTTAAAGTTTAGACTAACAATTACCTGAGAAAAATGATTTTTCATATCTTTTAGATTGAGGCATAAAAAATAAATTTAAACCATTTATCTTTTCCAATCTTTTCTGCAAATAACAATTTAATCAACTGTCCTTAACTGAAAAATGATCAAATATTTAATCCACAAAAAAAATATTAAACGATTTCCCCTTTGCAGCCGCAACTTCATGGTTTTCAAACTTGCTAATTGTGTGCACGATACCTTGTGTAAAGTAATTTAAAAAAAAATGCGCTTGAAGAAGAGCAGAGTGATTGAGGAGAATAAAATATTTTAATAAAATATTATTTTAAAATTTACAAAAAAGTCTAAATTAATTTGAGTGAATACATTAGTTATTCATTTTATTTAGGCATGAAAGTATTTTTCACGTAAAGTGACTCAAACAGTTTCTATTTAAATTAAAATATTGTATGACTTTGGAAACAAATGGTTGCCTATACTTAAAAAAAGGAATACTTAATCATGAAGTTGATTAATTAATGCATAAATTGCACAACAGGCATAAAAAATGAAAAGAAACAAAATTTTTAATAACATTTTACATATTTAACCTCCATGTAAAAGTATATGTTGTTACAATAACAAATAACAAAATTTTCTACTTTGTACTTTAATTAAATTCTAAAAATTATATAAAATTTTTTATTTAAGACTTACTGTTTATGTAAGTTTGTATTTCAGAATTTATGACGAGTTATTTAATTATTGCGTAGCACCAGCTAGTTAACAATCTTTGCATGCTATTTTTAGAATCTTGACATTTGTATTTGAAATTTAAATATACAATCTGGGAAAGACTGTTTATTTTAATTAATTTACAACAACAACGTCGCATCGGTAATACAAATTAAAATGTATAATTGGTGCCGTTAAAATTTAAATAGACATTTTCAACTGTGCGTTTTACAATACTTTAAAATGATTATATTAGAACTAGCTGATCCCGCGCATAAAAATCTGCGCTCTAATGGATACACGTTTAATTATATGCATATTAGAATACTCAAATTTCAGTATTATAGGTATAGATACTATGCATAAAAACTTTTCAACTTAGGACTGGGTATTTTGAAATAAAATATATGTACACATCATAAGATATGGACACCATTTAGAAATGTGAAAACAGAGGTATTTTTTTCAGCATCAAGGATACTCTGCACATTCTTTAAAATTAAAAAAAGTGTATACATTTGACATAGAAAATATATACACCATTCACAATTATCAAAATTCTTTTATATATTTCTTTAAGTTTTCAACATTGAAAACTTCTTTAAATACATAATTGTAATTTTCAGAGCTCGGAGATACTACAGTAATTAAATCAAAAGATCTAACTCTTGAAGGTCCCAAATACAACTGACCATAGCTGAAAACTGGTTTTGAAATATCTAAGCATAAATTTACAAAAGTTTGATCCTAGGATTTATTTATAATATTTTACAGATCTAATTGGATAGAAAATTGTATACGCTTAAATGTAAAAGGCCTATTATTGTTTGATGGAATAAGTGGTATTATAGATATAGATTTCATTAATATTGGAATTTTTTTTTTGCTTCAATATCATTATTTGTAATAATATATATATATACACATCATAAGATATGGACATTATTTAGAAATATGAAAACTGGCGCAATTTTTCAGCATCAATGATACTCTGGATATTCTAAAATTAAAAAACGTGTATACATATTACATTGAAACTATATCTACACAATTCACAAATATCAAAATATTTATATATATATATATATATATATATATATATATATATATTTTAATGTTCAGCACCGAAAACATCTTTAAATGTAAAATTATAAATTTCAGAACTCGGATATACTACAGTAACTCTATCTAAAGATTTAACTCTTGAAAGTCCCACATACACTGAGAAAAAAAAACCTCCTTCAACTAGAATGAATAGTTAGACTGTTTCTAAATCCCTGAACTAGAAATATAGAAATCTGAGCTATGCGAATAGGGTAAGCAACTAAACTGAATAGACAAAATGATCGAGAATTTCTAGTCTCTTGTTTTCTAGGTGATATAAAGATAATGAATCGTGTAAATGACGAGAAATTATCGTTTTATTTCTAGAATGGATTTATAAACTAGAATTATAGTAACTAAAACTAGCGTATTGTGTTCTCATCTATTTGCAGACATTTTTAAATAAGTTTGACCACGAGAATATAGGTAAACACTCCTGAATTCTAGTAGGAGTCACTAGAACTCTCTGGCAAAGTGAAGTATAATTTATAGGGATGACATGGAACTATTTTTTCTAGATCCACAATTTAGATTCTAGTTGAGAAGGGCAGATTTTTTTTCTCAGTGTATAACTTACAATTGCTAAAAACTGGTTTTGGAAAAACTAAGCCCACATTTTCAAAAGTTTGACCCTAGACTTTATTTATAGTCATTGAAAAAGCTAGTCGGATAGGAAATTTGTTAGAACCTTCGGTAGCACGATGATTTTTCTTTACTTATAAGTTGTTAGATCACTTTTGATACTTTAACTTTCATCTTTGAAAATAATAAAAAGTTCATTCAGCTTACCTGCAATTTGCCATCGCGCGAAGAGTAATCCACAGTATCAGATATCAAACGTATCTATTGCACTTATCGGCGGGCGGGACACTATATTTGGAGATAAAATAGCATTAGTAGAAATTTAGATTATCACAGATAATAAACGGAGATCCAATTTCGTTTTAACACTATATATTCTTCTTGATTATAATAAGCGTAGAGGCTACGTGAAAGTGCTCTACTTTTACATTAAAATTAAGATACATATTTCTACATTCACACGCACAACTTGACGATAGAGTTACATTTTACATACTAAAGAAAGTTTATAGGAAGCACACACACGCGTATAAACAGTTCAAGATTGAAGGAGCAATTTGAATTTTTGCTGAGTTCTTAGTTTCACCATAAGTTCATCTGGATGCATTAAATTTAGATCCCATCTGCAGTTTTAATTCGAGATGCAAAAGTTAATTGGACTCTGATTTTAACAGTTAGTGTTTTTTCGCTGCAATGTTTATAAAGATACTTGTTAGTCACTGAGTAATATTCGATGCGGTTTTCCTTATCGTTCGCGACACGTGGCGATTAGTCATGAGTAAAAGGTTTCTCCGCCAAAATTGTATACGATTAAATATAAAATGCATATTATTGTTTGATGGAATAAGTGGTATTCGAAGTATGCGAAGAGTTTCATTAATATTGGAATCAATTGTTCTTGCTTTATTACGATTATTCTTCAATTTACTAACTATAAGTCTTGCATAATTGCACAGACCTTTAGAAGGTACTAAATTTCTTAGTAACATTATGATAGCTCTTGGCTTTAATTTCAGTTTATGAGGTAGCATTACAGTTCGTGTTCGAAAATTATTCATTATATGCAAGTTGATCTTCTTGATCATCAGTTATGATGGTGTCAATGCTTTCATAAAACCTTTCAATTCCTGGCATATATTGTAAAACACCATTGTTAATTTCAATTGGCAAATTGTTTGTCACTGTTACTCTGACTTTTTCCTGTAAGCTTTTGAGGTGTCACTGTCTTAAAATCGATGTCACTGAAAAGTTGCTAAGTTGGAACTTCTGTATCTGGATAGCAAATTGGTGGAAACTTATTAGTTTCCCCACTTTGACATTAGCCAACCTGTAACATCCAATATCATAACTTTCTCTATTTGAAGGGTACGCATATTTTCTGTAAGTTTCATAATGTAAAATTTAGAACAAAATCCATGCTTCCTTATGCAACTTGAAACTATGAGCGATCTTGAACTTCTAAAAATAACAGGTACGGCTTGACGAAAATCTCCAACCAATAAGATTACTTTATTCATATATTATTTTTCATTATTATTATTTAATTATTATTATTCAATCTATATTATAAACAACAAATATGTCTATTACTAACATTGATGTCATAATGATGAGGAAAACAATGAGGCTAAGCTGCATAAGGTAAAACAATGGAGATAATGATTTAACTAATAACAAAATGACGGGTTTTTTTGTTTGACTTTGAACTCTATTTTCTTTCCTTTTTAGAAAGTAACTAGTTTTATCAAAAAAATAACAAAAACCACCCGACGATCTTTTACAGAAATTGTATTTTCGGATGCAAAAAAGTTTTGTACATATGTGTAGTGAGTTTTAAATCGATACCATACATATTTCTTTAATATTCGTAAAATTACTGAAAAAAATCCACTAGTTGTCATCGACAAAAGACAAATAATCGCTTTTTCGCCGCAACGTATCTTAGCATTATATATATACAGTATGCCCACTAAAGTCCCTTGCCACCCTCTTAACTTCGAAACGACTGCTGCTATATTCATAAAAGTGGTGTCTAGGTATGGTAAAGTAGCCATGCGCTAATGAATGAAATCGCCTGCGGCGCCACCTGGTGGGAAACAGCTGAGTTCGCATTGCTATCTCGAAAACGGAAAGAGATAGGGAAAACAAGTGATTTACAAACTTGTAGAGCATCATCGATTTAGTACAAAAAACAGCTTGTAGACAGTAATGCGAAGAATAGAACTGTTAAAACACGCATTTGTTTTTTCGTGATTTCCTACACTGTGGCGTGATAAAACCATTTTGGAAAGAAAGAAAAAACGAGTTGTGAAACAGCAGGTGTATGCAACCCCTCCACAAACATTGCAGGAACTTCAACGACGAATTACGGACGATTGTGCCAATGTGTCACCATCTATGCTCCAACGTGGGCAACGTGAAATTCAAGCAAGGATCCAAATATGGATTGCAGCTGACGATGAGAAGTTTGAACATTTAAAATAAAGGTATATTATTATAACTAATTATTTTTTTCTTTCTAAGATCGTTTTGTAAAGTCACAGTGTGAGAAATCACGAAAAACAAAATGACCGTTTTAACCGTCCTATTCATCGCATTAATGTCCACAAGGTGTCTTTTCGAACTAAATCGACGATGCTCTACAACTTTGTAAATCACATTTTTTCTCTATCTCTTTCCGTTTTTGAGATAGGAATGCTAACTCCGGCAAAGACCACCATGTGGCGCCGTAGGCGGTTCCATTGAGTAGTGCATGGCTACTTTACTATACCTAGACACTACTTTTATGAATATAGCAGCAGCCGTTCCGGAGTTAAGAGGGTGGCAAGGGACTTTAGTGAGCATACTGTATATAGATTATAAATTTATACTAAACAAAGTATTCAATTCTCACATTTCATGATTCTTCGGACAGAAGTGTTAAAGTATGTGTGTCAGCAAAGGCTTGAGAGTTGAAATACAATGAAGTTATTCTTTAAAATTTCAAAAAAATTAATTAACAGTAATATACAATTTTTTTACACTTATATGCCCACATACTTATAAGATTGAAGTTAATATTAATCATATGTAATCTATTAATGTACTTTTTAACTGGAAAAAAAATAAGATATATAAATCTTTTTAAATGTTAGTTGTAAAAACATGACTCTATGCATTTTCGAGATAAGAAAAAAAAAAATTTCTGACTTGTCAAAATGAATGAGAGATTTTTCTAATGTATACTCCATCAAAATCTATATCATTAGCATATCTATATTAGCATATCTATATTAGCATATATATCAGGGGATGAAACGAATTCTGTGAAGGTAAACGTCTGATATTTTTAAAAGAATTCAGTCATCTAGCCAGCGTTTTCTGTCAAAATATGCCCTGGACCTCTCTTTCAAATGGGTGCAACACATGGACAGATAATAATCTAAAAGATGTAATAAAAAATCTAAATCTAAAAAAAAAATAATAAAATAAATATGGCGATTACAGTGTGTTAGGTAACACATACCAGCAAAATTATTATACAGTTTCTTTGATTATTCTCGCAACATGTGTGGAAAGTCCTGATAGGAAGAAAAAGGCGACATCAGTGTCTGATTAATCCATGACATGTGGGGGAGCAAATTATCATTTCGAACCTTTTATCAGTCCGAAAAAGTAGTCTAAATTCGAGTTATATTTATGTAACTAACAATTGTTACTTTTGGGAGGGGTTTGGCAGAATTCAAATTACATTCAGAATAATTTTTTATGTTTCTGTATAAAATTAATATATAGTACATATATATATATGTATATATATATTGTCATATTTATTATATATACACATATATAAAGCTGTACGTTCAGTTACTCGGGCAGTTTCTAATCAGAATAGGAGGATACCATTCGCAGCTTATTGATCACGTTCAGAAGCAAAATACCAATACAAAATGCAATGGAATAAAATAAAAATCGAAAATGGAAGTCTCGATTTTCAGTTATTTTGGGTGTCCTTCATTCAATTTAGAGGAGAAGATTGTTCTTACCATGCCATTTAGGTGCCAGGCACTTGGCTCTATGTAATACTTAATCTGTATTATGTAATCAATGGTTAATATTACATGCAGCAATTACTCAGCATTGAGAAAAAACTGAAGCTGTAACATTCAGAATATGCTAAAAACAATACAAGTGTGTTTTCCGTAAAAAACTCATCACATAAAGTAAAATCCTCCCATAGTCTCTCCTCCTATAGTTTTGCTCAAATTACTGCATAAACACTAATTGATCGTAATACACTCTAGTCAGAGTTTGTACGGTTAAAAAACATTGAAATTAACCTAAATTAATTGAATTTAAAGTGATAAATCGCGTTGTGTACTTTTACGTGGACACCCCAACATTTGACAGAAATAGTTAATAAAATTAAATGCTGCATAAAATTGACATTAAAAAAATAATTAATGCTGTAATATTAATCCTTTTAGAATTGAGTAAATAAATACCTATAATGCAAGCAAAAGAGAAAAATTAACATTAATTATTTTTAATTTATTTAGAATTAAATATACACAAAACTACACATGCAAAATTACATAAAAACTTTGAATTCATTCTTCTTAAGATCTAGTGATCCGGTTCATTTTAAGATATTTTGCTTGAACATCATTCCTTAATTTTATATACATTAACTAATTTAAATATATAACAATTTATTTTTAGTACCAAAATATTAACTCAGTTCTAGGGTTCGTACTTATAAAGTAAAAACGGAACCATTATAAGATTGACTCCTGTGTTTATCTGTCCGGCTGTCAGGACCCTTTTTCTAGTAAACTGTGTGATGTAAAAAGCTCAAATTTGCGAAAGTTATAAAGCCTTTTTACACACATATTTTTAGATATTAGTCATTCACAAATAGGTTTATACACAATTTTGGAGGCTAATTAAGTTACTTGGAAAAAAAATTATGTTTGTATATCAGGTAGGCTATCGTGTGAAATCGTAATATTAAACTCGAAAAATATTTGTTTTAATTTTAGGCATTATATTTTAAAATATATCGTCGAAAATGCACTGCAAAAATATGTCCACCCTCCATCTATTTTCGAATCTACTGAAAATAAAATTATGAAAAAAATAGGGGAAGTGGAGTTTATTTAAAAATTTCAGAAAAGCTATAGCGATTTTCCTTTGTAGCTTAGTTTTTTGGAAAAACGCATTTTTCTGTTACACACAAACTTTACTTTTCGGGGGAGTCGGCGGGGGAGTTGCGGGCGCATGAGGTATCTGTCTACGCAAAATCATCCAATGACATTTGATATTGATTTTCTAAAAAATATGTCGGTGATTAGCAGAGATATCAATTATGTTACTTCAAATAAAACTTTCTTTTTATATATGATGTATGGTATCTTTCGAAAGATCTCGTAACATTGAACTCAAATATTATTACTTTCTTCTATCTTTACAAGAAGAAAGTATTGGATACATGAAAATTTTCTACTTCAGGTTTTCGACAGATTTATACGTTTTAGAAGGTCCTGAACACGATTTGACTATTTTTAGAAAATGTCTGTCTGTGACTCTGTGACTCTGTCTGTCTGTATGTGACAAAATTTTGTTGGCGCTCTGTTTCAAGAACTAACGCTCGGAATTTAATAAAACTTTAGATTCAGTTAGTCCCTGATATAAATTTGTGCTGATTAGTTTTGGGTAAAAATCACCCGGAAAGTGGCGCTGCTATGCAGCATTTTTCGTGATTTCCCCAATAGCTCTATCTCAAGAACTAATGCTCGGAATTAAATAAAACTTTATATTCAGTTAGTCTCTGATATAAATTGGTGCTGATTAGTTTTTGGTAAAAATCACCCAGCAGGTGGCGCTGCTATGCAGCATTTTGAAGGATTTACACGATTTTAGCGATAGTCATATCTCAAGAAATAATGCACGGAATTTAATAAAACTTGAGCTTCCGTTAGACATTGATATAAATCGGTGCTGATTCTTTTTAGTGCATGCGAAACCTGTGTGAGTTAGAAGAATGTTTTGGGATTGACACATCCGACTAGTTTATTTTAATTTTAGGTAATATATTTTCAGAGATATCGTTGAAAGTACTGGGAAAGTATGCCCCACCCCTCCCCTCCTATTTCCTAATCTACGGAAACTAAAATTATGAAATAATTAGGGGTAGCAGGAGTTTATTAATTAATAAATAGTAATTAAAAAAATTAATCTGCCAAACCCTTTGAGAGAGTTATACTCATACTTGACCAATTTTATTATAAGAACAATTAAAATATAATGAAGCTTTTAAGCTTCTTATAATTTTCTTATACTCCTTGAGTATTTTTTCTTAAACGTACATAATTTTGATAATTAACAAAAGTAACCTATTGAAACCGCCACTCCCAGCCCCTCAGGTAATATCTCTTAAAAACAATGTTACACTATTTGACTTGAGCATAAAAACAGAGCATTAAAACAGAAACTTTTTACTAGTAGAAGTCTACTGTTTGGAAATCGCGATCATCATCATCAGAGTATATTGAAAACTCCATGCGATGCATTCACACTAAACAGTGTAACCTGTATTTTACTTGCCCTTATAGCCAAACGTAATCACATTTCATCATAACTGTTCTTAATGCAGTTGTGTAACAACCCTCAGCTGGTCTCAAAGATGCAATAGAAGGTGCACTTTAGGACTCCTATGAACTTAATGCTTTCACGGCATAATTCTAACTAGCTGTTTAACCCCTTCTACGTACGGGAGTTCATGAATTTGATTCTAAAAAGTGAATTAAATGAATTTAATTCACCTGTTAAAGTGTTGAATTGTTCAACAACTATACGATTTAGAAAAAAAAATACTATTGTGCATTTTTTTAATGAAACTTAATTTATGTTGCTATGGCAGCAGACGATAAAACGATATATTTGGAATAAGGGAATAAATAGAATAAAAATTTTGTTGATGTGTGTAATAAAATGTTTTTCTTTATTAAAAAAAATGAAATAATGAAGCGCAATTAAATAATCTCTAATTATTTGCATGCTAGGTAAAAGAGTTATCGTAATACCCGCTACAGCTTCTTATTATTGCAGCGTGGCGTCCGTAATATGTATATATCACATTGCAGTAAACATTTAGAACTGTTTAGAACTCACACGATTACGGGTTGACATAAAAAAGGTAAAACTTCGTCAAAAACATTAAAAACTATTTAAAATTTCCGATTTTTTTCCTCAATTGTTCATGGGCTCCCTACCAGCAACACGTTTGCCAAATTTCGTAGCCCCGCGCCCTGCGGTTTCCGAGTTTTTGAACTAACATAGATAGATACGCGCACGGATTTTAATAGGGTATATTATTCTAGCTGACCCTCCCGGCGTTGCCCGGACACGTGTAATAAACTTAAATCTCTTAAAAAACGAAACTCTGTCCCGGATCTCCGATGGCTTTGGCACCGTCTACCGGGCATGCTCGTACGCTCCGAAAAATCTTTTATTTCCACCTTCCACCACCAGGGGAGCATTCTGTTCTAAACAAACCTCTTTACGAACGAATATCTGACACAGGTTCCCGTTGCTTAAGGCATCGTAATAGTAGACGGGCTACAAAAGCGGTTTGGAGAAGATGGGAACATTATTAGCCGAGTTATTGAAATTAGGCCCAGTTAGAGAAAATAACCTTGAGTAGGGCGCCGGAAGGAGGGGATATTCAAGTGTCCTTCAGAAAATGACTAATTAGGAGGATCACTATGCATCTTTAAAAATGTGTTCGTTTGATTAAGCTATGAACTTAATTACAAATTTGGCTTAAACTGTAATTCGTAAATAGTGGTGACTACTACTCATAAATTTACTTTAATGTTATAGAGGGTGACTATTAAGTTAATTATAATGTTTGTAATCAGTTGCGTTGAAATCGGAAAGATAGTTGCTGAGTTATGGTAACGGGGCATAGTTAGAAAAAAAACCTTGAAGGAGGTACCGGGGAGGAGCGGATGTTCAAGTTCATTTCAGTAAATTACTAATTAGGAGGACCAGTATGCATCTTTAAAAATTGTTTCGTTTGGTTGAGCTAGGAACTTAATTAGAAATTTGTCTTAGACTGTTATTTGGAAATAGTGGTACCCGCTACTCACAAATTTATTATAATTATATAGACGTTGATTATTAAGTTAAATATGATGTTTGGAATCAGTTGCGCTGAAATCGGAAAATTTGTTGCTGAGATATGGAAACAGGGTACAATTAGACAAAAAGCCTTGAGGGAGGGGCTGGGGGGGGGGAGCGGATGTTCAAGTGCCTTTCAGCAAATGATAAATTAAAAGAGCCACTATATGCATCTTTAGAGATTGATTCATTTGGTTAAGCTAGGAGCTTAATTTGATATTTGGCTTATACCATTATTTGGAAATACTGGTAACTGTTTTCTAGAAGCACACCCTGAAGCAATGCTGATTTTTATGATAATTTAGCAAAATGGAACTGATTTGGAGAAGTTCGGAACATAATTCTCTGAGTTTTGGAAATAAAGCAGAGTTAGAGAAAAAAAACCTTAAGGGAGAGGCCGCGAGGTGGCGCGTGGTAAAGTGCTCAACAACAAATCACTAACTTTACTGTTGGTATGCATCAACTGTATACGGGCTCTGTACTTTTATTCGGAACATAAATTTAATTTTTACGAAAACTGTTATTCTAAAATAGCGGTATCATCCATATAAAACAGTGTTTAAACGTTAAGGGTGAAAGAAAAAATGTTAAATTACTTAAATTTAATTAGTTCTGTTGAAATCAGAGCAGTAGATTTGAATTTATTAATACGGAGGGTCAATTAATGAAAAAACACCGCCAGGTGGCGCGCGGTCAAGTAAAATATATGTGATATTTAATAAAAAGTCGTTTAGCCCCACCCCTCTTCATCCCCGCAAATTTAACAAATAATCTGTTAAATAAAGTTTTCTGTATTCATAATGTCTATCATACTAATATATGTCATGTAAAAAAACCTTAAACCCAGCTAATTATCATTCATTAAATCGATAAAATCTTTTAAAATTAAGTTTTTACTATTTGGCAACGGTCAATAATTAAGTTGATTGTCTACATCTCATATAATCTCTGATCCATCGATTTTAAACACTCGACTGGGAAATGCAATCATCCCTACCTTGATTTATTTAATGATTTCTGCGGAGATTTTATACAACGAACCAACCGAAGATTACTCTGTGAAAAAGCGTATTTTTGATGAGATCTCTTTGTGGATAGATTTTAATTAATATTTAATCTATCAAAAATCTATTTAAAATTTTCGAATTTTTTGCCCTGATCGTTCATGGGCCCCCTACCAGCTACCCGTGTGCAAAATTTCCTAGCCCTGTGCCCTGCGGTTTTCGAGTTTTTGAGGTTACATAGATACGCGAACGGTTTTTAATAGTATAGATGTACATACATAAATCTAAAGCTAATGTAGAACTGCCACGTGACGTAATGTAAGCTAACCTAGTGTCTCTTAATCAACGATTTTTTTTTAATCAAGGATTTGTAAAGCTATCAGCCGCTTTGTATTATAGAAGCCGACTATAGTCATCTTCCGCCATCGTAAAAAGTTGTTGCTAATAATACATGGAAGCGTTAAACACATTGTTATTATTAAAAATTGTTGTGAAACATCATATACATACAGAATCCAAAAGTCTTAATGATTGTGTGCAAAAATTATACATATATCTTATTTACCATATGTGACTACCTTTGTAGGTTTTCACATCCCTCGAGTTCCGATAAAGCAAGTACAGGGTCGGAAATACCCGGCTTAAGGTCTAGGGCCTGGTTCCCTTCTGGGTGTCTAGCTCCGAAGCTGTTGGGGGACGCCGGCCCGTCCCCAAGTGTCTCGTGGTGACTCCTCTACTGGGTTTCACCGCGTACCGCAACGACGTACGTCGTCGACACGTGGGTTTAAGGTTGGAGGGTCCGCAGGTGGCGGTTCTCTGGCCGGCCGAAGCGCCGTGGGAAGCAGCTCCTGCTGGCGCGATAAAAGTCCTTCAGCACTTGGGTTCGGTGGTCGCCTACACGCTGGGCGCCACTCTGGCGCCTGGCGGCGCAGCTTTCTTTTGTCATGGAAGTTTTTATTCTTTGAAGTGACAATCTCGTTAATTTTTTGTCATCATTGAAAGATGATGATTTGAGGAGAATTGTGAAGTGATGATTTTTCACACCATTCATCATGACGATGTTTACGAAAATAGGACGAATCCAATAAAGAAAACTGTAGAAGAAAAGTAGGAAAAACATTTTATCTTGCTTTTAGGTATATTATGAATGTTTTAGCTCCAATGCTTTGTACAATTAATTAACTGTTACCCGTAACATTCACTATTAAGTACTTTTTTTTTTTTGAATAATAGGTTACGCCTTTTTTTGTCTGTTCGCGCACATTTTGCAAGATCAATCACGGAAAATCTATAAAATGTTTGATTGTATATCATGGCCCAACCTTTGTATTTACCAGATGCTGCTACTTTTCAATAACAGCTGTTTCGCTCTTCACGTGCTAACGTTTAAGCGAAGTACCAGTTTTAAGCAGAAGTCAAAAATTTACTTTAATGACTTGTTTGTTTAAAAGAACACTTCTTTCATTTTAGAATCCGTTCGCTTTCTGAAGGTAGACGAATATCGTCGATTCTGGTGGAAACATTTATGTCAATATGACAAGATCGAAGCTTGTTTCTTTATGAGTCTATTTATATAATTAATTCATGCGTTTAAATTTTATAGAGAGGTCGCCAAACAACACTCGTAAATAAACGCAGACGTTTAACAATCTGTATGTGTGTATGTATGTGAGCGTTACTGAAATATATATAAGAAACGAAATAAAGAATTATCATACAAATTAAGTACACGTTTTTCTCTTTTATACATTATGACCTTTAATGTTGTATCATTTACGCTAGCGTAAAAAAAAAAAAAAAATTGAATTTTAAAGCGTTTTTTATAAAGCGTTGTTTTAGACTATTTATTAGTTTTCATATTTTCACTGGCGAAAATAGTTTAGAAAAATGTAATATTTAGTATTTTTGTATCATCAATAATCTTTGTCAAAAGTTGCTACATGTGTACCTAGTTTTAAAATTGAAGAAATAACGCGTTCACTGAATTAAACTAAGCAAACATAATTCTAAAACATTGAAGGTGTTTAATTAAATCAATTCAAATTAAATTTCAGGGTGACAAAATGTGGTTGTTTATAAAATGAGATTAAAATGTAACGCAAGACGCATTTGAATTTAGAAATATACAAATGATACGCATAATGAACAGCAGATTTCTAGATTTTGTCATGAAAAAATACAGCAGATTTCACTACAAAAAAAAAAAAAAAATTAATTAATACCTTGAGAGAATTATCTATGTTTGTTCTATGTAGATACAATATGTAGTAATACTCACTTATATAAAATATTTTAAACATTTTGTTATGAATTTTGTACATATTCCAATTTTTATAGTGAAATTGCAGCATTATTTAATGTTTCTCCTGTCGAAAATTACGTAACTCAATGCAAAAGGTCTCAGGTGCTTTGCAAGAAAAACAACCTAGCAGCATCTTTTTTATAATGGAGTTCTATGGTAAAATCGCCAAGGAATAGGTTTATCGCCAAGCTGGCGATGGTTTTGGCGACTTATTTTTGTTGCCAAATTTGGCGATATATTGCCAAATGTCGCCAAGTTGGCGACGGATTTGGCGATTTTTTGTGCAACCCCCCCAAAGGAAATGAGATTGCAGATGACTTGGCAAAAAATGCTATTTTAAAAGACGATTACGATGAAAGAATTGATTTAGATTTTCCGGTTTCTGCAATCTCGAAATACCTTAAGGATAGAATGAATAAAGAATGGCAAGTTGAATGGTCAGAGTCCACTTTGGGCAGAGACACATATTTGGTGTTAAAATATGTAAATACAGATTATGCATGTACAAGCCAGGTAGTGCAATATTTCATGACGGGACATGGTTCATTCCCAGCTTTTCTATTCCGAATAAATAAATTACAATCAGATAAATGCCAATGTGGCATAAAGGGTGATGTTGTTCACTATATCTTTGGAAGATGCCCACTAATGCAGTGCTACTTTGATTTTAATTCAAATAAGACATTGAGAAAAAATCTGCAGGACGTATTTTTGAATTCAAAGAATTATGAAATATTAAAAATAATTTATAACAAACTTAATAGTCTATATTCATTTATTAAGTATACATTTTGAACGTATTTATCTTATATTAACTTCAAGCATTCTAAAGGTTTTGAGTTGGATAAAGCATGATTTATAGACTGACTGTGACATAGTTGAAGATTACTGCAATAACGTATATTGGTCATTTAATTGTATTTGGAACTGTTATATTTACTGATGATCTACATGAACATTGTACAGTGATTATTACTATTGTAGTAATTATCAACAATCAGTATTCTTTGCCTGAAGGGAGAATATTCTGTTCTGAATTAAAGTTTTTTGTTGTTTGTTAGCAACAAGGTGGTATAAGTAATACAGTATATAGTGATGACTATCTGTTTTAAGGACATTATTTTCATGAACATTTGCTTTTAAGGACATTTTATTTTTATATACTGAACATTTTGGTGAACATTACTGATCTTCTTAAGCATCATAGTTAAATGAAGTTGTTCAGGCACAATTATCACAACTTTTGGTAATTTTGATCATTGGATGAAGAGAGCTGGTGGATTGTGATATACTCATGAAATCTTGATGAACATTTGTTTTATTAAAGGACATCATATCTTCATGAACATTTGTTTTTAAATACAATATATCTTTTCATAGTGAACTTTTTGGTGAAATTCAGTGTAATTTTTCTGTTATTCATAGTTAGTTTAGTAGTCACAGTAAGCTACTGTGATGATAGTTGCTGTAATATTTAGTTAATTTATTGATAATTTAGTTTTAGTTCACTATTTAAAAGCAGGCATGTTGCCAACTTTGCTTTTGATTTGTCCCAGTGTGGGATGATTTGTGAATATTTTCTTGAAAAACGCCGTTGATCATGCTTGATTCCTTGCGGAATCGCTGGATGGTGGGGGGGGGTTTCCGCCAGGACATTTTCACTATAAACCTCGCGGTTAGTGTCCTGGCTGGTTGTTCTTGTGCAACCCCCCCCCCCCCCTTATACCTATACATTGGGATCATTTCTCGCTTGGGTTCTCTATCGAAAGTTGAAGTAATTTCTGGTAAATTCTGGACATTCGAAGCTCTCGAAAATTCTAGAATGATCTCTAAAGCCTATATAAGGGCCTGCTTGGACCTCCACCAGTTCAGTTCAGGTAGTTCTCTGGCAACTGCGATTGAATACGCACGACAGGCTTTGCATTGAGACGGTGTTTCTCTGAGCGATTTTGTATTTGATTCGCCGTATTGAACAATACGCTATATTGTTCTGTGTGAAATATTGCTGTGCTTCTATTGGATTTGAAGATTACTGAATATTTGTGTTTTTGGAAAGATATTAGTGTTCATATTTAACTGTTTAGAGCGAATAAAGCCTGTTGATTTCTTTTATATATTGGCATCAATCCTTTCGTACCCCGAGTTCACAACATTTGGTGTCAGGAGTGGGGTTCGAACTCACGCTCTCTTTCGAGAACCAGAGCAATGAATGATCGACTGAGACAATTATTGGAGAAATTGTCAGCGATGGATGAGAAAATGACTGCGAACCAGGCTGAAATGAGAGAAATGTCGGAAGAAATAAAAAAAAAGGATATGTCAACCAATCTTGGCGAGTTGAAAGAAGAAATGAAGAAGGAAATGTCAGCGATGAATGAGAAAATGACTGCGAACCAGGCTGAAATGAAGAAGGAGATGTCAACCAACCTTGGCGAGCTAAAAGATGAAATGAAGAAGGATATGTCAACCAACCTTGGTGAGTTGAAAGGATTAATAGAGGATAAAATAACATCTTTAAATGAAAGAATTGACTGCGTGGAAAACAAATTTGAAGGAAGATTTCAGGAAATAGAAGAAAAGGTAGAAGAAAAAGTAGAAGAAAAAGTTCAAAAGATCGCCAAAACCGTTGAAGAAAGCATAGAGAATGTAAAAAAAGATTTAGAAAATGTGAAGAAACAAAAGTTAACTGCCGGAAACTATGCCGAAGATGTCAAGTATCAAGCTATTCTTCCTCGGGCCTGTATTAAACTCTCGACCTATGACGGAAAATCCTCATGGCCAGTTTTCAAGACACAATTTGGGATCTCAGCGGACGCCAATGGATGGGATTCCCAGACAAAGGCTTGCCAGTTAGCTGCTTCTCTACGAGCTGATGCTGCCGACGTTCTACAGACTTTGTCTGCAAATGAACCGCTAGATATTGAAACGCTCGTCAGTGCCTTAGAATTGCGCTTTGACGAGAAATGCATGAAAGAATATAGCAGACTCCAGCTCAAATCTCGACAGCAGAAATCCACTGAATCCCTGCAAGAACTTGCTACGGAGTCGAAAGACTTTCACATCTTGCTTATCTGACTGCGGACTGAAATTAGAGAAAGTTTAGCTCTGCAACATTTTATCGATGGTGTGCGTGACTCTGAGATCCAGAAACAACTCCGGATTGTAGATCTCAGTGACTTAAAAGGGGCTTTAGTTTACGCCCTGAAATTCGAGGCAGCCTAGCAAGCTACAAGGAAAGATCGGCACTTTGTGCGAGTTGCCAACATGCCTGAGACGTCGGATACAGCTGTGGAGCGTTTACAGCAGCAGATGAAGGACGTGATGAGACAGATAAACAATGCGGTGGAGAAGGCCATATCCAAATCGACTGCCCAAGACGACCCAGCACCGAAGGTAATAGCTCACCCGCTAACGGAGGAGCAGGAAAACTGATTCTTGCGGGGCGGAGGTTTCCAGATCTTAAGAAGCCTCATTTTCAAGTATGTGAAATTTATGCAAGAAGTTGCGGCGAGAACGAAGTTTTCCTAGTCGGAAGTGTGAATGATTTGCACTGTAATATGATCATCGATACAGGAGCCAATGTGACCATCATTCGGAAAAATCTAGCTCAGCGGCTGAAAGAAAAACTCTTCTGGTCCCCGCCACGTGTTATCCTTCAAACTGTGACAGGAGATAAGATCGACATATTTGGAAGAATGACACTGAAAATAAAGTTTGGGAACGCCGCTTACCGCCATACAGTCTATGTGGCCGATATTTCAGACCCTTTCATAATCGGACTGGACTTTTTAAAAGAGCATGGATTTACACTGGACTTTAAGAATAATGAGTTACGCTATGCTCAAGAAGATGTCACTATGTTCAAACTTGGTAATGAGTCCGGGTCTATTCATTGTTCCAAGGCAGATGTTATCATCCCTCCTCGGACGAAATAATGATACCTGGATTAACTGAGAACGAAATAAGTTTTCAGTGTGGCTTGGTTGGATATCCTGAGAAGAGCCCAAAAGGAGTGCTGATAGCATCAGCGCTGGTAGATCTGTCGAGAGAAGTGATACCCGTGAGGATTACGAACGTAAGTGAAAAGTCTAGAATTATCCAGAAAGGTGAAGTGCCTGCAACCTGTGCTCCAGTCACCTGTGTTTGCAAAGACCCGAGCTCGACATTGTCGGAGCCGCCTACAAGTTTGACACCTGTTATAGAACGAAATGAAAATTTTTCTCCTGAACAGAGACAAGCCGTAGAAAGACTGTTCCAGGAATTTAAGGATGTGTTTTCACAAAACAAGAGTGATATATGTCGCACTTCTCTGACACGTCATAGAATCGATACTGCCGACCATCCACCGATTAAACAGCATCGGTGGCGATAATTCGAGAAGAATGCGAGAATTCCTTCCAGCGGCTGAAAGATGCTCTCACATCCTCTCCAGTCCTTACCTATATACCCCGACAAACAATTCATTGTGGACACACATGCCAGTCATGAAAGTGTCGGCGCTGTACTTTCTCAAGAAATAGATGGCCAAGAACGAGTCGTAGCATACTGGAGCAAATGTCTATCGAAACCAGAGCGGAATTATTGCGTCACTCGTAAGGAGTTATTAGCTATTATGAAAGCCATAGAACACTTCCATCACTATCTCTATGGCAGGAAATTTCTCCTTCGTGCTGATCACGCATCTCTAACATGGCTGATGAATTTTAAGAACCCAGAGGGCCAAGTAGCCAGATGGATACAACGACTCCAGGAATACGACTTTGACATCAGGCATCGTAAAGGCTCATCGCATGGAAATGCTGATGCCCTATCAAGAAGACCGTGTCCCGAAAGTTGTCGCTATTGTTCAAGAGTAGAGAACAAGTATAATCCCGAACATGTCATACGCCAGACGAAGACATTACTATCAACGCCACCAGATCCCTGGAGTGATGAGAAGTTTCGAGAAGATCAAATGGAAGACTCTGACATCAAACCAATTCTGGAGTTATTAGAATCTTCTAGCACGAAGCCCAGTTGGAAAGACATCTCGACTTACAGTTCTACGACGAAACAATACTGGCTCTTTGGAACTCCCTCCACGTCAGGAATGGTGTCTTGTTTCGAAAATTCGAATCGGAAGATGGGAAGGCATCTCGGTGGCAGTTGGTACTTCCTTGATCCCGAATCCCAGAGGTCCTCAAAGAATTACATAACAGTCCCACTGGTGACCATTTTGGAGCCATGAAAACATTACACAGAGTCCGAGAGCGCTTCTTCTGGGGAAAAGCGAGAGCTGACGTCGAAGAATAGTGCAAATCTTGCGATGCATGTGCAGCTCGGAAAGGACCAAAGAAACGTAGCCGAGAAAGACTACATCTCTACAATGTAGGAGCACCTTTCGAACGCATCGCCCTTGAAATCCTAGGTTCTCTACCAAGAAGTGCTGATGGCAACAAATACCTTCTTGTTGTCATGGACTATTTCACGAAATGGCCTGAAGTTTATGCCATCCCTGATCAAGAAGCTTCTACAGTTGCGGATGCCTTGGTACACCAGTGGATATCAAGGTATGGAGTTCCCCTTCAAATGCATTCTGACCAGGGGAGAAATTTCATCTCTGCTGTGATCGAGGGTCTCTGTCAACTCCTCGGAATGGACAAAACTAGGACGACGCCTTTACATCCGCAGTCGGATGCCATGGTTGAGAGGTTTAATCGTACCATCCTAAACAACCTCTCACTGCTAGTCTCAAGAAACCAACAAGACTGGGACCAAAAATTTCCCTTGTTTCTTCTCGCCTAACGCAGCGCCGTCCATGAAACAACCGGCTATTCCCTGTCTCAGATGCTTTTCGGTCGTGATCTTCGTTTACCTTGTGATCTGCTGATTGGTCGCCCTCCTGATGCGCCTTCATCGCCAGAGGAATACGTGCAGAACCTCCAGGCACGGTTTGAAGACGTACACAACTTGGCTCGAGAGCGGATCAATATGCAGACGGAGAAGATGAAGACCAGGTACGACACGAAAGCCACGGGACATCAATTTAAAGAAGGTGACAATGTTTGGTTTTATAATCTGACTCGACGCAAAGGACTTTCTCCCAAACTGCAATCGCACTGGGACGGTCCCTATACAGTCCTAAACAGACTGAACGATGTCGTAATTCGGATCCTAAAGTCACCTAATTCAAAGCCTAGAGTCGTTCATTACGACAGGCTAGCTCCATACTATGGCCCTAGTACCTAGTTCATATGGCATAGTGAGCTAATTGTGCATAGTGTAAATTAGTATGACCATAGTCTCGTATATAAGTTAATGTGTTTATTTATTTTGTTTATTATTATTATATTTGTGTCTATGTTTCAATTTTGTTTTAAATAAGTGTTTATTTAATTTTGCATTATGAATGTTGAAGACGCTTGCCGTTCGCAAAACAGGAAGAGGTTGCTAAGCTCTTACAAGATATGCAGGATAGTGACATCTTCGAACCGTCATCAAGTC
This sequence comes from Maratus michaelseni, assembly GCA_963931845.1. NCBI lineage: Eukaryota > Metazoa > Arthropoda > Arachnida > Araneae > Salticidae > Maratus > Maratus michaelseni. The sequence goes on from OZ007596.1 coordinate 12,034,971, forward strand.
CGTGGGCCTCTCCCATCATATTGGTCCGAAAGAAAGATGGCTCCACAAGATTTTGTGTGGATTATCGTAAACTTAATGATATCACGAAGAAGGACAGCTATCCTCTACCAAGAATAGACGACACGCTAGATACTCTTTCAGGACATAAATGATTTTCCACACTGGATTTGAAGAGTGGATATTGGCAAGTAGAGATCCATCCTGATGACAAAGAGAATACCGCATTTACTACTGGACAAGGACTTTGGCAATTCAAAGTTATGCCGTTCGGGCTCTACAATGCACCAGCAACTTTCGAGCGCCGCATGGAGACAGTTTTAAAAGGCCTGACTTTTGAAGCTTGTCTCATCTACCTAGATGACGTCATCATTGGTGGTCGCACGTTTGAAGAACATCTAGGAAATATTCGAAAAGTGTTAACGAAGCTAAGAGCGGCGAATTTAAAGCTGAATCCTTTGAAATGCAAGTTCTTCTAACGCGAAGTAAATTATTTAAGACACATCATCTCAGCTGAAGGTGTTCGAACAGATCCTGAAAAAGTGTCCGCAGTAAAGAACTGGAAGCGTCCGGAAAATGTCCATCATTTGCGAAGCTTTCTGGGACTATGCACTTATTACAGGAAGTTTGTGCAGGGGTTCTCCAACATTGCAAGACCATTGCATAGGCTCACTGAAAGCAAGCAGAAGTTTCTATGGACACAAGAATGCGAGAATTCCTTCCAGCGGCTGAAAGATGCTCTCACATCCTCTCCAGTCCTTACCTATACACCCCGACAAACAATTCATTTTGGACACACATGCCAGTCATGAAAGTGTCGGCGCTGTACTTTCTCAAGAAATAGATGGCCAAGAACGAGTCGTAGCATACTGGAGCAAATGTCTATCGAAACCAGAGCGGAATTATTGCGTCACTCGTAAGGAGTTATTAGCTATTATGAAAGCCATAGAACACTTCCATCACTATCTCTATGGCAGAAAATTTCTCCTTCGTGCTGATCACGCATCTCTAACATGGCTGATGAATTTTAAGAACCCAGAGGGCCAAGTAGCAAGATGGATACAACGACTCCAGGAATACGACTTTGACATCAGGCATCGTAAAGGCTCATCGCATGGAAATGCTGATGCCCTATCAAGAAGACCGTGTCCCGAAAGTTGTCGCTATTGTTCAAGAGTAGAGAACAAGTATAATCCCGAACATGTCATACGCCAGACGAAGACATTACTATCAACGCCACCAGATCCCTGGAGTGATGAGAAGTTTCGAGAAGATCAAATGGAAGACTCTGACATCAAACCAATTCTGGAGTTATTAGAATCTTCTAGCACGAAGCCCAGTTGGAAAGACATCTCGACTTACAGTTCTACGACGAAACAATATTGGGCTCTTTGGAACTCCCTCCACGTCAGGAATGGTGTCTTGTTTCGAAAATTCGAATCGGAAGATGGGAAGGCATCTCGGTGGCAGTTGGTACTTCCTCGATCCCGAATCCCAGAGGTCCTCAAAGAATTACATAACAGTCCCACTGGTGACCATTTTGGAGTCATGAAAACATTACACAGAGTCCGAGAGCGCTTCTTCTGGGGAAAAGCGAGAGCTGACGTCGAAGAATAGTGCAAATCTTGCGATGCATGTGCAGCTCGGAAAGGACCAAAGAAACGTAGCCGAGAAAGACTACATCTCTACAATGTAGGAGCACCTTTCGAACGCATCGCCCTTGAAATCCTAGGTTCTCTACCAAGAAGTGCTGATGGCAACAAATACCTTCTTGTTGTCATGGACTATTTCACGAAATGGCCTGAAATTTATGCCATCCCTGATCAAGAAGCTTCTACAGTTGCGGATGCCTTGGTACACCAGTGGATATCAAGGTATGGAGTCCCCCTTCAAATGCATTCTGACCAGGGGAGAAATTTCATCTCTGCTGTGATCGAGGGTCTCTGTCAACTCCTCGGAATGGACAAAACTAGGACGACGCCTTTACATCCGCAGTCGGATGGCATGGTTGAGAGGTTTAATCGTACCATCCTAAACAACCTCTCACTGCTAGTCTCAAGAAACCAATAAGACTGGGACCAAAAATTTCCCTTGTTTCTTCTCGCCTATCGCAGCGCCGTCCATGAAACAACCGGCTATTCCCTGTCTCAGATGCTTTTCGGTCGTGATCTTCGTTTACCTTGTGATCTGCTGTTTGGTCGCCCTCCTGATGCGCCTTCATCGCCAGAGGAATACGTGCAGAACCTCCAGGCACGGTTTGAAGACGTACACAACTTGGCTCGAGAGCGGATCAATATGCAGACGGAGAATATGAAGACCAGGTACGACACGAAAGCCACGGGACATCAATTTAAAGAAGGTGACAATGTTTGGTTTTATAATCTGACTCGACGCAAAGGACTTTCTCCCAAACTGCAATCGCACTGGGACGGTCACTATACAGTCCTAAATAGACTGAACGATGTCGTAATTCGGATCCTAAAGTCACCTAATTCAAAGCCTAGAGTCGTTCATTACGACAGGCTAGCTCCATACTATGGCCCTAGTACCTAGTTCATATGGCATAGTGAGCTAATTGTGCATAGTGTAAATTAGTATGACCATAGTCTCGTATATAAGTTAATGTGTTTATTTATTTTGTTTATTATTATTATATTTGTGTCTATGTTTCAATTTTGTTTTAAATAAGTGTTTATTTATTTTGCATTATGAATGTTTTTTTAAGTGTTTTGATTGGTATAGTGTTTGTTGATAACAGGTTTGCTCCCAATCAGGGGTTGTACTGCCCGGGACGTGCAGTCCTTGAGAGGGGGGCAATGTTATGAATTTTGTACATATTCCAATTTTTTATAGTGAAATTGCAGCATTATTTAATGTTTTTCCTGTCGAAAATTATGTAACTCAATGCAAAAGGTCTCAGGTGCTTTGCAAGAAAAACAACCTTACAGTATCGTTTTCATAATGGAGTTCTATGGTAAAATCGCCAAGGAGTGGGTTTATCGTCAAGTTGGCGATATATCGCCAAATGTCGATAAGTTAGCGACGGATTTGGCGACTTTTTGTGCAACCCCCCCACCTTCCTTATACCTATACATTGGGATCTTTTCTCGCTTGGGTTCTCTATCGAAAGTTGAAGTAATTTCTGGTAAATTCTGAATATTCGAAGCTCTCGAAAATTCTAGAATGATCTCTAAAGCCTATATAAGGGCCTGCTTGGACCTCCACCAGTTCAGTTCAGTTAGTTCTCTGGCAACTGCGATTGAATACGCACGAGAGGCTTTGCATTGAGACGGTGTTTCTCTGAGCGATTTTGTATTTGATTCGCCGTATTGAACAATACGCTACCCGTAAGGCATGGTGACATCACGGCGACGTCACTGTGAAGTCACACTGTGACTTTGTGACAGTCGTCGTGACGTCACGTGATGTCGATGTGAAGTTACTGTGACGTAAATGCGAGGTCGTTATGGCCGATTTCAAGGCTTTCTGTGACCTCACAATGTTTCTACTTTGTGAAGTCACCGTGCGACTTCAATGAGAAAAATGTGACGAATCTGCATCGGATAGGGTGACCAGATTTTACCCGAATCCTATACGGATTGTTCGGATCAAAATTTTTTTATGGTTCAAGTTTGTGACGTTTGTGACGCCACTGCACCGGGTCGGGTGACCAGATTTTACCCGAATACAATCCAGAAACTTCGGATCGATCTTTTTGGATTTATTTGGCTACAGAATAGATTTGGATTAGTTGTCGTGTGACCTGATTTTCGTGAACCCGATCTGACCCGAGTCGGGTATAATGTTTTTACTGTAAGTCTTGTTCAGAATAGAATCTTGCATACGACCAAGTAACCAGATTTTATCAGAAATTGTGTTACGATACAATTTCTGATGTCGGCTCGGATCTAGAGTCATGCACGAATCCGGTTATATACTTCTTGAACATGATTGAATGTCTACTTGAACATGAATGATGGTTGACTGAAACTATATTTACATTCAACCCGTAATCTTACCCTAACCCAACAACAACAACAACAAAAATTCTGTAGGCCCATAACCCGACCGAACCTGATAAATGATTTCGCATAGATTCGGATAACAAGATTTCACCAAACACGGATAAGATCGACGATAAGGATTGGATCGGCAATCAGTTTTTTTATGCAACTCGTATTCAAATTAAAACTTTGCATCTGATTGGGAAACCGGCTAATGTAGCCGTTAAACAAGAAAATTATAAATGTAAAAAACACATACTAATATAAAAATAATAGATGAATCCATTAAAAATTATAATATAATTAAATATTTTAATAATATGAAATTCTATTGTGCAAATAACCACTTTTAAAAATAACTTCGACTTCCATTTGTTTTATGTAACCACCAAAAATGTTGACAATAATTAAAACTATGCTATTTTGCTTTTAAGTATTGAAGTTTTTATATGTGTATACTTTGCCATATTTCCCCTCGTTCAGTATGACGAAACTTTCTGACACATTTATGAACAAATTTTTAAACGCTTGGCACTTGCATGCCTGATTGTTAAAGCGATTTGGAATGAATAGCGTTTTCCATTTTTAGATAAATGAAATGCTTAAGAGCAATTTTGGTCACTTTTATTTCCGTTTCTGACGCTGCGCGTCGGAAATTCGTTTCCAAACACCGACTTTTGTAGTGTTTTCTGAAACATCTTTTGTCAAAAATGGAAAACGCCATTCTATTACATATATTCTGAATGAGAACACCTGCCAATTTCATGTGTTTCCGAATAAAAATGAATTCAGAAATTAGTTATTTTGGATTTGATTACAAATTTCATGAAAATAAAAGTATAGATTTTTAAATAAGCGTTGTGAAAAATTTATATTAGGAATCCATTTAAATAATAGATCTACCTATTGTGCGATATTATTAAATAATAAACACTGTATCAAGCAATAAAACATTTTTCGAAGCAAATGAAATTTAAAACTTCGGATCATAAACGCAAAGAAAAAAAATTTTTTTTTTTCTTTACAAATTATTTTATTTATAGTTTTTGATAGAATACTAAATGCAGAGCTTAAATATCAATTTTTACTATAGAAAAAAATCGATAACATAACTGGAAAAATTACCTTAACTGAATAGCTGTTTTATTGTTTCATCAATATTCATTATTTTTGTGCACCTAATATTGACATATCTTGACAACTAAATTTGTAATGAGTTAAATTGTCGCAATTATTTCAAATATACCAGAAAATTATTTTTCAAAACCTCCACTAGCTAAGAAATTTTGAAATTGTAAATCAAATATTAATAGTTTTAAAAATTGCAATGTTTTTAATTACAATGAATAACTATGAAAATTGAACTGAGAAACGCAAAATATAAATACATTCGTCGTTATAAATAACACTTTACATTTAGAATATATATTGTTAGTAAATACTTTAAGCTTTTTTCCAAACTCTCTATTTAAAACGATTTAAAACATTAAAGATAAAATTTTATACAAGTGATTAAAAAAAAAAAATATTTAAACATCTTAACATTTAAATAATGCACTATTAATGTACCATTACTAAATATGCACTATTAACAAAACTGCGAAGACATTAAAAGTTACCTGCTAATCTATAAGTAAAACCACCAGTTCTAGGGATTAAGTTTTAATGGTCGTTGACTGCTTCCTTTTCATTGAAAAATGAGACTCAAATCCACTGCTTTAATTTTCAAAGTGTCCAGCTTAGGTGTGTTCATAGATCTGAGATATCAAATATCACGCAGACCTTAATATCGTACCCAGCTAGACAGAAGGATAGGTTAAAATGGATGATTCACTTTAAAACGTTAATTTACTTTCACGGTATAAATTCCACAATATACTTCCACAAACTTAAAAGAACACAACACACTCTAATCCGCCGAGTAAAATAATCGTCTGCCCTCAACATCTGCGATCATGATCTGCGCAGTAATGTGTACCACAAAGTAACATCTAGCAGGTGTTTCCAGAAAAAGAATAGAAAGAAAACAGTTAACTAAAGACATTTCAAATGCTTTATAGTTTATATGGCTGACAAATAACTTCTAATAAAACTATAATATTCTGTTTTTATATGACAGAGTTTAATATTCTTGGAAATAAGCTGTGAAAATTTAAATTTTTATATATTTTTTAATCAGTTGCATTTGTTTTAGGCGTCCAAAGTAAACATAAATTTTAAATAAAAATGGATTTAATAGTCTTTAGAAAATAATTACGACATAAATATAAATACTATTCTACAATCAGATTTCCTAAATACGATTTTTTCATTTTTTACACTCTATTGAAAAGAGCAATATATTTAACAGAGGTGATATCTTATTAAGCACTGACCAGTTTTGGAATAAATTGCTATAGGAATGACATATACTTTATGACATATTTTTAATTCGTTTTTGTTCGGAAACGCATGAAATTGGCTTTTGTGTTTATTCAGAAACTCTGTAATTGAAACACGTTTTCCATTTTTTAGTAAAATCAGAAGATCTTTCAGAAAAGAATGTCAAAGTCAGCGTTTTGAATCAAATACCCGACGTAACAGGGAAAGAAAAGAGAAAAACCAGTCGTCACGTGACACGAATTGCTTATAACTCGATAAGTAATGTATTTATTAAAAAAATGGAAAACTCATTTCGATTCCAAATTGCTTCCATAGTCAGTCCTGCCCATTTTATGCCTTTGCGTTTAAAAATGAGTCAGAAATTATGTCAGAAAGCTTCGCGTTGTGGAGCAGGTCAGTTGAGAACCACCTTAAATATTCAGTACAAGAAAAATCTTGAACGCGTTCGACGGTCACCCCGAGCACCCCCGATGTCGAATTCGCAAAAATGGTGTCCTCACTTTTTAAACAGAAAGCTGATGATTGGGTTGAGTGGCCCCTCAAAATAATAAGAGATTGGAGATTTTTAAAATATTTTTTGTATCACAAAATTAGCAAATGAGTTCTATGCGGTGGTAGGAAAAAAATTAAATGTTTGTATTTAAAATGCTAACAAATCTCTAAATCGCTAACAGTTTTATTAGAATGGGAGATCTATTTCTGAATTACTTTCCGCCAAAACTTTCCTACGTTACTAAATTTCTATTTAAGGATTTTTACCTGTGTATTATATAGTATATTTTGTTAAATTTTATGAAAATGGCAATGAAAATTGTAAAAAAATATCTCCCTCATATATGTAGACAAATATTTATTTATTATTTTATTTTGGAAATACAATATATTTAAATAATGTGTGACAATGTTTTTATTAATGATTTAGGTACATAACATAATTCAATTCTATATTTTATGAGTTTTTTTCCAAATTCTCTCTCCGATCACACCGTGATGTCACAGAGTGTTGGCATTTTGGTCATAGGTTTTACGTGACTTATGTGACTTGTAGTGACGTCATTGCAACGTCACAAAAATTTTTAAAGCTGTCAAAAAGTAATTTTCTTCATGCCATAAGATGTTCTAAAGTTTATTTTAAGTTTTCTTTAGATCTTCAAGACGTTCACATTTTGATCACAGTGTGACGTTACAAAGTGGTGTCATTTTGGTCACAGACGTGACGTGACGTACGTGACTCACAGTGACGTCACAATGATGTCACTGTGACTGTGCATGCTATGCGGGTATATTGTTCTGTGTGAAATTTTTCTGTGCTTCTATTGGATTTGAAGATTATTGAATATTTGTGTTTTTGGAAAGATATTAGTGTTCTTATTTAACTATTTAGAGTGAATAAAGCCTGTTGATTTATTTTATATATTGGCATCAATCCTTTCGTACCCCGAGCTCACAACAATATTTTTTTATTTGAGAATGCAATACTATGTATTGCGCAATCGTAGTTATATATTAAAATAATGTATGCCAGTTACAATTATGCTGTTTCTACGTCAGTGAAACAATGAGTTGAATATGGGGTTTTCCACTTGTCTTATATTGCAATAACAGAGCGACTTTATTACATTTTTTAACTTTGTTTTTGTATTTTATGTTAATTTATCTTGTACATTGAATTAGACAATATAATTTTTTCTTCATTCTATTAAAACATAAAAGTCTCCGTATGAATAAACCTTGAGAGAATTATCTATGTTTGTTCTATGTAGATACATTATGTAATAATCCTCACTTATATAAAATATTTTAAACATTTTTTTTATTTGAGAATGCATAACTATGTATTGCACAATCATAATTATATATTAAAATAACGTTATGACAGTTACAATCATGCTTTATCTACGTCAGTGATTTTAACAATGAGTTGAATATGGTTATATCCACTTGTCTTATATTGCAATAACAGAGCGATTTCATTACATTTTTTAACTTTGTTTTAGCATTTTATGTTAATTCATCTTGTACATTGAATTAGACAATACAATTTTTTCTTTATTCTATTAAAACATAAAAGTCTCTGCAGGCCCAAAAAACTTATCAATTGTTTGTCTATTCATGTTTATCAGACATAAAGACATTTATATATGAAGTGATAAACATTTTCGTTCTATTATCAATATATCAAAGTCCATATAAATTTAACAGAATTAAACTATATTTCATGCCTTAAAACAATAAGCAAATATTCTTCTTCGAATATTAAGTTCAAACGCATAAGTACTTGATATTCATTTTATTTTCCTATTACAAGTATTTAATCTTAAAATATTAAAGAGTAACATAAAACTGTCATGGTATTATATTTCATATGAAGAGCTAAAATAAATAAAGTTAAAAATAGAAAGTCATTTTTAATTTTCGTATTTCTTTCAATTTTTTTTTTCAAAATGATTCACTGCAATTATTATTTTGAATTTCATTTAAGTTTCTTTAAAATTTCTTTTTTGGAAATTTCAAAATCACTTTTAAATGAAATTTGTATAAACGTTTCAAAATGATTTACTAAACGAAAATCATCGTTCATCCTGAAAAATATTATTTATAAGCTGTAACTTAATTAATGTATTTAGTACTAACGGCCCGTTCCGGCTTCGCGCGGGTGGAAAATGTGTTGACTACAATGTATTTTCCTTTTAAAATTGCTTTACGCAAAATATCTAATCAAAAATCATCATTAGTTGTCTTATTCGTCTAATCTTCCATAATCGGGTTCATATCCGATGTTTAAACCAATTGGCGAGTTTCTAAAATCACTGAAATATGTGTTTAACTATTTTTTAGTAGATTCGTTATCCTGAATTTCATGGTTCTACCTCAAACTGCTACTGCGATATTGCGAAATAACCTAAAACGTTCGATCCCCCCATTTAACCTCCTTAGGGTTTGAATTTCTAAAATCGCTGAAATAAGTTTTTAACAATTTTTTAGTAGATTCGTTATCCTGAATTTCATGCTCCTACCTAAATCTCCTGCTGAGATATGACGAAATGACCTTAAATATTCGAATCCCCCATTTGACCACCCCCCCTTAGGGGGCGAATTTCTAAAATTGCAGAAATACACGTTTAAACATTTTTAGTAGATTTGACATCCTGAATTTCAATCTGCTACCAAAAACTGCTACTTAGATATGGCAAAATTACCTAAAACGTTCGACCCCCCTTTTAACCACCCTTAGAGGTTGAATTTCTAAAATCGCGGAAATACACGTTTAACCATTTTTTTAGTAGTTTCGTTATCCTGAATTTCATGCTCCTACCAAAAACTGCTGCTGAAATATGACGAAATGACCTAAAACGTTCGAATCCCCCAAATGAACCTTTTAGGGGGTGAATTTCAAAAATCGCTGAAATACATGTTTAACCATTTTTTTACTAGATTTTTTATCCTGAATTTCTTGCTCTTACCTAAAACTGCTGCTGGGATATCTCGAAATGACCTAAAACATTCGATCCTCCCTTTAACCTCTTAGTGGGTAAATTTCTAACATTTCTGAAATACGTGTTTAACCATTTTGTTAGTAGATGTGTTATCTTGAATTTCCTGCTCCTACCTAAAACTGCAGCTGAGATATGGCGAAATGACCTAAGAGTTCGATCACCCCATTCAAACTCCTTAGAGGGTGAATTTCTAAAATTGCTGAAATACGTATTTAACCATATTTTTAGTGATGTGTTATCCTGAATTTCCTGATCCTACCTAAAACTTCAGCTGAGATACGGCGAAACGACCTAAAACGTTCGACACCCTGCCCCTACACTTTAACCCTCTTAGGGGTGAATTTCTAAAATCGCTGAAATACGTGTTTAATCATTTTTTAGTAGATTCGTTTTCCTGAATTTCGCGCTCTTACATAAAACTGCTCCTGAGATATGGCGAAATCACCAAAAACGTTGGACAATCCCTTTAACCCCCTCTCGGGGGCAATTTTCAAAAATTCTTTCTTATTATTAGCCTAGGTCATATCAGTAATCTATTATCCAAAATTTGTGATACTAACTTTAATCGTTTTAGCTGGACGTTGATGAGTCACCCAGTCAGTCAGTCAACGTTCCCTCTTTATATAATAGTATAGATAACAAATTTTTCTCATACTATAGAATTTCTTTTAATATATATAAATATATATATATATAATTCTTGGAATGGTTAATATAATATCTTATTATAATATTGAGAATTCTTTCAAATAAAATAACGTGCTAAATTTTAAATAATAATGTCAAAAACATAGTTGATGGTACTGTTTTTACCTTCTGTTTACAATTTTGCATACAAAATTATAATCATAACAACATAAATAAAATTGGATACATTTCTCTTTAAAAATTCTTTTCCATTTATTTGCTTTAAATATCCAACAAACATAAGATTTAATTCTCTTTTAGCCTATTTGATAATAATAGTCTCTATTTTGTTTTGTATGAGTTCTACGATATAAAATATCCCTTTATTTTTTTATAAGTTTATTTAAAATAAAGCGAAATCTTATTTATGGTATTTATCAGAAAAAGCCTCATATAATGAGTTTGGACATAAATGCATCTAAATATTTTCCGAAGTGCACTTATTTTAAACTCACTTCGAACGAAAACTAACAGTGCAATATTAATATTTGCATTTCAAATTTTAATGTTAAAAATAAGTAAGAAAAAATTATTCCAGTTCATTTTGATAGAAATCCTAATTTGAAAGATAGAAACTAATATTTAAGAAGATCAATTGCGGAACGAAAATGTCAGAAACATTTTACAAATAAATCATTTTATAAAGATTCATGATTAATTGAATATTCGCATAGTAGACATTTTTGAAAATAAATGAACTGTGTATGAAAAATCGATTTCAAAAATTTTCTTTCATTTTCTATGAATAAGTCGCTTTATTTTGTTTTTAATATTATACGCCTTTACTAACAGTTTTTCGCAAAATTTATACTCATGGTTTATGTTAAAATGCATAAAACAAGAAACACATTTTTGTTATATGAACTAGATATCGTTATATTATGTAAGAAGTATTCAAATTGTCTATGTGGTTTTAAATGTAGCTTTGTGAGATTTTTTCTTAGAATGTTACATTTCAAATATCTATGTTTTGTTTGATTTTAGAAATAGCTACTGAATGAAATAAAAATGTCATACTAATGTGAAAAAAAAATCACGTAATGTTTAGAAGATATTTTCCTTTGTTTTCATAATAATGAATTTCCTGAATGACAGCAAAATCATTTATGTACGTAAAAGCACTATTATTTTTGTATTTCTTTATAAAATTTAATATTATTTTTGTATTTCTTTATAAAATTTAATATTATTTTTGTATTTCTTTATAAAATTTAAAATGATTGCAAAAATATCGTTTCGTAAAAGGATTAAATAAATCTTCAAAGGACAACATAATGGGAAGGAACTTAAAATTGATTACCTTGATTCAAATACTTTTCTGATTATATAAAACGTTTATTTAGTAATTCAAACTTGAGTTATGATAAAACATACTCTTTGAATCTATATTCACCTTGTACTATAACTACAAATTAAAAACAACATAAATGTCCAAAAAAACATATACACTACCATTTCATAAAATATTTTACTGAAGGTGTTTGACTTCATATACAAAACTGTATTTTACATAGACAACCGAGCGCTTTTGAGCAAACTTTTGCTCATGTTCAGGGTTACAAAACAAAACGCAAATACACAAATGACAAATAGTGAAAAAAAAACAGTAAGAACATCGTTCACTGCTGGAGAAGGGGGGAACCATTAAAACAAACCAAAAGGGGTGGGAGGCACTGGGAGGGGTGTGATAATCATATTTCGTCTTGAACAATTCCTAAGAGTCTATACCATAATTTGGGAATATTGTAAGATAATAAATCATTGCATGTTTTATCTTTTTTTAGTTAAAATTTCTATGGATTCATTGATTATTGCTTCATAAAAGGTTGATGTTTGTTTAATTATTTTAGCTTGAACAAAATGTATTCTGGCTGATTCTTCTTGTTTTAATCTTGAAAGTACTGTTTTAATTCTATTGAATTTTATATCAGAAATATGCTCTTTTAAACGAGTTTTAAACTTTCTTAAGGTCATTACCTAAGTAGTCTTTTACTTCATGACTGTCTTACCATTTTCATTTATTTCCATAGTGACTGGAATTCTATAGATTTCTGATGATTCTTCCATCAGTACAGGATCGATCAGAAATAAATCATTCTGTTTGCGAAACAAAAATATTCTATTGTAAAAATTTGCTCAAGGATAACGGAAATGACCCAATTTAATTTGTATTCCTGAAAACAGCGACATTTTTAGTTGCAATTTTATAGAAAATAATCTTAAAAAATGTATGTTATCTTACTTAATAAATTTCGTAAATAACGTTAGCTGTTGCTACGAATTAATTACGTGATTAATTGTAACACAATTATCAAAATTCGTAAAGAAATCATACGTATGATTTCTTTACCAATTTGAATAATTGTGTTAAAATTAATCTAGTGTATCACGTATCTAGCGTTTACTGGAGCTCCATTACCTGCGATCAATTCTGTTGAGCTGATTAAAATATCAGACCAGATGCTATGATCAATAAGGTTTACTGGATGAATTATGCCTTCCAGATTCGACCGGAATAGCTCAGTTGGTAGAGCGTGGCGGCGTCAGCCAAGAGATCCCAGTTTCGAATCCTGGCCCGGACATTTTTCGTCCAGTTGGAGAATTACAACTCGTATGATTTCTTTACCAATTTGAATAATTGTGTTAAAATTAATCTAATCTTTAGCAGTGTATTTTTATTAGTTTTATGAATAAAGATAAATTTGAAAACACAAGTTTGCAAATTATTTCCTAACGTCAAAGTAACAACCAATAAGGAATATCTTAAAAATATACTCTTATAAATAATGGCAAAAAATCTTCTTAATAACAAAATAAATATAATAAACTAGCTGTTTAACCCGTTCTACGCACGGGAGTTCATGAATTTAATTCTAAAATGTGAATAAAATGAATTTAATTCCCTGTTAAAGTGTTGCGTTCTTTAATAACTGTACGACTCAGAAAAATATTTTTCTACTACTGTGCATTTTTTTAATGAAACTTCATTTATCATGTTGCTATGGTAGCAGACGATAAAACGATATTTTTGAAATAAGGGAATAAATGGAATAAAAAGTTTTTTGATATTTGTAATAAAATGTTTTTCCTCATTTTTTTTTTTAAAAGCAATAATTAAGCTCAATAAAAAAAATCTCTAATTATTTGAATGCGAGGTAAAAGAATTATCGTAATAACCGCTACAGCTTCTTAGTATTGCAGCGTGGCGTCCATAATATGTACATCTCACGTTGCAGTAAACATTTAGAATTGGTTAGAACTCGCGCGATTGCGCATTGTACATAAGAAAAAGGTAAAAATTCGTCAAAAACATAAAATTAAAAAAAATCTATTTAAAATCTTCGAATTGTTTGCCCCAATCGTTTATGAGCCCTCCTACCAGCACCCGTGTGCCACATTTTGTAGCCCTGCGCTGTGTGGTTTCCGAGTTTTTGAGGTTACATATATAGATACGCGCACGGATTTTAATTGGGTAGATTATTTTAGTTGACCCGCCCGGCCTATCCCTGGGCCCGTGTAATAAACTTAAATCTCTTAAAAAACGAAACTCTGGCCCGGGTCTCCAATGGCTTCGGCACCGTATAACGGGCATGCTCGTACGGTCCGGAAAATCTTTTATTTCCACTTCCAGCGGAGCATTCTGTTCTAAACAAACCTCTTTCCGAACGAAATTCTGACACAGGTTCCCGCTGGCTACGGCACCGTATAGTAGACGTGCTACAAAAATGAGCTGGTTTGGAGAAGATGGGAACATTATTAGTCGAGTTATTGAAATAAGGCACAGTTAGAGAAAATAACCTTGAGGGGGGTGCCGGGGATGTTCATGTGTCCTTCAGAAAATGACTAATTAGTAGGACCACTATGCATCTTTAAAAATTCGTTCGTTTGGTTAAGCTAGAAACTTAATTACGCATTTGGCTTAAACTATTACTCGGAAATAGCGGTAACTGCTACTCATAAATTTACTTTAATGTTATAGAGGGTGACTATTAAGTTAATTATAATGTTTGGAATCACTGGCGTTGAAATCGGAATGACAGTTGCTGAGTTATGGAAACGGGGCATAGTTAGAGAAAAAACCTTGAAGGAGGTCCCGGGGTGGAGCAGATGTTCAAGTTCACTTCAGTAAATAACTAATTAGGAGGACGACTATGCATCTTTAAAAATTCGTTCGTTTGGTTAACTTAGGAAATTAATTAGAAATTTGTCATAGACTGTTATTCGGAAATAGTGGTACCCGCTGCTCATAAATTTATTTTAATGATACAGACGTTGATTGTTAAGTTATATATGATGTTTGGAATCATTTGCGCAGAAATCAGAAAATTAGTTGCTGAGATATGGAAACAGGGTATACAGTTAGACAAAAAGACTTGAGGGAGAGACCGGACCGGGGGGGGGGGAGCGTTTAAGTGCCTTTCACTAAAAGATAAATTAAGAGAACCAGTATATGCATCTTTAAAGATTGATTCATTTGGTTAAGCTAGGAGCTTAATTTGAAATTTAGCTTAGACTATTATCCGGAAATACTGGTAACTGTTTTCTAGAAATACATCCTGAAGCTATGAATGCTGATTTTTAAGATACATTAGCATAATGGAACTGATTTGGAGAAGTTCGGAACATAATAATTCGAGTTCTGGAAATAAAGCACAGTTAGGGAAAAAAATTTGAGGGAGGGGATGCGAGGAGGCGCGTGGTCATGTGCTCAACTACAAATCACTAATTTTGACTTTTGGTATGCATCAACTGAATACGGGCTCTGTACTTTTATTAGGAACATAAATTTAATTTTTACAAAAACTATTATTCTAAAATAGCGGTATAATCTATATAAAACAGTGATTAAATGTTACGGGTGAAGCTAAAATGTTAAATGTAATTAGTTCTGTTGAAATCAGAACAGTAGATTTGGATTTATTAATAAGGGGGTCAATTAATGAAAAAGCCGGCACTAGGCGGCGCGCGGTCGAGCAACATATATGTGATATTTAATAAAAAGTCTTTTATCCCTATCCCTCTCCATCCCCGCAAATTTAACAAATAATCTGTTAAATAAAGTTTTCTGTATTAATAATCTCTATCATACTAATATATGTTATGGAAAAGAAACCTTAAACCAAGCTAATTATCATTCATTAAGTCGATAAAATACTTTAAAGTTAAGATTTTAGCATTTAGCAACGGTTAATAATTAAGTTGATTGTCTACATGTCATATAATCTCTGATACATCGATTTTAAACACTCAACTCGCAATGATCCGTACCTTGATTTATTTAATGACTTCCGTGGAGATGTTATACAACCAACCAACCAAAGATTGAAAAGCGTATTTTTGATGAGATCTCTTTGTAGATGGATTTTAATTAATATTTAATCTATCAAAAATCTATTTAAAAGTTTCGAATTTTTTGCCCCAATCGTTCATGACCGCCCTACCAGCTACCCGTGTGCAAAATTTCGTAGCCCTGCGGTTTTCGAGTTTTTGAGGTTAAATAGATACGCGAACGGTTTTTAATAGTATAGATGGACTACGGTTTTAGAAAGAGCTTTTGCTTTATCTATCCGGCGCAAACAAGAATTGATACCACATTGACATGCCAGACATACTTTTTGCCTGATGAAAAAAAATAAATTTCTTTCGAAAGGCCTTGCGCATTGTCTTATTAAGGCGTTGTTTGCTTTGACTTGTGCGTCACATCAGTTTATCAACATTTTATTTTCCTATTCTTATAATTATTATTTGTTGCATAAAAGTATGTAAATACGCAAATTAAGTTATTGTCTGAATTCCCTCTAAAATTTTTATAATAATTATCTTTTTAACAATGATAAAATCTTTTTTGTCTTAATTATTTTTAATTTAAATATGGAGATATATGTTAATAGCAGCATTCATACTTTTGCTTTTATTTTATTATTTTCATAATTATAATTTATTGATCGTGTCTAAATAAACAATTTTGTTCTTTCTAGATATTTTCTTACTTCAACTTGTACATAAAAATATTATTTTATAAAACTCAATATATAATACTTTTTTATACTGTATCATTAAGCTCAAAAGGTAATTTGCATAAATTAAACATTGTTTCTGTCACATTCACGATACAATTATATTTAAGATTTATCCCAGGTTTAATTACTTTGTATCACGTACTTAATTTTAAACATTTTCCGATAGCAAAAATCATTTTTTATTCATTAATTTATAAAATACTTTACGTAAAATTAATTCATAACATTTGAATGTTTCGCAGAACATTTCTTTTTAAGTAAGTATTTTTTCTTTCGTTGTAGCTTGTAATTACGTGTACAAAATTAAATAAAGATGTATCTAGCGTTCTCATTTAGTTTAATTAAAAACTGGATTTTAAAACACATGTTGCTTAATAAAGTCCTAATTGATTATACTGGAATTTTGTATGTAAAAAAAGATACCAAATAAACTAATTATTAGAATAAATTAGTTTTCTGATTATAAACCCAGTATTTTTAAATTAATATTAGTTATACATAATTTCTAACATTAACAAACGCATCTCTTTAGAAAATATGCAGTTAAATAGTTTTTTTTTTTTTTCAGTTTCTCACTTAATGTATATCAGTACATGCTCAATGCTTGAATTGGTGAGAGTGCAATTTCAGAATATTGGCCGCCATATTTTTTTAATACTTCGTAAAAGAATTGTACAGTTTTCACTATTAAATTTTAATAATTATCATTAATAACCTATTCATTCACACTTCATTATGGCCTAAAAAATAAAAAGTTTTATGCACTTTAGATAAATAATTATCAGCGTAAATACACAAAATTTTTAAAACCAAATTCTAATAAATAAAGAAAAAACTTATATAAATTATGGAAACAAGTTTAAATACTAATAATTAACGTAATTAAAAAACTCTTCATAGGAATATTTTTCCGTGAAGTGAGATTTATCTTTTCTCTATGCCGTCCTTTTAAAATAAAAAATCTAAATTACTTAAGAAAAGTTTTAATGCAAGTTTGTAACGAGTTTCTCTTTAAAAAATAATATACAGAATTTTCTCATACTTAGTCTCATAATGAAATATGCTACTCTAATTAAATTATCCGCTACGCCACGAAAATTCTCACAATATGGTAGCTTTCTAGCAAAAACACTTTAGCGGAAAAATCAGGAGTTATCGGCACTAACAGACAGACAGAATTTCTCTCTCCCTAATTAAGGCTTTTTATCTGGGAGATGTCTGTTCTCTGTCTATATATGCACTCGAACGCAATAGGGAGACACTGCTTTGCCCGAATTATCAACACACACTTCCATACAAGGGTATTTTTTATCGACTTAATAATATTAAGAGACATTAAGCTTAAGGAATATATACACTGTTAAAAATAAAACCGCAAATTAACGGTAAAATTGCTGTTAGCAAAGTTTCCCGACTTTTTCTGTTCGGTTAGTAGATTTTAAGTTTTGAGAGATAAAAGAAGGAAAACTTCCGTTTGAAAAAGTGTACGTATACGCCATCAGAAATACTTCCTTGAAATCGCGGAAATATTCCTGGCAGTATTGCCGCCAAGGGAAATTTTCCGTTATGAATAACAACGGTTATAAAAAATTATATCTCATTTTGTGCTGCAATTTGTGGACTATTACGGGAGAATTTATTACTTGATATACTTCAAGAATATTTTTTGCCGACTTTGGGATCGAACTTGGGAAGTCAGCACCTTGAGTCAAGTGCCTTGCCGGTAAGACCAGTGGGCGTTTGTTAAAGTAGCAGTTTGAAACGGTGATACGGGATTTCTTAAAATGGCAGCTTGGAAGAATTTGGGGTTTAGAAACCTGAGAATTTTTTAATTAATTGCTTTGAGATTACGTTATGAGATGATGGTTGAGGTTTTATAACTTTAGTATTAATAGAGGATAAAAACATGAATTATATATATTCTTAATTTGATTGTTAGATGTAAAATATGAATATTATATTTTGAATTAAATTCGATAAAAAAATAGCTTTTTTGAAAAAATCGATTTTTTTCTTAAATATTATATATATTTTTTAATCTGTTCGTTTAGAATATATTTTCAGTGCGAGTGCTTTTTATAACTTAAAAAAATTGCTAATAATTATAAAAGAATGAGAAAATTACTTGTTATTTTTTAAATTCAAAAGCATTATTTTTATTTGTTGTTTTTTTTTTAGTAAAATTGGTTTTCTTCACTTAATTTAACTATATATATATATTTAATCTGTTTGTTTAAAATATTTTGTAAGTGCGAATATTTTTTTTATAAATTTAAAAAATAAATTCCGAATAATTTTTAAAAATGCGGAAAATAATTGTTACTTTTTTAATTCGAAAGCACTATTTTGTTGTTGTTTTAAATAAACTCGAAATTTTAATTTATTGAATTTTTAGTTTTTCTGTGCAGCAACATATCAGGTTTTTAAACATTGAAAATAATTATGCAGCAAATAACGGAATATTTCCGTTGGCCCTTTTCGCCTCCGTCCGCTCCGTTGCTTTCGGAATATATGAGGAAAATTTATATTTTTTAACTGAAAATGCCTTTTTTTTATGAAAAAGGACTTTTTCTGTGAAATTCTGGAAAAAAATACCCTTCAATTTCAAATTATGTTTAACAGTGTAATCTAAAACTTTCAAGAAAGAATTAAAGAAGAAAGATTAATTATACTGGATGATAACGATAAAATTGAATAACAAGAACGAAAAATCTTGCGTCAAGCATAGATTATGTAACACATTCCAACGCTTCCAAAATAATTTTACAAATCATACCGTTTAATAAGCTGAAAGATAACATCTAAGTAAACAATTTGGAAAACGCATAACATATTTAAAAACATTATTTCAGGAATTTTCAACATACACAGTATTCGGAAAAATATCCGAATACTTTTATTCAGCCCTGTTATTCAGTATTCCTGTATTCAGTTATGTATATGATCTATAGATTTGTATATATACTACATAGGATGATAAATTTTAGTTCAGTTAGGAAACGCGTAGCACAGTTTAAAATTCTCCTTCTGGAGTTTCTGTCAATAAACGGAAATGTGTTTCCGAACTTTTGTGCTTCCCTGTATAGGATCTACAGAATTTATACACACCACGTAATGGACAAAAACTGAGTTAAATTTAAAATCGCGTTCAGTAACTTAAAACGCACTTCCAGGAATTATTGTTAACATACAGTAGAGGATTATTTTGTGTGTCCCTGTAAATGAATGATGACTGCTATACACACAGTATTACTATTCTGTAGTAAGCCTCTTGTAATGCACCTTAGTGATATATATAAATTTCAATGCGTTTAAAATAGTGAAACATTATTTAAATAAACCGCAGACGATTTTTCTCCATACACGTAATGTAATGGAATTCCTTTGACTGTCTCTGTAAAGTAACTATAAGTGCTATGCACACACTATTCCATATTAAGCTTCTTTTAATGCACTTTAGTGATATATATCAATTACAATGTGTTTGAAATTGTGTAACATCATTAAAATAAACCGCAAATGATTTTACCCCATTGACCGTAATGTAACGGAATTCTTTTGAGTGTCCCTGTAAAAAACTGTAAGTGCTACACACTTCCGTTGAAATAGGGAACATGCTATAGATGACAACAGTAACATATAAAAATTGCAGAGCAATCCGAGTATATTTACGGGAGTTAGAGCATGGAAAGACGGCCAGACGGCAGACGGCCTGACAAACCGAAGTCATAAACACTTTTCAACTACTTTGGAAAGTGTTAAAAATTTGTATTTGAATAAAATTGAATGAAAAAAAATAGGCCATAATAAAGTCTGTGGATTTCTTTTATATATTGGCATCAATCCTTTCGTACCCCGAGCTCACAACAATATTTTTTTAATTTGAGAATGCAATACTATGTATTGCGCAATCGTAGTTATATATTAAAAAAAATGTATGCCGGTTACAATTATGCTGTTTCTACGTCAGTGATAATAACGTCAGACCATAAACAGTTTTTATTACGCACTATTTTACGGTACTGGACAGATAGTTGAAAAATATTGATTAAGATGACACTAGAAATATTTGTAGAAGTTACAGATCAAGTCTCTCTACATTTTATAGCACAAAATCGATTTTCTTTACTTTAAATCTTATTTTTATTTCTTCCTCTTTAAAACATTATTGGTCCCTATTTTCTGTCGAGACACATTCCAGCAGTTTGTTTTGCATTTGTCAAATATTTTTTTAGAAATTATAAAAATGTATCGGGAAACAAATGTTTATCTATTTTCTTCGAATTTATTTGCACACTACTATAACAGCTATCAGCGTTATTCTGGAATCATTCGGATGCTCGCCTTCCAGACTACCGGGAATGTAGTGCTATCGCTGAAAATGTCACGGAAAAGAGAAATAGTTAAATTGAAATAGATAATGTTAGAAAAAAATCAATAGTAGAAAATAAATATTAATATAAATATAAAAGTGTGTGTTATATAAATGATCACTGTAAAAAAAATTCGTAAAATTTCAGTAGATGTACCGCAAATTAACTGTACTTGTACCGTTTTCACTCTTTACGGTATGAGTACCGTACTTCTAAGGTATATTAAGCGTAAAAAACCGTATATATGCCATTTCCATTATAAATGGTTTTTCTACCGTAAAATGATTTTTTCAGTAAAAAATCGCTATTTATGCCGTAAAGTAATTATTTTTCAGTAAGACAAAACCTGATACCTCGGTGTACGGCAACCCCTGAAATGATGCTCTTGTTCTTGTTACGTAATGCGTGCAGGCCTGAGGACAGGGGGGGGGGAGTGCAGCCGGTACATATATTTTAATATTTTATGGTACATATACCGTCCAGTTAAATTACTGTATATATACTGGTCACAAAGTAGTCAGTATATGTACCGTAATTTTTGACCCAAATTTTTTACAGTGTTCTTAAATCTTCTTTTAGTGGTTTTCCAGTTTTATAAATCAAAATGTTAGATGGGCCATTTGTAATTTTTTTTTTAAATCATCGTGAAATTTAAATCAGTTCTTGGTTAATGGCATTCAATAAAACTTTTCAGCCAATCTTATTCATATGTTTTTATAGATTGATAGACGAAATTAGTACTAGCACTGTAATTTTCATAACGAAAATAGCAGGTGGTGTAATCTAATTCATTTTTGCACGCAGATTAACTTCTAAGTCTTAGGGAATTAAACCTGCAATGTTAAAAATCTGGTACCACGCAATCATAGAACGGATCCTCTTTTACAGTGTGGGCGTCTGGGGAGGAAATCTCACCAAGGCAGTCAAGGAAAAGTTGGTTTCGATCCAAAGGATGTTCTTGCTGCAAATGGTGAGAGGGTATAGGACAATCTCAACGGACGCACTCACAGTACTAACGGGGATCCCTCCAATCCTAATATCACTAGAATACGAGCACCAGAAAAACAGAATCCAACACCTAGAACATGAACCAACTACTACGCTACACTTCCCAAAAACAATAATACAGAGAAAAGTTCCAAGTTGGCACCTGCACCCCGCGGAGGAGACATCACAATTACAGGTATGCATCGCCAAGAACAGTCACAGACCCTCGCAGCATCCAACCATCTACACTGATGGGTCGCGCACCGAAACTGGCGTGGCCGCAGCCTTCTGCGCCATGGTAAATGGAGTGCCGACCTATGAGTGGGCCTCCAGAATTGGAGACGATAACTCAGTATATCAAGCTGAACTGTTTGCAATTCTGAAGGCTTTGGAATGGATTGCTGCCTCCCCCACGCAGGAAAATTTTAAAATTTTCAGTGATAGTCTGTCTGCACTTCAAGCAATTTTTGCCCTACGGACAAAACACCCTCTCATACTGGAAATTAAAATCAAACTTCACCAACTGTACAAAAAAGTTACCCTTGGCCACGTCACTGCACACATTGGTATCGCAGGCAATGAGCTGGCGGACAGCCTTGCAAAAGAAGCCACCAAACGCCAATCAATAGACTTCTCTCTTCCGGTACCCCCATCTTCTATTCGCAAAAAACTCAAATCTAAAATACTCCCCAACTGGCAAATCTACTGGGACACCTCCACAAAAGGTAGACACACTTACAACCTAATTCCAAAAGTTTCCAGAGAGCTACTTAACCTCACTCCTTATACAAGTGCCTTCTTATCCGGGCATGGCCCGTTTAAAAATTACCTCTTCAAATTTAAAATTTCACGAACCGATGTGTGCGAGTGCGGCGATAGTGGTACCCCCATGCATTATTTATTCTCCTGCCCACTGACTGTTGCTTGGCATCTTAGGCCTGCTCCTTCTAACCCACCTCCTTCTTGGCTGCTGAACATAATTACGCGTCCCATCTTAACTCATAAACTTTCAGAAATTTACAAATTACTAACACACGTATCTAACATAACCTAATCATTCAAAGAAGTTTTCTTTCTCCATAAATTAATAATAATAACTCGCTTATTTTAGTCATTAACGTAATCATTCCGTCATTTTTTATCTGCTTAGCTTTCTCCATTTAGCTATTTTGCAGCTTAATAGTTTCTCTCATCCGCAAGTATTGTTCTCTTCCTAGCAGGGGCTGAGTCCCCATTAATTAATTTATTCTTATCGGGAACCGCAAGTTTGGTCAGCAAGTAACGTATCGTCACCTCTAACACGAAGTGCATCCAGCCTCCATCCAGTGTGAGGGTTCCAGCGCAATTGTGTGGCGCTCCTTGTCGCGTGGGAATCTCACACTGGCACCTCCACATCTCAAGTGCCGTCATTTACGAACTGTACAATTGGTACAGTCTTATCTAAGAACTGCACCCTTCTACTAAATTAGCGGACTGTACAACTGGTGCAGGCACACCTGTGGACCTCGTTCCCCCTGTCTGTCGCTCCTTGTCGCGTAGGAACGCTGGTTCCAGCGACAGACCCTGTAATTTTTTTTTTGTATGTCTTTAGTTCCTGCCACCTGTCGCGTGGGGCTTTGCCCGGCAGGACCAGCCATTGGCGAAGCTTGTACTGCCACGTTTAATCCCTGCGTGCCGGGGAGCTAGCCGGGGAAGACATTAAACGCTCAACGGCTGGGTTCGCCCTCAGCCGAGTGGTCTTCCTCAGGCTTTAAAATTAAAAATTAAAATCTAATTCATTTTATTTGAATTTTAGTAATTGGTGATGCATAATCGTTGTCGATTTTTTACAGACAATTTATCATATATTCTAATACGAGCAAATCTTGTGTGCGGTTATATATATATATATATATATATATATATATGCAAAATTTATCTTAAAAACGGCTCTAACGATTTTCATGAAATTCTGTATCCTACAGTTTCGGGGCACCAGAAAACCATTGGGCTAGGTCATATGTTCAAGAAAATACGATTAGTGGGTCATTTTGGATCACCGTGGGTCAGGGTCAAATTAATTGTATCTAAAAAACGGTTCAAACGATTTTGACTAAATTTTGTATCCTACCATTTTCAGGCACAAGAAGACTATATTGGGATGGGTCACATGATCGAGAACTTTCGATTAGTGGGTCTTTTTGGGTCAACACGGGTCAAATTAATTTTATGTAAAAAACGGCCCTAACGGTTTTGATTAAATTTTGCATCCTACGAGTTTCGGACACGAAAAAATCATTGTGCTATGTCAAGTGTCCGATAAAATTTGATTAGTGGGTGGTCACTTTTGGGTCACTGTGGGGCAAGCTAATTTTATCTAAAAAAAGGCTCAGACTATTTAGACTAAATTTTGCATCCTACGGGTTTCAGGCACGGGAGGACAATTGGGCTTTATGGTGTGGTTTGGTGTATCATATGGATTAGTTGGAGTAGTACTCGGGATCACAAATTCCGTGAAATTATGTCGGAGAAAAGTACTATTGTAACTAATAAGTACAGAGAAGACATGGAAATTGGCCGATGAATAAAAACACATCTCACGTTGCGTTCGCAATAATCCGTGGCGACGAAGTCCTGTGATCGAACTGAACTGAAAGTAGTTTTTTTTAGAAGAAAAGGAAAGTCACATAAGTTAGAAAAGTTCGTTTAATGCAGAGATGTCACAACAAGACAAGTTATCCATGAAAGTCGTATCACACCTAGATTTGATACGGCACATTGAAACATAGCACAGGGTGACATCCTTCTTGATAAATCCAAAAATCGTGATGACACTTAGATTGCATTTTTAGGATGAACGCCAAATTTTGATATCTCCTAAGGTGGCACAGGGGTGAGAGAAATTTTTTGGGAAGTTGGTCTGTTGGTGATCAGAGGGCAAGTGTCCTATCCGATATGAAAGCGGGCGCAAAGATAACACGCCAAGCGAGTTACATTTCAAGCCAAGAGAATCGCATTTTTTTTTTGTGTGGGAAATGTAACCGTTACATATACCGCATATCAACTTCATAATTGACGTCATTGGAAGGGAAAAATCTTTTGGCGAAGATTGTACTTTGGCTAAAAAGAGAGATTAAGAATTTTACCGTTAATTATTGTTTTGGGAACAGGGTTTTCGAGAATGCAGCAAAGGAGACGTTTAAATGTTATAGACATCTGGATACAATATGCAAGACAAAGCTGACCATGAAAACATTTTATGCCTTGTATAATTTCATTTCTTTTGATATGTGGGAGACCGAATAAGTACGTTAATGACAATTTAAAAACAATATGCATGATTTTGACTAAAAGTATTTCGTTGAAAGAGAAAGATAAAAAGGGTGCGCTTTTTAACAGCCGGGAATGTATATGAATTACGATTATGCAGAAAGGGGAAAATATATTTGATAAAATACATAAAATATAGATTGCTTTAATTTTTTGAAAGGAATATATATGGTATCTTTACCATATATATATCACCCCTTCACAAGATTTTGAAAAATTTAGAATGTCACCCTGTAAATATAATACAAAATATCAAAGCAGAAAAATAATAATAAAAATAAAATAAGTATGCATACAATAATGTAAATAATAATATGTTGTACTACGATAATATCTTCTTATTAGTATAATAAATGGCCATACATTTTCAAATTGCAGCAAAATACATTTTCATAGTCTATGAAAAGTCTTTTATCCATATTAATACTATTGTTATCTGCAACATATTTTTTTGTTTGTTTTCTTGCAAGTTTATTCATTTTACAATATGATGGTGCACCTATATAAACTTTTAATTGTTCATTTTTTTTACACAGTCTTTAAAAAGAGTTCAAGAATGAAAAATTACAGCTGCATTTTTCTTTGAAGGTTTTCTCACGTGATTTTATTTATCAACAAACATGAGCATGATAAATGAGTCTTTAGTGCACAAAATTTTTGTATTTGCTTAAAAAGTTCACAAGTTTGTACTATATTATTAAAAATCTTAAATGAAATGTAAATACAAAAATTTCAAAATAAAAGAAACACAATTACAATTATACAATGATAATATAGAGATTAAAAAAAAAACACATATATATAAAAATGTAAAAATATTTTTTCGTGTAAAGACACAGGAGAGATAAAAATGATGCAAGACATGGGCATCGAGAAAAAAAATATCTCCCCTTAAACTTGTTGTAATAACAAGGAAGAGACCGCAGTTTAGGACATTGGTCATATTCGGGACAGGGCGTATTTAGGGAGAGGGGTTTATTTTTGGTAAACCCCCCTTGCTCCGCACATATTTGGAAACTCCGCCTATGATTGGAGCGACTCGGATTCATCTACGGGTTTAAAAAATAGTAAAATTGGGTATACCATTTTTAACAAAGTTTTTGCTCTCATACACAATGGAATAAAGACCCCCACATGGGTAATAATTTTGAACGGGGCTTATTCCGCAAGGACGAATAAAAACTAAAAAAAATGAAAAATAAATCAAAGTTTTTTTTTTTTTTTTTTTTTTTTTTTTTTTTTTTCAAAAACCTAAAAATTCTTCAATAGACACGTTCTAGAGTGTAGAGAGCATAAAGTCATAATCGGGATATTTATATATTGTTTAGAAAATTAAATTCTCAAAATAACAATTATTTTATTTTAAGTTATATTAAAAATTAAAAGTCTAGATTAGAAAAAAAATGAATGTTAAATTCAGATGAGGTAATTCATTTGAAATTTTAACAAAATGATAAGTATCTTTAAAAATGCAGAAAGTTTTAATGGATTTGTCAAATGTTTAAATTTATAGCAATATCTAATATTCTTTTTTTTTTTACAAAAAAAACAAAACAAACAAGATTGCAAAGAATATGAGAAAAAAATACCTTTTGTCAAATAAACAAATTCTGCAGTACTGCAACATAACACATAAACAATGGACCAGCCATATCACAAATAAAAACAAATACTACAATATTACAAAACATGCATGCATAAATACACCTATATCGCGAATAAGGAGCATTCATGAATTCGACAAATAGAAAATTTTACCTACACATTAATATTTTATTGCCTTTCGAGGACGTAAATTATAAGAATGGGTCTTTTGTTCAGTGTTGTTATTGCAAGGAGGATTGTTATGAACATTATGATAATTTAAGTCAAATAAATGGTTATTTCTAGGAGGTGCAAGTAAAAGTCTGTCAATATGAACTCTGAAAATTGAATTGTTAATATGAGAATTAAGTTGTTGAATTGAAAAAGAAACAGGTGAGTGTTTCTTTACAACTACATAAGTTCCTGTATACCTTGGCTTAAATTTATCTGATGATTTTAGGTATACAATGTCTTTCTCAGTAATTGGCCTGAGTTTTGCCTTTTTTTGATGATATTCGTTTCTTTTAATTTGAGATGCTTTTATATTGTCATAAGCTTTGTTGTAGATACCATTTAAATCATGAAGGAGATTGTAAAAGTCTACATTTTGGTCTAGAAAGGGTTGATTAGCATTTAAATCATATGTATCAAATATTAGAGATAATTCGCGTCCAAAATGTAAAAGATTCGGAGAGAAAGAAGTAGAAGAATGTTTAGAACCATTATAGAGATTTTTATGAATAGCAATGGCATTTTCAAAGGAATGTCCTTCTTTCATTAAAGTATTGATTGAGTATTTAAGAGATGTGTTTATCCTCTCGCTTATAGAATTGCTAGCTGGGTGTGAGACAGAAGAGTGATTTATTTTAATACCTAGAGTATTATTTAAAGTATTATACACATAAGAACGAAATTGGGGCCCAAGGTCTGATAATACGCAGGCAGGACGCCCGAAAGTTGTCATATAGGCAAATAAACACTTTACAATTTTAGGTGCAGTTGTATTGTAGAGAGGGTAAAGTTCAATATGTCGAGAAAAATGATCCGTAACTGTGAGAATAGTTTGACCGTTTTTAAAAGGACCAACAAGATCAATTGAAATGGTATTTCCTGGTTGTTTAGGGGTATATGTTGGTTGAAGTGGGGCATTAGGTATACGATGATGTTTAGCCTGAAGACATAATAAACAAGAAGATACATAATTTAAAGTATCGGTGTACATACCTTTCCAACAATACCGTGAAGAGCGGAATTCATATGTTTTAGCTAAACCAAAATGAGATAGTTGGGATATTGTTAAAACTTTAGGTTTTAAAGAATTGGGAACCATAATTACATACACAAAAGTATTATCCCCAACATTACTTTTTTTTAACATTAAAACTTTAGAATCAGGATGAATGAAATAAGATGGAATTTTTTTTGAAGAACCTGATTTTAAAATCTCTTCATATATTGGAGGTAATTGTGGATCTTTTAATTGTTCTTGAACAAATGTTTCATTAGAGATTTCAAGCAAAGCATCTTTTTTATTTTTACTATTAATGACTAGGCAATTCACAATTTTGTTGTTGTTATTTTTCTCAAAATCATTTTCAACAATGGGTAATGCCTGTTTATCTTCAGAAATGAGATTAGGATTAGAATTCAATGTTTCAATATTTTCTTCAATAAATTCGCATCGGGATAAATAATCTGCTAGAACATTAGAAACTCCTGGAATATGTTTAAAAGTAAAAGTGAATTTTGATAGCTCCATGAGCCAGCGAGTGGTGATATCTGCCGGATTAGTGGTTTTTTTGTATTTATCAAGAGGTTTACTGTCCGATAAAATTATGAAAGGACAATTATAGATATAGTAATTGAAAGCATTGATAGATTTTACAATGGCCATAAGTTCTAACTTTAAAGCAGGATATTTCTTTTCGGAGGGTTTGAGAGATTTTGAGAAGTATGAGACAGGAAGTAACTGATTATTATGCTCTTGTAATAATACACCAGAAATAGCGATACCCGAAGCGTCCGTGTTCACGTAAAATTCTTTGTCTCAATCTGGTAGACGTACCATTGGTGGTTGAAAAAAGATTTTTTGAATAT
This sequence comes from Maratus michaelseni, assembly GCA_963931845.1. NCBI lineage: Eukaryota > Metazoa > Arthropoda > Arachnida > Araneae > Salticidae > Maratus > Maratus michaelseni. Next base: position 12,063,908 of record OZ007596.1, read on the forward strand.
TATGAAACACATTTTGATGCACCTCTGTCCATTTAAAAGTTGAGGATGGTTTTGATAAGTCTATGAGGGGCTGTATAAGTTTAGAAAATTCAGGAATTAAACTCTTATAAAAAGTAGCTAGTCCTACAAAACTTCTTACCTGCTTTTTTGTTTTTGGAACAGGAAATGATTTTATTTTTAGAATATTCGCTTGAATTGGAGAAATAGTGTGGTTGTGAATATGAAAACCATGATAATCAATATTATTCTTGTGAAAAGAACATTTAGAAGGTGACAAAGTCAAGTTGTATTTACCTAAGATTTCAAGAATTTTTGTTAGTTTATCGCACGTTTCCTGAAATGAGTTAAAGCCAAAAATTAAATCATCCTGATAGGCATAAATTCCTTCTAACTGCATTTCATCCAATAAGCTATCCATAAGGGCTTGAAAATATGCACTTGCATTTTTTAATCCAAAACAGAGTCTTTTATATTTAAATGAACCGAACATAGACGCGAAAGTGACTGTGGAAAAACTTAAATTAAAATAAAGTGAGGATCTCCGCTGGAATGACAGCAAATGCGATGAAGATAATTTTCATATTTTAATGACACAATTTTGACAACACAAACTGCAGAATATTTACACGCGCGAACTTATATTAAAAAAAAACAATTATCATCTCACATATTTACTCTTTTAAACATATTTCGCTTTCTTACAAGCAGAACGGCATTGCTACATATTCCCGTCTTATTCCACACAAAAGCAAAAAAAAACAAAACATTCTAAAGTTTCTGAGTTCAGTTCAGTTCAATAAAAAAAGAAAAGTTTCAGTTCAGATTCATGAGTCACTGCGAAGTGAAACAGATGGAGCTGGCCGTAACATACTCCCCCCGTTGAGTTTCCCCTTGTTGAAACTCAACCACAGTCGAGGACAGGTTCATGAGGTCTAAATGTTCTGGGGTTCGAACCACTCGTCCAAATCTAGATACTCTAGGAGAATTCTCTTTAACTTCACCAGAATCGGGAGAATCTTTATCTGTAGTTTCATTATGGTGAGGAGACTCGATATTTTCCTGAGAAAAGTCATCTGAATCGAAATTTACTTCCAATGGATATAGTCTTTGTGCAGGACGGAGAATCTCGCCAAACTTAGTGCGTAACTTTGCTAAGCGTACTATACCATCTTTTCCTGGAAACAACTGGATGACTTTTCCTAGAGGCCAATTTATTCTTTTTTCTTTGGTACCAATTATAACAATATCACCAACTTTAATCTTGTCATGTTTTTTAGGAATCGAAGATCGTAAAAAGCCTAAGTATTCCTTTTTGAATCTATTCTTTAGATTCTCTCTCACTCTTTGAACGTATTGCCACCTTTTCACAATATTAGTCTTTTCAATTTGGTCTAAATCAGGAACTTCGCTCGTACGAAGATCTTGTAGAAATGATGCTGGGGTTAGAGCTCTAAAGTCAGCTTCTTCTGATACGTAAGTTAGAGGTCTGTTGTTCATTACTGATTCACATTCGCAAACAAGAGTAAACAATTCTTCATAAGTCAAAGACGAACGTCCTAAGTTTTTTCTGAGCAGATCCTTAAGAATTCCAATGAGCCTTTCCCAAAACCCTCCCCACCAAGGGGCGGAGGGTGGGTTAAACTTCCAACGAATTTCATTAACTTCAAATGTTCGTTGAATCTTTTCCCAGTCCAGTTTTTTCAATGCTGTATTTAAGCCTGTAAAATTTGTTCCATTATCAGAATACAACACAGATATTCGATCTCTTCTTGCTATGAATCGTCGCATAGCCTGAATCAAGGTATTAGTACTAAGAGATTGAATTATTTCCAGGTGCACCGCTCGGAATACTGCACAAGAAAACAAGACTATCCATACCTTTTCTCCAGATTTTGTCAGTAATGGACCAGCCAAATCAACTCCTGAGACTTGAAAAACTGCTGCAACTCTAGTTCGATCTGCAGGGAGAGGGGGAAATGGCACTTCAATGTGTTTTACCTTTTGCTTCTTGCAGATAACACATTCGTTGATTATACTTCGTATGGTTCTTTTACCTTTTAAAATCCAAAATCTTTCTCGCAAAATAGTCAGGAGAGTAGATGTTCCAACATGCTTGTTCAGAATATGCTCTTGTTCAATAAGCCTTCTCACTACTGGATGTTTCGAAGGAAGAATCACTGGAGCAATAAAATCATATGTTTCATCTTCATTAGTAAGTCTTGATTTCAATCGCAATAGTCCATCATCATCTTTAAAAGCTTGGAAATTGACAAGAGATTGTCTACCATTTTCATGAGAAAAGCATTCTGTCTGTACAGCACGGAAAAGTGCTTTCTGTGCACTCAATATTTCTTCTTCTGTAAGGAGTGGATGTTTTCTCAAATCACGAGCTTTGGGGTGAAATCGCATAATCCAAGCTAGCACTCTCACTATTTTGGAAAATTTCGATATTCTTTTTGATAATTCAGAAACAATCGTCTTAAATTCTACATTGCCAGCAGAAACAACTGTTTTTCGTTTTTCTTGTTCAACTTCCTTTTCATTAACATTGACAATTGATTTGGGCCATTGTTCTTTTGAATTCTTTAACCATGTAGGTCCAAGCCACCATTCGGACTTCAAAAGTTGCTTAACTCCACATCCTCTGGATGGAAGATCAGCGGGATTCAGCTCACCAGGAATATGAAACCAATTTTCAGGCTCTGTGAGTTGTCTTATTTCTTTCACTCGATTGGAGACGAACACTGACCATTGTTCTTGTCGTTTAATCCAACTGAGAACTGTTGAAGAATCAGTCCAAAAGTAGGTATCAACGCTTTCGACTTCTAGAGCACCTCTTATAAATTTAAATAATATTGCTCCAATAGTAGCTGCCATTAACTCCAACCTTGGAGTCGTTACCTTTTTTAATGGTGTTAACCGTGATTTGGCTTGCAGTAAATTGACATTCACCGTACCATCAGAGGACTCGCTTCTTAGAAAAATACAGGCGGAATAAGCATGTTGACTTGCATCAACAAAAGTGTGCAAGCTTAAATGGGATGATTCTGTGACACCGCTCCATCTCGGAATTTTTACCGACTTCAAGAGATGTAAATCTTTAAACCATTTAAGAAATTTCCTTTTAATGTCTTCGTTTACTTCTGCGTCCCATGGTTCCTTTGTTTTCCAAATAGCTTGAAGCAAGAGTTTAGGTTGTATTACCGCAGGAGACACAAAACCTATAGGATCGAAGACTCTGCTGATAAGGGACAAAATTTTCCGCTTAGTTAATTTTTCTGATTCGTCAAGATTCAAAAGTTCAGAATCGATTTCGAGAGTATCGGAATTCTTATCCCATATTAATCCCAATACTGATGTTTTGGAATCTGCTGGAGGAAAAGTATCGTCGCTATTGTATGTAGTACTTTCCCAACCTCTAAGATCAAATTTTGCTCTTTTCATTACTTCTGTAGATGTTTCTACAAAATTATCTAACTCTAAAGTATTGTGAACACTTGTAACGCAATTGTCTACGTAAAAACTGTCACGCAATTTAACAAGTAATTCTTTGGAGTATTCTCCTTTCAATAATTCTTGTGACAAATGGTGATGAATAACTGCCATAAGAAGAAACGGGCTACTTGTAACCCCAAAAACACAACGAGTATGGCGGAAAATCCTTATAGAGCCATTGTCATCATACCAAAGAAATCGTAAAAAATTTCTGTCATTCTCGTGTAAAGAGATCTGCAAAAAAGCTCTTCTTATATCCGAAATAACACCAATTTCATAAAGACGAAATCTGGCTAATATCAAAGGAATAGTTTCAATAAAATTAATTCCAGTCTCTAAACAATCATTCAATGAGGGGCAATTAGTTATCTTAGCCGAATATTGTGGTGGGATTTAGAAGTTCTTGGTATTCGGGATTCTATTGAATAAAATAGTAAAGAAGACTCAGAAAGGGCTGTCATGATACATTTTGAAGACACAGTTCAACAAAAAGATGATGGAAGATACGAAGTCCATTTGCCCTGGAAGAAGGATCATTCTTTCCTTCCTAGTAATTATGATCTTGCTTTAAGAAGACTTCATCATCAAAGACAGGCCTTATTTTCATAGAAGACAGTGAAGACGTTTCTTTTATGATGGGACGATGAGGGAGATAATGAGCAACAGATGAGGATATCTCATTTTCAGGAATTTCTTCAATTACTCCTTCATGAAACCATTCTTCAAAAACATGATGATATTTCTCTCGATTCCCAGTTTTCTCTAATTTCTTAGTAGTAGAATCAAGTCTTCTTAAAGCAAGATCATAATTACTAGGAAGGAAAGAATGATCCTTCTTCCAGGGCAAATGGACTTCGTATCTTCCATCATCTTTTTGTTGAACTGTGTCTTCAAAATGTATCATGACAGCCCTTTCTGAGTCTTCTTTACTATTTTATTCAATAGAATCCCGAATACCAAGAACTTCTAAATCCCACAATACTGAAACAGGTACATAGCATGCTGACTACGGTCATATTCACATCATTCTGACGATTAAATTGAGGGATCTTGCCTATCAAAGTCCAACCTAATTTTGTTTCCATGGCCACCAAACCGGATTTTAGCTGTTCTCGTTTTCCTGTAAATAGCTTACCAGCAACGTCTGCTCCTAAAAGTACCTCAATAGGCCCTGTTTCTCGTGTATCACTCAGGTGGATTCCTTTATCTTTTAACTCGCGTATCCAATAACCATATTTAATCGCATAAATATCATTACATATGACATCTTGATCTAAAGCATCCAAATTACAAATATAATTACCATCAAGGCTACTTAAATAAATTTTATAACAATTATGCTTATACATTTTTGTTTTTCTACCGCCAAATAATGAATGGCAAAACTCTTCCTCTCTTTGAAAATCAAAACCCAGTTCCTCAGGATTTTAAGATATAAGACTTTTGGGACCCTGTATCTATAATTATTCTTGCGTTACGGCTTGAATTTCTTCCCTTTATCTTTACGACTAGTGTTTGTAACATAACTTCATTGGTAGAAGATAATTTCTTATTCATATTATGTTTATGTGTAAAAAGCGTATCAACACTTTTTTCTTTCCCATCATCATTACTTGATTTTGATGCCTCTTTAGATTTATTACATTCTAAATTAGGACACATAAATTTTACATGTCTTTTCAAACAACTCTGACATCTAATATTTGATTTCGTACACGAAACAGCCATGTGGCCTTTAGCTAAACAAACACGGCACAGTCCTTTTCTTTTAATGATTGAAAGTTTTTCAGACATAGGCATAAAAAAAGCCTTTTTGCAAAAATGCGATTCATGATCTCTTAAACAAAATGCACACGAGACATCATTATAATTATGAGAAATCAACTCTGCAGCAGAAAAATTACTGCCTCTTAAATTCTGGCATGATGCCAATTCTTTTCGTTCAGGTACATAGTTACAAATATCCGATCTACTCAATTTTATTTTTTCTTCTGATTGTACTTCATTTTTAAGAAATAAAATTATGGCGTCGAGGCCCGATAATTTTTGCTCATTTTCTATAATTTTTCTATGTCTTTCGAATGAACGTAAAATATTAACAGGCAATGCGCTTTCAACTAAAGGATACAGAATGACTCCACACATTTCAGTGGTAACACCTAAGGAACCCAAAGCCCTTATTTGTGTCGAAAGTTTATTATATAAACTACTCAGAGAATCAGCTTTCTTTTTAGTCGCATTATTCAATACAAGTTTCAATAATTCTCGTACATAAAAATCGATTAACAGATCCGTTCTGCCATATTTTATCTTTCCGATAAACTCTCAATCGCCAAAGAATAGTTCTCATTTGTTACTGGGAAAGATTCTATTAATTCCCTGGATTCCGATTTAATTTTCATCGACTGAATTAAATAATGGAATTTATCCACGTTGCTTAAACTTGCATTTTGATGTATGTTTTTGAATTGGTTCCAAAATGTAAGCCAATCTTTTAAATCTCCCCCAAACTTATACAATTCAACTTCAGGGAGTCGTTGACATAAAGCTTTTACTTTATCATTTTCTATTTGCAGGTTACTAGTCGAATTATTTTCATTCCGATTTAAATCTTGATTCAATTCTGTCTTAAAGTTATCTAAAACACGGCGCGCTTTTCTTTGGATTCTTAGAGCCTTTTCTCTATATTCTTCAACAGAATTAAATTCTGTTTCAAATTCGGTGTCATCTGACAAACCATCTAAATAATTCTTATGAGTTATCTCTAACGCGTTAGCTTTCTGCTTGAATAAATAAAAATTAATGTCGATTTCATCGTGTTCTGTATTTGTATCATTTAATACACTTTCTAATTTATTATACGCTTTAGTAAAAGCTGATCGTTGAGTCGTTTTATTTCTTTTCAAGACTTCCATTTTTACTATCTAAGTTACGCAATATATTTATATTCTAGCAAATAATAATTATTCAATCTTCAAAATGGAAATTTCACTCTTACCTTCAATTTTTATTCTTTCAATTTATCTCCATGTCTTTGTGACAATCCGACGAAAATCGCCCACCCCGGGGGCGCCAGAAATGTGGAAAAACTTAAATTAAAATAAAGTGAGGATCTCCGCTTGAATGACAGCAAATGCAATGAAGATAATTTTCATATTTTAATGACACAATTTTGACAACACAAACTGCAGAATATTTACACGCGCGAACTTATATTAAAAAAACAATTATCATCTCACATATTTACTCTTTTAAACATATTTCGCTTTCTTACAAGCAGAACGGCATTGCTACATATTCCCGTCTTATTCCACACAAAAGCAAAAAAAAAACAAAACATTCTAAAGTTTCTGAGTTCAGTTCAGTTCAATAAAAAAAGAAAAGTTTCAGTTCAGATTCATGAGTCACTGCGAAGTGAAACAGATGGAGCTGGCCGTAACAGTGACCTTATCCTGATATTCTGAAGGAAGGTCAATTTGATGGTAAGCCTGTTGGAAATCAAGGGACGTGAAAAATTTATATTTAGATAAGTTGGAAATAATATTTTGTATTTTAGGGAGAGGGTATGAAGAAGATTATACAACTGTGTTTAACATCCGTAAATCCAAGGCAAGACGAAATTTTTGTGTACCTGATCCATCAGGTTTTTTTTTTGACAAGAAGGATTGGACAAGACCATTCCGAACATGAGCGTTCAATGATACCTGCATCAACTAATTGGTTTATTTGTGTTAATGCTTCTTTTTGAAGTGCTTGAAGAGTGGGAAAAGGAAGTGTTTTAATTGGGAAATCGTTAATAAATTTAATGTTTGGTTTAAATTTATCAGTGTGACCTAATGTTTTCATAGATTTTGAGAAAACAGCAGAATTATTCAGTGATAACTCTTTTAATATTTTAGCCTCTGTATTCGGTAAGTGTTGTAAATTAAAATCATCTTGTGAGAGATCAAGTTTTCGTTGGTTTAAAATATCAGTAGATGCCTGAATGAAATTCACAAATTGTTTGGTTTCTTCTTTGAAATTACTTTTAACAGCCTCTAGCTGTTGGGCATCTTCCACAATCTGGTCAATTGGCGTTAAGAAACCAATATTTGTTTTTTTATTTACATGAACATTCTTAGTTGTCATATTTTTTACATAAATTTTAAATTCATGTGGGTTTGATTTATCAGTTTGAATAATCGAATCAAAAGCAAGAATGTCTTTTACAAGTTTACTGGAAAAACGTTATGAGAGATATCAGTTTGTACATTTACGTTATGACATTCCGCTGATTCTGAGTTATCATCTATGTAGATAAAGGGAATTCTCAGATTATCAAGTTGCATTATTTTGTTACCTAGATCTAATGTGATGTTAAATTTCTCAAGAAAATTTAATCCCAAAATACAATCAAATTTATACTCTTTAGGAATGTCAACAATGTAGAAGTAATGCGAAAAGTGTTTTTGTTCAATTTTAAATGAAATTCGAATACATGCTGTAAAATCTATCTTAGAATTAACTGTAGTTAAAGTCACATTAGTCCCTAAACGTTTATACTTAAGCACATGTTTAAGTTTATCAAATAACTGTACAGATAAGAGGCTAGTTGTACTTCCAGTATCCACAAGTAAAAAGGTATCTTGTTTTGCGATGGAGGCCTTTATAAGGGGAAGTGTGGGAGAGTACTTATTGACATTCAAAAGAATTTCATGAAAGGAATTACCGGTCGGTGTTGTATCAGTGACACTGTGAGAATCAATAGAATTTTGAAGAAAATCAGTTTGTACAGCAATTGTATTTGCAATGGAAATATGCTGAGAAGTTTGAGAACCTGTTGAATTAACCAGTCTCTCAGCCGACAATTTTGGAAGAGAATCATCAATGTGATAACATTTATCACTGTGTGCTGACTCATTTTCACATGCAGACATACACTGGTCAGCCTTAGCATACGTCTCTAGGGGTTTAAATTTTTATTTTGTGGAAACGCTCTTTGCCATCTGAAACATTTCTGCGCTATATGCCCAAAACGAAAACATAACTGGCAACGATCATTATTTCTGGCCCAATTATTTTGTCTAGTTTGTGGCGCTCTATGAAATTTTGACTTATAACGAGCATGAAAATTTTGTCTGTTGTCATGTTTACTTTGTTTTGGAGACTCCGGTTTCGTTGGCACCTGAGTGAAATTTAAGTTGTTAATTTCTTCCGTTAATTCCTTAATTTTACTTTCTAATTGATTGCATTCTACATTCGCCGAACTGCTAGCAGACAAAACATTGTTATTTATGAAAATCTCTTGTAGAGATTGTGCCCTGTCAATTGCTTTATCATATGTGTTGATGCCTTCTTCTTGCAACTTAATTTTAATGGCGGAAGGTAAACCATACATTAATTTAACGTATTTTATCTTGTTTAGTGCATCCTTGTCGTGAATTTCGGGATATACCTTTGATACAAGGACATTAATTCTATGAGCAAAATTTTTTACTGTCTCCTGTGGTAACATTGTTAAACAATTTAAATCATTTAAAGTTGCAGCCGAAGAATTCTGTGAAAAGAATTTTTTGAATGCGATCACGAATAAATTCAAAATCTTGTGCGTTATAAAGTACAGGGTCCTCCAAATAATATTTTTTGGCGGGACCTTTCAGTTTAGTTTTAAGATAATCGACAGTTTGTTCATTAGTTATTTCCTTAATTTTCTGATAAGTTAAAATTTGGTTAAAGAAATGGTTAAGTAATTCGGGGTCGCCGTAAAAATCATCAACAACGTACTCAAAATTCTTAGAATTAGCCATGATGATATCACCTTAAAAGTTTATTTTTTTTTTTTTTTTAGACACAGGTAAAATCATAAAATAAGAAAAATAAAAAAAGCAACAATTTAAACAAACCACAATTGATAATTTATTTAAAAATCATTAAATATTTAATCTTAGAAGTATTAAAGAAAAAGTTAACTATTTATCATAAATATTGTTTTCACATACTAAAAATAAATATAATATACCAAAATATAACACATGAGAAAAATATAATTTTCCGTTATAAAATTGTCATTTAAAATGCAAAAAATAAAGTCTCTATGAGTGTAAAAGAGCACTTTTATCTTACCTGTACCTAATAAAACTTATTATAATCTATTAAAACTTTTTTTGAAATATTTACGGTATGATTATTTTTATTTTATTAAATAAATAAAATTCGATAAGTGCTTTTTCATTTAAAGATTAAAATATCTACTGCACTTATTCTGTAACTAGATGCACTTAAAAATATGAAATCATTGTATCACAACAAACACACTATTTCATACCATCAACAAGTTCCAGCAAAATGAGAATTTCATTTATCAACCGTTTACAAGAAAAATTCTTACCTCTAAAAATATCCATGCGCTTTTCTGCAAACATATATCAATATAAAAAAAAGCACTGTAAATTCTTTAAAAAAAAAATACTGAAAATCATTAAAAATAAAGAATACTATCTTTTACATTAATCTTTCATTACCGCGTACCTTAAAATCACTGGATATTCTTCTTTTGAGTCAGAAACAAAAAGAAAAACAAACTACGATGAAAAATATATTGTGGTTAAGTAGTATTTGGAAGATATGGCGAACATTTGATGAATGAGTAAGCGTCGAAGACCAAAGTTCTTCCGAAATAATGATAATTCTAGCTAACACCTCGTAGTTGTGAATCGAATTATTCAGTATTCTTTTAGTTCACAGTTAAACGGCACTTTGAAAACGTTTTTTATCTTTTTTTTTTTTTTTTTGAATTGAGGAGAGAAAGAAAAAAGATTCAATGAGATCACTACTTTTGAGCACTAGTTTCATTCATAACCTTGGTACAGCTGCTGAATGAAATAGAAAGTTCACGCGCAAAATACAATCTTGTTGTCACAAGGAAGTTATTTTAATTAGGCAGTAAAGCTTTATCTGTTGAAAGGATGAAATGCTTAAAAATTCTTAGTTAAATTGATAATTCACACAAAGGTTGAAGGGCATGATTGAAGATTGTTGAAAAGGAATACTTTAGTTGTGTACAGAAAATTTCACTGCCGAAAAAGAGCACGTCTTGTAAGATGAACATACTTCACTCATTATTTTGGGTACACCCTAGTAAATGAAAGACTCCCGAAATAAGATGAACATATTTCACAATTGTGTAGCAGACGCATTTTTGGATCAGAAGTTATGCATATATCCTTACAGTAGGGAGTCCAGCACTAGGAGCTTATGTAGAATTCCGTATAAGTTTTTGAATAATTATTTTTCATTTTGAGACTCCCCCCAGGCGCACCCTAGGAGAACATAGAAGATAAGAAGGTCCAGTTCGATAATTGAATAGGCACCATTATTCGTATGGTGTGGTTTGGTGATTCATATGGATTAGTTGGTGTAGTACTCGGGATCACAAATTCCGTGAAATTATGTCGGAGAAAAGTACTATTGTAACGAATAAGCACAGAGAAGACATGGAAATTGGCCGATGAATAAAAACACATCTCATGTTGCGTTCGCAATAATCCGTGGCGACGAAGTCCTGGGATCGAACTGAACTGAAAGTAGTTTTTTTTTTAGAAGAAAAGGAAAGTCACATAAGTTAGCAAAGTTCGTTTAATGCAGAGATGTCACAACAAGACAAGTTATCCATGAAAGTCGTATCACATCTAGATTTGATACGGCACATTGAAACATAGCACAGGGTGACATCCTTCTTGATAAATCCAAAAATCGTGATGACACTTAGATTGCATTTTTAGGATGAACGCCAAATTTTGATATCTCCTAAGGTGGCACAGGGGTGAGAGAAATTTTTTGGGAAGTTGGTCTGTTGGTGATCAGAGGGCAAGTGTCCTATCCGATATGAAAGCGGGCGCAAAGATAACACGCCCAGCGAGTTACATTTCAAGCCAAGAAAATCGCATTTTTTTTGCGTGGGAAATGTAACCGTTACATATACAGCATATCAACTTCATAATTGACGTCATTGGAAGGGAAAAATCTTTTGGCGAAGATTGTACTTTGGCTAAAAAGACAGATTAAGAATTTTACCGTTAATTATTGTTTTGGGAACAGGGTTTTCGAGGAATGCAGCAAAGGCGCCGTTTAAATGTTATAGACATCTGGATACAACATGCAAGACAAAGCTTACCATGAAAACGAAAACATTTTATGCCTTGTATAATTTCATTTCTTTTGATATGTGGGAGACCGAATAAGTACGTTAATGATAATTTAAAAACAATATGCATGATTTTGACTAAAAGTATTTCGTTGAAAGAGAAAAATAAAAAGGGTGCGCTTTTTAACAGCCGGGAATGTATATGAATTACGATTATGCAGAAAGGGGAAAATATATTTGATAAAATACATAAAATATAGATTGCTTTAATTTTTTGAAAGGAATATATATGGTATCTTTACCATAGGCTTGATCACATGTTCGAGAAAATTTTATATGTGAGTCATTTTGGCCATGAGTCATGAACTCAAAGCTAATTTTGATAGAGCATAAGTCGGTCTTCCCTGCTCGTATTATACTTATAGTGGCAACTTGTATTCAGGGGTTTTCTCATAAAAGACGCTTTCCACCAGAAGTATCAAAATACAGTGTTATGTCAGCGGAAATATTCTGTATATTCTTTACTAAAACAGTCTACCTTGTCGTTCCGTGGTCCACTGGTTCTTCACGCTTACTTATAGTTTGACTAACAAAATCACAACCACAATGAACAAATAAAAAATCTTTAGCACTTTCATATGCAAATATACATGATCTCGGGTATTTTTAGATATGTAAATACACATAATCTATGGAATATTTAACCAATTATTTTCTCTTTTTTTAACAGAATTTTGGTTTTCTTCTCCCTGTAAATTTAAATAAAACTTATTAATCATTACCAGTAGATTCTCCGTATGTTTCTAACAGAAAATATTTAATAAATTAAAGTGTGTAACACGCAGTTCATTTCAATGCATTTTTCTGTGTTTTTTACTAAATTTATAAGGACGACATTTGCAGACTTAGAAAAGCACAGGTTTCGAAACACTGTGTAATATAATTTAGGGCTTATAAACGTAATTTTGCAATCATTAAATCAATAAATGCACTGACATCAATCAACTTTCAAAATATTAAACTAAAACCTCTTCCAAATACGTCCATTTCGTATGACAATGTTTAGAGTTTCCACAACGGCATAATGATATATACAGAAATGCTTCAACAAACTTAGAGGGATGATAGTACTCATGAAGACGAACAAAAAATGCAATGGAACATGGAGTGCAAATGACGTTTAAAGGATGAAAATTGGAAAAATGCGTCTGGAATTGGACAAACTGTGAGAAGAAAGAAACACTCAAGAAAATTATTTATTGCACAGAATAGGTACAACACAGCTCGAGATGTCCCGAGAAAACAAATATTTTACAACAATTGTTCTAAGTGTCGACCGTGGACATTATTACACAGAGTACATCTACGGAGGAACGACTGACGGACACGCTCGAAGATTCCGGAAGTTTCCTGGATTTCTGCTGCAGCGGTCACAATACGCGGTACTACTTCTTCTGGCGTTTGTACTGGCGTCTCAAAAATGAGGGATTTCATCTGGCCCCAGAAGAAGAAATCCAAAGAGTTAAGGTCAGCCAAGCAGCAGGGCCACCACGTCCAATCCATCTTGCCGAATAAACTCCATAAAGGTGGTTACGCACGACCACAGAAAAATGAAACGGAGCACCATCGTGCATGTACCAAATTTGTTGCTGCACGTGGCTTGTGTAGCAGAAAACAAACCTGGTAGGATATTCCGCGTTTATCGGTCTGTTTCTAAGAAGATGGAAAATTTGCATACGTGGAATCCTGCTCACAGATTTGTTTGGCTTTTTTCCACGTTTTTGTTATCTCTTTCTGACAGGATATTCCCAAAGTGAAGGAAAAACCAGCTTCGTGCTTCCGTCAGTTCTGCAGAAAAACAGCATGCGAGATTTCGATATTTTTATTAGTTTTTCGATTTTCACCATTTCCAATCCCATGTTACATGGCATTTTTTGTTCGTTTTGATGAGAACTATCATCACCTTAAGTTTGTTGAAGCATTTCAGATAAACTCTGCTTCGATCAGCTTTATTTATATTACATAGACATATCAAAATAATTGAATAAAATAAGTTTCAATTAGAATATGTTTCCAAATCATGATTATCTAACTCAATGTGACTCGTGGTATATGATATATACTATCCATGACTTAACTTTCCATTAAGAAAGCGACCAGAAATAATATATAAATTAAATGAAAACAGTAATACCCTTATACTCATTTCGACAACATTGTAAAGCCATTTAAAGTGTTTTTAACTTAAAACCATAATTATGGATTTATTTTCCAAAACAAGTATCACCACATGTATGTTCTCTGCTTTTTAATTCACATTTTTTAAACTGTACTTTCAGTTTCAGTTTTCTAATGTTGTATATAAACAAAATAAATTTAGCTTAGAAAAGTATTACTTTCATATCTTTTTTTTTACTTAAAAAGATTTATTTTATATTTTTAAATCAAAATGTATTACAAATTCAAAAAAATGTATTGAAAAAAAAAAAAACGTATGCTGTTCTGTTTAATTTAAATTTTATCCCTTTCAAGGGCGGTGGTATGTTTATGAAACCATTTTATTTTAATTCCCAAATTCCACAATGGCATGATTATTTTATTGAAAAATTTTCCGTTTATTATGTAGTATGTAAAATATAACTTTTTCTTATTTTCAAATAAATTTATTCGTAAATTCCGGTGTCATTCATTTATTTCAATAGTTTAGAAATGGAACAGATTTGTCCCTAAAAGGGTTAAATCATCTTGATAAAAGACACTATCATGCAATTTAACCAAACACGAAGATTCTGGAATTAAACATAATAATTTTTCAAACAGTTTTAATTTTTTTCTATTTCCGTTTCCCAATTTCTTATCTTTAATTCCTTTATCCATTTTTCAATTTCTTATCATTCAGCGATAAAATGTTCAATAAATATTTTAATTGAATCACTGTCTAAATTAGTATTTTTATTAATAATTATCGAAAACAAATATACATTTTCTTCGCTTTTTTTTATTATTTTTTTCGTGAAATTTTCTATTTTTTTCTGAAAAATGACCAATACAAATGCATTAATAAGCATAGATCAAATACTTTGTGCGTATTTTAATTCATAAGCCCAAACCAATTACAACGTTGTAACGCTTAAATATGGAAATTGTCACAAAAAACCGCATACGGCCGTTTCAAGGATGCATCGAACACCTTCCTCAGTGCGAGAAAGAAAAAAGAAAAAAAAAAAAAAAAAAAAAAAAAAAAGAAAGATAAAAATGGGTTCAAAGAAGCCCTCGGTTATAGCCCCGAGTACTGTCTTCTAAGTACTGGCTGAGCCAGTACTCGGGGATATAACCGAGGGGTTTTTTAAACCCATTTTTATCCTTTGTTTTCCTCGCACTGAGGAAGGGGATCCATGCATCTTTGAAACGGCCATATGCGGTTTTTTATGCCAATTTTCATATTTGTGCGTTAAAACGTTGTAATTAGTTTGGTTTTATGAAATAAATGTATTAAGTTGTGTAAAATGTCAAAAGGGCCAATAAAAATGTATTTAAGCATATAAAATACATGCTATATGCTCTATGTTGTATAAATAATTCCACTATTTAACAATTGCAAGGAAATAGCAGAATATAAATGATCTGTATCAGAATGAAAAACAATATTTATATATATGATATGAAAATCCAATATTACAACTTTTGATTGACCAATAGTTAATTTAATGAATACACGTAACTGCCTCAACCTTCCAATTCTCTTTCAAATCCGTCCATTTCGTGTAACCTCAATTTGAACTTTGATAAATTCAAAATGATTTATGCGTGCTCAGATCAGCATAGTTGGAATTAATTTAGACTACTGAGGTAAATGAATTTTAAATTTTCAGCAAGCATATGTTACCCGCCCTTGATTATTTCGTTTTAAATGATTGCAGATCATCTTCAACGCCAAAAAAAAAGAGAGAAACTTAAAGGAATTGAAACATTATTCATATTTATACACATGCAAGAAAAATGCATTTTATTTAACATCCTTTTCATAAAAGTTCACAAAAGTATTTATTTAAGGTATATTTTATTTAACGTATATTCATAAGTAAAATTTTTTTAAATCGTAAACTTTAACAAAATTAACATATAATATTTCTGACTGTGTAAAATATAGTATGTTAATTTTTAATATATAAGCTGAGAAGTTTGTAACAATATCCTGTTCTAAAGCATCTCCATTCCGCTTTATTTAAGAAAAATTCAAAATTCACTTACATAATTTAAATACCAATCTTATTAATAGATGAAACTGCATTAAAGCTCTTGAGAAAAGTATATATTGCATTGATAAAACTATACTTAAACGAAATCTATTTCAAAATTTTCAATCTCCTTTAATTTACTTCACCATTTATAAACATTTAGTATCAACAACTGCTGCTAAACTATATGAAATATGCTATGTTTTTTTTTTTTATCATTGTTTCATTTCATAATGAGAAACTTGTCATATTGGTTTAGAAATTTAATTATTTAAAGAAGGGGTTTAAACTTACTTTAGAAACAGCTTTATTCAAGTTTTATTTACAAAATGTTTTGAAAAAAAAAACTGAATATTTTAGACAAGTAAATATATCAAAAAGTATCTAAATGCTGGATGATTCTTAACCGTAAAGTGTATAAATATTTCACATAAAATGTGATTTAATGTGACAAAAATGTTGTCCTGCATCGTCTTAGTTGAAAAACAAGAATGGTGTTTAAAATTAATGAAATAAAGTTCTTAAAATTATCCAGACAAAATACTGCACATCTGAAATACTAATGTTTAAAGAAGAAAGTTAGTGATTTGGAAATATTAAAAATATAAAAAATGGTTGTACAAAAAATTTGTTCATTATTCTCAGTTTAACCTATACTAATATTATAAAGGAGTAAAGATTGTTTGTTTGTTTGTAGGGGGTAATCTCTGGAACTACCGAACCGATTTCAAAAGTGATGGTGGCAAATTGATGGTGACCACCCCTGCTCCAACATAGGCTATATTTTATGTTGATGCCACTGACCCCAGGGGGATGCATGAGCGAAAAACGTTCTAAAATTGCGATTTTTTGTATACCGAAGGAGCTAGAAATTTGAAATTTGGCATTGTAGCTACTTATAAGATGTAAATGCTCTCTAAGAAAAATTTAAAAAAAATCGACATTTAAAAGGGTCAAATAAGCGAAAATTTTCTAAAAAACATTCTAAATTACAATTTCTATCGAATCTCCGAAACTACAGAACCGATTTCAAAATAGATGGAGGCAAATTGATGGTGACAAACCCTGCTCCAACATAGGTTATATTTTATGTCGGTGCCACTAACCCCAGGGGGGATGCAGGAGCGAAAAACGTTCTAAAATTGCGATTTTTTGTATACCGAAGAAGCTAGAAATTTGAAATTTGGCATTGTAGTTACTTATAAGATGTAAATGCTCTCTAGGAACAAATTTAAAAAAAAAATCGAAATTTAAAAGGGTGAAATAAACGAAAAGCGTTCTAAAAACATTCTAAATTACAATTTCTGTGGAATATCTGGAACTACAGAACCAATTTCAAAAGTGATGGTGGCAAATTGATGGTGACAATCCCTGATCCAACAGCCTCTTTAATAAAAAGCTATGCGATGCTGACGACTGGGTTTTTCGCTAATTGTTGCCACAGATTAATCTCGGAAAATGAAACCTTTGAAGTTGCTGAAAACTATAATAGCTCGAAAAGTACGACTGATTTTTGCATTTCTTTTGACATAAAAACATGCAGACAAACATGCAGATGCATGCCTCGGATTATTTTCTTTATAATGAGAAAGTATATCATGCTTCTTGATGTAGAAAATGTAAATTACTCTATATCAACAATGTTTTTTAGGTGCGTACGTAATTATATAAATACATAGCACCTATAGTCGTCGCTTGGTCCGTCCGTCTGTCTGTCTGTCCGTCTGTCTGTCTGTCCGTCTGTCTGTCCGCCCGTCTGTCTGTCTGTCCGCATATAACAACTCAAAAACTACCCAACCAAATGGTTTGCAATTTAAAATATATTATCTTTGCAGAATTTTGTCGAGACATTTCAAATTTTATTAAAATCGAATCAAAACTTTAGGAGATATTAATAAAAATATTTATTAAGAAATTTGATTTTTTTTTTAAATCGGTGCTTTTTAGGTGCGTTCGTAATTATATAAATACGTAGCACCTATAGTCGTCGTTTGGTCCGTCCGTCTGTCCGTCCGTCTGTCTGTCCGTCTGTCTGTCCGTCCGTCTGTCTGTCTGTCCGCATATAACAACGCAAAAACTACCCAACCAAATGGTTTGCAATTTAAAATATATTATCTTTGCAGAATTTTGTCGAGACATTTCAAATTTTATTAAAATCGAATCAAAACTTTAGGAGATATTAATAAAAATATTTATTAAGAAATTTGATTTTTTTTTTAAATCGGTGCTTTTTTGTTAGAGGAGCTTCCGATGGATGTTAAATCGTCAAGCGACCGAGATACTTATTTTATTACAGAAATTAATCTGCAGACGATATAATTCATTTCACAGAATTAAAAATCATCAAGATCTGAATATTTATATAACTAGCTGATACATATATCTGAATATTTATATAACTAGTTAAGATATTTGTATGAACAGTGTCATAAAATATATACTTAACTAGCTGTTTAACCCGTTCTACGCACGGGATATCATGAATTTAATTCTAAAACGTGCGTACGAACGCACCTCGTTTGTAACGTTTGACGTACAATTTCCAACTTGTTTAATCTCAATTTTCATATTATGTAGCATCTTACAATCCGCAATTTAATTTTTTTCTATTGCATACATATTTATAGGCATATACAATTCTTCGGAGATTTCAGAAATTAGAAACGTTCAATTAAACACGGTTTATGCAATGATATTCTGAAATTCTTATGAACTTCTTATTCATGCAACTTTTTAGATTAAAAAAAAACTTGTATAAAAATAAATTCTTCATTTATGTCAATAGAATACAAAAATAATTTATTTTGCTAATAAATTATTGGAACAAACAAGTGTGCGAGTTACTTTTATTATTTTTAACTGCTTTGAAATATCGTTGCTAGGCAACTGATAAATTAAAGAGCAAAGTAAAAAGAAATGCATTTTAAAATTTGTAAAAAACATGAAAATAAAAGTTTTATATTTCCGGAACAGATGCAAAAAAAATTTCCAATCATTTAAACCTATAATATCTCAATTCTAATAAATGTATCGGCAATTTTTCAAAATTATTGGATATATTTAAAACCTCCATATCGAAAATCAACATCCATAATTTTACGTTGAAATCCTTTATTCAAATATGCGATTTCCATTTCAGTTAAAAATGAAATTTGAAAATCTTCTGCAGTCCCATAGGAAAGCATTATAACCTAAAAAGAAATGTTCTATATTTTTCGAACGAATGAACCAAATGTAATTAAACACTATACAGCTAATTCTGGGTACCTCACCAACATACCTACCAAAAACCAACCTAATCGGATTATTTTTACGGCAGTTATGGCGGAACAGACAGACAAACAGACAAACAAACAGACAAACAGACGGAAACCAAAAACTTTTCGGGTCTCAACAGTAAGCCTTCACTGACGTTTCGGCAAATATCCATTGATCAATGACTGGATGCACATTTCAAGGAATATTTCCTGGCCATTTGTTCTACAACATCAACTATTTTTTTTTAGAATTGTAGAAATCTGTTATTTCAAGAGTTAGCTTCTTATTTTGAATAACATCTAGTGAAGAATTCAATGTGCTAAGAAGTAATACATTTTCGTTTTATACATTGGTAAGAAACAGGAATGATGTTTTCATGTGTCATGACGGTTGTTAAATACAATTGTTTTTTTTCGTTTTCTTCAAGGATTTTGGAACATCTTTTTTTGCTCTATTATTTGTTCCGGCATAGTTCTAACTTATTTGTTTTTTGGATTTTCTACAAGTTTTAGAGATGCAAACATAACTGTCACTAAAATTTCAATATGAGACCCGACAGATCTTACTGTTTACTTAACAGGTGACAAGACATTTTAAAAGATACAAAAAGATGTTAAAAGGTTGTTTAAAATGCTTAAAAACTGTCCTAGTACTTTCGGCCGGCTACCGCCGCCATCATCACGGAGTGAAAATTCTTACTGACTGCCGTCTTGCGCATCTGAACTCCAGCTTCGTCTTAAGGTGGAAAAGTCGATTATTTCTTGGGTGCTACTTCAGTTGATTTCTATGGATATTCTGAATGATAATGTAAGCAACTTTTTGAGCTATGCGCAAAAAAGAGGGGAGGGGAATTTATATATTTTATCTTCTAAGATTTAGGACATTAAACCATATATTGGGTATATTGTATGATACTGTATCGTTTCAAACCTGATCTACTTTACATAAAATATCTATAGATTCTCTGATAACGAATGTATAGTAGTTAGATGATGGATAAATGATTTTGCACTGTGCAGTTTACAAGACTAAATATTATTTTTCTTGGTTTCTACCGTATAATAAAGATAAGAACAATCTAGAACATTTCAATAGACATTACAATAGATTGAAATCAAATAAAAGCTCACATGTTTGCCCAGCAGGGGCATGGCATATATATGGAGATCCCCACCCAGCATTTCCCCCGTCTTGTCAAAACCAGTTGCATACACCACCTTACATTATCCTTCTGTTACTGAAAAATGTACAGTTGCAAGCCCTGTTGAAATAAAAGGAAAAGCCATTATATTGTTCGGGGGGTCAGCAATGGCCCCACAACGGTAATTCTAGATATACAGAATGTAACTAAAAAATATTCATTTGTTTCCAACTAAATTTGTTTTTAGGCATTATGCAGAATAACTAGGAAAAGTAAAAAAAAAAAAAAAAAAAAAAAAAAAAAAAAAACATATTTTCAAAATTTTTATTTATAAAACAAAGTAACATGAGCAAACATTTGTTCTTAGGAAACCTGGATCGGTAAATCGGATGTTAAATTCTTGAACATTTTCATGTTTGTCATAAATATAAAATAATATTTGTACATGATTCATGAAGGAACAAGATTTTTTTTCTTGTTTAAAAGTATTAGTTCGTACAGAAACTTTCCCTTGTGAAAGTTTCGTCAGATTTTGTATCGTGCACTAATTTTCATTCTGAAAAAATAAGTATTGTATTGCAATTACACAAAGTGGCATAATTTGCACAGAATTTATTATTCGCAAGTACAAAATTTTCGTGTAATTTTCCATAATCCTGATCTCGATAAATCTTAATATATATGTTAAGCTGATGTAAAAATTTCGAGGTTTTAGTGTAAACTTTAGACTAAGGTTTACCTGTAACATTTTTCACTTGAAATAAAAGAATAAATAAATAAATAGTAATATAAAAAACTTTACAAATTAAATAAGAAATTCTCCTTCCGTTCATTACCCCCTATTTATAATGACACCTTGATTATGTAAAAGCGTAAGATGAAAGCAATATAAAAATCACGGTCTTAATCGGATATCCTGTTCCCATACTTATTGGTGGTTAACTCGGGTATGTGAGGCGAGTATTTATTGGTGTTTAACTCGGGTATGTGAGACCAGTTAAATGATAATTACATTATATTTTAAAATATCTTAATCTATATTTGAAAATATCTCTATGAGGTATCCTTTAAGCACCAACGGAGCATTTTTCTGCAAAATTTCGAAACTTCAATAACCCTATAACACAACAATCGATATGACAATTTTTATCCTTCTCAATATTAGTTGCCCCACCAGTGGCTGAGAGGTTGTGCTCTCGAAGCTGGTAGACGGGAGGTGTTGGGTTCGATCCCAATCGCGCCCGTCGGCCTAATCGTTCGGAGTTTTCGTGGTTTTCTTCGAGCCGTGGATTTATCCATGCGTAAATACGGATTAGGTTCCCTTAGAAAGACCCCCATGAAGGGCACTCCCCCCGGGCCTATATCCCTAGTGTAGATAATTGGCCGTCAATAATCAACCCAACCCACTCAATATTAGTTCGTGTGCTTTTTGTTAATAAAAAAACATATTTGCTTCACAACTGAAAGCAATAAGCTATTGCTATTGCCACTATTAGTCTCCACTATTAGTCTAGCTAAAGTTATTGCTCAAAAAGTAAACATTTTTGATTTGAGAGTTTTTGGTGAATGTAAATATTTTGTCATTGTTGGTAGATCTACTACTGTGAAAATGTTTTCACTATGGAATAAATATACAATCAATACATACGAGTCAAAAATATTTTTCGTTTTATTATTTATTTTATGCTTCACCCCTTTTTAATCCACCCTTTCAATAGCATCGACTGTACTTTCCAGTGTAAATATTTTAGATTTGAAACCTAATGTTGTATGCTGATTTTTTTATTACACCAATCTCACCAAATTCAAGTCTAGATTGACTTGTTAATTAAAAAAATGCCACCATAATATTTACTTATATAATAACTTTAAACAATGCTCTTCGACACTAAAACATAAATCAAATTTCATGAACGCCGTAATTGTTGAATAGAATAAATAGAAATTATAAAATAGAATAACTAATAAGTAAATTTACTCAAGAAACTTAATCTTAGAAAAATCGTATGAAATGTCAAGTACATGAAGGAAACTTTAATGAACATATGACTTTTTCCTATAACATAAGAATATTTCGAACATGTCAAACATATGACTTATTCTTATAACATAAGAAAACGTCAAACATCTCAAACATATTCTTATAACATAAATATGCAAATATGGAATATCAGAAGCTTTGTGTACTATAAAATACCATATTTAGTTAATTGTGTGCATTTTGAATTACTCGGAGTGAATTTCTTTTGCATTATTAATGCAGCGATTCTATTTAAGTCTCACGCTATCGAAGTCACAGGTAACGGATAGTAAAAATTTAAAGCGCACTTGCCTTAAAACGTCAAATCTTATTTCCTAAATATTAATGGTTATCTGTAAGTGCAGAATAAATTTGAAATGAGTTAAACATGCTCAATTCAGTTATTTTATCGTGAATACAGGTAACACATAAATTTGTTGAGAACAAAACTAATACGAATTTTAAAAATTTCAACTTATATCAGATATTAAAATTTAAAAAATAAGTTTTAAACAATGTTTAATGTATTGTTTATCGTTTAATCTACATATTACTAAATTTCATTGATAAGAGACTATACCAACATAGAGAGAACTGTTTAATGTAAACAATGTTTTCTAACTATTCTAACTATTACAATTTCCATAATTTTTTTAATTTATTATCGACACTCACATACAGATAACGCGTTTTTTTTAAAGTATATTTTCCTCTGTGAGTTATAGAATCACTAGAAACGAATCAAATTACCTTATATTTTTATCATACGTGTATTCCTTAAAGTGTCCTGCTTTTTTGTTACTCATTCATTAAAATATGTTTCGGGAAAATAAAGTCCAAATTCCATATTAGTCTTATGCATAGATCAACATTTAATTCAACATATACTTTAAATGATTCCTTTAGATTTTTTCAAAATACATTCCTTTGTATGATTAAATTAATATACATTCTGTAATGAAATATACATTCAAAATGAAATATATATTCTATAATGAAATACTTCCTTTACATAATCTATGTTAAGAAAAGATGAGAAAAGAAAATCTGTCTAATTTATCCTCTTTTTAAAAAAATGTCTTAAAAGTCTATTGATTCTTGAAACAGGATAAAGAAAAATTTGCCATTCAAACGCAGAGAATTCTCTAAAAACATAATCTAAAAGAAATTGTCAGAAATAATTGGGAAAGTTCTAAGTCTGAAAACTTTTTTTTTGCATTATTTTAAATATATAGCCAAGAATTGTTTGGTACGATGCCAAAACCAATTTTTTGACATGTTTTTTTTTTCCATCTAACAATATTAATAAAGATTAGCATAAGAAAAGAATTTCTAGGTTCAATGCGAGCAAGTTACGCTAAGCAGAATAAATGACATTTATACCGTTGAGATTTATGTGTTTTATTGTCATATTCAGTCTTTATTTAATTATACAAGAATAATAAGTATAATTATTTAAAATAAATTACTGCGAGCTTTAAAACAGAATATGTTATGTAAAAGTTATGAAAAAGCCAACAATTTTCTTTCTACGTAACAAATATATATATATATATATATATATATATATATATATTTATTTAAAAATAAAAAGATATACATATTTTTAAAAAATGTGTAGAAAAAACTTAAAGAATTTCCTAGTAAATTATATCAAATTTAACTTTTGGCCTGTAAATTTTTTAAGTGTATCCGTAAATCTCTTATATATTTCATTTTATGTACTATCCTTAATATGTACTAGATGTTGCCCGTGGCGTCGTTCACGTAATATTAAAAGAAGAATAAATTAATTAATTAAGCAAAACATTTCACTCCCGATAACTAAATATATATTTATTAACCAAAACTCATATTACATTTTATAGGAGACAATACGGTATTTCGTTGTTATGGGGGCCTTGACATAACTCACAGTCTTATAAAAGTGAAATTTTGTGCCAAATAATATAAACAATCCCGAAAATGAAAATACAACCAATGAAGAAAGGAGTTTGATGTGAGCGAGGAACTGATCATCTTGTTTGAGGAAATGATCAAGTATTTATCATGCAAAACATAAACCTGGTTACAGAAATGTGTTTACGTTTGCGCTAAATTTTGCTCGTTAGAAAAAGCAGATTGGGTATAAATATGTGCCTGATTACAGAGCCTAACCTTCCTATTCTCAGCTATTTTTTACGTATATATGAAAACATTTTTACTACTATATACAACTCGCTTTAATATTTATAATATTAGGATTTAGCTTATTTTTAGGAATTAGCACGATAGACTTATTTAAAATTATTCTAGCTTCACGTCTACGCAATTCGGCTCGAGGAAGAAATTCATTACTTTTCTATTTGTCCTTTACTCTTGAATTACTCGATAAATTTGATTAGCTACTTAAGGGCCACTGGCCACTGGCCCACTTAAATGCTCTGAATTGAAAAACGCTGAAAGTAAGTTAATTCAATTGTATCAAGAGGCTGAATTTAAAAGATAAATATTATGCCTCAGTAAAAAGGATAATATTCCGCAGGATACCTATAAAGAAGATCTTTCAGTGATTGACACGTTAAAAATTTATAATTTCAAAGTGTCGATGGTTACGTATATACAGTTGTTGACAGCATATGCAGGAAGGCAGTTGACACACGGGCACAAAGAAGAAACATGATTAGCGATGAAGGTGATTTATTTGGAACCAATAATCAAGAATAGTATTAGGCATGAAGAACACATAGACGAAAGCGCAAGGGGAGGTACTCCACAAAATCAGCAGAAGAAATTAACAGCTGGTCTGGTCAAGACGAAAGGCCGAAGTGAGGAAGTTTTAAAAGTTACATGTACGGGTGTTGGCGCGGAAAGCATGGTAAAATCGCCAGTACTTGGCGAGAGAGTTTTAGGAGACAATGTCGGAAGCGTATGGGAAAAAACGATAAATGCTAGATTCTGTCTATGATTATGGATTCATTTGAGAATGGGGGGAAGGGTTGTAAAGATTCTTTCATGGAGACAGAAAAGGAAAAAAAAAGAAAATAATTTTGGGATTGGCGTTTGATTTTGCTAAAAGACAGCTGCAATTAACGGTTACTTATGACTCGAATCTAATAACAGGGTGTGAAAGATATGAGCTTGCATATTACCGTTTACATGTGGGCGAGAGATATTTTAATTAATTCTTTTGAGAGCGGATGAGAAGTGCAAATGCTTGCATAACGAATATCGGTTATACGTTACATTACTTTAATAAGTAGAGCACAGCTGCTTATATATTTTGTCTAATTTTTAAGACAGGTGCACTTTTGATTTCATGAGAAGAAAACGGTTGAATTAGAAATATGTGAACATTTGTAACTTATTTTTAGCATAACCGCAAAGTTAAGGACAGAGAAGTTTCTGATGTATGCGAGTGACTTGCATTTTAGAATGAAGAAAGTAGATTCGTTATCTAAATTAAATCAGAAATAGGTTTTAGTTAACATATTGAATTTTTTTTTGGGGGGGGGGATTACAGACATTTAAAATCTATAAACTATAATTGTTTATTATTTTTAATTATTTTTAATTATTTATTTATTTGGGGGGGAATGAATGAATCTTTATGAATTTTTTTTTTATCTCTATATTGGGGGGGGGGGGGGAGGAGAAGCATGCAATCAATACATGTATGCTAGATGTTGGAAGAGGAATGGAAAAGCTTATGTTAACTTGTTAAAATTTTGAGGGGGGGGGGGGTTTAAACTGAAAGCAAGATATATGACAAACGTCTTTGTCATAATACCCAACTAAAATTCTTATATACATTTTTAGATAACGAGGGAATTTTAAAAGTTGGTGAAAGGCTTGTTCATAGCTAACTGAATTTTAGCGAGAAATTTCCAATAATTTTACCAAAAGGTCATAAATTAACCAGATTAATTGTAAAATTTTATCATAAAAGATATTTGCGTGTAGGCCCTCAAGGGTTACTGTTTTTTATGAGTAAAAAAACTTGGCCTTTGAATAGTCGTAATCTTTGTAGGAAATTAGTTCATAACTGCGTAATTTGTTTTAATATGACGTCATATTAATCTTCATTAAAACTCTATTGTTTTTTATCTCATTTTCATTTTTCACGTGGAAATTTATTGTTGGGGAAAAATTAATATTCCGGGATTTTATTTAATTGCAACAAGAAAAAAAACATGGTTAAATTTTATGGATTTTATTTTTTATTTATTTTCGTTTAAAATAAGGAATTTATCAATTATTAAAGCATATTTGAATAAAATAAATAAAATCGAGCCTATGTTCATTTCTGAGTTATAATCTATCGTTATGTAAAAATACAGGAACATTAAATCCCTCGTTTTGACGGTTACTTCAGCCAAACATTCACACGCACAATCACATTTATATTATTATTAGGATTAGGATTAGAAGTAGGAAATTTTTAAAAATATAAGAAAATCACATAATTTAATTATAAGAATAAAAAATATATGAAATTGATATTTTTGAATGTATAACGAATTATACTTCAGGAAAAAAAATATTAAATAAATATATAAGGATTTTTTTAAAAGGTCAATACTTTAATTGTAAATATTAAAGCTTATCAAAATGTGCATACTAACTAATGTTTCATGTTTAAATGAATGTACATATATTTCATAAATAACTTTCGTGTGAAAGATCGAAATTTACATTTTTTAAAATTTTTATTTCAATATATTTCATGGCAGTCCCGTGCAAGTTTTATTAATTTTATTTATCTTATCTTACCATTTAACGTAGGTAGATAATGTAAAAATGGAAATCGTATACACGTTTTGTCTAGATTATACCGGTCATTTGGAAATGTATTGGATGAAATAAAGGAGCATACAATTTAAAGAAGAGCAATTTTCTTCATCTAACAAGAACGATTTCAAAATTGTAATATAACCTCTTCCAAGTTAATCACGATTCCGAAAACCGCTTCTTTATCTTCAAAAATCTGAAAAATCAATAAATTTTCGAGATTTAAATAAGGATTTATCAATAATCTGTTTATTACGCGTAATTTTCAAAATGCATCAATTAGTATTTTTAACGGGACAATCAAATTTTTAAACCTGGCATCAACAAGAAATGTCGGTTTTCTGAATAGTAACAAGTCTTTAATAACTATTCTGTTTTCAACAGTCAAACATGATAAATTAGCAACGTAAAATGAATATAGAATTAACAAAACATTTTTTTGCAATTAACAAAAATGTTGTTTAAATATAGGTCAATGGAAATTTTGTTTGAATCAACAAAAAAATTTTTTTTTGCAATTTCAAAAAAAAAAAAAAAATATATATATATATATATATATATATCGTCAGCAAAAATGGTTTGTTAATTCTAGTAAAATGGTTCAGTTTTACTTGAATTTTACTAAAACAACCAAAATGTACTCAATAAAACATGTTTTGTAGTTTTAATGAATTCCTTTTTCTGGGTGCACACTGAAAAAAAATACTTCTAGGGTTTCAAAAATTACGGGTTGCAAAAGATATTTTTGTTTCAGAAACTTTTTACATCTCGTAAATCTCTTCAACGCTGAGGTTTCTTGATAAAGGAACGTTTTTCGACATCAAAATACTTCGGAATGGGTGTATTAAAGTTTCTTAAACATTTCGCTATATTAAAAATAATTTATATTTTATTCTTTGTACAGTGGACCTGTTTTCCTGTAGACCAGAACATAGACATAAAAGAATAATGCGTATTTAATAAACTTAAGGTAAGATTGCAAATAATAATGTAAAACATGCAAAGGAAATATTATTCTTACAAAATATTTAACAGGTGAGCACAAGCTTTAATTAATAGCGAAATTACGCGAAATACAAAGACGTTTTCTCAAAAGGATTTGCATACTTCATATATTTTTTAGTACAAATTTTATTTTTTGAGTTTCAGAAAGTTATGCTTTTTAACAAATTTTAAAATAGTTTAAAGTCTTTTATGACTTAGGTTTATCTCTATTTTCGGTTGCCGGGTCGCGCTTTACCTACCGTAAATATAAGGGTTTTACTCCAATGTTCATATACGATATTGCGGGTTGCCATAGCGTGTCTCATGTTCAAAGCAAATAATCTATACTAATAAAAGAAAGATTCACTCTGTGTGTCTCTTTGTGTGTGTGTCTGTTTGTCATCGATGGCTAGGAAAATCTAGTGCACCTTGAAGCCTGACAATTCAGGTTTGGGTAGTCCAAGGCCTCTCCTGTTGCACCTGAAACTAGGAATGTTAATATTTAAATTATTTACTGAAATACTAATTAAAATCCACAAATAACGCAAATCAAAGAACACATCAAAAATAAGATATTTTTTCTTCGGTTGGTTGGTTGTATAGAGTCTTCACAGAAGTAATTAAATAAACCAGACTGGCGACGCAAAGATAAGGAATTCTAACGTAATAGTGTTAGTGTGAAGTGCACTTACCGGCGTACAATTGTGCTAATGTGGTCACCTGCTAATGTAGCGCTACCTGCACACGACAAACCGAAAATGCGACTAGGCAGATGAACTGATACAACTGTCCTACACAGACGCCACCTGTTTGAAACATTTTTAGAGATACGTTTTTCTTCAGGATAATTAGCTGGATTTAAGGTTTCTTATTTTTTTACTTGACATACATTATTATGATATAGATTATTAATACAAAACATTTTATTTAGCATATTATTTGTTATATTTGTTGCAGAGAGATGCAGAGAGGTAAGGTTAAAAAACTTTTTATTAAATATCGCATTTATTTTACTTTATCGCACGACACCTTGCGATAGCTTTTTGCTTGATTGACACTCCCTTTTTAATAAATCCAAATCTACTGCTCTGATTTCAAAACAACTAATTAATAACAAATTTAACATTTTTAGCTTCACCCGTAGCGTTTAAATGCTGTTATATATATAAAATATTCAGTTGATGCATATGAACAGTCAAAGTTATTTATTTGTTATTGAGCACTTGATCTCGCGTCTCCCCGCGGCCCCTCCCTCAAGTTTTTTTTTTTTCTGTAACTGTGCTTTATTTCCATAAATCAGTTAATAATGTTCCGAACTTCTCCAAAACAGTTCCGTTTTGCTAGATTATTGTGCAAATTGGCATTCATAGCTTCAAGGTGTATTTCTTGAAAACAGTATTCAATATTTCCTAATAATAGTCTAAGTCAAATTTAAAATTAATTTCCTAGATTAACCAAACGAATCAATCTTTAAAGATGAATAGTGGTTCTGTTAATTTATCATTTGCTGAAGGACGCTTGAACAACCGTTCCCCACCTGCCCCTCTCTAAAGGCTTCTTCTCTAACTGTGCCCTGTTTCCATATCTCAGCATCTAATTCTCCGATTTAAGCACAACTGATTCCAAATATCATATTTAACTTAATAATCAACTTCTATAACATCAAAATAAATTTATGAGTAGCCGCTACCACTATTTCCGAATGACAGTCTAAAACAAGTTTCTAATTAAGTTCCTAGCTTAACCAAACGAACGAATTTTTAGGCATTCGTAGTGGTCCTCCTAATTAGGTATTTGCTGAAGGGCACTTGAATATCCGTTCCCCGCCCGGCCCCTGCTTTAAGGTTTTTTTATCTAACTATGCCCTGTATATTTTCACTGATCAGGACTCCAAGAACCCCAAACCACCCTCCGTTCAAATATTGATTTATATTTATCTATCTATCTATCTCTCTCTATATATATGTGTGTGTCATATGTAATGCTGTAACTCCCTTATTTATGAACCGATTTGGATGTGACTGAGGCATAGAACATACCAAGATCTCGACCGAGTCCGTTGGTCAGCTTCATCCGCCATCTTGTTTAAAATTGCTGCCAGTTAAAAAATTTAAATTTTTAAAATTTCAAAAAGATGTCCAAAAAATTATAAATTGAAAAAGATGTATCTAATAAGTGTTAGAACGTGACACACAGATTCTGGAACATTTTTTTTGTTTTGGCTGTATCTTAAAAAATGGCTGACATATGGCAGTTTGAAATTCTAGGATGGCTGAGATTTTGAAACAATCTGATATTTGTTATGCTGTAACTCTCATATTTATGAACCGATATGAATGGGACTGATCATGTGTACAGAACTTACTAAGGTCTCGACCGAGTTCGTTGGCCAGCTTCATGCGCCATCTTGTTTCAATATGGTGGCAGGTTAAATGTTTTTATTTTTTTATACAAAAAGATGTACAAAAAATTATAAATTGAAAAAAGTTCTTTTAGTTAAGTGTTAAATCGTAATATAAGAATTCCGGAACATTTTTTGTTTTGGCTTTATCTTAAAAAAATGCTGAGATATGGCAGTTTGAAATTCTAGTGTGGGTGACATTTTGAAATATTCCGATTTTTTTATGCTGTAACTCTCAAGTTGAAATTCACATTCAAATTCAATATTAACGAAAACCGTGATTGAATCTTCTATAATCGGGTTCCAAGCAATTTAGCTTCGGGTGTTTGAGTAAATGAGTTAATTTTTTAAAAACTTGGCCTATGAAAGCTACCTTTTCCTCCCGGTATGGGCCGGAAGGACTGTTTTAATATAGAGCTATAAAATAATAATCCTTTTATTTATGCCTTGTTTATTGTTTTTGTTATTATGCTATTTCTTTTTGCACGAGAAAAATATGTTTATTATAAATACTATGCACAGTTATTTCAGATCATAAAAATTCTGTGTTAGAATTAACATTAAAATTCAAAATATTCTTCAAATATGCAGAATGATTTATCTTTAGAAAAACAATATTGGTTTCGAGATTATTTATTATTTTGTCCTAAACAATTTCATAGATTTTGTTTATGTCCATTATTTTTTTTAACTAACAGAGCTTAATGAACATTTATGTTATTTTTCTTTTGGATCATCTCAAAATATATATATATTTTTAAATCTTGCCAAATGCAAGATGCATGCAAATGATGAATAGAATGCGTGAGAAATTTTCTATGGAAAAATTTCCAAGTATTAAAAATCTTTTGTTCAGCATTTTCTCTTACTTCAATTGCTCTACATACAAAATAAATCCCAGTATTTGAAATCTCAATTCCCATTTTAGAAATGAGGACAAAATGATTCTTAGAAATTTTAAGTCTTACATGTCATCATTTTAGAAATTCAAGTAAAAGAAAATAAATCCATTTTCTTCTGACTTTAATCTCGTAAAGCTAATGGAACTTTAAAAGGCAAAATCTCTAAAATAAAGTATATTTCTACAGTTTCATCGAACTGCATTCCAGTTAAAGATGCTTAAAAAAACCTTATTTAATATTTCGTTTTTCTTTAATGCATTATTTCATGATTGTTTTATTTAAGTCATTTTTTAGTGTAATACATTTCACGTTATTACATGTAGTTACATGGAGGAATATAAAAATATTAATAAAGATTTTCTGTTAGATTTTTTATTACGCAGTCATGATAGCTACCATTAAAATGTTCTAAATTTTATTAAATTATTTAATAGCAAATATTGTACTGTAAATTCGAGCGTATAACATGATGCGGTGCGCACTTAAGTTTTGAGACTGTATTTTTCTATTTTTGTGTGTATTCAACATATTACGTGCACGTTGTAGCAAAGAAATCGTCATGAGATATGTAGCATGAAAATACGTCAACGAGCATTAAAAAGTATAATAACTGGTAGAAACGTAAAGATAATAAGTTTACGCAAAGTGAGGACATACGCTACAACCGAGCCTATTTGATTGAATCGCCGCCATAGCGTTTAGGATCGTTTTCCCCTTCATACAAATAATCACGTCTACTTCTCTTGCTCATTGATAAAATAAGGTGACAAAGTGAGGACATACGCTACAGCCAAGCCTATGTGCTTGAATCACCGCCATAGCGTTTAGGATCGTTTCCCCCTTCATATAAATAATCAGGTCTACTACGCTTGCTCACTGATATAAGCTTACGCAAATTGAGGACATGCGCTACAGCCAAGACTATTTGCTTGAATATACGCCATATCGTTTAGGATCGTTTTCCCTTTCATACAAATAACCCCGTCTACATATCTTTCTCATTGATATAATAAGCTTACGGAAAGTGAGATACGCTACAGTCAATCCTATGTGCTTGAATCGCCATCATAGCGTATAGGATCGTACTCCCCTTCATACAAATAACCACGTCTACTACGCTTGCTCATTGATATAATAAGCTTACGCAAATTGAGGACATACGCTACAGTCAAACCTGTGTGCTTCAATTGCCGCCAATAGCGTTTAGAATCGTATATCACTTAACACAAATAATCACGTCCATTTCTCTTGCTCATTGATATAATAACAAACTTACGCAACATCGATTTTGAAATCTCAGCTCTTACGATTAATTTTTGAGGTTTCATTTTTATACGCCGCGTATAACACGCACTTGTAAAATTTGAAAAAAGAACTGTTTCGAAAGGGCGCGTTATACACAGGAATATACAATATTTCAAAATAGCATTTCTATCAAATATTAACAAAGTATTGCAACTGATTACCTGTAAAAACAATTATATTTATTTTTTAAATTATCCTACTGAAATGATATTAAATTTTGCTTCTACATACTTTCTTAAGTGTTTATTTTTTACAAATAGAAGCTGTAAGTAAGTTTATTATATATTACTAATATTATATTTAATTTTCAGGCATCAGTCATGAAATATTTAAATATCTGAAATTGATGTAGAATTTCAGAATAGTCAGTATTTAAAATATTTTGATTTATTTTTTACGTTATAATTGAAGAGGAGATCTACAAGTTTTGGAGAAAAATATTTGTTTTGTTTTTAATACTGTACTTGTACTTTTGACAGTATGAATATTTGCATGGCCAATTAACTGGTATTAATTACATGAAAATCATTTATTGAAATACAAGTTCTTGGACAATTTTTAATTATAATCGCTGTTTCTAAATTATTTTGTCCTGTTACATTTTTTGCAATACAAACAATGCACTATATGTAACCATTAATATGGAAACATAGCAACAATCACAAACAGATTGACTGTGTTATTTATAAAATGAACATATTTACATCCTTCTATGTGTATAGAATACATCTATCAGTTGGGTAAAACTAGTGCTCAAGACGTATAGGAGTAATTTTTCACTCGGACAACTATTTCGATACAATTATATTAATAGCATATTATTATAGGATATGTTAAAGATATTAACCCTGAAGTTTATAAATGATTGATAGTAGTAGGAATAATAAAATTTCTCCTATACGCTTGCTTCAAGCTCAGGTTATATATATATATATATATATTTATCCTTTGTAAACAGAGAATACAAAATATATATTTCATCAACACCCATTATTGACAGATTATTCTATCCAGATATAAATTAATAAAATAGCATTAAAAAATATGTTAAATTACATCAAAGAAATTATAAAAGAATCACAAGGTATTTATTTCGGTTCATATAAAATTGATTGTTTGATAGTACAAATTCCCATATAATTCCGAAGTAAACACACATATTCGAAAAAAATTGAAATATCGTTATTGTAAGATTGGGTTCTCAGAAAGAAAAATAAAAGAACAGTTCGAAAAAGGTAAAAGCAAAGGATTGAACCAGGAGGAGATAGAAAGTAGCAGCATATTCATTTCTGTTGCTTCACATTAATGGAAAAATTGCGAAACAGTGCCATCTATATTAAACGTTTAGTACATATGTTGTATGCGATTTCAAAAATTAGACGTGCTTCATTGGAACACAAGGAAACCGGAAGAATAATATGGCATATAAATATAGAAAACAAACGGATATTGTATAACTTATATTTATTAATTACTCATTGTCGAGGGTTCACTAAAGTCTGAGAAAGAACAACAACAACAAAAAAAAACTTATTTTAAGTAATTTTTAATTACAAAATTTTATGTAACTTTTACTGTATATAACTAAAGTTATTATAGTTCAACCTTTTCTGGAGGCGAGTTTTATTTCTTTTAGAGAGTTGATGAGGCTTGTACCTGCCTGGATTTTTCCCAGATTAACGGGTTGATACCTGGCAACGGTGCATCTAAGCATTGATAAGCATCTAAGCCAACGTGGCTTCAGTGCATCCTGTTGCATAAATTGCTTTTCCTTAGTTGGCCGGTTAATAATTGATGTTTGGATAAATCGATTAAGCACTTCACAGTGTAGCGAAGTAATGCTAGATGGATGTGAGATGCTGGAGTATTTACTAAATTGACGCTGCATCGCACACCCATACGTCATGCTACCGCTACTCGAGTTGGTCTCGAAATTTAAAACCTTGATCAGGTGACGAGACCTTCATCTCACTAGGCACCTCCAGAGATATAATTCACAAGGAACATGGAAGACTTTGCACCCACGACGGATTTTACATGCACCAGGCGCCATTAGCGTACATTATCGCCGCGTAGCGAAGCTCCAATTGACTGGCTTGACTCTTTCATGGTGACTTGTCGCTGCCATGTTTGCCGCCTGTATTATGGAGTGGTCTCTTTGTTGTGTTTCTTTGTCTCTGTTAGCATTTTTGCCACTTTTATTGGCTCATCAGTATTGGGTTATTTTGTCCCGGTCATGGTGATTTGTCACTGTTTTGTTTATCGGCGCTTTTATGGGCTGGTCTCATTTTTTAATTTATTTCTTTTTTACCTGGAGGCGTGGTTTAAATTAGATTAATTTTAACACAATTATTCAAATTGGTAAAGAAATCATACAAGTTGTAATTTTCCAACTGGAAGAAAATGTCCAGGCCAGGATTCGAACCTGGGATATCATGGCTGAAGCTTCCATGCTCTACCAACTGAGTCCCTGACCATCCCTGTCGAATATGGAGGACCTAATGATCAATAAGGTCAAAAAACTAATTGATCAAAAACCTATGATCAATAAGGTTAACTGGATGAATTAGGTCCTCCAGATTCGACCGGGATGGCTCAGTTGGTAGAGCATGGCAGCTTCAGCCAAGGTATCCCGGGTTCGAATCCTGGTCCGAACATTTTTCGTCCAGTTGGAAAATTACAACTCGCATGGTTTAAATATCTATCAGAATACGTCCTTTCTTAAAAGATCTCTTATTTTAGCCCACAATTATTTTTGCTTCAAGGTGGCTTGAACACTGGTAAGTAAAAAAGCGCTTGATCTATCCAAATGTAGTCCAAATTTGAGTCTTTTAAGAACAAAGAGGCATTGACAGGGAAAAGGTAGTAAGTCAAGAGGGGAAGGGGAAGTAAAACACGGTTTTACACTGCTGAATTACAAAATTTTACTCACAAATAATAAGCATGTGAGATCCATGTATCCATAAACTACTTTCAAAAACTGATTTATTGCTCTTTCCAGGCCACTGGCACAACTTTTTACTACTTATTCTAATAAAAATCTCAAAATCGATTCTTCTTGACTTGAAATGGCTTGAAATGACTCCTGAATAGTTAAACCGACTTTTCATCAAAATATTAGTAACCCAGCAAACACATACCTTTCGGCACACGATCGGACCGCAGCCGGCAATGTCGGTTTTGTGTCGGCATTGAGACAGTGGTATCGGTCAAGTGCCGTTTGTATGTCGGCTACTGATACTAAAGAACAGTGCTTTTTCAAATGCCAGTTACTGTTATGGCTCCGCTTATCGTTAGATATCGGCAAGCGAATTAAATCGGCAAATGATGCTGGACCGATATCTGGTATCCGTTAATGGTCCGATTACATTTGCCAGCATCGGTCCGAATTTGGAATGTTTAGTCTTAGCCGTCAATTTTTTTTTTCAATTGTGATTAACTGGCATTTTTTAAGTAGATTTCGTAAAAAAAAACTACCTATTACATTCTCCCCTAAGTTGGAATTTTTGAAATATTTTTGCAGATCTACGCCGATTATGACTCCCAGAACCTAAAACCACCCCCAGTTCAAAACTTTATCTATCTATCTATCTATCTATCTATCTATCTATTTATGTCACTTTTTATAGACACGATAACAGAAAAACTTCTGCACAAATCTCTTCCAAACTGATACATAAAATCAAAGGGCATAAAATCTCGGTCAAGTACGTTTAAAAGACAAAAAGGGCAAAATCAAACCAAGGAGGGGGGAATGGGGGGCATTTTCTGAAAACAGAAATAACCCCATAATTTCTTAATTATGATACGCATCGAATCCATTTAAAGTTATTATTACTTCTCGAAAAAGGGCCGAAAATTTATGCATGCAGATTTTTGATATCATTAGAAATGGCCCCAAAGGGGTTAAAAGGGGGGGGGGGTGTTAGAAGAAAAAATTCATAACTTCGCAAATTCAGAAGATATCAAATTTGCTTGAATTTATTATAAATCCTCTTAATATCATCTAAAACTTTTATATTGAAAAGTTTTTATAGGACCAACCCTTATATAAAAAAAAATCTTGCCGGTTCCGCCAGCAAACAAATTAGGTTTCGAAGTGGGTAGTTACAACTGCCGCATCATGGCAAAAAGGTCATTTCTTCCGCAATTCCCAACAAACAGGCGCCCCACGGTCTGCGTCTTCGAAATCTACCTGTGCCTGTAGGCCGAGCCGTCAGGGACTTCTTTATCGATTGTGAATAAGTCTGAGTTTTGTTACTAAATGCATGTTTTTTAAAATAATGTATAGTATATATTTTTATTCTTCTTTTGAGGAATTAGTGTAACAATATCGAAAGAAAAATATTATTATTTATTTTTATTTTTATTTTTAATAAAAATTGCGGAAATATATTAATTTATATTTTTGAAAATCAAATGTAAAATGTATTCAATATTTTACACAAATTTTAAATAAACATATTAGACGTGATGACAAATACATATATGGAAGGAGATTGTTTGCTTTGTCACCCCCCCCCTTCTTCCCCCCGACTAACGAGCACGGGGTGGCGGCGATATTTAGATGATTGATCATACATTAATTATTACAACAATCTAAAAAAATTAAATTCTAGATTTTTTATTAACAATTTTTAAGTACTGTACCATTAAACCTGTTTTTATTTCCCCAACCCAAAGGTCATTTTAAGAGAATAAAATTATGTAAGTATCCATATAATATTTTTATTAAACATGAAATAATAATGCATTTCTTGTAAGCATTTATAAAGAAAGTTTCGGACTTTGGGATAATTTGATGATGGTCAATGATATGAGACGCGCTTTCACATCCAAAAATTAATTATGACAAAGCGCCAAGTAAAAAATACGGAACTAACACGCCAAATCTGGGATGTTGCCTGCTATTCTATTGTCTAAGGTGGGAGCATAGTAAAGGGAAAGCGAAGCGATCACTGCGCGCAGGCTTGCCAAACTGGGTTTTGAAGAAGGGAAATTGCAACCATAGAATAGATGCTCGCGTTTTCATGTACTGCCTGATTTGAGATTCGTGAAGCGTGACACATGCTGAAAAAAATAATAATATTGGTAAGTCTGCTTAATTTTGCTTTAGTTAAATCTAAATTAATCTGAATTAAGTTAATTATTTTTGCATACATTTAATTGTTTAAAGATTTATTCTCTTTTAACGATTAACTTTGCGTAGGAATTTGTTGTAGAAAATGATAAAAAGGGTTAAATTAGAAAAATATGTTTTTGGAGTTTTTATCTTTTTATTATTGAAGTTTTTATGACATGTAGCATATTTTTAATTATTATTAATTAATAATAATTAATGAATCTTGATAAGAGTTAACGAATTCCTTATACTTTCTTTATTATAATAAATGCAGAATGACATTTGGTTATGTGTTTACATTCTTATCCATTTGATGTTCCACAATTTTACAATACTCGTGTAGTTCATGTATTTAAAAAAATAGTCAAAATTTTCGATTGCTTAGTAATGATAATTTGCATTTTATTGTATTTGAACTTTAATTTATTCAAAGTTACTAATTCATTCATTTTTTAAAATTACTTATAGCGATTTCTTTTTCACGTATCCTGAAACTTTTACGCTGCTGTATAAAAATGCCTTTCTAATACTATTCAAGAGCAGATGATTTCATTTGTGCTTTAAATTTATTAAATTTTAGTTATGCAAGATGTTTGAAGTTTAAATTATTATTATTAAACTTGTTTAATACGTTTCATTTCTATCAAATTTAAAATAAATGAATTTTAATTAAATCAATGTATATAAATATTTGACATTTCTAGTGTTCATAATATACATGAGCGATTTTGAAAGTGTATATTTATATTTGAAAAGGAAAAATTTAGAAAAAAATAAAGAAAAGGGAAAAACAATATTGTAAACAATGTTACTTTATTTTTAAAAAATGTAATTATGGAGCATCAAATTAGATGTAATACAAGATATAAATGATTTAGAAAACATTTGTCCTTCTGTATAAATGAAAAAATTTATAAATAATTTAGTAAAAACTAAAAATAAGTAAATATGCAACATGTCATTCATATATATTTTTTTAAATAAAGTTACAAAAATGTATTTTTCTAATCTTGCCCAGAAATTACATAAACTCTAAATTTTGTTTTTTATAATTTTTAAAAAGAGAATAATGTTAACTAAATTAAATTATGCAAAAATATTCAACTTAGTTGAGATGCTGATGGATTTAATAAGGCTAAAACAATTGAACATAATTTATAGCAGACTTATCATTTTAAGAGACATAGAAAAGGATTTAGAAAATCACACAAACATTTAATTAAAGCGTTCATAAAATAAAATAATAACAAACAGGGTTGATTTAAAATTTTAACTAAGTTATTTAAATTATTTTTTTATTTTCTGTGTAAAATTAAAGTTTGATTTTTTTTTAATTAATTAATAAATAGTAAATTAGCGGAACGAAATTTAGTTTATTTGACTTAAAAAAAAATAATAAAAAAAATCTGAAAAAAAAATTAGATGTATTGTTTTATAGTTTCCTAGAAAATATTTTATTTTTTTAAATCAAGTTTTACAGTGACACTTAGAAAGAAAAATGTATGGAAAATGTATCTAAATTTTACTTATTGTATAATAAATTTGTTTTAAGTAGCTTTATAGAACAAAAATCAAATGTATTTATAATACTTACCACATTTTTTAAGATTGAAAAAAAATATTTTTTCTTTATAATTATTGCGTTTAGAAACACATGATTCAGATATTGTTAAAGTATCTATGCTAATATAATGTAAAGGAAAGTAAAGCTTGAAGCAGTTTTTTTTTTTTAAATGGCAGGGGCTATATGTTTAATAGTAAAACCGTATCCGTGAGGGGGGAGGGGGTTGCTTACATCTGAAAAATGAATTTCACCATTTTTACCTAAATAATCAAAGTTAAAAAAAAAATTAAGCACCATTAAATGGAGTAATCCCCCCCCCCTATTCTGCTGCTAGTTCCCAATAAAAGGGGTGCTTTCGGCAGTTTACTGCTTGCCGATATCGGACCCCATTCGCCAATACTACGGATTTGTTATCAGTATATGGTCGGCACAGCATCTCGCCGTTGTTAGCGTTGACGGTACCGGACCACATTCAGTAGGTGTGCGGATAACTGTTGGTATACAACTGGCACAGCAGGGTACCGTCGTTTCTACCAGCGTTGCCGATACCGGACCGACTGTGCGCCTATCATTTGGCGTCAGTCGTGCGGTGTATCGAAAAAGTTACGGAACCGGTACGACAACTGGTATCTTGCCGATACCGTCGGTAACGGCAAAGCGGCAATCGATTGCTTACCGATAGATCTGTGTTTGCTGGGAACATATATTATATGCACTTTTTTTTGTAAACTTAAACAAATCATTTGAAAATCTGTTTAATCAAAGAAAAATAAATTCTAAAATCGTTTTATAAAATTAATGAAATTTTTAATGCTATTGTCAGTAAACAATATGAAACTATGTCTTTTTTATATTTAATACATTATTATATACCAGCAAAACCCGCGGCTTTGCTCGCGTAATTCTTGAAAATGACAAGTGGTATTCGTTGGCCTATTTTCATTAGAGGAAATTTTACTGCCACACATAATTCAGAAATTACTAATTAAGCCACACTAATGTCGAAACAAAATCAAAAATTTAGATCGATAGATGGTTTTTCGCTCTCCCACCCTGTGGTAGTGTTACCGATATAAAATATAGCCTATGTTACAGCGAGGACTGTTACCATCACTTTTGAAAATGGTTCTGTATTTCCAGAGATTCCATAGAAATTATAATTTAGAATGTTTTTAGACCGCTTTTCGCTCATCTCACACTTTTAAATTT
Organism: Maratus michaelseni; assembly: GCA_963931845.1. Taxonomy (NCBI): domain Eukaryota; kingdom Metazoa; phylum Arthropoda; class Arachnida; order Araneae; family Salticidae; genus Maratus; species Maratus michaelseni. Next base: position 12,104,439 of record OZ007596.1, read on the forward strand.
CCAATTTTTTTAGAATTTGTTCTTAGAGAGCATTTACATTTTCTAAATTACTACCATGCCAAATTTCAAGTTTCTAGTTCCTTCAGTATAAAAAAAATCGAAATTTTAGAACGTTTCCCGCTCTTGCACCTCCCTGTGGTAGTGGCACCGACATAAATTATAGCCTATGTTACAGTGGGAACTGTCACCATTAATTTGCAACCATAACTTTTGAAAAGGGCTCGGTAGTTCCAGAGATTCCATAGAAATTGTAATTTAGATTGTTTTTAGAACGCTTTTCGCTCATCTCACCCTTTTAAATTTCTATTTTTTTTAGAATTTGTTCTTAGGGAGCATTTACGTCTTATAAGTAACTACCATGCCAAATTTCATGTTTCTAACACCTTCAGTATAAAAAAAATCAAAATTTTACAACGTTTATCGCTCCTGCACTCCCTTGTGGGTAGTGGCACCAACATGAAATATAGCCTATGTTACAGCAGGAACTATCACCATCAATTTGCCAGCATCAGTTTTGAAAACAGTTCTGTAGTTTCAGAGATTCCATAGAAATTGTAATTTAGAATGTTTTTAGAACGCTTTTCGCTCATCTCACCCTTTTAAATTTCGATTTTTTTTAGAATTTGTTCTTAGAGAGCATTTACATCTTATAAGTAACTACCATGCCAAATTGCATGTTTCTAGCTCCTTCAGTATAAAAAAAATCGAAATTTTAGAACGTTTTTCGCTCCTCTACCCCCCTGGGGGTAGTGTCACCGACATGAAATGTAGCCTATGCTGGAGCAGGGATTGTCACCATCAATCTGCCACCATCACTTTTGAAATCGCTTCAGTAGTTCCAGACATTACTCCCTACAAACAAAGAAACAAACAAACAATAAAACAATCATTACTACTTTATAATATTAGTATTGATAAGCATTACTTGTACATATTAAATGCATCAAGCTCACTGTAAAAAAATTGGTGTAAAGTTTCTGAGAAAACCTGTGGCACCTTTCAGCCAAAGGTATTCCCAGGAATTTCACCAAATAAATGCCAGGAAACGTACAGAAGTTAGTTACACACACACTTTACACAGATCACCGATCATTCTTTTACAATAATTCCGAAAAGTTACACAAAAGTTCAAAAGTATACCTGAGAAAATTAAGGATTATTACACACAAAACATATAGTCTAGGTGCTAGGAGTGAAAAAACTGCAAATCGTGATACAGTTATACCGTTTGGTCAGTATCTACTCTATATCAATACAAAGCATATAAGAAGGAGAGGCATCGCGGAAAGTGCGGGAATTCAAGATGGCGGCCGTTATTCAAAATGGCGTCATTTTCGGGAATTAGTGCAATTTCGTTTCTATTCATCGTATAAAAGCATGTTTGATGGAAATTTAGATGTTTTTAGATAACAAAAATATTTTTTGTAACACTTTCCAGTACAGTCGAAAAGTATTTATGAATTCAGTTTGCCTGATTGTCTGTCTGTCTGGTCGTCTGTCTAGTCGCGCACTAATTCAACAAAAAAATAACCGGATATCCAGATAATTAAAATATGGTATTGTAGTATACCTTAACAAGTTCGGTATTCATTTTCAAGTGTGCATCATTCTTAGTGTATTTACAGAAGCAATCAAAATTATTCGGTTACATTATGGTCCGTAGACAAAAATCGCTTCCAATGTGTTTTAATGATGTTATACTCTTTGTAACATATTCAAATTAATATACATCAGTGCGGTGCAGTACAAGATACTTACTATAGAATATGCAGTGCATAGCAGTTTTCGTTCATTTACAGGAGCTCATAAAATAATACGGTCACAGGACTTTCAATAAGCACAATGCTGTCTATGCGCGTTTTTAATTATATAATGTGTTTTTGAACTTTGCTAGATAAGAAAGAATTGTAAATTGTCATATGAAGATTTTCTTTTATATAAATATACAATGTAGCGTGTATTTATGTACTTATTACAATGTAATTCTGATGACGAGGCACCACCCAAAATTAGATGTATTCAGTATGTGTTTTTGTTCCAAAATTCCAAAACATATTTCACTTTAATGTTGCGATTTCTTACTCTACTCTCAGACTCTTTCGTATGCAGACGATCAGTCTGACAATTGAAATGAAAAGATTTTTGTTTATGAAAGATTTGTTCTATATATAGTTTTATAGCGCGATGCACGATTATATTCTGAAACGCGTCATAAATATGAATTTTGTAAATACTTAGTGTCAGTATCTGTAAATCATTTACGTTTTCATGTTAATTCCTCATCAATATTTCAACCTCTGAAAAAAAAAAAATTCTCTCTTTAGTACTCCGGCAAAAACATCAGCCAGAAAAATGCAACCCTAAAGGTTTTAAAAATAGACGTCCAGCTATTTTCCAGGCTTTTAATAGTTGCACAGAATCGTCAGTTAGACCTGCAAAATTTTTTCAACTATGAAAATCAACCATTTTCCCCTGCTTTTTTTCCAGTAACGGTGAATTTCGACCCAGCCATAAAAGTGATTTATTACGTATTTTAGAGGAAACTATTCAGAAGAATAGAAACACCTTTCCAGGAACATGCGATGCTTTAATTTATGATGGGACAGTTCTTATTAACATTTTAAAGCCTCACCTGTCTACCAAAAACCTTTAATGATTACTACATTTCAACCCCATTTATTTAACGACATTGAGAGTTTTAGTTGCCAAAGAATATATTTGATATGGGATAGATACATTACACCAAGCATTAAAGGTGAAACCAGACAAAAAAGGGGTGTAGGAACCAGGCGGCAAGTGCTATCGCATGTCAATCTACCTAGATTTGGCAAGATTTCTTAAGAAATTCAAGTATTAAAGAAGAGTTATTTAATCTGCTTGGAACACTAGCTATAAATACCATAAAATACACAAGTTATAACCATTTCAGGTGAAGAAGTTAAAGGAAATAATATTGCACTAAGTTCCTTAAATGGAATGACTTGCCCTGGTCATGAAGAAGCGGATACAAGGGTAATCTTGCACCTCAAAGACATGGCAGAAAACAGATTGAAAAATATTGTTATACGCTCTGTAGATACTGATGTATTAGTTTTAGTAATTGCACATTTCTTAACTCTGTCAGATAGACACCTGCAAACTGTTTGGATTGCATTTGGAACAGGGAAGAATTACAGACTTATTCCTGTCCATACTCTAGCTGCAGCAATTGGAAAAGAAAAGTAATGTCGTTACTAGGATTCCATGGTTTCACAGGCTGCAACAGCAATCCTGGTTTCACAGGAAAAACAAAAAAGTCAGCTTGGAAGACATGGATTCTGTATAAAGATGCTACTATCGCATTTTCATTTTTATCAAAACCACAAATTTCTATACCTGACGATATTCTAAATATTTTAGAAAAATTCGTAGTATTGTTGTACTGTTCAACATGTAACAGCATAAGTGTAAATGGTACTAGACAGGAATTGTTTATGACAAAATATCGTCCTATTGAACATCTTCCACCAACCAAGGGTGCACTCGAGCAACATATTTTACGGAGTGCTTTCCAAGCTGGATACATTTGGGGACAAGCACATGAGCGGGAAATATGTCCCGCCCTCTCCAAACAAATGGGGGTGGTGGTTGGATAATTTTTCATGGAAATTAAAATAGTCGGATTTGCCCGAGATTGCAGATTCTTGCAAAGAACTAATAAAATGCATGTGCAAAATCTGCAAAAATAAGTGTAGTTGTAGGAAGGTTGGTCTTTCTTGCACATTATTGTGCAACTGTAAAAACGAATGTGGAGGAGAAATAATATGCTACAAACTAAAGTTTCTATATTCTACAATTTCATGTCATTCATTTGTTATGTAGCATTCATTTTTTAATATGTTGTATAAGTAAGGCATTAGTAAAATGCATTTTTATGATTTTTTTTATTCCATTCAATTTACTCACTACACAATAAAAAATACTTTACTAATTGAACTAGTTTCATTTTAAGCGTATTTCTTATATTAAAAAGAAAATTTTTGATAAAAAAAATTGAAAATGAAATCAAAGACACTTTTATATGACGAAAACGGAAAAAAAATTGAATAACTGCCTAAATCTTAAATTCCTAAGACATTTCATTATGCCTCTCTTATATGCATTGTTTTAATATAAAAAAGATACGGACCAATAGGGATATTATTATTAAAAATTGCAGTTATTTTATACCTAGCATCTCCTTTAATAACAATCGATTTAGCTGATGATCTATAAAATTTATACACAAGTTATAAAGGCACTGTGCTCGGAGACATTAATGTAACGGTAACCGTATTATTTTGTGAGCCCCTGTAATAATCCGAGAAAACCCAGGAATGTTACACAGTAAACGTCAGGAACATTGCGCAGATTTTTTACAGTGCTTCAACTTTGACTTCAATTTTACATTTAGAGATCATTATTAAAATTTTGTGTCCTTCCATGTGAAAATATTAATAAATATCTATCTAGTGAAAAGGAGAATAAAGTGCTTATCTGCAGCTTTAGAAACGCTAATACATATTTAAACAATTATAAAATATCCCATTCTCATCAGCACTAAAAATCCATTCAATAGAAAAGCCGAATAAATAATTTTTAAATAATTATTATTCTAGTCAATTAATATTTTATTTGTATATAAAGTTATTCTTTTTAATGAACAAGTTTTTGTGTACCATAATTTTCTTTTTTTTGAAAAACAACTTTTATTCAAACATATAAATTTTACTTTAAAAAAATTGATATAACTATTTACAATAACAATTGTGTGAGAAAAAAGAAATTCATTCATATTAGAATAACTTTTTTAATTTACAAAATATTAAAAGTAATCTTAAATCATTTCACATTTCCATTTTAAATAAAGATTTTATCTATATTCTTTAACTGACAAAAACGAAGAATAATTTTATTCATGTAGACAAGATGAAATAACTTTTTTTATTAATCCTTGTTTTCGAATTTAGATGAGGCAAAAATTTGAAACAATCTATCAGAATATTCTAAAAAGAATTAATTTTTTCATGAAATGAAATGAAATGAAATATCTAAATATACAATAAAACCACATAACACAGTTAAAAATCTAGTTTCAGCAACTGATATCCGTAACCGGCAATGCATACGAATCCTTCTGTACACTGTTAAAAATCTGCAGCAAACTGTCCAGTCATTTGACCGTTTTTGTAGAAAGTGGTTTTATAACCGTCATTTAATTCTATTCTGGCCATAATATGGGCAACAATATGGTCAGAATAGAGTTAAATTACGGTTATGTGACTGTTTTCTATAAAAACGGTCGAATGACTGGACAGTTTGCTGCAAATTTTTAACAGTGTATAGCCCTGTACATGATTTATAGATTCTTATATACCACATTCAAAATCTGAATATTAATTCATATAAGTAATACATGAAGCAATTATAGTGCTTATCAGAGAATGACCATCCATATATGATATCCATTCATATTTGGATTCCAAATATGAATATATTATTCCATATATTCATATATTATTCCATATTCATATCCTTTGTGCAGTCGTAATATGATTTTATTTATATTAAACTAAAGTAGCCGCATATAATATATGGAAATTTAGCTACATGAAATATCTCGTAAAACAGTTGAAAGTAAATTTTTAAGAAATTCGTTTATAAACATTAATGAGAATTATATCGGATAAAAGAATGTATACAGAATTTATACAGACTTCATAATATATACTAAATATTAATTCAAATGAAAAACACGTAAGAAGATAAAAAAACGCACATCTAGTACATGCTATACAAATACGACATTGTATCCATTTTCTTTTAGGCAGCCCTGTGTATGCATTTATTTATATTATAGCAGCATGTATTATCATACTAAAAAATAACTTTGCTGTAAAATGCAAAACACAGTTAAACCCACCCTTCAGTATTTCACGCCCATAGACAGTAATACATACGAATTCCTTTGGGCGGCCATGTATATCATTTGTAGAATTTATACACATCACGTAATACTAATTTGTTTATGCTTTAAAATGTATACCACATCTGAAAAGGCATTTCCGGCAATTATCTCTCATAAGCAGTCCTGTCATTAAATTATTTTTGCTTGTCCCTGTAAATGAAAGATTAATTCTATGCATTCCATACTCTTTGTAAAGCACGCTGTAGTGGAACTCTGTGAAGCATCTTAATTACATTCTTTGTGAATTAGTGTAACATCAATTAAATACTTTGGAAAAAATATTTACAATGTATCTTAAAGTAATTGAACTATACTATGTTTCCTTGTAAATGAAGTTTCAATGCTACTTGTTACATATTTAAAAAAAAGCATGTTGTAAAAAATAGCATGTTGGAAAAAATATTTACAATGTATCTTAAAGTAATTGAACTATACTATGTTTCCTTGTAAATGAAGTTTCAATGCTACTTGTTACATATTTAAAAAAAAGCATGTTGTAAAAAATAGCATGTTGGAAAAAATATTTACAATGTATCTTAAAGTAATTGAACTATACTATGTTTCCTTGTAAATGAAGTTTCATTGCTACTTGTTACATATTTAAAAAAAAAGCATGTTGTATCACACCTCAGATATGCATAGAAATTTCATTGTGTTATAAGTAAATACTGTTAGTAAGAAAGTTCATTGTGTTATAAGCAGGGTTGGCAAGTTTTTGACGCATGACGGTTTTTACCGGTTTTAACCATGGTTTTTACCATCATATCAAAAACCTCCTTGTCAAAAATGTCAAAAACTGTCAAAAACCCATTTTTTAGTAGTTTGTTTTTACATTTTTTTTTCATTCTATCTTTAATATTAAGTTGTTTTACATAAAATATTCAGTATCAAAAAGACTCTAAAGTATATCTTTCCATTCAAGAAAAACAAAAAAGAATTGCATTAGAGTAATACGTGTACATCTCTGTTAGAAGATCTCTACAATTATCTTAAGCTGTTTAGCAAAGTCTAAAAAAATTCAATTTTTTTAAGAAATCCTGTAACCTATAAGTATTAGATTAAACAATGTGTATAATTTCGGTACAATTTATTTTATTGTTCAAAACAAAACTTTAAGATTCTACTTATTGAAGTGCAACTGAAAATCACCACAATTGCATTTATGAATACATAAGATATGCATTTTAAAATATTATATCGAAGAATATTCAAATTTATTCACTGCCAGTCTATGCTTAACATCTATTGTTATACAATGTAACAGCATTTTTGCATCTCTAAATAATTTTAATGTACTTTATTAAAAATGTATATTGAATGTTATTTAATATTAATGTTAATTGCAGCTAGTAGAATCTATATTAGTGAAGATTATGACAAATGTTGTTCTTTTCTTTTAATCTTGTATTTTTAAATCTTTCCCATATTAGGAAATGATCTTCTTTTAAATAAATTTAACAAATGTAATTGTAAATAATAATAATAACAAGGACAACAAGGTAAAATCAATCTAGAAATGTATTGTATGCTACCTTACACCATAAATTGGAGGACAATCGAAAATCATAGGTTTTTGACGGAATAAACCGGTAAAAACACGGTTTTTACCACTGTCATGTCAAAAACCAGTTTTTGACGTCAAAAACCCAACCCTGGTTATAAGTGAATTGAAGAGTAACCATTTCACATACAAGAAAGAAAAAGATATCACAATTTTATAGGAATAAATTAAAATACATTTATATTTTTTTAGAAAATAACACGCTTAAAAAAAATCTACAAAAATTAACCTTCTGTCTAATTAAGCAAGAAGTAAAAGAATTCTTGCTGTTTTAATAAGATAAAATGCAATGGGTATCTATAATTGGAAAAAATGAAAACTAATCACATAGGTGATTTTTTAGGGTTTCGTTCATCTCACGAAACCCTATTAAATCCCTATCACGAAACCCTATTACCCTTCGTTTATCTGTCTGTCACAGACAGGTTCTCAGAAACTGTATAACTTACAGTCAGGAAATTTTATGTACTTATAGCTGAAACCTACTATGAAGCTCAAAATCATAAAAATTGAAAAAATCGTATTCTTTTAATATATAGAGATAAAAATAAAACAATAATCTAACAGCCTTTTCCTATTAAATTTAAACATTTTACTATACAGCAATTGCCAACAATTAAAAATCCTCAATAAATTCCTTCTACAATAATTAATTTTCTATTGAAAGATTTCCACGTGAAAAATGAAAATGAAATAAAAAGTTACACCAAGTGCAAAAAAAAAAATTAAAATGACGTCATATTTTTAATAAAACGGAACTTTTCAAACATTTCTCAATAATACAAGGAGTATGAGTAAGTGTAAAGACAGAAATCAGCTTAATATGACACCATTACAGAATTAAAAAGAAAATTAATCTGACGTCTAACATTTTAAAGATCTCTATACAACATGTTTAATTTCGAAATAGATTTTTCTTAAATATCGCATTTAGTCCACGTGGCAGACATTATTATGACAGAGTATAATAGAGGGCTTCTCCGGTTCAGATTTCCGGAAAACGAGAAAAAATAGACCGATAAATATTTACTTTATAAAAAACATTTTTTTGAAAATGAAATTTATTTGGATTTATTAAAGAAAGCATAAAGTGTTTTGAAAGGAATATTAAGCGAAACCTTTTGTGTGAAAAGAGGATAACACTTACCCACTTGTTATAATTATTTATGGCTTATGTAATTTTGTATTTCAGAATCTTTGACCATTTAATTCATTATATTTGTAACCTCCAATTTGATATGTTTAGCACTTTAATTTTAAATCTTGTAATTTTTAAATTGATATACAGAAACCAAATGCGAGGAAAAATGTATATAACACATTAAAGTATTTTACTCAAAATAAATTGTTATAACTATTTAAAATAATAATTATTTAAAGTAAATGAATACACATTTTTAAATGAAAACGTTTTTGAAAAATAAAACATAAAAACAATTTTAAATAATTGTCCTTTTCCATGTTTTTACTCAGATGACAACGTATTCTACTGTGTTTAACTGGCAGAGAAGGAAAAACACTTTATTCATGAAAAGGTTTGAAAGGATATTTTTTTTTCTACAGACATACTTCGTGGTTTTTAAATTTACTAATGATCTACATGTGAGAGGATCTTCTTTAAAGTAATTATAAAAAGATGATTAACTCTGTAAGTTAATGCTGGAAGAAATGCTCAGTAATAAAAAAAAGAGGAAAAAAGAAAACATTTTTTAATTCGTTGTTCTTTAAACTTTATTATAAAAAGATGAAATAAATTTCAAGGAGTGCGTCTTTTAGGCATTGTTTAATGACTAAATCTTCAAACTGTTAATCATGAATCTATTTATTTTACGTCAAAGTGAAAAACAGTTTATTCAAATTGAAATAATTTACGTCTTTAGAAATACGTCAAAATAAATGATAATATTTAAGGAAATAAATAAATAAACTAATATATTACACTTATGCCATTATATAAAATAAAACGTTTTAGAAATTAAAAGAAAAAATAAATAAATAAAAATTTTTAATACATTATGTTCAATTAACCTACAAGTAAAAAATCACTGTTTAAATTGCGCAAAACACAGTTCGCTACTGAACAATTTTTTATGTCTTCATAAATTAATAGTTCTGGAGCAGTTAATTGTTGTTCATTACCGATATAACATTTTTCTAGATTGAAATTTTGCCAAAAAAAAGGCTTTCCTGCAATACTTTAATTTTGGAAAATTATAAAGTATTTCCCTGATTACAAAAAACGTATTATCAAATAACTATTGAACGTAATACTGTAAATTTTTTAGTACGGAAAAGTCATGTTCTTAATTTTTTTTATTATTCCATACAGATTTCCTGGAACATGGATCGGACAGAATGGACCAAAACCATGGCCTCTTCGCTCATCCGATATTACTCCTCTAGACTTTTTCTTTTGGGGGTACATAAAAGTGTTTGCAACACCAGTAAAAGATATTGAAACACTCAAAGTCAGGATCACAGATGCCGTGTCTAGTGTGACAGCCCAAATGTTAGGCAATACGTGGCGAGAAATGGAATACCGCCTTGACAGTCTTCGAGCTACCAAGGGTGCTCACATCGAAATTGACTGACATACGTACTTGTATTAGAAACTTCATAAATGTCTTTACAATGTATTGAAACAAGCATACGTCTAATTATATTAGTTTTTCTGCAATAAATTATTGTAATTTAGATGTTTTTTTTTTTGTTTTTGTTTTTAATCTTGTTCTTTTTTGGAAATTTATAAATAGCCTGGTAAAAACACTGCTTATTTTTATGACGCATCAGCATCAGTATCATATATAAAATTAATATAAAATTATGTTAATTATGTTCACTAAAACTTTGATTATGAACAAAGACTACCGACTATTGTTATATTCAAACGTACCACAATTTACAAACAGAAAATCTTTCTGCAAGATTTCTCTTGAAAATATCCTAGTATACGTGTATGGTAGAGATTATTTTTTAAAAGGTGGTAAAAATTAACAAAACATAATCCACTGGAACGTATATTCCTCCCTTGTAATCAAAGAGTTAAAGGTTACATACTCATTTTACATATATATTTTTTAACAATACTGTAAAAAGTAATTATAAAAGTGTCACATCTGATGCACCTTTGAAGCCTGTTAGTCTCTTGAAAATTCAAAATCTGGAATTTTACACTAATAGGGAAATATTTTCATACACTTATATATTCTGCCTGTTTAAATAACCTGAATATTAACACTAAATTTATATAATTTAATAATAAAAAAAAACTTTTTTTAACTAAACAAACTTCGCGTTAAAATAAATATCGAGTAAATCATTATTAAGTAATTCTTGTTTCTATATGATAGGTGTATAAATGTGACTTCGCCTTTTTTTTTTTTTGAGTAAAGAGAAAAACATGGCTAACTTGTGAAAATAAAAGAAATGTTTGTCTGAATTATATTATGTGAGAAGCTATATAATTGGGATATCTATCAGGAAGCAAAAGAAATCTGCAATTGAAGAAGTGTGGTTGTTTTTAAGCAACCACACATTTTCCATTCGAAAATTCACCGAATGGAATCAACAATCCAATTAGTATGCCAATTGTTTATTTCTGTACAAGAACTGCACCGATGATCCGATTAAACTTCTGTTTAAATACTTTCCAACATAGTTGCAAAGTACTTATGTATTCAGTCTGTCTGTCTCTTCGTCTGTCCGTGATCTAACTACCGTAAATGTAGTCGGATTGTCATGTAATTGATATAAATATATAGAAAAAATATTCTAAAATTGGAACAAAGTTCACCTGTATGTATCAATTAAAACTCTTTGATGATGGCCTGGTTTTGATCGAAAGCGCTCGGGACTCCGACGAATGTTTTTAACATCTTAAAATGATTTTAATGTTTTATAACCTTTTTATTTTTACACCTATTTTAGTAATGCACTAATTGTAATCCATTTTAAATGGTTTCATATTTTAATTAATTGATATATGTTATTGAGATTTACCATGGCACGTCCGATATTTAAAAGGAAGTGTACAGATAGTTTACCCGGGCTACCGAAAGAATGCCGTTACATTGTGGTCTATGGAGAAATATCGTTTGGAGGGTATTTTAATTATGTTAAACTATTTTAAACGTATTAAAATTGATATACATCAATGAGGTAAACTACAATATATTTAATATAGAATAGAGTTTGCATACCATTTATCGTTCTTTTACAAGGTCACACCATACAATTCGGTTACAGAACTGTCTATAAACAATAAATGCGTTTTTTATTGTGATATGCGTTTTGAAATTGAACTATTTTTTTTGCATATTACTTAGCGTGTATAAATGCGATAGATCATATACAGAGTTGCAAAAAAAAAAAAAATCAAGTACATTTCAACTTATTGGTGGAAATTGCTGAACGAGAATTTAAAACTATGTGTTACGCGTTTCCTAACTAAGATAAGTTTTGGCATACTATTACTTATATATACAAATCTGTAGATCATATACCGGGCTGCACAAAATAATTCGGAAAATTTTTTCTCCCTATAGATGGTAATTTCAAAAATTGTGTTTCTCAAATGTGTTATGATTTTCCAAATTGTTTACTTAGAGGTTTTTTGGACGTGTCTTGTTCAGCTTAATCTTTTTAACTGCCCCCCCCCCCCCGTCTAGCTAATCCTTGTACAATTAAAGATCACCTTTCATCTTATTAAACAGTCAGTTACAATATTCTGAATTTGTTGAAAACTGTTTCATTATCTATGCTTGGCGCATGATTTGTCTTTCTTTTTTTATTACAGTTCGTGGGGCGACTTACCCAGGAAACTCCCTATAGAGACTTCTACAGTTTTGTCAACAGGTGCATGAGCATATGTTAAGACGAAAAATTGGGTTATGAATTACCAACTTCGGATCGTCAGGTGGTTCACAATCACTTTACTACCAGAATTTTAGTATATTAACTTTGACTTTATGGAATCGTTTATTGTTCTGCGATTAAACAAGGGACAATTTAGCTTATTAAAATACTGTTGGTAACTTAACTGTTAGCTTATTAAAATACTGTTAGTGATTTTGAATCCACTGACAAACCGCTACATTGAACTACTATGCTCAGAACTACAACGCTGGAAGTACACTATGAGCACTTGAAACTACATCCGAGAACCAAAGGTTCAGGTTATAAGCAACAGTTAATCATTATGAATAAAGCATTGAAGAAAATACCTCTAGAATATGCTCAAAGACGTAGTAATGTGATTTTTCAGCATGCCAATGTTCTCCCACACGGGCAAAACCTGTCAATTAAAATGTAAAAGCTATTGGCTCAGATGTGTTGGATCACACACTGTATTCAACACACCTTGCTCCTTAAGAATATTATTTGTCTTGCTCCATAGAAGATGCGAACTCACAAAAACCGTTCCGTTTTTATGCGGACACAGACGACTGACTTCATGAAATGTTTGTTGTTTGAAAATAACTACAATTCTTCCATTGCACAATTTGTTACCGGCCTTAGTGTGCACGAGTGTTGCCACTTCTACAAGAAAATACTTAGAAAAAATCTTTATCCTATTATTACAAGAAAGGCACAATGTTTTATCATGTTATCGAAAAACAACGGTATCATATTTATGAACTTAATATACGTCTGTATGCAGCTAAGTAAACAAGTATAACTATAAGTAAATATTTAAGAATATATATGTGTGTGTTGCTGTGGGCGTTAATGCGGTTTATTTCTAAAAATCGAAACAAAGAATTGTGATACAAATTAAGCATTCCTTGTAGAATTTTTTTAATTACTATAGTAACGTTGTAATGTTTAATTAAAGGTCTGAAAATTTTATATTAAAACATTAAATTTTAAAATGTGTTGCTGTTCACTACGCATTCGTTTTTCCATTTTACCTATGACATTTATAAAAAAAATATAACTAATATAAGTATTATTTTAATGATTCTTATAATAAATTAGTGCTTCTTTCCATAATATTATAATTGCAGACATATTGCTTTTACACAAAGTTTCATTTTAGCATATATTGGGGAATTAGATTATTTAATTTAAGTATTAAAGGATAATTTTAAAGAATGACTTACTTTATTCATCCTCATATTTAACCAAGATTAGCAATTCAAATTTAATTTCAGTTTTACAAAATGCGGTATTTAATTAAAGTAACTGAATAACAAAATCTCTTGAGTTACATCTGCTGAAAGATGTATAAATAACACATCTAACATACTGCCACAGTCTACATTTTGAAGGGAAAATTTTGAATAGAATTAACCTCCAAATTTTTAATAAAAATTGGTAATGAGAGCCGTGAGAAAAATGTCTGTTTATTTTTAACAGAGGGTTAAGTGGTACACACACCAATGTATTCCATGTTTATATGGTTTGAAGATCCTTCTAAAATTTAAAGTATCAAGTAAGCAATTCGGGTTGAAATTTAAATTGATATTAAAATTTTAATTACAAATAATTCTCCAATGTAAGATGCAAATAACATTACATTTTAAGTTAAAAAATGCGTTCTTACTTATTAGTTATTTTTATTATTGATATATGAATATTTTTACATCTTACAAAGAATAATTGAATGCAATTTAAAATTTTAATTGTAATTAATTGTCATTTTCATTGAAAAATCATTTAACAGCAATATTAAAACAAAACAAAATTTCTCACACTTTAAGTAGTTACATCCTCGATATATAAACAGTATTTTTATCTTAGGTGGAAAATATTTCTATTTAACAATATACATTATTTGATTTAAAGCAAACTTTCAAACATTTTAATTATATAATTTTTACAACTTCCAATTAAAAATATATTCTCTTAACATTGCTCCTACCTTAGAAAATCCTCAAGTTTATTATTATACTACGGTTATGTATAAAAAAAATAGTGTTTATTATTTCTTTTAATATCTAAATAGTTTTAATCAACATTTTGTTCGTTCATTTGTTTTAAACTTTTAAAAAAACTGAAATTAAATTATTCTGTATCTGAAGAAAAAAGATGATATACCTCTTTATAGGACAATTTACATTATAACATTTAAAAGAAAAGAGCTCAAAAACTTTTCTTTAAAATGTAAACTTTCATATATTTACGGTGCTATCGTTCTGTTTTCTTAACTACCAATATTTTACGTGAATAATTTAAATACAATTTACTTTTCAACTGAACAGTTTCTAATTAGTTTGTTTCTGTAATATTCTAAATTTCAAAGATTATCTCATCTATTTCAATTTAATTACCTAATTCAAATCAATCGAAGTCTTTCTAACAACATACTTCATATACAAAAGTTTAATTTATTAGGTTTAATTTATCAATGTATACGTTTATTTGGGAATATCTATAAGTAATTATTGAAAATAGAAGAAAAAAAAGCTTTTAAATTGTTAGACTTCTTTTACAAATCTTATCACACTATCTGCAAAATTTTAAGACATTAATTTTTACTGAAGCATTTTTTATTCTCACCAAAAGAACATTTCTTGAAACTTGATTTTAAGTATTTTTTCCCTCTACTTCTTTCCAATGTCCGTTTAAAACTCATATGTCCTTGGAAGTGAAAGAGCAACATATATTTTAGGGTTTGTGAGATAAGATCTTTCACAGCTTGTTTGTGGGTTTCAGTTATGTGACACACTCCGCAGGTCATCACAGCAAGTAGGAGGGTTACATGGAAGATAAACAATATGCTTTCTGTAAAGGGATTCAATTTTAGTCAATTCAGGATTAACAGCCGATGTCATACTTTGACAAATCTGCCGATTAATTGATTTCCTACGTTAATCTCATTTCTTCTCGGCGTTTGTCTTAGATATAAACTATAGAAATTTCTCGTTTTTGTCCAGGTGATATTGTGTGAATCTCACCAAGCGATTACTGTTCATTCACAGACGATTTTTATAAAAGGCCGAAATATAGCCGATATCCTTTGCTGTTGGGGTTGGTTTTGAATTACTATTTTTAGGTGTTTTCAACTTTCTATCCTCACAATTTTATGAACTTCTCTTTGTGGTTTTAAAAATATGACTCGCCGTTTCCTAATCGTCCAATTTACCTACGAATATATCAAATATTTTAACGTCTGGAAGATCATCATTAAAATGTTCTTTTATTTCTACAGGTGACTTTCGCATTATTTGAGCTACTACTATTACTTTTTTAACGGTTCAAAATCAGATATATCAAGACAGTTAATCCATTCTTCCAAATACTTTCTTAATTCAAATGCTAAATTGCACCACGAAGCTGAAAATTGTTTCTTATGTGACATTAATTAGAAAGTTTATGAAGCAATTTTTTTACGTAATCGTAGTTTTTTGCCGGTGTTTCTCGTTGTCTAGCTATAATATTAGCAATTTCCAGTGGATTTTAACTTAATAGATGTATCACCAATTTTTTGTTTACATCCTTAATCCGAGAAATTTGCCTTTCGATTAAAGCCAAATAGATAATAAATATTAATTCCACCATTTGCGTCAATATCGGACATTAATTTAAATAAATATAGTTGCTTACCTGAACTAGCTTGCAGAGCCATCATTTACACTTTTCATATTGCCTTGAAGTTCCATTTATCTTAATCTATAGTCCATCTGTAATTTATTTTCTTTTAATATTCTTTCTTCTCTTTCTCTTCCTGCTTCTAATTTTCTTTCTTATCTTTCTCTTTCTGCTTCTAATTTTCTTTCTTAATTTTATGCTTCTAGCATTCTCTCTTCTTTTTCTAACTTCTTTTCCTCTTCCAGTTGTTGTTTGCTTTCTTTTCTTTCAGCTACAATGACCTCAAGACGGACTTTAACGAAATATTCCTCATAATTTTCCGATTCAGTTACGAACTTGATAAATCAACAATTCTTAGATTATGACACACTACTAGACACAAATTATCACATACTACTACCAAATCTGTTTTTAAAACTTTATTAAGAACTGACATTATTTAATTTGTTTTGAATTCACTGGAATAAAATACGAGTATCATAATATCTCATATTTCGTAGGTTTGATTACGGATTTCTTATCATTATGCTTCAAACAAATAGCACATTCTATCATAGTATACATTGCAGTTCAAAATACTTTTCTCATTCAAATCAAGGTACATTTTTTTAAAATTCAAATCCCAGAACAAAATTGTATCTTTATTCAAATCCCTGTCGAGACTCCAACCTTGTTGTGAGATTACTATGAGTAATGTGTAATTTCACCACAAAAGAGATTCATTAAATACGAATATAAACCATAAAGTTCAATAAAAACACAATATACAACTGAAGTTTCAACTTATAACAAGATTATTGTTAATGAACCATAACTACTTTACGACATTCAATAAATACATATTTGTAAAGCTTTTCTAAGCCTTGCGTAAAAAAATAACGAACAACATTTCCTAACATTTATGGAACTCTCGTTCATTCTTGCACCTTTTCATTCTTGTACAGTGTGAACTTATATTTGTGCTCTAGCATTTATCGCGGCTATTGTTTATTATTATTTCATTGAGTTCATACAATTGTTGTTGTTACTCTTCATTGTTACTTTCCATCTTATATGTATATCTATACTAATATTATAAAGGAGTAAAGAATTGTTTGTTTGTTTGTTTGTACGGGGTAATCTCTGGAACTACCGACCCGATTTCAAAAGTGATGGTGGCAAATTGATGGTGACAACGCCTGCTCCAACATAGGCTATATTTTATGTCGGTGCCACTAACCACAGGGGGGTGCAAGAGCGAAAAACGTTCTAAAATTGCGATTTTTTGTAAACTGAAGGAGCTAGAAACATGGAATTTGGCATGGTAGTTACTTATAACAGATAAATGCTCTCTAAGAGCAAATTCTACTAAAATTCGAAATTTAAAAAGGTGAGATGAGCGAAAAGCGTTCTAAAAACATTCTAAATTACAATTTCTATGGAATATCTGGAACTACAGAACCGTTTTCAAAAGTGATGGTGGCAAATTGATGGTGACAGTCCCTGCTCAAACATAGGCTATATATTTTATGTCAGTGCCACTACTCCCAGGGGGGTGCAGGAGCGAAAAACGTTCTAAAATTTCGATTTTTGTTTACACTCAAGGTGTTAGAAACATGAAATTTAGCATGGTAGTTACTTATAAGATCTAAATGCTCTCTAAGAACAAGTTCTAAAAAAATTCGAAATTTAAAAGGGTGAGATGAGCGAAAAGCGTTCTGAAAACATTCTAAATTACAATTTCAATGGAATCTCTGGAACTACAGAACAATTTTCAAAAGTAATGGTGGCAAATTGATGGTAATAGCCTCTGCTGTAACATAGGCTATATTTTATGTCGGTGCCAACCACAGGGGGGGTGCAATAGCGAAAAACTTTCTCAAATTTCGATTTTTTTTATACTGAAGGAGCTAGAAACATGAAATTTGGCATGGTAGCTACTTATAAGATGTAAATGCTCTCTAAGAACAAATTCTAAATAAATTCGAAAATTAAAAGGGTGAGATGAACGAAACGCGTTCTAAAAACATTCTAAAATACAATTTCTATGGAATTTCTGGAACTACAGAACTGTTTTCAAAAGTGATGGTAGTAAATTGATGGTGACAGTTCCTTCTGTAACATAGGCTATATTTCATGTCGGTGCCACTACCCCCAGAGGAGTGCATGAGCGAAAAACTTTCTAAAATTTCGATTTTTTTATACAGTTGTTAGAAACATGAAATTTGGCATGGTAGTTACTTATAAGATGTAAATGCTCCCTAAGAACAAATTCTAAAAAAAATCGAAATTTAAAAGGGTGAGATGAACGAAAAGCGTTCTAAAAACATTCTAAATTACAATTTGTATGGAATCTCTGGAACTACCGAACCCTTTTCAAAAGTCATGGTGACAAACTTTTTGATGACAATCCCTGCTCTAACATAGCCTATATTTTACGTTGTGCCACTAATCCCAGGCTGGTGCAAGTGCAAAAAACGTTCTAAAATTGCAATTTTTTTTATACTGACGAAGCTGGAAATTTAAAATTAGGCATTGTAGTTACTTATAAGATGTAAATGCTCTCTAAGAACAAAATAAAAAAAAAACGAAATTTAAAAGGGTGAAATGAGCGAAAAGCGTTCTGAAATCATTCTAAATTACAATTTCTATGGAATCTCTGGAACTACAGAAACGATTTCAAAAGTTATAGAGACAACCCCTGCTCCAACATCCTCTTTAATATAATATGTGTTGCTGACAACTGGGTTTTTCGCTTATCTTTGCCACAGATTAATCTCGGAAAATGAAACATTTGAAGTTACTGAAAAAAATAATAGCTCGAAAAGTATTTGTCAGAAAATTGTTATACAAGCTGCATTTGAAACGTAAAAAAATGTTTATTTCTTGATATAAATTTCAAATCTAATGATTATGCCATTTTTTGAAATATTGAATTTCAAAAATTACCAAATTTCACAATGGAGTACCATAGGGAAACCTTCACGCGTAAAAAGATAATGATAAGGGCGACGTATCCGACGTGTATATTGGCTATAACACGAGTCACAAATTATAGTAGCCTTATTATTCTGCTAAAATATAAAAGTGAATTATGAAATGTCAATATTTTGTTTGATTAAAGGTTCGTTAAGAGAAATTGACCAGCGTAGCGGGCGTAGCTTGCTAGTATACATATAAGACATTTAGGTAAACAATACGACCTTCACTACAATGAAGGTCACACTTCGATGTGGAGACAATAACAGACATTTAAAAAGAAATACAATACGCAAAAAAGAACTAAAAATGTTTTTACATTTTATTTTACAACTAAATATGTGACCATTTTCTATTTTGCATCACTAATAAAATGAGGAAGAACTTTTCCTATTTTTTAATTAATAAAGTTCATCTTTTTACGCCTTACTTGAAAAACCAACCTACTTCTCCTTTGTGGATTTCTTACAATCAACCCATACATTAACATGGACCATGAATCTGCTATGGCTCGGGAATTGGTATTGTCCGCTGAGATGATATGCTTCATTTAGACATTGCACATTATTTTCACACACACACACACATACACACACACACACACACACACACACACACACACACACACACACACACACACACACACACACACACACACACACACATATATATATATATCATCATCATCATCATCATCATCAACCGTTTTCAATCCACTGCTGGATGTAGGTCTCCCCCAGATTTTTCCATTGTTGCCTGTCTAGTGCTTTAGTCATCCAATTAACACCGGCCACTTTTCTGATTTCGTCACTCCATCTTACTTGAGGTCGTCTTCTTGGTCGTTTTACATCTCTGGGATACCACTGTAGGGTGTTTGTGCTCCATCTATTGTCTTGTCTTCTTGCAATGTGCCCAGCCCATTTCCATTTTAGCCATTTAATTCTCTCGATAATGTCAAAAACTTTCGTCTGACTTCTTATCCACGTTATTCTCTTTCGGTCTCTTCTGGTTATGCCTAGCATACATCTTTCCATACTTCGCTGTGTTGTTTGTAATCTTTGTACCATCCGTTTTGTTAGTGTCCAAGTTTCTGCTCCATAAGTTAGTGCAGGCAAAACACATTGGTTAAACACCTTTCTTTTCAAACAAAGAGGCATGTTACTTTTCAGAATAATATTGTTCTTCCCAAAAGCACTCCATCCATTTCTTATTCTTCTATTGATTTCATTCATGATACTGTTGTCTGAAGATATTTCTTGTCCAAGGTACACATAACTTTCAACATCTTTAATCTCAGTGTTGTTGTAGACGATTTTCTTTTTTGATGCAAATGAATTGAACATCACCTTAGTCTTTTCCAAATTTATTTTTAATCCCACATTAATGCTAGCTTCTGCCAAATCTTTTAGCATATTTTGCAATTCTTCAGGGCTATTACTGAAAATTAAAATGTCATCAGCAAACCGGAGATGGCTTAAATATTCCCCATTTATTCTAATCCCTTTGTTTTCCCAATCCAGCTTCTTGAAAATACTCTCTAAGACAGCAGTAAAAAGCTTAGGCGAAATGGTGTCTCCTTGTCTTACTCCTCTTTCAAGCTTGATCTTCGCTTTTCCTTTGTCCAAACGGATGGTGGCTGTTGCTTTCTTGTAGATCTTCTTTATGATATTGATATATGGTTTGTCTATACCAATGTTCTCCAGAGAAGTAATTACTGCAGATGTGTAGACCGAATCAAATGCTTTTTCATAATCAATAAAGGCAAGACAGAGAGGTAAATTATATTCTTTATGTTTTCCTATAACTTCCCTTACTGTTTGAATATGATCCATTGTGCTAAATCCACTTCGAAATCCTGCTTGTTCTCTAGGTTGAGCTGAGTCCAGAGCTGATTCAAGTCTTGTCGTTAAAACTTTGGTGAAAATTTTATAAATCACTGACAGTAAGCTGATTGGACGGTAGTTTTTAATGTTTTCCTTTTCTCCTTTCTTATAAAGTAACACCATCACAGCATTATTCCAATCTTCTGGTACATCTGATTTCTCGAGACATTTGGAAAACAGTAAGGCTAGCATTTTTGCAAATTCTTCTCCTGCTTCTTTGATAAGATCAATTGTAATTCCATCTTCGCCAGGGCATTTACCTTTTTTCATGCCTCTAATGGCTTGTACAACTTCATCTGTCATCACTGGGATTATCTCTTCAGTTTCTGTTATGTTTACTAGTGGATCACGTAGGTTGATTTCCCTTTGATCTTCACATTTATATAGATCGTTATAGAATTTTTCGACAATGTGTACTATTTCATTATTGATTTTGGTGATTGTTCCATCTGCTGTCTTCAGTGCAAAAATACCTTTTCTTCCAACACACAGTTTGCGCTTAGCTGATTTTAAACTTTTGTTATCTTCTAGAACTTTTTTGACAAGATCACAGTTAAATTTTCTGATATCTTCTGTAACACATTTTCTTACCGTTTTACATAATTCTGCATATTCAACTCTTGGTTTAGGATAGTTTTTCTTCATTTTAAATTCTCTGCGTTTCTTCATCAGTCTTCTTGTTTCTTCTGTTATTTTCTTTGTTTGCTTTACTTGTGCTTCACCAGCTATCGTCCTTGCAATTTCTTGTAGAGTATTTGTTATTTTCTTGTTCACTACTGTAACATCTTGTTCTTCTTCTAAGATTGATTGAAGTACTTGATTTTTAAGTTCTAAATTAAATTCTTCTTTATGTTTCTGGAGATTTATAATATCGACTGATTTCTTTGAGCATTGCAAAAGCTTCATTCTTTCCACTTTAGTATTTAAAAGCAGTTTGCATCTAACTAACCTGTGATCGCTTCCTGTATTGAAGTTATTGAGAACGCTGCAATCCTGAATAAGATGCTTTTTGTTTGTCAAGATGTAGTCGATTTCACTTGCACTACGCCATGTCCATTTTCTTTGTGGCTTTTTCTTGAAAAATGAATTCATGATATACATCTGTTCACATTCTGCAAATTCAATCAATCTGTTTCCTCTTTCATTACGCACCCCATATCCATGAATTCCTACTGAGAACTCACCTTTCTTTTTTTCCCCAATTCTAGCATTCCAGTCTCCCATTATTAATTTTATGTAGCATTTTCCTTTTTGATGCATTGAAGCTACTTCTTCATAGAAATCCTCAATTTCTTCATCAGTATAGCTAATTGTTGGTGCATAAACTTGGGTAATTTGCAGTTTGTATCTTTTTGACACTTGTATAACTAACCTTGCAACTCTATCTGATGCACTATCATATTCTACGATGTGATTCTTCCACCTTTTATGAATCAGAAATCCTACACCACTTGTTTTTCCATCTTCTGTACCTCTGTAGTACAATACATGTCCACTGGCAAGATCAATCTTCTCTTCACCTTTTCTTCTTATTTCGCATAATCCTAGGATGTCCCAGTTGATTCTTTCTAATTCTTCTTCAAGTTCCTTTAAACGACTTTCAGAAGATAAGGATCGTCCATTATACGTAGCCAAGGTCATCAACTTATGGCAGCCAAACCGAGCCCGGTGATTCTTAGCACCCTCTGTCTTCATGTCTTTCTGATCGCTGCCGTAATCAGGAACATGCAGACTGCCGGGAATTGAGGGCCGTGATTTGTTTTGTGAATTCATGGTAAAATAAGGGGGGAGGTGGCCAAATTCCTCCACGCTGGCCAAGCGGGTTGGAGGAAGCCCATCCGCGTTCGTTCCCCATGCACTATGCAAGGGTACTAACAGGCTGCACCGATGGAAGGTGCGGATTGGACATCAAGTCCCTGCTCCCAGTCGATTCCTTTAAGTCCTCCTCTGAGGCATTTAAAGGGTCTTCTCCTAGTTAACAAGCAGAGGCTATTAAACAGCCCCACACACACATATATATATATATATATATATATATATATGCAAATATGCCTGAAAGAATTCATTTATTTACTGTACCCATTCCTTAAATTTCCGATTTTAAAATTACATTATCTTTTGTTCAGAAAATACAATACACAATTTTAATTTATGTATATTACACTTAAATTTAAATATTAAAAATTCAAATCTATTTACTGTATTTGTCAAAATAAAATATTGAAAATTAATCCAAATGTTGAACTTTACATAAAAAAACAGATTTATTTTCCCGAATTTAAACATTTATTTTACGTATAATTTAAAAAATTTAGTTTAACATTGGATTGATATTTTAAATATGAAAATAAAATGTTATTTATTTTTAAAAATTTATTTATTTATTTAAAATCATATTTAAAAGTTATTTTTTATGTTTAATAATTGAAATTTTTATTGTATTTGTATTTGCAGCTTTTCAATTTACATGTTATTCCTGAGAGATTTATATATATTTTATTTTTAAAATATAAACTTCTCTAATTGTTTGAAAAATTATTTCTGTGAAATGAATAAACAGAAGCTGTTTTGGTATATGATACAGTAGAGGTAAATGCCTTAGAAAAAATAGTAAAAGGAAAAAAATAATAAATTCTGTACTTATGCGTGTATAGATGGTATCTTTTCGCATGCTAGTTTATAAGCTAAAACATTTATAGAAATGCGAATAAGCAATTTTTATGTGAAGTAAGGTAAAATTGCTTATCATTTCAGATCTGATATATATATACATATATATATATTTCAATAAATTAAAAAAAACTATTATGTATGAATCGACAAAACATTCATGTCTGTTTACCACGTTTACCACGTTTACCACGTTTGAATCTGGACAAACATATGTCTCAAAAATTTCTTCCTCAGTCTAGATAAGGGTTATTACTGTGAAACTTTTAAAAATCATAGAAGCAAAACATAAAGCGATATGAAATATTCGCAACGAATGTATAATATATTTATAATTTTACAAATCTCTATTTCTACCTTTTCATCAGCGGACATGTTTTCATTTTTTTAGTTAGCAATATATATTATTCATTTGTATGTAATATACTTTCATATTAATTCTAACATTTTAAGGTCTGTTTTTGAAACTAAAACAACAAAATAGGTAATTTATAATTTATAATGTTTAAGAAGACTTAGTCGTTTTTTTGTTTTCAAAGATCACATTGTTTACATTTCATTTTAATGTGGATTACTTTTTGAATTTCCTATAACAGCTTTCATAGAATTTTAATTTGTAATAATTTCCCTTTGTAATCTTCTGAATTACTTGCAATGTTTAAATTTTTAAAAATAAAATAGAAATGTACTCTAATAAAATTTACTAGAAAAATAAGTATTCAGAATACTCTTAACTGTATCAAAAAGTATTTTTTATAGAAGGTGCAAAGGTGTGGAAATATATACACTGGTGTACAAAAATTAACAGGCAGTGACCGGTCTCTTTCGATTTTAGATGTTTTGTCTACTAAATCGATTCTACTAAAATTCTTTACGAATTGCCCTTAAACTTCAAGAATATAAAGAATATGTTTGACTTCATAATTTCCATTGAAGATGCAGTCGCGAACACTATTAGGGGAAGCAGTGAAAATTTTAATAATAAAACAAGAACGAAAACTCATGCGTCAAGCATAGATTATGTAACACTTTCCAACGTTTCAAAAATAATTTTACAAATCATACCGTTTAATAAGCTAAAAGATAACATCTAAGTAAACAATTTTGAAAACGCATAACATATTTAAAAACATAATTTCAGGAATTTCCAACATATACAATATTCGGAAAAATATCCGAATACTTTTATTCAGCCCTTTATAGGATCTATAGATTTGTATATATACTACATAGGATGCTAAATTTTAATTTAGTTAGGAAACGCGTAGCACAGTTTAAAATTCTCCGTCTGGAGTTTCTGTCACTAAACGGAAATGTGTTCGCGAACTTTTGTGCTTCCCTGTATAGGATCTACAGAATTTATACACACCACGTAATAGACAAAAAGCGAGTTAAAATTAAAATCGCGTTCAGTAACTTAGAACGCACTTCCAGGAATTATTGTTAACAGACAGTAGAGAATTCTTTTGTGTGTCCCTGTAAATGAACGATGACTGCTATACACACATTATTCTGTAGTAAGCCTCTTGTAATGCACCTTATATATATAAATTTCAATGCGTTTAAAACAGTGAAACATTATTTAAATAAACCGCAGACGATATTTCTCCATAGACGTAATGTAACGGAATTATTTTGACTGTCCCTGTAAAGTAACTGTAAGTGCTATGCACACCCTATTCCATATTAAGATTATTCTAATGCACCTTAGTGATATATATAAATTTCAATGCGTTTAAAATAGTGAAACATTATTTAAATAAACCGCAAATGATTTTTCCCCATAGACCGCAATGTAATGGAATTCTTTTAAGTGTCCCTGTAAAAAAAACCTATAAGTGCTACACACTTCCGTTGAAATAGGGAGCATGCTATAGATAACAACAATAACATATAAAAATTGCAGAACAATCCGAGCATATTTACGGGAGTTAGAGCACGGACAGACAGCCAGACGGCAGACGGCCATACGGCCAGACAAACCAAAGTCATAAACACTTTTCAACTAGGTTGGAAAGTGTTAAATATATTTGCGATCACCCAATTAACAAAAAATGTTCAGAAAGGTTTACCACGCTAACAAACGACGATGTAGGTCCTGTTCAATACTTGTGTGCATTTGTGTAACCACAGCACGTATATTTGTAAAGATGTTAACGTTTCTGTGAAAAAAATCAAATGTTTTTTTGTTTGTAGCATACAGAGTTTTCAACCGAATTTTACACCATTTTCCGAAAACTTGACAAAGAACAGTAGAAATAGTATACTGCAAATCAAAAAATTAATATATTAAATATTCCATGATATATTGGTATTTAAATAAAATAAATTTTAACTGCGATTGCGCGAACTACAGCAAATATATTTTTTCAAGATTTGGCTGTCAATTTTATAGAGTAACACTAGAGCAACTCAATAAAAAAGCCAGTCAAATATCATGAAATCTCAGAAATATTCCGTCGACGCGGTGAGCTGATTGAAAAAATGGGGAAAAAACCCTTATAATCCAGCTACTTTTAGAAAGCAACTCACTGTATCATTTCTTTTCTTTCTGTATTTTAGCGATATTTGAATGGACATTTTATATAATTTGCTATATAGAACTGACTACTAAATCCTTGGTATAAAAATCCTTGGTATAGTGCGCGCATGAGCACCTAAAATCTGTTTCATTCAAATACCCATATCTCATCAAATATTCAATATAGTCATCTTTTTAATTGCATTATACTATTTCTACTGTTCTTTGTTAAGTTTTCGGAAAGCGGTGTTAAATTACGCTGAAAAATCTGCATGCTATAAACAAAAGACATTTGAGTTTTTCACAGAAACGTTAACATCTTCAAGAATATGCGAGCTATTCTTGCACAAATGCACAAAAATGTTCAACAAGACCTATATAGTCATGTGCTACAGTGACGGACCATTTTGAACATTTTTCTTTTTCTTTGGTGATTGTAAACATTATTTTATTATTAAATTTATTATTACCCCCGTAATTATCCTCGGGACTAAATCTTCACTGAAAAACATGAAGTCAAACATTGTCTTTACATGAAGGGTATTTCGTCACAAATTTCAGTAGATATTCGACAAAGTGTCCGGTCACTGCCCCTTAATTTTTGGACATTAGTGTAATTAGAATGATAAGTTTAAAGTATGAAGATTTTTGTATTAAAATTTTGCTTTGTTTTAGTGTATTAAATATGAACGTCCACATTAATTGTAATGACATCAAATACATTTCTGACGAAATACATATGTATTCTCATATCAGACATTTATGAATGAGTAGATACACTATATCTAACTTGAAGTTTTCAAAAATATTACATGGAAAGTATATATGATTCTGCATTGTCAAATCATATTGTTTTTCTTATTTTGAAATCGCGTAATATGAGAATACTTATTCTATATGAATACTACGGAGCTTTACCTTCTTTTTATTTCGTCTTCCATTGCCAATATTAATGGGGATTTTTTGCCTAACATATTTGTACCCATATATGATCTACCCTAAAGTTATATTTTATTTTCAAGGATCTCCGAACAAGTGTGATAGTATAGAGAGGTGATTGATAGGCCTAATTACCGACATGTGTCTTATTTATTAGTTTCGCAATATTACATTCAGATAAGTTATCGTTGGCCTACAATTCATTGCATGATTTTAATTTGGAAATATAAAAACCATTTTAGTCAGACGAAATGTGTATTAAACCATTTTAATGGTCTGATGTTTCAGCAACATGCTTCTTAGAATGTCCATCCGTGTTTAAAACTTTTATTATAATATTCTCGTGTTTTATAATATTTTGTCTGAGAAAATATATAGATTTTCAGTAATTGAGAGTTTCATTTAGTGCGACGAAATTTCCACAAATATTAAAGAATCTTTGAAATAACTAAAGATGTAAATCATAATATGGACATTATATGAAATTTGCCAAACTGGCTCAGAGATGGCCATGTTAGGCACGCATTTTATATTTCATTTTTAAAACAATTTGTGTTTATTTTGCTAAATATCCCTAAACCTAATTGGTAAGGATGTGTAGCAGTGACAATTATGATACAAAATTTGAAAACAGACATTCATTGGATTTATGTCTCAGAAGTATCCGATCCTCAACATCCATAATATTTGCTGAGAAAACCTACCAGAAAGTGCAATGGCGGCCGCCATTTTCCTTATAACGGAAACGCTTTGAGCAACAAGTGCCCCGTCCCATTGACATTATTTACAGCGAATATTGGTCTAGTTTGTTATAATTTGCACTGATTACAATCAGTGCAAATTATCACGAACTTACATCAGTGCAGTTGGAAACATTTGCTATTCTTTAACCTGGTGGCACCACCATACTCTAAGATTTTAATATTTTAGTATTCATTAAAATTAAGCAGTAGGACGTCTGTTTTTTTTTTTTACTCTGCTTTTGAAGAATGGAGCTCACTTCGTATTTTGTTGCATTGTTATCTTGCACAAATGTTGAACGTGTAGTGCATAAAACTTATAGTTAATCGATGTGCAAGTCCTGTGTCAGCCAAAAATTACAGTGTTATGAGTTGCCTACTATAATTTCATCGAAATTTGTGCTTTCGAGAAAGTCGCAAGTACTGTTATAATGTCTGTTTCTTACCTAAGTGAGTACACAAACATTAACACACACACACACACACACACACACACACACACATATATATATATATATATATATATATATATATGCAATTATATATATATATATATTTCAATTGCCAAACACATATTTCGACTGTTATTTAAAAAAAATCATAATTTTTCAAAAAAAAAAAAAAAAAAAAAAATTAGGAATTTGAAATATAAATGTTTATATATATTTATTATAACTGTCTATAAAACAGTCCCAATCATTGTACAAAACTTTATTAAAAGAAAGATGATTTCTACAGAGAATTATTCAGTGTATTTGGGTCTTCTCATATTGCATTATGATTAAAATAATTGGATTGCATTGTTAGAACTATGTGCCAATATAATAAATTACACATAAACAACGTGACAATAACCACAATTTATTTGAAAATGCAGTGAGCAAACTGCTGTTTCGTAGTTTTTAAAACTCCATTATCTGTCATAGTTAAAAAATACTTAATAAAAATGCATGACAATATTAAATGATGAGGAGGAAGCAGAGTAGCTTACGGCTGAAAGCAAAATGGGTAAGAGTCGAGGCATCACCGGATATAAGTAACCTGTATGACGTAATTGAAAGAGACCAGTGAGAATGCAGTGCCCAATTATTTATGAACCGATTTGGATGAGACTGAGTATGTGTATAGGACATACCAATGTTTCGATCAAGTTCGTTGGCCCGCTTCACCCGCCATCTTGTTTCAAAATGGCGGCCAGTGAATTTTTTTTAATTTTTTATAAATCCAAAAAGCTGTACAAAAATTTATAAATTGAAAAAACTGTTTCTGTTAAGTGTTAGAACGTGATACAAGGATTCTAGAACATTTTTTGTTTTTGCTATATTTTAAAAAGTCCTTCCGGCCTGTACCGGGAGGAAAAGGTAGCTTTCCTATATCTTCGTTTTAAAATTTTAGCTAATGTTGCACGAAAACAGCAAGTTAAAATGCAAAGAAACGGTTACAAAAGATTCGTTAATACTGAATCTGAATAAGAAATTCGCCAAATTATTGAGTAATAGCCAAATTGGCTTCATTTATGAAGACTTATTTTGGTTGCCAAATTTGGCGATATTTCGCCAAATGTCGCCAATGTCACCAATTTTGGCGCTAAAGGATATGAATATATAGTTTTATGCGTATGATTGGGAAAATTATTACAACAATGAAAGAAAATAATTTGCGAGTAATCGCGTTAATGTGCTGTTTTGTTTCAAAATGTCAGCCACCCTAGAATTTCAAACTGCTCTATCTCAGCCATTTTCAAAGATAGAGGTAAACCAAAAAATGCTCTGGAATCCTCGTATCAAGGCCTAACACTTAATTAAAAAATAAATTTACATTTTTAACTTTTTTGTATATTTATTTTAGTTTTAAATTTTTAAATGGCCGCCATCTTGAAACAAAATGGCGGACCAAGCTGCCCAACGAACTCGGTCGAGACATTGGTGAGTTTAATACACACAATTAGTTTCATCAAAATTGATTTATAAATACGAGCGTTATCGTATGACATAGGTCAGATATATCTATATATATAAATCAACATGTGAACGGAGGGTGGTTTTGGGGTCTGGGGGTCATGATCGGTGAAAATATATCGAAATTTTCTGGAACTGCTTTCCTCCGAACGGCTGCAATAGGTAGCTTTATACTTTTTTTTATTGAAAGCTACCTAAAAATGGCTGAGATATGGCAGTTTGAATTTGTAGGGTGGATGAGATTTTGAAACAATCTGATATTTGTTATGCTGTAACTCTCGTACTTATGAACAGATATGAATGTGACTGATCATGTATACAGAACATACCAAGGTCTCGACCGTGCTCGTTGGCCAGCTTCATGTGCCATCTAGATTCAAAATGACGGCAAGTGAAAATAAAAATTAAATTAAAAATTAAAACAAAACGTATAAAAAATTATAAATTGAAAATTTTGTTTCCATTAAGTGTTAGATCGTGATACGAGGATTCCGCTCTTTCACTGAATATCTAAAATTATTAGTTAGAAATTTGTTAGAGATCTTACTGGAAACACATCTTTCTATTTTTAAATTTAAATTATCTTTTCAAGTGATAGAAATTTTAAATATAAAACAACGTAAATTATTTTGCAGGCCAAAATACTCAGCAATAAAAATATTTAAATATTTAAATCTTTCAGACTGGATTTGGTGAAAAGTTAAATATGTAAATTTTCAATTCAATTGTAAATACTATTTGAGTTATGTTTTGTGAAAAAATATTTTAATTCTACTTTAAAACTTGTTAAAATATGAATAGTTAAAACGGTTCAAATCATAAAATTTTTAAACATCTGCAAATTGAGATATTGTAGTATTAGTTTTAATATTTTTGCTTTTAAATTATTTTATACTTGTAGTATATTTATAATATCTAAGAGAAAAATTTTGTTTTCTAAAACTTTTTTTAATAGCAACTTTTTCATGATGTGACAGACATGAAATATAAACATAACAAATTTTTATTTCCTTTCTGATTAAACTCAAAAATAATTTCCATGAATTATACAGTCTGCAAAAAAGCAAATAACCAATACTAATCAAAAATTTGTTTAGAAAAACAAAAGAAACGTTTCATTCCATTGCCATCAAAGTTTTGGTTCAAATGAAATTTTAGAAATAATTTTAAGGGGTCTTCTTTATATATAAATTGTGTCAAACATTAAATCTTTCAATACGAACACACAAATTCGACATCATATTTGAATTTGACGAATAATTTTACCTTCGAATATCAAACGGGAAATTACTGGTCAAGCAGTTTTGTAATTATTCTAATATAAACTTTTGAAATGACTATGTTAAAATTGAGTTTTTATCGATGAAAAAAAAATATTACAAAGTGGGTATTTTTTAAACGCATAACTCTAAGACGACTTGTGTGAACGGTTTGTAAATTTGTATTTTCATATTAAAGATTCTAGAAATTGAATTTTGTTAAAATAAAATAAATAAATAAATTTAATACAATTTAATTTGCACTTAAAATACATATTTTTTTTTCGAATATTCTTTGAAATGTACATGAATTGTGAAATTAACATTAAGAAAAAAAAAAAACATGCATTGTAACCTATAAAAAATTTATTTAGAAATTTATATATAAAAATTTATTTCAAGAATCTTCAAGTATGTGAGTCTGAAATTCCTACTCACCCCGCCAAGTCGTTTTGAAGTATGCTAAAAAAATACCGTATTATAGATTGTTTTCAAAGAATTAAAATCAATTTAATATTAGGTGTTATAAAATTACACCGGTATAATTCACAAACACATTCACCGAGTAACATCACGTTTGGTATTTCAATATAAATGTTTTCCCAAAAACACAAATATCGGGATAAGAAAATATTTGTGTCAACAATCGGTGTTCATATTCTACTCTTTAAAGTTTATACACATTCTACGTGAAGACAACTCTTTAAGCTTATTTTTTTAACATAAATTGTAAGAATAAATAATTACAATCGAACGGTTGTTTTCGTTTTTCTCTGTGACAGTTTGGATTTTAAAATGTGTTCAAGTGTTGTCATGTGTTCAAATGTTGTTCAAAATTTGAAGTGTTTGTGCTCTTTGTCTTTGCAGAATGTATTTTGTTTTTATTAAATTCCTGAAGAAAGCATGTTTAACATGTACTATGTTTGATAACTATCTTAATTAAAAGCTTTTTTTATTCAGTAACTTTAGAATAAAAATGTAAATTATATTTTAACTTTTAAACTTTCACAGGACTTTTTTTAAATATAGTTTTTTTAAATTTTTACTGCAACCTTGTAACTACACGTGAAAAATAAAATAAGTGAAGAAGAAAGTTTTTGCCATCGTTTATATTAAAAACGATAATTTAAAAATTGCATTTCTTTTCGAAATATACTTGAATTTTACTTGAATTTTATTATCCGCGGGATGTCATTCAACTGAACATTAGAAAAAAACCATCAGATTCATCAACCTCAGATTTTATAACGTTCATTTCCAACGCAAGATATCTTGTATTTTAAGAGAATGACGAGATTAATGGTTTTGTTTTCAAAATGTTTGTTAATGTGCATAGTAAAAACTATTCCTACATACATTAGTGAGCAAAACTTAAGCAACAAACACAAAGGAACACGTGAGTACTCAAAATTAAATTCCATAAACAGCAAGTGTAGAAAATAGGTACTACCCTAACTACACAGGCAGTCGATGTGAAGTCTTCTTGACATCACAAATGGTCACAGTTGTCACAGTCACTACAATGAACAGAAATGTGATATTTTTCATTTGTCTCATTTTTACTCTCATTTGGTCACTCCACTGAACAGTCATCATGACTGCTGCTTTTTGACGAGTCACCAGGTGACTTTACAATGAAGTCATCTTGTGACTGTCATGTGACTGTCATTTTGACATTCCATTGTAAAGTCATCATGATAGCTGTTCTGTGACGAGTTCCCAGGTGACAGAAAATGAAATCATCTGGTGACTTTTCACAAAGGAGTGCAATGATGACTTCACAATAGAGTGTCGATCACCGGTAAGTCACCATGCGACTTCATTGTGACATTATTTGGCGACTCATCACAATGCAATGCTCACATTGACTTCAAAGTTCAGTCTTCAACTAACAGTGACTTGAAAATCACAAGGTGACTTCATTGTAATGTCACCTGGTGACACATCACAAAGCGACAGTCACAGTGACTTTTCAGTGTAAACAATCATTTGAGAGTAATAATGAGAAAGTGAAATATCACATATTTTGGTTCACCGTAGCGATTGTGACACTTCTAACTATGTGTGACGTCAAGGTGAATTCACATCGACTGGCCGTGCTGTTAGGGTGGTACCTTTTTTCTACATTTGCTCTTTATAGAATTTTCTTTTGTGTACTCATGTGTTCAGAAATTAGCATTTTGTGTTTGTTGCTTAAGTTTTGCACACCAGTGTATTATATCGATTATTTTGGAAAATTTCAGGACACAAACTGTCTTAGTCCGAAATTAGTCACAACTAAATAAAGACTTCTTATATTGCAGCATTCGTTGTAAAAAGCTTACACTTTTACGTCATATAAAAGTAAAATATTCAGAAAATTTCTTAGTTTAGATTTTAAAACTTTCAAACATAGTTAAAAGCGTTTATGTCAGTCCGTCTTTCCGCACTCTAACTCTCGTAAATAGACATCGATTTCCACGACATTGACAACTGTTATTCAGGTTTACAGTTTGAATTACACTGTTGATGGTGAAATGTGTAACTATTATTTTTCGTTGAGTGTCAATTTAAATTTTGTAACATTATTGTCGTTATTGAAAAAATATTTGCTGTGAATTTTTAGGATATACAAAAAGTTAAACATAACGGAACATATATGTATCAGTGAGATGAACTACCATATGTATTTTATAGAGTTTGGTTTGCATAGATTTTATATAACGTTTACAAGGACACACAAAAGTGTTGCATTATACGATTTCTATAGGAAATATTATTTTGTAGAGAATTTCAATAATGTTGCGAAACTATAACTATAATGAAAATGGTATATAAATTACTGTCGCGCGGCACACACCACCATACCAACATTTTTTCTACTTATAGATTATTGAGTACGTACTATTCGTGGCGCATTTACAGAAATTCAAAAAAGAATTTCGTTACAGGACTCATTATAAGCGATAATTGTTCGATGAGTATTTTCAGCTCTGATATGCATTTTTGTTTATTTTAACTAAAATATAGTGTGGTACGTAGTGTATTTCCATAGATCATGTACAGACCTCCAAAAAAGAATTCGAAAAACAGTGAGAAAATTACGTAAAGTGTTTTATAATTGAATGGGTCATTTCAATAACCACGTAAGTCAAGTTTTTTTTCTAAATATACATTTTTTTGTCGCAAATGCTTTCTGAAGCGTAGAGTCATGATCTGGGTTATAACGACAAAAGTCAGTGTATTCCTACCTCTTCAAACAATATATTCTAATTCTTGTCCATTACTTAAACGACATAAAGTCAGCGACTTAAGAGCCTGCACTAGTCACGGGAAGAAACACTAAAGCTAATGTTAAGTCTATGGGAAAGTTCTTGACAAATTTCTCTCTCACATTTTAATATTTTTAAAGGATTGTTTTGCATAGGATAGCTGAGGCCGATCCCTAACGTTGTTAGTTTTTACTTTTTTGATTTGAGTTACATTTTTTTTATAAGAGTTACATTTTTTTTTTTTATGAGTTACATTTTCAATTTCAGAACCTGTTGGAACTGTAGTACCTTTAAATTAAAAAACTGGTACCAAAATCGAAAAAGTAAAAACTAACAACGCTAGTGATCGGTCCCAGCTATCTTATACAAAAAAAAATATTTAAAAATTAAAAAAATGCGAGCAAGAAATCTGTCAAGAACCGTCCCATAGACTTAACATTAGCGTTCGAATTTCTTCGGATAACTCATGCACTACCAGATTACATGCGGATACTATATTACTTTACCATATTACCATTTGCATGCAATACCACATTAAAACATAAAAATGTCCCTATATAAGTTCTATCTTTATTAACTTTATCAATTTTGATTAAAAATATGTTTAATATGACTGTTTTGTTCAAATTAAATACCACATAACCCTGTTTCTTGCTAAAACAACA
The DNA here is from genome assembly GCA_963931845.1 of Maratus michaelseni. Classification (NCBI taxonomy): domain Eukaryota; kingdom Metazoa; phylum Arthropoda; class Arachnida; order Araneae; family Salticidae; genus Maratus; species Maratus michaelseni. Next base: position 12,139,362 of record OZ007596.1, read on the forward strand.
TAAGTCAGGTACAGTTTTTCAATTCTTCTTCTTTTTATTATTCATAAATTAAAAAAATTATTCGATATTTACAAACTTTGAAGTCCATACTCTATAATCAGCACAAAACAACCCATAAAATGTCATTTACTTGTGAATAATAAACTTTTTTTTTTCTGAAAAGTTCTGATTCTGTGACTTATGTATTTTTTGAAATGACCGATTAAATTGTTTTATGATATTTGAGCATAACTGTGTTTTAGTACACAGAGAGGAGCTTGTAGAAGATAAATATATTCATATAAAAGGCTGAGGAAAGTAAATGGATTCATACCAGTATATGGGTGGTATTTGATGGAGATCGTTTTTAATTGTGTTACGAGTTTTTAACTGAATTAACTTTTAGTATATTATATGGTGGGATAATTTCTGCAGGTGTAGAGAAATGAATTTGGATTACATTTTATGGACGAGATTTCCTGAAACGATTTCCATTTTTAATTACTTTACACGATCTTCAGATCATCCATATTTTACTATATTAAATGGCTCTAATACAGTGTATTATAAATACATTCTTATTCATAGCTGCAGCAGAAGATATCAAAACACTTTCATTTATGGGAGTTAATTCCAGGAAAAACCGTTTTTGCTTCTAACGTATTTTAATGTGTTTTATGGTCAATTCCTTTTTACTTTCCCACAAAAATCGCATACATTAACAGATACAGTAGAACTTCCCTTTAACGAAGTCTCTATTTAACGAAGTTTTCTACTTAACGAAATTTTCTACAGAAATTTGACTTTGAACACCAATTGCATGTAAATTAATCTCCATATTACGAAAAATATATTCTATATAACGAAATTTATTTGACTTTTGTACGTGTACAGAATTTTGAATAATAGGTTTCTTTTGCGATGGATATGTGAATTTATATCAGCGGATTATGTAAAACACATTTAAATAATTTCCATTCTACTCGGTGCTAAATAAAACAATTTTTTTCACACTAAGCAAAACACTTGTTATCATTACTGACCCACACCGACACTCCAACGCTGACAGTTCGTGGGAGTCAAAATCCCCTTTTTACATTCAATGATATAAAGATGCAGTGACGCAATGGCGTCTGATCCATTGAAACAAAACGTATCAATTAGAGTCAGACAGTTACCATTACTGATAAACAATTGCTTTCTACATCCACAAGAATGTGCTTCAATATACAAATCGAAGAACATCAAAGTTATTCTAGTTCTTGCAAATACAACTTTTTAACTTTAGTCATTAGTCTAAGGAATAATGAAAAATCTTGAAATACATTATAAAAAAGACAGAAAAAAGACGATGTAGTGAAAACATCAGTTTGAGAATATGTGTATCAGAACTGAGGAAAGCTTGAGCCAAAGCTTGGGAATGTGACGTGATTTCATCAACCGTACACAACTGTTTTGTAAAAGACGGTTTCATAATTAAAACTGAATCAAATGCTTCTGAATCCAATACTCGTTTGTCATATCTGAAGGAAAAATTTCATGAATTTAAGTTGATTTCTATTTAACGAATTTTCTTCATAACGAAGTTTTTAAGTGTAACGATGAGACTTCGTTAAATGGAAGTTCCACTGTATATCATTTTATTGCAAGAGAAAATGAAATTTGTTAACATTATTTCGATAGTGTTAGTGTTTCGTAAGAAATAATTCTGATGCATTATTTTCCTTTTTTTAATTTTAAAACTTTCTTTGCACATATTTGAAATACTTAAAATTCACAATTAATGTTTATAAAAGTTTTATTTTAAGTAGTTTAGTTAGTATTTACCAAAAAAAAATTGTATAAAGGAATGCTATCCTGAAATTGGAAATTAATATACTATCGTAGTTAATTTAATATCATTATATTTAGATATTCATACATATTTGGAAAATTATTTTATAAAAATAAGTTACAGTATCTCAGTTAGTAAGAAATAGATTAGAATGCATTGTAGAAAAATACAAATGTTTCTTAATTCATATGATGTAACCACGTGCGAAAATATACAATAACTACTTTTGAATTACCCACTATTTTTAAAAGCTATTTTTAACTTTAGAAACCAATGAAAACAATATATTTTTGAGCTTCAAAAAAGCATTTTAATAAACAAAGTTTGTTTTGCGTCATTGAGTTTCGGAAATGTTTCCGATCAGGGTTTAGCAAATGCGGTTTCCAGGTCACCACTGGCGACTAAGTTTTCTTATCTGGCGACCAACTTTTTTAATCTGGGCATTTTTTGGTACAAATATTCACCAAAGAAATGAGCACAAATGACATTTTTTTTCTCTCTCCTGCCTATTCGTGCGCAGAAAGCTGTGAACTTCCTCATCTCTGGTAGTTTTAATGGAAGAACAAAATTTAAAATGTATATTTCCATCTCATGCACAGAAAACGCCATTAGTTGACGCTCTAGCCAGCTAGCATGTCACATGATTACGATGTGGTGGGAGGAGGGGATTCAATAAAACACTAAGTAACAGTGTCAATCTAGCATCTGTGGCAACTAAAATTGGATACAATGCTAAAAAAATGCTCAAGTTTCTTTGTAAGTCTAATATCAGATTTTTGTGTTCAGAATTAATACTGATTAATGTGTCACATTCACTTTAACGAATAATAACATATAAGTGATTATAAGTAATTCATTTGAGGTAAATTTAACTAATAATTCTAAACTATGCTTATTGTTTTTTCTCAATTAATTCATTAAAAGCTTTTGTGGTTTTGAAAATCAATAACGGGGAAGAATGATTTGGGTTAACATATTTTACTGGCGACTAGAATTTTTTGCTGGCTACCAGATTTTATGAAATTTGTAAAGCTCTGTTTCCGATTATCTTTCATATTAAATAAGTCAGTTTTCTCAATCCGGAATATCGGTTTTAAGATGTTATCTGTTCTCAGTTAAACATTTTCATCTGCGTAATTGAATTTATACATGTAAGTGCAACAAAACGTACATTATTATGTAGCTTTCAATACAAAAAAGTATAAAGCTACCTATTGCAGCCGTTCGGAGGAAAACAGTTCCGGAAAATTTCGATATATTTTCACCGATCATGACCCCCAGACCCCAAAACCACCCCCAGTTCAAATGTTGATTTATATATATATATATCCATATATACATCTGACCTATGTCATACGATAACGCTCGTATTTGTAAATCAATTTTGATGAAACTAATTGTGTGTATTAAGCTCATCAATGTCTCGACTGAGTTCGTTGGCCAGCTTGGTCCGCCATTTTGTTTCAAGATGATGGCGGCCATTTAAAAATTTAAAACTAAGATAAGTATGCAAAAAAGTTAAAAATTCAAATTTATTTTTTAATTACGTGTTAGGCCTTGATACAAGGATTCCAGAGCATTTTTTGGTTTACCTCTATCTTAAAAAATGGCTGAGATAGAGCAGTTTGAAATTCTATGGTGGCTGACATTTTGAAACAAAACAGCACATTAACGCGATTACTCGCAAATTATTTTCTTTCATTGTTGTAATAATTTTCCCAATCATACGCATAAAACTGTATATTCATATCCGACAAACTATATATTCATATCCGACCGTAAATTGGCGACATTGGCGACAAAAATGGCAAATTTGGCGACATTTGGCGAAATATCGCAAAATTTGGCGTCCAAAATAAGTCTTCATAAATGAAGCCAATTTGGCTATTGCTCAATAATTTGGCGAATTTCTTATTCAAATTCAGTATTAACGAATCTTTTGTAAACGTTTCTTTGCATTTTAACTTGCTGTTTTCGTGTAACATTAGCTAAAATTTTAAAACGTAGATATAGGAAAGCTACCTTTTCCTCCCGGTACAGGCCGGAAGGACTTTTCTAATGTTAATGTTGATGCTGTTAAATTAGCCTGTTTCTCTGAAAAACATGAAGATGTTTACTTGTGAATTGATAACATACGAAAAACCTATATTCCAGGTTTACAAACCTAATAAATACATTATAAAAACTACTCGAAAATGTTTCCGAAAATGTGTAGCAGCAAAATATTTCTCTTTATATATATACTTATTTAAATCTTTAAAAAAAAGTTTATGTTATTTGTAGAAAAAAGAAGGTGTTTCGGAATCCTGGGTAATTCGGAAGATGCTATAATATATTTTTCTTTGTGGTTATGTTATATTTTCTTAGATTAACGAACATTTGTTTAATTTTACAGAGTGTGAGTAATTGCAGTTCATCTACACTTTTTTATTTATTAGGTTTAAAACAGTACATATTTTCAAAAAAATTAAAATTAAAAAATTAAAAAAATCAACATAACATATGTTAATGGGAGCTTATAGAAATTGAAATGCAACTTATTCCATTATAGTCAATTTCCAATCTGTTTCGATTTGGGCTGAATAATAAAAAAAAATACGTGAAGATGGATCATCAGGCATTATAAGCAAAAATGGCAATGATGAATTTATAATGACATGGCATGGAATTTTTCTTTTTGAAAACTCTCTCCTCTATTTATGCCTACGAGCTATTATTTTCGGAAATTCAAGTAATTTTGGTTAATAAATTTGGATTTACTAAGTTTGTTTTTTGGTTGTTGGAGCGTCATGGTCAAGTAAAATCTTTTTTGAAAAGAATGGGGCACGTGGATGCGAAAAGGTTTGCTGACCCTGGCCTATGTTGTGATGTGAATTATAAATATTAAACATATTTTGGATTTTGTCTTTATTTAAATTTTAAGAAACTGAACATTTGGTAATTAATTATTCTTAAAAAATGTGGAAAAACTGTAATCTTGTATTATTACAGTCAAATTTCAGGTCATAAAACAACAGAAAGTGCGAAATATATTTTACACCTCCCTTTACACCCCTCCAGGGGTGAGGCAAAAAATATTGGTGGAAAGGAGCACAATCTGTGACATAGAAATGCACTTTTTAGGGAATATATTATTGTCAAAGGAAATACATGCACTTTAAAAAAAAAATTACAAATTTTGATTTGGCACCATTATGCATATAAATAATATAGGTGATACCAGCAACAATACCATGAATGTCGATTTTAACACTCCACATCATCTGTTGTTGGACAGACCCGTTACTAGTCCTTCCCTAATTATATTGGATATTTCTTTTACCCCTGTCAACGAGATGCCCATGCCCAACGTCTATGCCCATACCCTGATCATTCTCCGATGAATTCCACCACCGCAACTCTTCCGACTCCGAAATTCTTTGTCTTGTTCCATACTTTCCTGCGTCCATATTTTGCGTTAGCTCACACTAACGCGATGCGATTATCGATGCTATGTAGCGATTATTGGACGGTGCGTCCGATTGCTTGCACTGTTTTCTGCTTACATATGTTGACTACGAGACCCATTTAACGGATCATTTCTCTATGCATTTTTATCTAAGGTTGTTAACTATTCTTCCACAATTCCATGCATTGTCCGATACGTGAGTGTCTTGCGCAAGCCTTTGGTTCATTACTTATTGAACGCCCCCTTCTAGAATTTACACTTACATTCTCTCTTTTGTTGTTGAAAACACATTTTCAACTAAAATAAATATCACCTTCTTATGAATACAACTAAAATTACTATATATCTTTGTACCTCCTACCTTTCAAATATTTATATATAATTTAAACATCTGCAGTGTTGTAGATTGTAAACTATGATAAAAGTATTTTTTTCTGGTCTACATGTAATGACCTTTATTTGAGTTATTTATTTCAAGTGATGTTTAAATGAATATGTTACACGTCGAAAGACATTTGGTTTTTAACATTTTTGCTTTCTCTTTATTATATTTGTGTTTCTCCATATTGTCATAGGCAGGGCTTTACAAATTTAAAAAAATCTGGTAGCCAGGTATAAATTCTAGTCGCCAGTAAAAAAATTTACCCCCCCCCCCCCCCCCTCGTTATTGATTTTCAAAAAGCACAAATGTTTTTTTATGAATTAAGTGAGAAAAAATAATAACAAACGTAGTTATAATAACATACACAACGGCTGAGGTTTATTTTAATCCAACGATTTACGATAAAAATATAAGAATTAAAAAATATATATATCTTAATCTTCTGAATTGAAATCAATGATTTTTTTATTTCCATTTACTGTCAGATAATAATCCGAACAATGTAATTATAAAATATTCTTGAGTAACAACCCAGTACCAGACATTTTGCTTTCAAGATAGAGTGACGCCGAACTATTGTCCACCGTGCAAAAAAAAAAAAAAAAAAAAAAAAAAAAAAAAAAGAGTCAGATTAAATAACTTAGTCGCCAGGCAAAACATGTTGGTCGCCAGTGGCGACCTGGTGACCGCATTTGTCAAGCCCTGGTCATAGCAATACATGCACTTTTGAAAAAAAATTACAGATTTTGACTTCACCATTGCATAGAAATAATATATGTGACACTGGCAATAATACTATCGGTGTCGATTTTAACACTCCACATCATTTGTTTGTCAAGTAATTTTTCTTGTCTACATGTAATGCTCTTTATTTTATTTATTTATTTCAAGAAATATTTAAATGAATATGTTACACCTCGAAAGACATTTGGTTTTTAACATTTCCGTTTAAGCAATCTTTCTCTTTATATTTGTTTTTCTCCGTATGTTTGTGTTACTTTTTTAAATTTGTTTATTTCATGTAAGTCAAATTTTTAAGATTAATCTAATTAAATCCCACTTATTTACGCTTTAAAGTCAAAGATTTACCTAAATAATGTTCCTCACACTAAGTCAATTTATTTCTGAAAAAGGTTTCTGTTAAATAAACATTTTTGAATAAGTATTGCAAAATTATGCAAAATTAGGCTTAATTTTGGTTTTTAATTACATTTTATTTTTGTTTAAAGGTGGGAACGTTTTAGAGTTGCTATAACCCAGAGAAAAAATTCAATTACGAATAAGGGAATTTTTTATTATACAGTCTTTATTATGTTAAATTTTGCAAAAAACTATTTACCAGAATAATTACATGATTATTCCGCTATATCACAGAAAATAGCTAAACAGCTTGCGTAATATTTTTGAAGAACAATTTTGTAAAAAATAATGTTCTAAATGTTGTTTTATTTTCTGTTAAACTTCGACGAAGCTGTATTGCTTAAAATTAATATTACGATGATTATTCTGGATCTTTTAAAGCGCTTTAAGTTTGAATTGCGGAAATACACCAGGTCACGGTGTGATGACTTATATTTATTGGATTATTATAATACAAATTATAAAACATAAATTTTCAAAAATTTTAAATATTATTGAAAGTTTCATGTTAATTTACCATTTTTCAGTAAACTGTATATATGTTTTAAACCGTAAAATTTGAATAAATATATCACTCAGAAAAACATAATTACTATAGTTCAAATACATATAAATTGTTTTTAAAAAAATCTTCAATGTACTTTAACGCACAGATAAAATCACAAGATACTTCTCTCTTTCAAATTTCAAGCATTGAATTTTAATATACAGCTTGCACAGTTCGAACAGAGAAAATGTAAGAAATTTATATAAGGAAAAAAGATACAAAGGATAATTTTTCAAACAACCATAGTTGGTGGCTTTCTGACTTTCTAATGATTTTTAAGAAATGCATATTTTTAAACGTCATTAATAAAAATAATCTCACTGATGTTGATTGTAAAAACAAAAAAGAAGTTTAATTAGTGATTCTTTTCAATTTCACTCACTGCAATAATGTATTCGAGAGAAGCTTGTTTTTAATATATTTTTAATTAAAGTTTCATTTAAATATACTGACGAGTAAAACTTATCTCATTATTTAGAAATACTTGCTGCGTTTTAAAAATAGGATCTGAATTTTTTTGAAATGTTCAAATTTAGTAATTAATTCTTGTCCCATATTTTACTATGAAATTACATGGACAAAAAAAATATTATTTAAAAATTATCATAAATTAGTGTACATTATACAATATATAGTATTATATATTATTTTAATGCCATATAAATACTGCAAATTCTTATGAAGAATAGTGAAAAAAATATTAACACTATTTTTTATTGTCATTCAAAAGATTGAAATTTCCATTTTGAAACTGAATCACGGTTTCAAAATTTTTCTTAATTATTTTAAGATGAAGATAACTTAGTAATTGTGAAACCGTAAAGTCTAGAATATATTTGTGAAGAAAAATGTTGAAACTCAGTTTTATATTACCATCCCGAAAATTAAAATTGTGCATAGGTTTTAAATGAAAAAAAAAATATATATATAAAGAGAAAAAGTAATTTTGCATTGTATGATTAACTATTTGTTATTACGAAAAATGTTGAGTTATTTGCACACACTTTAAGGATATTTAAACAGATTCGAAGTTTTATGTTTCAATAAATCTTTTTTGCGTAATAATAGTTAAATAATATTGTTTTAATGAATTTTAAATTTATTAAGTTTTAGTTTACGCATTGTATTTTAATGGTTTGTATGAAAGATTCATATTTATGAATTGTTCACTGTATTTTGTATCAAATATTTTAAAGGAGTTTCATTGTGAATGAATTAAATTATTTTTTTCGGTATTTCAAAAGGAAATATTTACTCAAAACATGTAAAAAACCAAAATTATAATATCTAATTAAAAATACAATCTGTTAACTATCAATAGTCGATACAAATGTTATGATCATATGCATTTCTTCAAAAACGTAATTAAAGAAATAATTTGTGGCTTCGTTTATTTGAAATTTTTAACATGATTATGTTCCTGAAAGTGTTTTTAATGCTTACAGACAAACTGCCTTCTTCTGAACTAATTATTTTCTAATAATTAATACTTAATAGTAAATTTTTTAGCAAAATCGAAGTGTAGTGGAATTTTTTAAAAATCTTTTAAGAGCAGCGAATTTTTTAATTCGTCAAACATCTAAATAATCAACGAGATAGTATGCAAAACGTAACAACATAATCAACAAAAATAACTGTAAAAATTGCCATATGGAGGTCAAAGTTTAAATAAAATTCTCAACAGGTTAAAAATATCCAAGCCAGGTTTCAAACCTAGGAGATTGGTTAAAAACATATATCTCTGTCTGCTGCATACGATTCCGAACTGACACAATTCACGCTCATATTAGGATCATTCAATCTGGAAACATGCGATTGCGCGTTACATATTATTATTTGACGTAACATACAAAATTACGACGCATGTCATTAAATTTCAACCAGACACTTAACAATAAGACGGCAGTGCATTAGCTAGTCGAGCGTAATTCCTAGTTGCGAGTTCTTTGCTGACTTGAATTTGATTAGAAGCGTTAGACTTTCACTTTTTTCGTAGATTTTCTATATGTGTGTTGTTTGAATAAGTCTAAGTAGTTTACAACAAAATTCAACGTTTAACACACAATATCGAACTGTAGCTCAATAAACAGACGTACGTTTCATAAATAACTGGGAATCACATCATAAGTGTCAGTAAAAATAAAAATTATTATATCCCTCCAAAGACATTAAACGGAATCAAAAACCTAAATGACAGACAATAACACACCGAAAGCTCATCACGAACGAACAACCAATAAGATTAAGCCGGAAGTGATGCACTATGACACAGTAAATCAACCCAGAAAGGTGAGATGTAAGGTACGCTTGAAAAATAGTTGACCAAGGAGTTACCAAATCCATAAATATAAACTGTCTCGAAAAAGTGTAAATCTGAAGGATTATTGCATTTTTTAATAATAGTGGCTGAATCAAAGTTAAAATTAAGTCCCTCCCTCCAACAATGACAAGCAATAGAGGATTTTTGTAATTCCCTTTTCTTAACATACTTAACTTACTGACACTGATGATGTGAGTCCAAGTTACTCATGAAACGTACGTTTGTCTATTGAGCTACAATTCAATATTGTGTGTTAAACGTTGAATTTTATTGTATATTTATCCACACAAGATTTTCTTCATAATCTAAATAGTGTGCCTGAGAAATAACTGTTAGGTACTTAAAAAAACTGGAATAGTTTTCTGACTTTAATTGGGCAGTATTTAATGTGGGAATAATAATTATGCTGTATGTCTAATGCGCAAATATTATTTTTGTCTGTTCTTGGGTGTGTATTAGATGCAACTTATTTTGATAATATTCTGCAGATTCCGTTGTTCTTGAACAGTACCATCATGCTTCATTCAATACTGTAGCATGCGAATAGGATTCCGTTAGTGCATGATAGAACAGCGTACATCTTATTGCTTATGTCAGGTTGCTTATGTCATTCCGCGCGCAGACATGGGGACGTGCCCTTTACAGACTTACTTCTGGCGATGAACAATTTAGGCAGCTTATGCTTAATGAAAAGCTTTGGTAGGAGTGTTTTCTCTGGCGTGAGATATTGTATTATTAATTAATCGGAATTTAATTGAAAACTGCTACTACCAGAACTCAGCAATTTAATGAAGAATTCGAAACCATGACTGAAATTAAATTTCTTACGAAAAAAATGCTGCTATTCAGTAAGAAATGAACAAAGTAGAGAAGAAATGAAATCTGGAAAATACGAAATTGGCAAAAAAAAATGTACAATCTAGCCAAGAAGAAATAAAATAAATCAGCCAGAACTTACAGAAAAAATTGGATTTGGGTAAAAAGTGATAGAAATATCTTAAAAGATATATCTCAGCAATAACAGATGTAATAAAAATGAAGTTAACTGCTACGGAATGCGAAATAAATGGCACAGAAGGAAAATGCATAATATTGATGTCGTGAAAAAGTACTTGATTTGATAGAGCAAACGTTAAGAAAATTAATGAAATTTTGACCAGAATGTCTAATATAGGATATCCAAGGTACAAGATAAAGTGAACGCGATAAAAGAAAATCTTAGGAAGAAATTTAAGGAAAATTTGAATATCATTAACAAACTTAGCAAAGGTGACAACATTTTGCTATGGAACACAGTTCAACGTTAAAGATTTTCAACCAAGATGCAATCAAACGGTCATAAAAAGGCTGAATGATGTCATGGTTCGAATTAGAAAATCAACTTTCTGAAAACCGAAGGTTGTGCACTATCATAGTGTATCCCCATATTATGGTGCAAATAAATTTAATTATACCATGGTCTCTTCTTATTTTGTGTATAATGTAAATAGTTGTATATTTCATGCAAATAATTTCTTTTCTTAGAACTCGCACTTTTCTGCATAGCTTAACTTCTTGGCTAGCGAAATCTCACCCTTCGACCATAAATGTGAGAATCCGAAGCGTACCGTAATTTCCGGCGTATAATCCACGGATCAAACAATTCGGTATCAACCCAGAAATTTTATTCAATAATTGAAGCAAAATTTTTACAGCAACCTGGGAAGTAACACTTTATAAAATAACATTTCTCGGTCCAAACATGATTGTTTTACCTGCGGATCATACGCCGGAAATTACTGTAAATAGAACGCTGGCAGAACGCCAAGAGAGCGAGATTTCTTGCACCTATCCATGCAATATCGAAAAGAACATTTTAATTAGAAAGTTAAAACCAGAATTCTAATGATAAAATTTTAGATTAGAAGTTATATGTAATGTTTTATTTGCAGTGTAAATACGTTATGGTTATAATGTAAATAAGTCCATATTTGTGAAACATCCGTGTGTAAATATTATGTTTAAATGAAGAATGTGTTATTAGCAACTATGGACTTCTTTCTTATCTCAATTATTTTAATATTCACACTATTATTTTGATTAATCAAGACAAATTTTGTATCAGAAAAGAAATTAAATCACCACCGGGACTTTCGCAGAGATTGAGGTATGACTATTTTATCTATTTTTTAAGAATTTAATTTTTTTTAGAATTGATATTGATTAGATAGCTACCCCAGAAACAGCTATATTTATTTGCTATTTGTTTGGTAATTTGTTTGTTTGTTTGTAATTTTTTGTGGTTTTCTTTCAGGAGATTGTACAGCATTGGATATATATATGGACCTTATATATGGACAATGTTACATGCGATCGGCATCTGAATGTGTTTTAATACTTCACGGTCTGTAAACGTACATATTATTAGCTGATTAATAGTGTCAGTCACTATCGTTTGCGGATGATGTTGTGTCTTTAAACTCTTTTTAGGTGCGTTCGTAATTATATAAATACGTAGCACCTATTGTCGTCGCTTGGTCCGTCTGTCTGTCTGTCCGTCCGTCCGCATATAACAACGCAAAAACTACCCAACCGAATGGTTTGCAATTTAAAATATATTATCTTTGCAGAATTTTGTCAAGACATTTCAAATTTTATTAAAATCGAATCAAAACTTTAGGAGATATTAATAAAAACATTTATTAAGAAATTTGAATTTTTTTTTAAATCGGTGCTTTTTTGTTATAGGAGCTTCCGAGGATTCATCGTCAAGTGACCGAGATACTTATGTTATGACAGAAATTAATCTGCAGACGATATAATTCATTTCACAGAAATAAAAATCATCAAGATCTGAATATTTATATAACTAGCTATAGTACGAACGCAACTCATTTGTCACGTTTGAAGTACAATTTCCAACTTGTTTGTTTTATAACCAATTTTGAAGTCTCTGTTTAATTTGTAGCTTTAGAAAAAGTGGTTCTTAGATGCGTTCGTAATTATATAAATGCGTAGCACCTACAGTCGTCGTCTGATCCGTCCGTCCGTCTGTCCGCATATAACAGAGCAAAAACTACACAACCAAATGGTTTAAAATTTAAGATATATTATCTTTGCAAAATTTTGTCGAGACATTTCAAATTTTAGAAAAATCGAATCAAAACGTTAGAAGATTTTAATACAAATATTTATTATGAAATTTGATTTTTTTAAAATCGGTGCTTTTTTGATATAGGAGCATCCGAGGTTTAATCGTCACGCGATTGAGATACTTATTTTATGACAGAAATTAATCTGCTGACGATATAATTCATTTAACAGAATTAAAAATCATCAAGATCTGAATATTTATATAACTAGCTATAGTACGAACGTACCTCGTTTGTCACGTTTGACGTACAATTTCTAACTTGTTTAAGAGAGATGCAGCTGAAAACCTCTGAAATATTCCTTAATGGTTACAAATGTATAGTTGCGCCCACGAGGGCAGTAATTGATCGACCTGATTGTGACGGACAGCTTAATTATCTTTGTAGCTGTGTATTTAGACGACTGATTGTTGTACGCACTAATTCCTTGTGGTATTAGTGCGTATTTATTCCTTGTTATAACTAGAAATGCATTTCCTTACGAGTCGCTTTAGCCTACCTGATTTTTACGTATATGTGAGTGAGTAGATGTAAATTTGAGATATTTTAATACTGTTAATTGTCTGAATCGCATGGAATAATCAATATTCGTAAAAATAAATGATTGTGACTTCAAAATAACAGTTTTTCTTCAACTATCATCTACACGAACCCGAATTACGTAACAATGCTGCATTTAATAGCATTATATTGTAACGCGATTACGAAAATTGGTGATAGAAATTTATAAAAAAATTAAGGGAATTATTTTAAAAATAAACAAAAACATCAATTCAGTCTTTACTTTGGGAGTTTGATTAGAATTAATAAAAAACTGTTATGTAAAATTAATTTAAAAACGTGAAATAATATATTATTTTAATAAAATTTTGTTTGGTTTCGATATTATCTCTCATAAATTATTTCTTTCACCACTTTGGCATATGTGTACTTATTGAAAAAAAAACTTTAATATCACGCGATATTTTATCATTATGAAACAAATGAAATCGTAATTCCATGGTAAAAAGACTAATATATATATATATTTTAGATTTCTGAAACAAATTGTAAAACTATTTAATTAATTCCAAAAACTTATTTCGTTACATTTCTAAATTACTTTCTCCATTCTTGGCATATAATATATAGAATGATTAATATTACTTAACTTACGTGGATATAAAGACTTTTTATTTTCAGAAAATACAAGCAACTAATTTCATTTTTGCCGCATTTTTATTTCTGTATTTTAAGTACAAATGTCATTAAAATATATGACGTACTTGAACAAACTTCTTTTTTTTTTTTTTAAATTCGGTAACAGATATTTTATGCTTTAAATACCATATTACCTAATACTTTGTAAGATTATTTTGTTTCAGTGTGTGTTAATATATGTTTTATTATGTGGCCTAAAGAATTAAATTTAATATAAGATCTTGATTCCAAATAGAAAACTAGTCGTTGGGGGCACTGTAATACTTACCCACCATGAATATACATAATATAAAATATGAAAATAAAACATGTGTAAATTATTTATAAAATGCATTGCAATTCGAATAAAATGCTGTCTTGATGATGTCATAAACTTTAAATGCTCTATTGCTGAATTGTGTAAGAGAAACATCCTTATAACTTTAAAAATGATAATCCTATTAACTAACAGTTTACTGCGTCGGATTAAGCGTCTCTTTAATAATTAAAATATATCTTTGAATTGAAATTTGAATGAAATACAGGGTCATGAAAAATCGAGGAGTGTGGAAAATGCTATTACAAATATGTCGGCAACTAATTATCCGATCGACTTCATTCTTAATTCAAAATTTATCTTTTTTATTATATTTTATATTCACTCCTTAAAAAACAATTTCGGCAAATTTTATATACCTTTTATTAGAACGAGTATTTCAATAGTCCGAAAAAAAATAGTTCCGGATAATCGATGTTACTGAAATTCAATAAGCTTCTTCCCATTATTACATACTAAATACATACCAAATTGCAAGTCTCTATCTCAATTTGTTCGGGAGATATAGCGTTTACAGACACACACAAATACACACAGACAAACGCACAGACAGACCGACGGCAATTTTTTTTTATAAAAATATGTTTTTCGGAATCTGCAGTGTCTGAAACGTGTAAATACGTCAAAAATTTTCTTTCGATTTTCAAAACGATTACAAGACTTACGCTATACTACGTATGATGGGTAAATAAAAAAATCTTGAGGCACTGCACTCGAGTTTTCGGAAGCTGATATACGTATACAGAAATTAAAATAACCGAAATTTTTACAAATTTCTGACACAATATTGTCGTTTTGGTAGGAAAGATGAACTTCCTTTTTCAAGCTGGACACTTTATAATAGCGCCATTAATGCATGATGCTTGCGCATATATATATATCAATTATATTTTGTCATTCTGTCTATCGTGTATCCTTGGTGATAATCGCTGTATAATCGGTCGCAAAATAGTTTGAAAATGATATAAAAATAGATTAAGTACATAATCCGTTCGCTGATTTCTACGAAAATTTCTACATTTCTTGCGACAGTAGTCTATAACTTATTTGCTAAATAGGTGAACAATCGAAAGTACTGTTTTTAGGTACGTTCGTAATTATATAAGTACACAGCACCTATAGTCGCCATGTGGCCCGTTCGTCTGCATGTAACAGTACAAAACTACTCAGTCAGATGGTTTGACATTTAATATATATAATTGCTGTGGAATTTTGTCGAGTGATTTCAAATTTTATGAAAATCGAAACAAAACTAAAGAGGATATTAATAAAAATATGCATTAATATTTATATTTTTTATAAAAATCACTACTTCTTTGTTATAGCAGCTTCCAAGGATTAATCGTCAAGCGACAGAGATGTATTACCAAGTTATCTGAGATGTATTACGTTATACTCATATATGACGTATACGGCATTTTATAACTTATATGACCAAGTTATAATCACATTTTTCTTTTTGTTAAATACCATCATTTGTAATTAATTCAGTGATATCCCATGATAGGTAATGATTCTAGATTACCATGATGTTTACGTCCTATTTAAAATGGAGTCATATTATTTCCGTATTACTGAATTTAAAAACCGAATTTATATACTATAATTGTTCAATTATAGCAATCCTAGCAAAATCTACCGACAGTGCTTTGGCTAGATGTTTCCGGAAAAACAGATGTTAAATGGACAAATAGACTAATTATGGATTTCAAGTTCTGAAGTTTTCAAAGCAAGTTTACCATCGGAATTATCAGTAAATGTCAACAAAAGATAAAATGTCGCCCGTCATTTTCACGGTTGATGGAAAATTTTCAACTTTTTTAGTTATCAACTTTATTTAAACACACACAATTTATGATTACAATCGTTTTCTTACGCTATGTTACTTGTTACACTGCACTTCTAAATCTGACTTTTTTTTCTAAAAAGAGATGAAAATTGCATCTCCTGAAATATTTTGAAAATGGCGACTAAAACAAGTACGTAGTTGAATAGATATAAGTTACAACGAGACAATTGCAAACGGGAAAGTCCATAGTACAACTTTGGCGTGTTGTAAAAAACGCCATCGAATTCCAAACTAAATATAAACCTCTGTAAATATTCCTCAAGAAATTCATAACAAGACTTATTTGAATGAATAAATTCTATAAATTCTATAAAAATATACTTAATGTGATGTTCGTGCGTGTACAGTTTCCCTGTGATTTTTCATTTATAGGTTAAATGCACACACGCAAATTGTATAAACTTAATTCAGTATTTTAACAGTTTAAAAATGAAATGAGAATAATATATCTGTTTATTGAATAAAAAACTACGTTTTAAGAGAGTACACGATTTTTGTGTTGTTAAACTTTTTAAAAATAAAGAAATACATATGACATATCAAAATGAAAATAGTCAAATGTAATGATTTTTTAGCATATTGACGCAGCATTTGAATAGATTAATAACAGCAATAAAGACCAGGGTCCATAAGTCGTGTTTTTGGCCCATGAAATAAGCCTAAACTCGACTTTTTTATATCGACTTAATTATTACACTTTTTAATATTATCAGGTTTATCCTGTACGATTTAACATTTTTTTTCCAGTTTTTGCATTTTGTTCGGATTTATATGACTTACACAAGCTCAAAGTTCGCATTATTCGTAGTTTTTGATGAAAAATACGCAATTTCTCCTAATTTTACCTCAATTATTTATATGAGCGCAATCGTTCAACACTTTCTTCTTTACATATAGTATAAAAGACATCAAAATGTACAATATGTGTAAAAATAAAAGTATTGCAAAGCTGCACTCATAGTAAAATAGTAAAAATTGTATTACAAATTGAGGTAAAATTAGGTGACATTGAGTATTTTTCATCAAAAACTACGATGAATACGAAATTTGAGCTTGTGTAAGTTATATAAATCCGACCAAAAGGCAAAAAATATTGTTGAAATCGTACAAGACAAAACTTCTAATATTAAAAGGTGAAATAATTTATCAATATAACAAAATCGAATTTTAGTCTTATTTCATGGGCCAAAAATGTGGCTTATGGCACGTGATCCTTTATTGTTTTTCGATTTAATACACTCTTAGACAAGTTTGAAATATAATTTATAAAATATAAACACATGTCAGTAAAATCAATAATCTATAAAACACATAAACTTAACCCCGTAAGTTATTTGAAAACAAATGTAATATTATTTTAAACTACCAGCTCCGTCCAGCGTTGCCCGGTGATCAGAACTTTATTTTGCGGTTTCGATAAAAAATAGTCATTTTCGGCGCGCATTCTTTTCAAAACAAACCTCTTTCCGAACGAAACACCGGAAATCGTCCTCGCTGTCTACGACATTATAGAGCAGGCGTACTACGCACGCCCTGCATTATAGTTTAGTTTCAATTTCCACCGCTAGGGGAGCGAAATCATCTTAGTTATCTATATCTTTATTAGTTCATGTTAAGTTGAATGAACCAATTCCCGGTGAAGAAGTTTCCAAACATGTTTTAGAACACTTTGGTCAAAATATGAAAATGCCCTAGGTCGACAACTTTCAACCACCTCATCTCACCTTCACAGCTACCGACGTGCATCCACCATAGCGCACGATGGGGACTGCTGGCTACGGCCACACACGGTCTACGCTGGGTGTTTGTGGCTGCAAAGTGAAATATAGGGATAAACACATCTCTGTATATATATATTGAGAGAGATAGATAGATAGATATAGATAGATAGATATAGGTTGATATATATATATATATATATATATATATAGATATGTAGATTATAAAATTAAAATTCTATCGCAATATTTTTCAATCTACAAAACGAGAAATGTGCACCAGTTACGAAAGTTCGGACTGGAGTAAAGTATTTCTATAAAACTATACCTAATTTTTTGATAAAATAAGATTATTTTTTATCTACATGATATTTTAAAAGTGTGTTTTTCTAGCGTATATGATTTTAAACTAACAGAGGATTTTTGTTTGCTATAGAAAAAATTGGAACCATTTAAAAATGAAACAATCATAACTAATCAATAATTATTCACACAAATATTGCGAATTTAATGCATTTCAATCCAAACGTCTGATAAAGAAAAATAAATCCCTTAAATTAAATAATATTTGACATAAAGCAGTTGAAGAAATTTTTTTTCGGCTACACGAATAAGGAAATTAAATTATAAATCTTACCCTATCTTCCTGTTTCTTAATTAGGAATTTGAGGAACAAAAATCCCTTATCGATGAAATGAAGATCAAAATTAAATCATATTTAAAGAAATAATTTAACTGGTCTTTAAGCTTACTTAATTTTGGCATGGTAAAGGTTTGTTTGGTTTAATTGTATTTTTAAAAAAGTAATAATGTTTAAGATTATAATGCAACAGAACAAAGAAATTGTTGATAGTTTTATAGTAAATTCTCTTTTTACATGTAACTTAAATTTATGGAAGTGCTTAATGGCGAATTGATTTTTGTTAGTTTTTAAAAGGAAGAATCTTTTTAATCGTAAATAACTTTTGAGTGAATAAAATTGCACTATTCAAACGAATAGGTTTTTATTTTAAATATTTTTATTTATAGCCCATACATCCCTGTGAAAATTTTATATTTTAAAAATTAGCAAAGTTGCCATATTCGCGACAAACATTTTTTATTATAAAATGTGTTGTTTCAAATTGAATACCAATTTGCACAGAAATTTTCTCAAAATTTCAGCCATTAAATCATGCAAAAAAAGATTGTCTGAAAGAGTTGTTCTGCGATAACAATAATAATTGGGAACAACGCATTTGGACAATAAAAGTACGTTATGTATGCACGAATATGGTGGTAATCTCTAGATAAGAGTTAATTTCAATGTCAATAAACACGAAAATATTATAAAACAAATTTTGAATTACATAACCTAAATAACCCCTAAATAAATTTTCTTCGACATCGTAAGTCTTCCTAAAAATATGAAATGTTAAAGATTTTTACTTTATTTTGAAGAAAGTTTTCAATCCCAGAAAATTAATTCAAAACAACTAAACAATATCCCTCTATCTGTCAACTTTTATGTTGAAAATAAACTTTGTACGTCGATGTATTTTTGTTTAAATAATACTGTCAGTTATTCAATATTATAAATGATTAGCGTTTTTTAACACTTTCCAACCTAGTTGAAAAGTGTTTATGACTTCGGTTTGTCTGCCGTATGGCCGTCTGTCCGTGCTCTAACTCCCGTAAATATGCTAAGATTGCTCTGCAATTTTTATATGTTATTGTCGTTATCTGCAGCATGTTCCCTATTTCAAAGGAAGTGTGTAGCACTTATAGTTTTTTACAGGGACACTCAAAAGAATTCCGTTACATGACAGTATATGGGGAAAAATCATTTGCGGTTTATTTTAATGATGTTACACAATTTCAAATACATTGTAATTGATATATATCACTAAGGTGCATTACCAGAAGCTTAATGTGGAATAGGGTGTGCATAGCACTTATAGTTACTTTACAGGGACAGTCAAAAGAATTGCGTTACATTACGTCTATGGAGAAAAATCGTCTGCGGTTTATTTAAATATTATTTCACTATTTTAAACGAATTGAAATTTATTTATATCACTAAGGTGCATTACAACAGGCTTACTACAGAATATTGTGTGTATAGCAGTCATCGTTCATTTACAGGGACACACAAAAGAATTCTCTACTGTCTGTTAACAATAATTCCTGGAAGTGCGTTTTAAGTTACTGAACGCGATTTTAAATTTAACTCACTTTTTGTCTATTACATGGTGTGTATAAATTCTGTAAATCATATACAGGGAAGCACACAAGTTCGCGAACACATTTCCGTTTATTGACAGAAACGCCAGAAGGAAAATTTTAAACTTGCTACGCGTTTCCTAACTGAACTAAAATTTAGCATCCTATGTAGTATATACACAAATCTATAGATTCTATACAGGACTGAATAAAAGTATTCGGAAATTTTTCCGAATATTGTATATGTTGAAAATTCCAGAAATTATGTTTTTAAATATGTTATGCGTTTTCCAAATTGTTTACTTAGATGTTATCTTTCAGCTTATTAAACGGTATGATTTGTAAAATTATTTTGGAAGCGTTGGAAAGTGTTACATAATCTATGCTGGAAGCATGATTTTTCGTTCTTGATTATTTTATTTTTACATTTTTCTAAAAAAAAATTTATATATAAAAATTTTTAATGTGGATTACCTAGAGAAAAATTATTTCATTTTCAGAATTTATGTTTCATTCTATGCGAAGATCTTTTTATTAACACTTTCCAACCTAGTTGAAAAGTGTTTATGACTTCGGTTTGTCTGCCGTCTGCCGTCTGTCCGTGCTCTAACTCCCGTAAATATGCTCGGATAGACTTGCAATTTTTATATGTTATTGTCGTTATCTACAGCACGTTCCCTATTTCAACTGAAGTGTGTAGCACTTATACTTTTTTTACAGGGACACTCAAAAGAATTCCGTTACATTACGGTCTATGAGTAAAAATCATTTGCGGTTCATTTTAATGATGTTTCACAATTACAAACACATTGTAATTGATATATATCACTAAAGTGCATTACAAGAAGCTTAATATAGAATAGGGTGTGCATAGCACTTATAGTTACTTTACAGGTACAGTCAAAAGAATTCCGTTACATTACGTCTATGGAGAAAAATCGTTTGCGGTTTAATTAAATAATGTTTCACTCTTTTAAACACATTGAAATTTATATGTATCACTAAGGTACATTACAAGAGGCTTACTACAGAATAATGTGTGTATAGCAGTCATCATTCATTTACAGGGAAACCCAAAAAATTCTCTACTGTCTGTTAACAATAATTCCTGGAAGTGCGTTTTAAGTTGCTGAACGCGATTTTAAATTTAACTCACTTTTTGTCTATTACTTGGTGTGTATAAATTCTGTAGATCATATACAGGGCAGCACAAAAGTGTGCGAACGCATTTCCATTTATTGACAGAAACTCCAGAAAGAGACTTTAAACTGTGCTACGCGTTTCCTAACTAAAGTAAAATTTAACATCCAATATAGTATCTATACAAATCTGTAGTTCATATACAGGGCTGAATAAAAGTATTGTACATGTTGGAAATATATGTTGGAAATTCCTGAAATTACGTTTTTAAATATGTTATGCGTTTTCCAAATTGTTTACTTAGATGTTATATTTCAGCTTATTAAATGGTAATGATTTTTAAAATTATTTTGGAAGCGTTGGAAAGTGTTACATAATCTATGCTTGACGCATGATTTTTCGTTCTTGTTATTTTATTGATTGGGATATAAAAAGCAAAATTTCATGCGTATTCTTTAGCATATTATTTTCTTTATAGGAAAATAATTAAGATTTAATATCTTCGGATTCTGAATCACTTTTTTAATTTCATCTTTTCTTATAAAGATATTATTTTTCAGAATATCCAGCATAATAATTTTTTATAACAAATGTACTTAAATAAATAAAATGATTCATATTATCATCACAATTCAAAATTTAAATGATCAAATGGTGTTGTCTCCCTATTTAACGTACGTAGAGTATACTCGCAAATACTCGTATTATAATATATATATAAATCGCATATAAAATATTTATACTCGTATTATAAAATTAGTATTTAACACACAAAATGAGGTTTTACTCATGTTTCTTTATTCAGTCTTTTATCTCAATGAAACACTTAAAATACATTAATCAATGTGAGTAATAAAATATTGACATACATCAGAATTTTAAAGGAATGATTACATTTATAGTAACAATGAAATATGAAAAAAAAATTAAATTGCATTTATCATTTGTTTTTATGTATCTTTTTCGAAATATGCAATTTTAAATACTGGTAAATTAGACAATTTTTATACGGTAACTGGAAACATTCATGCTTACTAGAAGTGCTCTTATCCACTAAATGATCAAAGAGATGATTTCTTATTTCTTTTGTAGATTCGTGTTTGAAAACGCTTTAGTCTTTTCTTATAAGACGCTACTGACGTAATATTCCGTATACCTGCATAATTTCTAATACTAGAATATAAAATGTTATTAACACAGCTCTAATGCGAAGATGCTAGCATTTAAAATTCATTTCAATAACTCGCTGGAATTTTCTTCCCTTTCATTAAATAAAAATTTTATCGAATTCAATTTCTGATATTTCAATGTGACATGTGAATGCAAAATTCATTTGTGAGTAGTGATTAACTTTTCATTTCTAGGAAGGAAAATATATTTTGAAATTTGCTTTTTGAATTGAACATCTTTTTCTTTAATGTAAATATCACTTAATTTTAAATATTTTATAAGAAAAACATTTATATATGATAAACAGTTTTGGAAACGGCTCTTTTTTAATAAATAATAAATGACATTTTGTATAATTAACGCTATATAAAACAACCAAGTTGTTACAAAAAAAATAAATAAATAAATAAAAATAAAAATAAAAAAACTTTTGTTAAAAGTTTTTTGACGCTTTTTAATCTTTTATATTGAAAAGTTTATGTTCTCCATGTTATAATTGATACTTTATATCACGTTAAATATTTTGATACAGTTAGCTACAATCAACAGAAATAGACTCGATAGTTGCCAATCAAGTAGCTTCCAGATTTATTAAAGAATACTGTTCTACATGAAACATATAAGCAAAAGACTTCCAAGAACACGAAAAACTATTTAATGAAAAGTTTTTTTCAAAAAGTTCGTGTATGTCATATTTTGTTTAATTCCAAATATGCCATGCTATAAAAATATTTAATGTTTCATTGCAACTACCTTTAAATATATACACTCTCAGATAAAACTGTAAATTTATGAGCGTTTGCCCTTCCATTTTCACGGGCAACAGCCTTATTTGATGAAAGACGGTCTGATCCACTCAATAAGCGGCCTTATCCCTTATATACTTGGCAATCCACATATTCTTACAGTTCTAGTCCGTATGTTAGCAAAAATACGGTACGACCGCATACATTGTCCTCCGCTAGGGTGTAACCCTTCATTTTACTCGGGTTTCAAAATTTTTAACACGCCAAGAAAGCGATTCTGTGATGATGATCTAACGTGCTACGTGCTACGGAACAGTAAGTAAAGTGTTATTGTGTTTTAAAGTGTATATATACCCTGTGCATTATAATGCTGCATTACTTTGTCCCGTAAAATTACGGGCTGCACAAAATGATGGGCATGGATATTTTTTTTTTTAACGGTTTATGACTGGAATCTCTGCTGCCGGCCCCTGCCCATAATTTTACAGCATTTTTTTTTTGTGTGTGTATGTATTTATATAGAATTTCTACTTATCAATTAAAAACTATGTATCACACCACATTTTGATTTATATTAATATAGGTTATAATTTTTAACACCTTCCAATGCAGTTGAAGAGTGTTTATGACTTCGGTTTATCTTTTTGTCTGTCTCTCCGTCTGTCTGTGCTCAATTTTTTTTTTAAATAGGCACGGTTTGCCGTTTAATTAATATATGTAATTGAGGTTTACTGTAGAATGTTTTGTATTGAAAATGAAGTATGTAGTATCTACAGTTCGTTTACAAGGACACACAAAAATATTCCCTTACATTATTGTCTGAAGAGGAAAATATTTTCGGTGCATTTTATTAATTTATATTTCAAACATAATTAAATTAAAAAGGTTCACTGAGGTGTACTGTATCATACTTGTATGGATTGTGGTTTGCGTAACATTTATCGTTCATTTACAGAGACGAACAAAATAATTCGGCTACAGAACTGACTGTAATCGATAATTGATGGATGTGCGTTTTCCACTGTCTCAATTCATTTTAAAACTCATCCATTTTTAGTGAATTATATGACGTGCATAAACTCTAGAAATAATATACAGTGATGCACGAAAGAATTGAATACGAAAGTTGCACGAAATTTTATTGAATATGTACAGCAATTGCTGAAAGTGAACTTTTACACAGTTATGTGGGTTTTTTTTCATTATTGCTTATATAATTATAGCATGTCGTTGTATAACAAATTTAATTTTTTGAATTAAATTCTCTTAATGTTTGAAAGTGTTCAAAATTTAGTAATATATGGCGGATTTTTTGTTCTTGTTTAATTTCCTTTACGTTCAGATATAATATAATGTTTCACCGTGTTACTAAAAGCACTCACAAAAATGTCTTACTTTTTATTATATAAGTGGCTGAGATGTAGTAAAATGATCATTTAAAAATAAATATATAATTCAGAATATTGTTAATAAATAGCAAATAATATGCTAATTCCATACTTAATGTGTTTATGTTCATAACTATAAAAGTGATGAAACTATTTTAACAAAATCTGTCGATGGATTACCGTTTATGTGTACAGTTATCATGCGTAAATTGCGGCGAATTTACTTTACTACAAAATTATTAGATGATTTATCACTTATAAATTTTAATGAATTTCAAATA
Organism: Maratus michaelseni; assembly: GCA_963931845.1. NCBI lineage: Eukaryota > Metazoa > Arthropoda > Arachnida > Araneae > Salticidae > Maratus > Maratus michaelseni. Next base: position 12,164,153 of record OZ007596.1, read on the forward strand.
TTGAATGTTACGCGTAATTATCGTTTAATTTATTGATTTTTTTAATTATTATCCGCATTTTAAAATTTATTAATATACATTTTAAAACACTTCTAATGAATGAAACTGACAAAAGTATAAATATTTACTGTAATCACAAACACACATATATTTTTTACAGTAATTGTTTGAAAAGGGAAAATATAAGAGTCCATGAAGGATAAAACATTTACCTATTGGGACAATTTAGACTTATTATCATGGTATTATCATCATCATCACATAAATAAATACCATTGTGTAAAAAATCCGTTATATATATACTGCAAATTATCAATATCGCAGATATTGATGTATTTTTCGTAAACATTTTCACAATTGCTATTGATTGTTTTTTATCATTGTTAAAGTTATAGTTAGGAGAAGAAAGTGGATGTGAAGTCAGACATGTTTTATTCAGATTATAAAGATTGAACAAATTAATCAATTAAATAGATAAAATAAAATGTATGAAGAACTTCCCAACAGTGTTGTCCTTTCAAATACAGGGTGTCCATAATTAAACAACCCTACTTTAAAGTTGTCTACAGACGAAACTATTGGTACGAAAGTAGTGAAATTTTGTGAAGGACATAATGAAAGAATGGGAATTTGAGCGAAAAAAAAATTTGTTCAAAATTTCGCCAACAGAGAGTGTTTGTTAACGATTTACACATTCAGCATACATTTACGATAGTTTAAAATTTTATTTTAACATATCATGTTCCACATGACGGCCATCATTTTCAGCTACCATCTGGAATCGTAAGAGAGCATGTTCCAGAGTTGACCGCAGTGTGCTTTGGGAAATGCTCAGAACATGTCGTGAAAAAAATGTTGTTGAACATCTTTTGTTGTAATAAAATTTATAAACTATCGTAAATGTAGGCTAAATGTATAATTCATTACAAACGCCATCTGGTGGCGAAATTTTGAACTAACTTTTTTTCGCTTAAACAAATTCCCACTCCTTCATTATGTCCGTCGTAAAATTTCACAACTTTCTGACCAATAATTTCGTCTGTAGACAACTTTAAAGTAGGGTCGTTTAATTATGGACACCCTGTATATATAATTCTAACAATATCAAGCCTTATATGAACATTTAATTATCATCAAAGAGACCTGACAAGTGTTTCAACTTGCTTAAGAAATTCATCGATGTCTGTTGAAATATTAAAAGGATATTAAACAAAGAGCGATACCGTTAACAGAAATAATAACCAAACCATTCGACAGATATTAATCCCTGTTTCATTTTAAATATATTTTCATTAGCTTAATTTTGATAAGCATTATTTAATAATATAGATAAATTAAGAAGGATTCCATATTTCATTAGAGAATTTAAGGAAAACTCTTAATATTCATATAATAATGATCTTGAAAACTGTTTAATAGGGTGGGCTGAAAAAACATTTTTTTTAATTCGCTATACCGGGGAAAACTTGCCTCCATGGTAGATTAGTAAAATGCAAAAACAAAATAAATAAATTTTTAAGTCTGGCGTTAGCGCATCGGCCCTAAAATTCGAGAAAATATACAATTTTTATCATTTTTCAAATAAATGGAAATAAATCAAATAACTTCTATAAGAAGTAGACATAGACATATTTTAGTAGAACAAAGTGTAAGAAGGATAAATAAATGAAAAAAAAATAAGTTTTAAAATTTATTAGTAGCGTATGACGTTTAAAAGAAACATTTTTTTAATTGACAAATTTCCATTGAAAACAAAAATCCTTTTTCTGACTGTGTAAAATTTCAGTTCGTAACGAAATATAGGCCTTTACTTGTTTTCACTTTATTTTTGTAGTTTGAAATAAGATTTGCTTGAAAGACTAGGCATTGACGATCTTGAGATATGTGTAGTTCTTATAATACCATCTCCGTAATTGGAGCCGACGACTTTTTGGGACGCCTCGGTTACGAGCTCGACGCATCGTTCTACTACTTGAGTGTGACATGGGAATTGGTCAAAGTTCACTCAGCCACTGTTCTACCTGACTGGTCCTTAGACGAAATCTCTTGATCCATGATTCTTCCAAGAAAATGTGGTGGTAAAATTGTAGTAGTGCTCCATTGGATCATTTCGATGTATTCTGCAAAAAAGAAATTGATTTTGGGTGGTTGAAAACTCCTGATCGACTTTCGTTAAGAAGCTAAGTTTCCATCCTTTATAATTCTTCTGAAACCTAACTCTCTGGTATAGTACCTTTTATCTACTATCATACTCAAAAACAAGTTTTCTGGAATGGCAAAAATGCGTTTCTCTCAATTACTGCGTCAATGACTTTCAGCAAGTTTTCGATGAGTAATCTTGAAGATTGTATAACTTCGAATACACGTTCTGTTCATTTATGATCTATTTACTATTTTTATCTGAAACCATACATATGACTTTAGGAGAAATAAAAAGAAGCTAAGATCTTGTGTTCGCCTGTTGGGTTTTCAATACTTAAATATAATCGGATAATTCTGTTCGCTGTTGTTAACCACATTTAGTAGTAAAGCGTACCAGACTCATCAACAAATGAATCTTCAAAAGAGCTTCCTGATTTTATATCAGAACTTATGTCCAGCATGCACTGCTGATCTGTGTATATTGGTCATGTTTCACCCTCTTCTGAGTCTGCTCAAAACATTGCCAGTAGCATTCTTTCTTATTTCACTGAAGCTGGATTTTCACTTCATGAACTAGAGGTAATTTGATCTGTTTGCACCGTTACTAATATTGTGTGTAAAACCGCTCTTAATCGTACATTTGAAGAACAACTTAAAAAACCACTACAGTGGTGTGTGCGTCTCTTGCATTTTAATGAATTGCCATTACGGCATTTGTTTCAAACTTTAGATAGTGAAACGACTATGCCAAAATCATTTCGTGATCCGGATGCCAAACAGCTCAGTAAATGTGAGAAACTCCCAGTGGTGAATGGTTACAGTGTTGAGTGTGAGATTCCAGAAATTCACTGACAAATTTTAAGCAAAGATCAGCTGTACCTGCTGGATAAAAGTACTGCTATAAAATCAGGCAGCTGTCTCGAAGATTTATATGTACATGACTTGGCACGCTTCCCCACCCAAGGTGATTAATCAATGCGTCACAAACTTAATTGGCTCCAATTTCAGAGATAGTTTTATAAGAACTACACTTACCTCAAGATCATTAGTTCCTTGTTTTTTAAGCAAATCTTACTTTAAACTACCAAAAGAATGTAAAGACAAGTAAAGGACTATATGCCTTTACAAACTGAATATTTACACAATCAGAAAAATAATTTTTGGTTTCAATGGAAATTTAACATTTTTTTATTTAATTTGTTAAACGTATCATGCTACTAATAAATTGTATAATGTATTATTTGTTTCCATTTATTTATCTTTCATATACTGTGTTATACTACGAGGGCATTTCGAAAAGTAAAGATACAATGGCTCGCATTCCTTAAAAAATACATTTATTTAGAAAACGTAAGTTACATCTTATTAACTGGATTATTTTTTTTCGACATAATCATCCCCGTTATCCAAACATTTGTTAAGTCGGGGCACAAGCTTTTGTATCCCACAGTCATAGAAGGTTTCCGCCTGTTGTCGGAACCACATTTCAACTTCATCTTTCTCGTCATCTTTCTCGTCATCTTTCTCATCGATCTCATCATCGTCGTGGAATTGTCATTGACATTTCCGGTATGATCTGATGCAATTCTTTCAATTTGAGACGTCTATTCGCACGAATTGCTTCATGCGTTCTCTGAAGAAGGGAATCAGATATCACAGATGGCCGACCTGTTCTTTGTTCGTCATGAACATCGGTTCTACCTACAGAGAAATGACGACACCATTTCGTTACATTTTGTCGATTCATAATGTTCCCATAAACAGAAACAATTTCTTTGTGAATATCCGCTGGTCGCTGACCTCTTGCATGAACAAAACGTATGACGGAGCGCACTTCGCATTTGGCGGGATTCTGAATCGGCGGAACCATTTTAAACACGACCTACTCCAACCAGAATCAACGTTGAAATGCCGAACGACGGCGAGGAGAAAGCTAACGGTTCAAGGTTAACACCTGTGTTGCCAACTTGCTTGCCAAAACTTTTCTTTTCCTCCGGCGTACGGTGTATCTTTACTTTTCGAAGTGCCCTCGTAAATTATGTCTAAATTTACTTGTTATAGAAGTTATTTGATTTATTTCTATTTATTAGAAAAATGATAAAAATTGTATATTTCCTCAAAATTTAGAGCCGATGAGCTACGACCAGATTAAAAAATTTATTTTTTTATTTTTCAATTTTACTAAGCTACCCTAGAGGCAAGTTTTCTGCGGTATAGCGAATCAAAAAAAAAATTCTGCCCACCCTACTGTCTAACTCCTATTTTGTAATTGCATTTTTAAGCCATTATTTTCATTCTCAATTTTTTCTTTTGTTAATCTTTCTCGTATATTTAGTGTTTGTGATTAATATTTTTAGTGTTTTGTGTAAATTTTAAATAATGTATGCTGTCAATCACATAATTGGAATTTTACTGAAATTCTGTATCAATACATTTTAAGAATTATATTATAACGTGCTTCTTTCGGATGAAATCATTTTCGATGTTTGTGCATCTATGTTATTCGAATATCTAATATTTCTTTTCAAAATGTGAATGGCAATTCCGAAATAATGGTAGAATAATTATGCAGAGCAAAATTTAAATTAAATTAAATTAAGTAAAGAACTTTAAGCAAAATGCTTTTTTTCTGTTGTTGTTCTGTTTATCTTTTTATAAAACCAAATCTAATACTGAAAGAGGAATACTTGGGATGCTACGAATTTTAAAGAATTCTGAATATGTTAATCATTTTATTCATAGGAGTTTTATTAAAAAAAATAAAATAAAAGTGCTTTTGTCTTAAATTTGTAATATCATACGCGAAGTATATTTGAATTGAACGTTATTTCACTTTATAAAAAGTTAAAATTCATAGAATTTATATCTCTCAAATATCAGAAAGAGAATTATAAAACCTTTCATAAGAGATTACAGGAATTTTATTTGGTTTTAAATTTTATATGATAAGTTTATTTTTTAAAAATGCTTGTGAAAGGTATTTCATTTCAGATGTTTGTTTTATCTTTTTTCTATAAACGGATTAATTTTGGTTTTACGTAAATATAAAGAACGGGGAGAGCTATTCTATGGTATACTTTACTTTTAAAAGAACGTTAGCTGATTATAAAAAATGCATATGTTTCTATTAAAATATGAATTTTAAATATTAAATTCGTTTTGGAGTATTTCAAAAAATCATAAAACTGGACAATGTATATAAAGGTTATGTCTTTGATAGAGATTAAAATTTCAATAAAAAGATGTAGAAGGCTTCGCTATTGAGATTTAGTAAGTCACATATGTTAAAGTTGCATATATATATATATATATATATATAACCTGCAAAATACAACACAGGGACATCATACAACAAGCAGGAGGAAAAATAAATACATAAAATAAACGCATTCCTGTTTCAGTAATATCCGGGAAAATGTAGCAAAAAATAAAAATGGAATATATAATCAAGATAGCATAAAACAGATTGGAGGGAGAAAAAATAAGTTATAAAGTCCTTCTGGTCTTTACAGGGAGGAAAAGATAGCTTTCATAGTACATGTTTTTAAAAATTCAACTCATTTTAATACAATACACGAAGATAAAATACCTGGAACTGGATTATAGAAGGTTTAATCCCAGTTTTCGTTAATACTGAATTTGAATGCGAATTTCAGCATAACAAAAATTAGATTGTTTCAAAACGTCAGTCTACATAGAACTTCTAACTGCCATATCTGTGCAATTTTTTAAGATAAAGTCAAAATAAAACATGTTCCGGAATCTTTGTATCACGATCTAACACATAACGGAAACGATGTTTTTAATTTATAAGTTTTTAAACCTATTTTTGAATTTTAAAGAATTTAAATTTTTTATCTGGCCGCCATTTTGAAACAAGATGGCGGACAAAGCTGGCCAACGAACTCGGTCGAGAACTTGGTATGTTCTGTACACATGATCAGTCACATTCATTTCGGCTCATAAATGTTAGAGTTACAGTATAACAAAAATCAGAATGTTTCAAAATCTCAGCCACCCTAGAATTTCAAACTGCCATATCTCAGACATTTTAGGTAGCTTTCAATACAAAAAAGTATAAAGCTACCTATTGCAGCCGTTCGGTGGAAAGCAGTTCCGGAAAATTTCGATATATTTTCACCGATCATGACCCCCAGACCCCAAAACCACCCTCCGTCCAAATGTTGATTTATATATATAGATATATCCATATATATATATATATATATATATATATATATATATATATATATATATATATATATATATATATATATATATATATCTCTGACCTATGTCATACGATAATGCCCGTATTTATGAATCGATTTTGATGAAACTAATTGTGTGTATTAAGGTCACTAATGTCTCGACCGAGTTCGTTGGCCAGCTTGGTCCGCCATCTTGTTTCAAGATGGCGGCCACTTAAAGATTTAAATTAACTTAAAATCTAAAATAACTATACAAAAAAGTTAAAAATTCAAATTTATTTTTTAATTACGTGTTAGGCCTTGATACAAGGATTCCAGAGCTTTTTTTGGTTTACCTCTATCTTAAAAAATGGCTGAGATAGAGCAGTTTGAAATTCTAGGGTGGCTGACATTTTGAAACAAAACAGCACATTAACGCGATTACTCGCAAATTATTTTCTTTCATTGTTGTAATAATTTTCCCAATCATACGCATAAAACTATATATTCATATCCGTTAGCGCCAAAATTGGCGATATTGGCGACAAAATTGGCAAAATTGGCGACATTTGGCGAAATATCGCGAAATTTGGCGATCAAAATAAGTCTTCATAAATAAAGCCAATTTGGCTATTGCTCAATAATTTGACGAATTTCTTATTCAAATTCAGTATTAACGAATCTTTTGTAAACGTTTCTTTGCATTTTAGCTTGCTGTTTTCGTGTAACATTACCTAAAATTTTAAAACGTAGATATAGGAAAGCTACCTTTTCCTCCCGGTACAGGCCGGAAGGACTTTTTAAGATATAGCCAAAACAAAACATGCTTCAGAATCCTTGTATCACGTTCTAACATTTACCGGAAAGATTTTTTTTTCAATTTATAATTTTTTTGTACATCTTTTTGAATTTTTAAAAATTTTAAATTTTGTAACTGGCTGCCATTTTGAAACAATATGGCGGATGAAGCTGGCCAACGGACTCGGTCGAGACCTTGGTATGCTCTATACACATACTCAGTCATATCCAAATCGGTTCATAAATAAGAGAGTTACATCATGACATATGTCAGCTATATATATATATATATATCAACATTTGAACGGAGGGTGGTTTTGGGGTCTGGGAGTCATGATCGGTGAAAATATACCAGATTTTTTTGGAAATTCTTACCTCCAAACGGCTGCAGTATGTAGTTTTTTTGTAATGAAAGCTACCTAAAAAAAGATCAGTTACTGAATTATTTGCGACACTGTAGCACAATCATCAGGCTCAAGTTACTAAAAATACTACAAAAAATGAAAGATTTCATCCACGTATAAGCTATAATTAGCTAAAATAATATAGGATTCGGGCAATTGTATATTAATAAACAAGAATTTGAAAGAAATTACAAAATGGAAAAGTCATAATTGAGAATGACTTCCCCATAAAAAAAAAAAAAAAAAAAAAAAAAAAAACAGAAATAACGTGCGTACATGCATGAATACATTTCGACAAATCTACAATCTTAAAATCTTATCTTAAATTCTACAATCGACAAATCTTTACCTGTTGCCAAAAAAATATTTACTAATTCAGTAGATGTGTTACAAGAGAAGTGAAGGATTCATAAATATCCAAGCTAAATGATTCAAACTGTGACAAAATGAAGCTCAAACAACGCGTTAAAATTAGAATTAAGTAACTTTGTGGAACATCACTGCCATCTTTTGGCTGTTCAAGAAAGAGTACCAGAATTATTTGAGACAAGTGAATAAGAAATTTAGATACAAAACTGCCATATAGTGTCAGTTTAAGAAACAATATCAGAATTAGTTATTACAGGTGGAATTACAATTTAAAGCAAGTTCCTAATTTGAAGATAATACATTAATAAAAATAATGTAAATAATGAATATATATATATATATATATATATATATATATATATATATATATATAAGGGGGCATTTTGATTTACACATACGTTTGATAAAACACATTTTATAATGGACTATGATTTGATACTTTTATTTGCAAATTAATGTAGTTATATTTACATATTCATTAATCAATTTAAATGTATTTATATTCATTAATATTAAGAATGTTTTTGATTAATTGTATTTATATTAATTACCACTGTGGACAATATCATATTAACTTCTAATATAATGTATACTTTCCTAAATGGTAATATAATACATGTATTTAATTTTGTATTAATTGTTACACCCTATCCACTTATATCATGTGTATTTAATTTTTAACATTGTTTGCAGAAACATTATATGTTACTAATTAATTTCAATATTTAATTAATATTAATTTTAAATCCTTAGCATCTTAATTCTTATGATCTATTATTTTAATTTGATTATGAATAATTTTACGTGATGTTGCGTTTTGTTTTTGGCAAAGCTATTTAATTGTGGCTATGGCATTGCTTGGTACATATATTTTTCTGTAGCATTAATCAATAATTATTAATATTACCATTTTTCATATCATTTTTAAACTTAGAATTTTTCATTAATAAATCATTTTTTATTTTAATGTGATTGTATATTTTATCAACATAATTTTATTTATTATTTATTTATTATTTAACTAATAGTTATAATTCTTTAGACAGTATTTGGTTTAATCTTTAACTCATAATTTTAATCAACTACTTTTATTAAATCATAGAATTTTCATTATTTTTCTCATAGATGGCAGCACCATGGTTTGTGCTTTGCTGTACAATAATATTCCATGGTCTATCATAATTTAAAACTTATTTTAGCAACATGTAATTCTTTTCTGCAATTCACTGCCTGTGTTATATGATGACTCCTGTATATCTAGTAAATGTTGTTCTCTTTTCCCTACATCCTTTTTAATCAGTTGTATTTTGAACTTTCTGGTTTAATTTCACGGTTTTTTTTTTTCTCATTTTATGGGTAAGGTTTCTTTCCTTTTTATTATTTTTTTAACTTTATGATTTATTTTTCTATTATGATATGGTAGTCCCAAAATCATATGCTTTAGCAATGTTATGGCTAATATGATGATGAAACCACACATTTTATTTGTGGTAATTAGGCATTTGGGACTTGAATATTCTGTCTAAATTCCACAAATTTCCTTTTTTCAATTTTTAATTTAATTTCTTCTTCTTTTAAATAAGTATATGGTATCTATATTCAGAGTGTTTGAGAACACTATTGTTGTCAATTAATTATTACATACTAATTCATAATTTCATTATTTTTGTTGGTGTTACGGTAATGTTTCATTAATGGTTATATATATATATATGTGTGTTCGTGTGTGTACAAATATATGGTTCCAAAAGGTCCCATATGCAGTAAGGGATTCTTGCTATCAATTACTAATATATTATTAAACTTCGGAACTGGACCACTGAAATATGATTGATAATTAATAGCAAGAGAGAAAGCGTTGTGTTTTAAGCTGTTTTAACATTTTGAAGATATAAATAGTGGAATGATCGTTGAAAAAAAATAATGCATAAGCTCAGATCACGTTGCAAAATGGATAAACTGTAAAACACTGAAATAATTATACTAAATTAGATTAAATGTAAAATTCTGGATTATTCATAGTTTAGAAAAGAAACATAACAAATGAAAATAATATATAGATTAAATAATAAATTAATAAAGACACATTATATGAATATAAATGTAGCAGTAAATAAATAAAGATTGATAAGATCTTACACACATGTTAACAGAATAACTTTGGTGAAAAAACTAGAATCATCATTTTATGTGACCTCGTTAGGTTTTAATTGATTTCCACGAGAATCTCATTTAGGGATCTTAATTTAATCTTTTATCATCAGCCTTCTGCTGATTCCTAATTAGCTGATCTTGGATTCATTTGATTCGAAAGTCGATATTTTTATCACTGTTGAATAAATATTTCTATTTCGAAATATTACTAGAAGATAACTGTCAACACCAGCATTTCGCACACATTAACGTTTGTCATAAAAGCTCATTCACATTTTAATTTAGGCGATTTGCGTAGTTTTAGAACATACTAATACACTTTAGATCGATATTGAACTACAGAAACACAGAATGGTAAACACAAAACTTTGTCTTCTTGCACAAATTGTAGATATATGGGAGACAACTTTTTACACACAAAGGCATACATCTAGGCACAAAGAGAAAATTCAGCGGAAAAGCGATAAACTGGACATCACAAGAATACTGTAATTCTCAAAACGTATTCAGTATATTAATACGTATTGACGTCGATTAAGTATAACCTCTTGCGGCAATCTTTTCATAAACTTTTTTTTTAAAGAAAAACGTCGAACTAGCCAACGCAACGTAACAGAAAAGTTTTTTCAACCTTTCTGTACGCGGCCAAACACACTTCCTTCAGATTCGCGTTAAAGGGACTCTCGTTAAAGTTGCTACTCCATTGAAATTTTGTATGTAATAATGGGAAGAAGCTTATTGAATTTCAGTAACCTCGATTATCCGGAACTATTTTTTTCGGGCTCCCGAAATATTCGTTCTGATAAAGGGAATATAAAAATTTTCGAAATTGTTTATTTTAAGGAGTGAATATAAAAGACAATAAAAAAAAGCTAAATGTTGCACAAAGAATGAAGTCGATTTTATAATTAGTTGCCGAGATTTTTATAATCGTATTTTCCACACACTTCGACTTTTCATGACACTGTATTTAATTCAAATTTCAATTCAAAGATATATTTTAATTGGAAATGAGACGCTGAATCTGACGCAGTAAACCGTAAGTTAATATGATTATCAATTTTGGAGTTATAAGGATGTTTCTTTTAGGCAATTCAGTAATAGAGCATTTAAAGTTTATGACGTCATCAAGCCACGATTTTATTCGAATTGCAATGCATTTTATAAATAGTTTACACATGTTTTATTTTCATATTCTATGTTATGCATATCCATGGTGGGTAAGTATTACAGTGGCATCCAACGGCTAGTTTGATTGGCAAAATTTGGTGTGCAAAATTGAAACTGTACTCCTATTAGACGCATTGTCTTCAATTCGTCTTCAAAGGTTTAATATTTCGTTAATTTCTGTTGCGTGTTTTGAACCAAACTTTCTTGTATCCTGGAGTCGTGTATTTCAATTAATATTAAATAGTATAAATGTGTGTAAGCTAGAAAATATAACTGTTCTTAAATAAACTACTGCTTTAACTATATTTCATTAAGAATATTTCTGTCGCAAATTAAAATATTTATAATTCATTATTATGGTCTAAAAATATGTTAAAATATTATTTTACAAAATATAATTAATAAATGTTGATGTTGCAGAATTTTATTTGTTCTCAAGTATCTATACGTAATTATATAAAATAACAGATGATCATAGCGGAATATTTTTGTAGCATGTAAAAATGATTTTATTTTTCAATTACGTATAATTAACTAGATACAAATTCTTTTAACTTGCACTTTTGCTTCATTTAATTTTTGAAAAACTTTAAAGTGCTCAAATACAAAGAGTATTTTTTAGATTAAACATCAATGCCATTAGGAATTCATTACATTTTGTAATGCGTGATGCTCTATTTTAGATTTTTTTTCTTAAAAAAAACGGTATTTATATAATAAATAAAAGCACAAAAGGCCACCAGAAACTTAATTGAAGCTGTGAATTTTTTTCTAGACTGCGTACTAAAATGTAAAATGAAAAGTCAAGTTCTAAAAAATCTTAAAACATTTCAAAATTAAAAAAAATTATATACATCTGTGTACCGCAAGTAACATATACAACAAGATACAATTTAAAACATTTTCTTTCAACCATGGACACTTATGTTCCTTTATTCTCTTTAAACAAAAGTGTGTAGTTTGTTCTTTTGTTTAATCTACTCTTTTGTTTAAAAATAATAGCACTTGAAGAAAAAAGCATTTTTCTTTCTCCTCCTAATGAAGACGGCAAAAAATAAAAAAAACCATTCACTTAGGAGTGTCATGTTCGTAACACACCTTTTTTTAAAATAAATATTTCATTATAAAGAGGAATGGAAACGACAAGTATGTTAATGAACATTTCTTATTTGTTTCATTTCTTTCTACAGCACATAATCTATCCGTTTCATTTATAAAAAGAGAAATATAAATGAATGATAATCAAGAAAGAAAAATCATGCATCAAGCATAGATTGTGAAACACTTTCCAACGCTAACATAATATTTTAACAAACCTTCCCTGTATAATAAGGTAAATAAAATACCAAAGTAAACAATTTAGAAAACGCAAAACCCATTTGAAAACCAGATTTCTGCAATTACAGGCTGAAATGCACTCTCATCTTTTGTGCAGCTTTGTATATATTCTATAGATTTGTACTCTATCTAGCATGCTGCAATTTAGTTTTTTATAAGGAAACACATAGAACAGTTGAAAATTCACCTTCAGCAGTTTCTAAAAATAGACAGCAACATATTTTAATTCTTTTGTACACCGCAACCGTAAGATTTTTATACAGGCCACATATTAAGCTGAAGTTTAATTCAGGCATAAACACGCTGAAAATTATTGAAATCACACTTGTCAGAAATTATCATACAGAGGCAACTACGTGTCCAATTCTTTGCATGACCATGTATATGATTTTATTTATATTCAACAAACATCTCTTAGTATACTAAATACATTTCATGCTCAACATGCATAACTAGATTTAAAAAAATCCCTTTAAACAATTTACGCTGATACACAGTAATGCATACGAAATTTTTTGTTTAGCCATGTATACGATGCATAGCATTTATAAATAGCACATAGTATACAAAAATTTTGTTAAACGCATACCTTACTGAAACCGTACTTCCAACAATTATCGCTTATAGATTTTACTTCGGATACCGTACTGTATCCGAAATCTTTTGTGTGTCCCTGTAAATGAACGATAAATGCTATGCACATCATATTACACAATTAGTATCTTGTAGTAAACCTCAACAAAATATATCAATTTCATTATATTTCAAACATAATTAAAATACACTGCAAACATGTTTACCCGTAAACCATTATGTAACCGAATACTTTTGTGTTGCCATGTAAATGAATGATAAATACTTTACCTCCCATATTCGACAGAAAGAATATTTTAATGCACCTTAAAAATTGATATCAATTTCAATATGTTTGTAACGGTGTAACATGATTAAAATGCACCGCAAACGATTTTTCCACATAGCCCATAACATAAAGGAATTTTTTGAGTTATGATGTAAATTATCAGTGCTGCACGTGCTATATTCTATAATAAGCATCTTGTAGTGCACTTCAGCAATGTGTATCCATTTCAATATATTTGAAATAATGTAACATAATCAAAATACACTGCAAAGGATTTTTCCCCATAGACCGTAATGTGAAGGCATTCTTTTGAGTGCTCTTGTACACGAAATATAAGTGCTACATACTTCCTTTTCAATACCGAACATGCCATTGTAAACCTCAATAACACATATCAATTGCATGGCAATCTGAGTACATTTATGCGAATTAGATCACAGATAGATGGCAGGCAGACAAACGGACACAAAGACAGACAGACAGGCAAACCGAATTCATAAACACTTTTCAAGTACGTTTGCCTTAAAGTTTATTTTAAAAAAAATAAGTATAATGTCAGAATTATCGGCTTTATCGGTCAAGTGTAATCAAATTGCTTTGATTATATCTGCGGTTATATTATGGATTTTTCACTGCGGTTGCTTTAATCCTTCCAGAAATCATTACAATTTTATATTAAATTTCTTTTCACATTAAATAAATTTTTAAAGTTAAGATATCCCTTAATAAAAGTTTTTTATAAATGTTATATAGATATCAGGTCAAAATAAAATATACAGACAACAGCAAATACAAAATATATATTAAATCGCCAGGCTAAAATTTTCAGTGCAAAATCGGCATTACTGCGCATGTGTTAAGCCTCTTCAAGGTTGTGGTCTTCTATAAAATTGAATAATTCAACGTAGAAAGAATATTGGCTAGCGCATGTGCAGAAGGCATTTTCAGGTTGTTTTTCTGTTCAAAGTCAGATACGAAGCTAGTATTCTTTTGGATTTATTTGTAACGACTTCACGAGCACTTTGATGCAATATTTGATGGTGATAAGCTTCAACTTTGGATTACAACAAATATTAAGTATTTTTTCAGTTTATCTTTTTTTTATTTTTGGATTATAGAGTTCATGAACATAGAAATAAATAACTATTTTATTTCTATGTTCATAATTGAGTTATTTTTATTCTCCGTATAATGCTCGCGAAAATTTACCGGAAGAAAATATTTAGTTAGTGCTCTGTTTGTATAGCACAGAAAATCATTATTCGCATATTCGTAATGTAATTGTAAAACATGCTTTGTGAAATTAGAGTAATTATAAAACACAAAATTAGTGTTACATTCTGGTGTTTTTTTCCTTTTTTTTTAGTCGTATGTATTTTGTTATTTTTAAATTTTTTAAACCTAAATTTGGTGGTCGTGTTTTTATTAGGATTTTTCTTTCTAAAACGTTTTATTTTCACTTCAAAAAGTTAAAATTTTTATTTATTAAATATTATAGTTAAATTTGTTTAATAGTTTAATTTTATATTAAAGTTATTTATATTATTAATATTTGTTTAATTCGGCTGGCCGAAAACATTGAAAAGTTTTGATTATACAGCGTGTCCACGTATAACCTGATCGACCTTTATTTTCGCAACCGTTGGTCCTAGATGCATACTTCCAATTACAAAAATGGTTTAAATAAGGGAAAGAATTATTTTTAAAGCGATTTGGGTCAGGAAAAACATTTATTAAAAAAATACGAAAGTTAAATTTTTATATGGTCCCCGGACCTATAACTGATATTTAATAAAAATTTACTGTGACACTAACAAGTACGACAAATAAAGTCCCATTCATCTAACATTAAAATTGACCGAGTTCTGAAACTTTGAAATGCATGACTTATATCACTTTTTTGCATCTAAAAACAGATGATTTCGGCCATGCTTTCAGGGGTCGTATATAATGTACTTAAACTTATTTCAAGGTATCTGCGCTTTGAAATAAATCGTACAACTATTACGATTGAGTTATTTTTTATTAGTTAAGTTTCAGATTAGTTAAAATAATTGTATTTTAGCATATGTTTTATTTTGAAAGGATTTGAGGCTATGATTTCTTTTAACAAAAATTATGTTATTTTCATAAGGTTTTACAGTGGAAATTCCCTTTAACGAAGTCCCTATTTAACGAAGTTTTCTACTTAACGAAAATTTCTGCAGAACTTTGACTTTGAACACCATTAGTATATAAATTAATCTCCATATTACGAAAATTATATTCTATATAACGAAGTTTATTCCGCTTTTGTACTTGTACAGAATTCAAACTAAGAAGTTGCTGTTGCGATGGATGCGCGAATTTATTTCAGCGGATTGTGTGTAAATGAACACATTTAAATAATTTGCATTCTCCTTGGTGCTAAATAAAACATTTTTTTTTTCACACAAAGTAAAACACTTGTTATCATTACTTTCCCACACCGAGACTCCATCGCTGACAGTTGGGGAAAGTCAAAATCCCCTTTTTACATTCAATGATATAGATATAGAAGATGCAGTGACGTAATGGCGTCAGATGCATTGAAGCAAAAAATATCAGTTAGAGTCAGACAGTTACCATTCTGACCTTCCATTGCTGATAGACAATTGCTTTGTACATACACAAGAATGTGCTTCAAAATGCAAATCGAAGAACATCAAAGTTATTTTTGTTTGTGTGCCAATACAACTTCTAAACTTGAGCCATTAGTCTAAGGAATAATAAAAAATCTTGAAGTACATGATCGAAAAAGACAGAAAAAAAACAATGTAGTGAAAACATTAGTTAGAGAACTTGTGTATCAGAGCTGATGAAAGCTTGAGCCAAACTTTGTGATGTGATTTCATCGACCATACACAAATGTTTTGTAAAAGACAGCATCATAATTGAAACTGAATCAAATGCTTCTGAATCCAATACCTGTTTCTTATATCGGAAGAAAAAATTTCATGAATTTAAGTTCATTTCTATTTAACGAATCTTCTTCATAACGAAGATTTTAAGTGTAACCACGAGACTTCGTTAAATGGCAGTTTCACTGTATTTAACTTGCAACGATCGTCTTTCCAGTTTAAAATTTGTACTCGAAGTTTAACTCACTTTCAAATGTCCGATTGAAGTTAAATTTTACATACTGATGTAAATCCGATGACAATGTAATATTATTATGATTTTCGAAACTTACTATCTTATACATACTTATATTACAGGATAACACAAAAAAAATAAGATAGATTATCGTCAACAAGTTTAAGAAAGAGTTTTAGATTAGATAACATAAACCTGTGATGGTTGTGTTTTTTAAATTTTAAAATTACGTTTTATGTATTTTTTTAACGCTGAATAAAAAAAAAATTACCTTCACTTTTATCCATCATATCAGGATTTTTCGCAAATCGTAAATTTCAAGGTTAAAAAACAGCGAAAAATCTGATATTATAAAATAGATGTAAGACTTTTTTATTCAGTTTAATTTTATTTAATTCAATAGTTTATTCAAATTTTTGGCTTATACTGGGTTTCTTGCAGCTAAACAGCTCAGGGGTCCGATGAGGTTGGGAGGGGAGGGGGGTTCAATTTTAACTTTGAGCTTTGTAACTTTGAAATTTGCGATTTGAGAAAAATCCCAACGTGATGGTTTAAAATGAAGGCCATTTTCGGATTCATCACTAAAAAATCCATAAGAATCAATTTTCAAAAGATAATAAACTTGGTACAACCCAAAATTTGAAAGACAGTGTAATCTAACAGCATTTTAAAATCTATATCATTTTGATAAGAATTGAGGCTGTTGTTTTTAATCCTTTTATTTTACAAAAATTCTGTTATTTTTATCCTCTTATATGTACAGTACAAATTGTATATTTTGCATTAATATGTGAGAATTATTATAGATTTCACAATTATATTAGATTGCAATATTAATTTTTCTCTCAACTATTTTTTTGATATATCTGACGATTATTTATATTTCTACTACATTTGTGAATGACCCCTATTTCGCAGCAAAAAATATACTCTAACTTCAAACAGCTATTATTCTATCAATTTTAATGTTAGATGAATGGGACTTTTTTTGTCGTACTTGTTAGTGTCACAGTAAATTTGTACTAAATATCACTTATAGGACCGAGGGACCGTATAAAAATTTAACTTTCGTAATTTTTTAATAAATGTTTTTCTTGACCCAAATCACGTTAAAAGTCATTCTTTACCTTATTTAAACCATTTTTGTAATTGGAAGTATGCATATAGGACCAACAGTTGCGAAAATAAAGGTCGATCAGGTTATACGTGGGCACGCTGTATATAAAGTTTGCAAGTGCGTATCCACTTTTTTGTTGTTCTTTATTGATAGATTGTATATTGATTTTTGCTCACATGATGTGCTGTAAGTGCAACTCCTAGCATCACGTCTAATGTATGGAATCCTACTTTCCAAAATAATTTACATTAGCGGTGTTTATAAGAGGCAATATGAATTAAGGGCGTACTGAGAACTCTGTATTAAGTCAAATTATGTACTCGGCGAATACTGATTAGTTGTAAAATTGTACTTTCTTTTTGCTTTAAAACAAGTAAAAAAGAAGTACTACGCTTGGAGATATTGTTGGTTAAAATTTTATCTGTTCAGAAATCAGCAGCATATTATCTTAGCGGCCATGGTAGCTTCCCAAGCTTTTTATATAAAATTGGTCAAAGAACCACGGATAGACGTCCTTGTGACAAAAACCCCGGAACTCCTATACACTACATCTTCGGAAACTGGCCTTTTATGGAATACCATTTTAACTTCAATAAAAATAAAACATTAAAAAGAAACCTACAACGTGCGCTATTAGACGCTTCCAATTACGAAAAGTTAGATAAAAACTATAATGTTATAACCTATATAAAATTCTAGATCTATAGATTTTAAAAACTATGTTTTAAAAGACTTAATAAACTAGTGCATAATACAATTGAAAATTGAAAATTTTCAGTACAGTATTATTATTGTAAATATCTGTAAATATTTATCTTTAATAGTATGTAATCTTATCAGTATATTCATATAGAACTAATATACATGTAATAACGTCGGGCTCACCCAGCAATAAGCAACATTTTTTTTTTAATAACTTGCTGGGGATTCCGAGTCTTTGGACACTGGCGTTCCTAAAAGATATAGGTTTTCCCCTCGTGGACCATAGTTCCTATGCCGAGAGGTTGGCTGTCCACGAGTGGGAGGTTTCTGTTTCTGTTTCTGGTATAACATAACCATACCATAATGTCCCCGATAACGAACTATACATGAACGTCCAGGGAACATCCGTATCAGCGGAATTACCAGGACACATGCACAAAATCAAATATTACGTTGCATTTTCGAAAAGAAATAAATTGAACTCTTCTGTGAATGATGTCGTTTTGATTGATCTAAATCACGTAGTTAAAATATTATTTTTTTGTGCAATTTCAGTTTGAGGTTTAGTTCTCAAGGTAAGTAAACTTCCTAATCTGAACTTTTTAAAGTTGACTTTTGAGTTTTTCTGAACTGTAAGGGTCGTGTTTTACAATCTATAGCATGAATAACGCGAACATTCATACAAAGCATGTACACGAAAACAGTTACAGGCATTTTTAATGCAAGTAATTTTAATAATAATGCAGTATATAGTCACAAAACAAACCTTTTATCATTATATTTTTACAAAAGTTAAAAATAATAGTATATTTTTAAAGATAGATAATTGAGTGGCTGGCCAAAACATCGATTTCGAGTTTGCGACGCATATTTTAGGGACCACTGTGTTAGATATAAAGATACACTGATGTTGATGAAGAACAAGTGAAAATATTCATAAAGCTTTAAATTCAACTCATAAAATAATTTAAACAATAAATTTATTTAGCATAAGAAAAGCGAATAAAAATAGCTAATAAAGTATTTTTTTTTTTTACTTCTAGAATAATATATTTATAAAATTAATTTTATCAAATCATAACTTACCCTATGTGGTGCCCAGCGGCATAGATCCAGTTGGGGACAGATTATAACACTGTTGTAGATGCAATTTATACTCATTTATATATTTAAATAATACTACCTGGTTACCTTTTTTTTACGATATAAATCTCAATTTGTTGTTAAGGAAACGATCGATTGAAGGAAGTTCTAATTAAATTTATGTAGATTGCAGCTGGATTCTTACACCAAGTGTAAGTACTGTGAGTTTAATATTTTTATTTCTTGATATTTATTATTTCTTGTTATTTTTAAAATATTTTATTTTCTTGTTCTCCATTGTTTATTTGTTATGTTTTTTAAGTCCTAGTCACATACGAGGTTTTAGTTATTGTTAAGAATTACATATTTATTTACTATTTTATTTATTTTGTTATTTAGTATGATATGCCTTATCATACGATACATAGTGTTATAAATTTAGATTTTAATGTTTTTAAGATCAGGATAATTCCCGAAGATAGAGTTATTTCATTTATTAAATTAAATATCATGCCGGAACCGAAATTCATAGCGTTTGATCCAGATTTAGGAGTAGAGATATAAGCTTGGTTAAAATATGTTGATGATGCTTGTGAAAAGGAAAAGAAAGATGCAGATTGGAAATTTAAGTATGTTTCTCAGAACTTAAGGGCGAAGCTCTTAAGGTTTATATCAACGGTTATATTAACTACACTAAATGTGAACAAATAGTTGATATTTTAACAGAAAACATTATTAGTGTAAATATTCCGAAATTTTCTGAATGTTCAGCTTTAAAATTAGATATTTTTAGTAACTTATAGACACTTATTTTCAGAAAAAAGTTGAAATCTGCAGGAAATTACATTTATGTGAAACTATATTACTACAAGGACTAACCGATGGTTTAAAACAGAATATCAAAATTATCTAATTGTAAACCCTCATGATAGCACAGCAGAATCGAACGGATCTTTGGATTTTTTGGACGATGGGCGGTAGAGTGAGACGAGAACGAGAGATGTTCTTTTCGGAGGTTAAAAATTATTATTCGAAGCTTTCTTAAAACATCATAATGCACAGAGTTATTGAAACCCCGACTGTAAATTAACGATGAAGGAGTAATCAGTTAAATCGACATGCTACAACATTTCTCATGAGTGATTTCTGAGTATGTAAACTAACATTGTTTTTCAACGTCCGACTGCTTAATTTATGGAGTCCAAACACATTCATCGTAACTACTCAGCCATACAACCATACGGCCTACGCCTGTGTTTAGAATACGAAACCTTGATTAAAAATCCTTTTCTGAGCTCCAATTTTTCGCTTCACCACATATCGTCGCTACCATGTCAAACTATAATGTGAAAAAATGCATTTTGCATTACTTTTAAAAATGGGCCAATTGGCACCACTAAATTTTATTAGAATTTATCGCCTAGTAAAAATACTAATAACATTTCTGAATTTTTTATATATTTAGAGATGCCGAATTCGCACTGGAAATTTCGAGAGAAAAATTTGTACTTTTAAGATTTAAATAAAAGTCTGTCATTAAATAAAGCAAATATTTCTGTTTGAAATTTCTTGTATGCATTCTGAGATTCTGAATGAAAAATTATGCCTAAATGACCAGCCTGGTGAAGAATGCTATTAAAATTTAGTGGTGGCAATCGGCCCATTTTTAAAAGTAATAAAAATGGATTTTTTCACCCTCGATAGTTTGCCATGGAGTACCTACGATATATAATATATATATATATAATAAAAATCAATACCTTTTTAATTCCCATCATGTTGAATCATGAGCATGATCTGTGCTAGATATAAATAACTTTTTTTCTTTTTTTTAATGAACAAGCTGAATAAATCTCACAATATTATATGCAAAAATATTTTATATGTAATGCACCAAATTTCTAACAGATTCTGATAAAAAAAAACGTTTTAATTCAATTAACTTCCGGGCAATATAACAGATAATTTTTTTTTCAGACAATAGAATTAAAACAAAAACGAAGTTTTATTCTTTCAAGTCGTATGTTTCCTAATACGACATTTGAGAGAAAGGATTAACATGACATTTGAAAAAAAATTAACTATTATCTTTGAGATGACCAGCAAAGAAGAATTATTTTACAGTGATATTCTAACTGTAATTAAAATTTACTTACGAATTGCCTGATCAAAAGCTTGTTTGGTTCAATTATGCTAAAAATAGAATAAAATTCATATATCAAAAACAAATAATTTGAAAATAAGCTTTTCAGGCTATCTCTAAATGTAACATATATCCATGCATGTCTGTAAAATAGGTTTTTGTTTTTTATAAGATAAAAATCGTTATTTATTTACATTATTTTCTTTTGTGGTTTCTTTTTGGAAATACCATAACATATTTAACTTTTAGAAATTGTAAATATAAAAGAATGACGTGTGTTTTATTCTCTTAAACATTTCATTCTTGTAAGCCAAAATATCACAATAATTTAAAATCAAATTGTTTTTGTGATTTTCGGTTTTTATAAACGGTTGATTTTTATAAATTCTCATCACATGTAAATAGTACCAATATGTTTCACCGGTTGGTACAAAGATTGCTATTGTAGATTTTTTTGAATTTTTGAATTTTTGATTTATTTATATATTTATCTGTTTGTTACTTTGTCTACCATTATACAGACCGAATAACTTTTATGATATATTTTTAGAAGATATCTACGATGAAAATTACTGTATTGAAATAATTGTAAGAGAAAAAAAGGTTCAAATATTCGCTTTTGGATATTATAAGTTTTAAATATGCTTAACAGTCGTTTTCAAGGAATTAAGAATTAATTAAGTTTACTTTCTTGAAATTGTAAACAAAATTTTATTTATATTTTTAACATATTTTTCAAAGTATAGATTTTATATTTCATACGCTAAAAATGTTACTAAATATTATTTAAAATGACAATAAAAATACAATTCCACAATTTCAAATTTTAATCCATGTTTAGTCAAGTATATGTTCAATTATTTTAACAGATTTATATTCAAGCTACAAATCAATATTTGAAAATTATTTAAAATATTTAAACAATTAACCTACACTTAATTTGGTTAACTCATAATTTCATAAATTGTAATGGCGTATTTGAAGCCGAATAGAAGATTAATTACTTATTTAATTTAAAAGATAAATAAATTATTGTTACTATATTAATTTAAAAATGCAAAACTTTAGTACAAACTTCTTCAAAACATTTATTAATAAAAATATCTATTATTTCTGTATTAAATTAGATATGGATCAAAATATATGTGCAAGCGTATTATATTTTATGTTAACAAGATAAAATCTAACTAAATGCTGCTCTGTATGGCGAAGAGACAAATACTTAGGTAGTTCAAACATATGATGTATAAACTACCTACATAAATGTGAATTTTTAATATAACCTTAATTTAAATTTGATAATTTATATCGATTCTAATGCTACAAATGCATTCTTAATTGCAAATATATCAGGGTATAATATTCCAGCGCTATTTATATCTAAATTTAAAATAATCTTTAGTGCGCCAGAATATATATTTAACTTTAGTTATTATGTCAAAAATAATTTTTGTTCGCGAAATAAATGTTTACAAACTTTCCGTCATTTTTTCTTTTGCAAAAACGCATTTGAAATGCGAAAGATTTATTATTAAAATTTATTAAAAACCGTTTTATACATTTGCTTCTTCTCTTGATTTCTTTGCCAGAATAATTCATGAAGCTGAAATATATGGAAATAGTGATATTTCATTTTGTGAATTTATTTTTCTTAAAATCCCAGAGGCTGTTATTTGATTGATTGAGATATAAAAATGGAATTTTTTGCATATTCTTTTGTATATATAAAAATATTTAAAAAGAGAAAATTTCAGAAAAATGTTTATATTTTTTTCTACAGTTTTTTTCGATCCTTTTTCGCGATTTCCCTCATAATTTAACCATATGTATATTTTTCAGTATAACTGTTTTATCTGTTTTAATTAAACTACAAAATAATTAAACTATAATTGTGCACTTTTGAGAATAAAGGTTATATTGTTGGATATTATAAATAAACTGATTCATAACTAGATATTATTATTATTATTATTATTATTATTTTATAAAATTTACTATAAAAATTTAAACGCAAACTAATGTTTTGAATATAAAAATATCTAGTTTCCAATGTAGTAGTTTTTGCGCATTAATGTAAACTTCAACGATTGTATGTCGCCAGTAATTTTGAAAAATAATATTTAGCTTTTCAAATCGATATGCCTCGTGCAATCTATATGTCCTATTTCAATGATCATGGCTTGGTTTAAATGAGCCACAAATTGTAATCTAAATTAATGGTTACGAATACTTGTACAATTTTGACACTTTAAATGATTCCGCCACGGTAACATTAGTGTTAAGTAGTCAGAGTAAAAGTTATACCACAGCATAAATTGAATTACAAGGTTGTATATTATATTAATCCTTTAATTATATCTAATACAGTGATCCAACGCATATTTTGTTTCACTTTATGTGACAGCGCTTTAAACAATTATTTTATTTTTGTATATGTTACAGTCAAAGCGTGAAATCCGTTATTTCAGAAAATACTTAATTCTTTTATAAAGTAGCTAGTTATTTTATAAGTACCTAGTTATTTTCTAAAGTACCTAGTTATTTTATAAAGATCCTAGTTATTTCAGGAAATAACTAACCAAATCGGTTAAAGTTTGTAAAATTATTGGGTTCTATGATTTAACTAGTTGTTTTATAGAATAATGATTGTCTAATCATTTAAGTATTAAAAACTTCAAGCGAAAACTGTTTGAACCGGTTATGTTTGGTTTTCAATCTGTATATATGTTGAATTTCTTAGACCTCTCGGTCCGCTGCAAATGGTCAGACAGAGTTCATGTTTTGTCGATAGGTATATTAAACTAACATAAATTTGTAAACGGTCTATTTTTTTATCGTTTTTTATTTTGGATTATTAACAAAGCTTTTAATTTTTTGAAACAATGTTTTCTACAGGAATGAAAGATCAACCGATATATAAGAAAGACGTAATGAATGAGCGGTATAAAAATTTGTTAAAAAGGCGTGAGACAAAGGAAAACAGCGCAATATTCACTTGTGAAAATTGATTAATTTTGGTAACAAAATTAAAAGTACTAAAACAACACATGAAAAATATACCACTTGAATACTGGTTACACCATCATTATGATGTTTTTGAAATTCCGAGAATAGAAAATATAACTGTGTCAGTAACAGATGTAAAACCTTATGTCATATTGTATTGCTGAAGACATATGCTGATCGATATTTTATATGAATCGCAAATATCTATTGGATATTATGGCACAGACCGTATGATAAAATAGCTGAATCCCCGATAGAAAAGCATTACTTAGAATGACATAAATCTTTTTTTGTGTGTGTGTGTGTCTGTGTTTGTGATATCCTTGTTAAAAAAAAACAGAAATATGGGAAAGAAAGTCTTTGTAGTTAAACCCATGCTATTTTCATTTCACCATTTAAGATGTCAAGTAGTCGTAAAGTTTTCCAGTCTCAGCCTGGTGGAAATTATAAATGTATTTTAGTTTATCAAGATAATTTGACGAAATTTGCAATTTTAAGACCTTTTCATACAAAAAGAGCAGAAGTAGTCGCAAAGGAATTCCGCGATTTTTTTCATTATTTCGTGCTCTATTTATTTTGGAATCTGCCAATGGCGGGGAATTCTGCAACAAATTTATAAACTACTTGGAAATAACTTAGCCGGAAATTAAGATAGTACATGGTAAACCCAGATATAGTCAGAGTGCAACGCAATCCATCGAGAATATGTTGACAACTTGGATTCAAGACAATCTGTCTTCTTCATGGAGTCACGGGCTTAAATTTATACATTTCATGAAAATCAGAGCACTGTATTCTGGTATAAAGAGAACGCTTTATGAGACTACGTTTGATTGTGTTCATAAAGTTTGATTGCCCACAAATGCTATTGGAAGAGAAGTGTTTGATTCAATAGAGCAGGCCTGTCCAACCTTTCAATACAGGGGTGCACTTCATCGATTTGCAAACAATGAAGGGCGCCATTATTCACATGGCTCAAAACATGCAACAAAATTATCTCGCAGTATTCGTAGCCGTGCACATGCATCTTATGTGAAGCAAATGCATTTCACAGTGGAATATATAAGCCCCCTGTGGTTCAAAAGCTCCATGTACCAAAAAAAAATATCGAAAAAAGTATAAATCGTAGTACATTTTGAATTATACATTTTTCTTCTAGGGCCCTATCTGAAAAATATTTATAGGGGAGCCAGAAACTTTAATCACGCTATAATAAAAGGAATGAAAATCAGAGTTATTGTTATTTTTTTATGACGTAAATATACTCCTTGACATATTTTGAGGTGTGAATTTGGCGTTATAAAAGACAAGCATTATAGTGACCAATCCATTGGATTGTTCCAGAGTCATGGAAGAGCTTCCACTGACGGAAATCATTGGGCATGATTTTATAAAGTTTTTTTTTTTACAAAGTGAGAAAAATTACATAAAATTTCAAAGGTCTAGGGCAGAAAATTACACCCCTTTACCACTCTTATAAAACAGCCAATGCACCAGTGTAACGAGAACAATAACAAATAAAGAAGCTAAACCTTCATGCACTAAGGAGGGAGAGGCCGGTTAGAGCTGCTTTAAAAAAATCACTTCTTACATACACTGTAAAAAATCTGCGTAATGTCCTTGAAGTTTACTGTGTAACATTCCTGGGTTTTCTTAGATTATTTCTGCTGATCCGAGAATACCCAGAAATTTGGTGTAACATCTTCCACAATGTTGTGTAACTTTTCTGAATACTTGAGAAAGTGGAATTTACTGATCAACTGTGAAACGTACTATATGTTTTGTGTGTAACATTCCTTAGTTTTCTCAGGTATACTTTTGAACTTTTGTGTAACTTTTCGGAATTATTGTAAAAGAGTGATCGGTGATCTGTATAAAGTTCCATATGTTTTGTGTGTAACTTACTTGTGTAAGTTTTCTGGCATTTTTTTGGTGAAATTCCTGGGAAAACCTGTGGCAGAAAGGTGCCACAGGTTTTCTCAGAAAATTTACACCAAATTTTTTACAGTGTATTAAAAAAGTTAGTGCCAATTATTACCAATTTCAATCGTTATAATTTCTATAATAACTTTTATAAAAAATAACTATAAATTAGTGAAGAAACGCAATAACACATGATTAAATTTTTAAAGTACATATTTGGGTTCTTGATGCGTAAAATACACTTTTATAGAAAAAGTTGCTCTCACTTAAAATATCAAGTATTTTAAATAAACCATTCCTTAAAATATAATTTCATTTAAAAGATATTTAAAAAGTTTATTTAAAAAATAGGAAACTATCAAAGGGGCGCCAAGAAAACCATGAAAGCGCGCCATGGCGCCCGCGGGCGCCGCGTTTGACAGCCCTGCAATAGAGGATAAATAACAATTTGAAAATTCCTTAACTGGTCTGAACTGCATTCTCATAACGGGATGATGATGTTGTTGATTTTGCAAAAGAAACATCTATGAATCAAACTGTAAAAAAGTGTCCTTCGAGCGTTACGATAATGCCGTTTCCGTCAAAGATGCAGCACCGAATGAAACTGTAAAAGTGTGTGTTGTGTGTTCAAAAAACCGCAAAGACAGCCTATTTTGCTTTACATATGAGCAACCTTTATGTGTAATGCTTAGCAGTCTGTTACACGGAAGACAAAACTGTGCAGAAAGTCTGCAGGTTGTGTGTAAGTAAAATTAAATCGAAAAAGAAATACAATGTACTAAAGAATATTTAGAAATTCAAGATACGAAAATGAAATTATTGTCTGACAAATCTTAATCTAGGGCAAATAACATAATTTTTCCTCCCAGCATGTAATTTTTTAATAGCACTTAAAATTGTTATTATTATTACTATTATTTGTATTATAAGAATTATTTAAAGTCTGCGTTTTGGATTAAAACAAATTATAATTTTTAAACAAAGTAAAATGTTTTTTTTTTCCTTTTTTTTTGGAAGCGGGACTAAGAAGCCTAATAATTTATATAAGTAAAAAAAAAATAAACATTACTATTGCTTCACTATAACCTGTAATATTTTATTTTACTAATTAACTAATCTAACAATACTATTATATTATATATTCGGCCTTTCTTTATTATCTATCCTTTAATCTCTCCGTAAAATGAAATATATTTATCGAGGGACTTTAGCTATTTATAATCAATTAATTTATAAAACAACTGAAATGTTTATTGTTAAATTGTTTATTTTTTACATTCAGGATTAGGCAATCGTTATTCTATAAAATAAATAGTTAAATTGTAGAATCCAATAATTTTAAACACTAAATATTTTAACCGACTTTTTTAGTTATTTCATGAAATAACTAGATATTTTATAGAATAACTGAATTATACGTTTTAACAATAACATATTACATCGCTCATTGATACAATTTGGTAATGTATAATAAAATATCATAATCATTAATTGTAATATACAATATATATTCTGCATTTAAAACAATAACAAGGCCTAAGTTACATTCTAAAATATATTCCTTTTAATTTCGAAAAGTTCTGCAAGTATAATTGTTTCCTTTCTTTTTTTTTTAAATAAATTATTTTTAAAATATATTTTTTTGATGTACAAAAGTACAATAAAGTAATATCTCACAATTAATAACTGTATTTAAATTTAAAGATAATTTATTTTCAAAATATATACTTATTTTACTTGTGTAATTAGATAATGACAGAATATGACAATAAAGCACATAAATCACATAGGGAGAAAAATCTATTTTTCTGCTTAACGTCATTTGCCTGCATTGAATTTGGATCTTCTTTTCTTACATACTACACTTTATTAATAGGATTAGATGAAAAACATCTAATACAAAAAAGGTTTTTGGAATTATGCCAAACTATTTTTTCTACGTATTCATGAGACTACAAAGTGAAAGTGTTTGTAGAATGAGAATGTTCCCAATTATTTGCGACAACGTACTTTATATTATGTATTCAAAAGATTTATTGCATTTCAAAAATCTTTTTCTATTTTATTTTAAGAATAAACATTACTATGTAATGGAATTTTAAAGTAGTTTGTTGAAATAATACATTTTTTACAGATTTCATTTCGTGTATTTTCTAATCACAGATTATATATCGAAACCAATTCCCAATATAATTGCTATTTCTTTTCTATACGTAATATTAACTCTAGTATTTGATTAAATATATTTTAAAAATTAAGAACTTTTAAGAGAAATTTATGAAAGGCAAAATCTACTGCTCTATAATTCACAATTCCAAACATTCGCAGCCTTCATGTAATATCTGTGTCACTAAGACTATATATTATCTTGTTTCTCTATACTGTCTGAATAATTTTATTTGGCCATTTGACACAATGGATATCTGGCTGACATAGTTTGGAAAATATATTTCATCTATTTATTTCTTCTATTTCACTAAAATTAAGTATACATGGTAATACATATGCTGCGTCCGACTTATTCGTCCTAACAAAGGGCTACATGTCCAAAACACAATGTTACTAATGTATTTTTCTTTTTTCATGGATGACAGAGACAGTTCAATAAATAGGTCCATAAATGGGTCCAAAAATTATAAGTCTATGACAAATTTTAATATTCAATAAAATTTAAGTAACTGACGTAGAAAAAGGAATTTAAACGAATAAACTTCTTATAATCGTGAGTTTTATATAAGTAAGTAAAAAAAAAAAATCGAAAAAATTCCCATAGATGGCGCTCTGCAATAGTACAATTCCCAACTTTGGGAGTTTGTAGAAACCGTTGTGAAATAGTACTGTTGGTAAATTTTTGTGAAGTGGTAGATACAGATGCAGCTTCTAATTTGGAGTCAGATTCTGAAAAGATCAAGGTTGGACGACACTTGTTCTTTTGTTAACAGTGTTTTGGCCGGCCAGGCGGACATTTCTTAAATTGGGCATGTGAGGCAAAAATTCGCCGACATTTATGCAAATTAAGCCCAAATCTTTTTTGCTACTTTAGTTCCTGCGAAGCTACCCAAATAATCGTTGAAAACAGAAGACAAGCAAGCATTTGATTGCATAGGTCACTATTTATTTCCACATTTACTTTATTCATGGTTACTTATGCCTTATTTACTTCATAATGCTTGACGCTATTATTTAGAGGAAGTTCTGAAATTCTTTGTTTTTTTCTCTTTCTAATTCAATACTTAACCTCCAGTTTAAATGTACGCTTTTCAACAAACGTTGTAATTTAATTTTGGTTGGAGATATCTAAGAGGGGGAGCCTAAATTTGATGAAATGGTTATATCTCCAGTTAACGTGCACGCAAATAATTTTTTTTCCTGAATTAAAAGTCTTCTTTGCCCACGATTCCATAACAGTATTATGTTTTCAAAATTAAAAAAAAAAAAACTTATTTGCTAAATTAATGTAATTTATAGTACTATTTAAATAATTTAATTGATTCGATTTATATAGAAGCAAGTTTAATGATTGCCTCAGCATACTAGTTTTCTAAATAAATCTGAATACCTTTTGTTTTAGAGAAATTTCTTTAAAAAATTAATTCGTTATTAAAAATTTCATTTGTGTGAATATTGTATGTAATTATATATTATTTATAATTCAAAAATGTATAGTAGAAAAAAAATATACGCAGACGTTAACGATAAATTCTAATATTTTATATTGTGAAAAAAAATATTTTATTATTAGCGATAAATTGTTTATCTTTGACTATGCTGTAACACTGTTAAAAAGTTTATTCAGGATTGAACCAACAGTTAGTGCTGCATTAGAGGCAACCATAAAATAATCCATAACCAACAATTTGGAGTTTTTATTGAGTCAAAGCTCCAAATGTTGGAGGGAGATTTCACCATCTCAGCTACTACCGCACCAAAATTGTTTCGTCCCAGCAAAACATTTTAACAGTTTATAATGCAATACAAGGTGCAGAAGTAGGTTTCGCAAAGCATTGGGCAAGTTTTTAAATTTTAAAGAAAATACATATCTTCATATTTTTACCAATGAAGTGCATAAGTATCGTTTCCTGAAAATGACTGAGTAGTAAACGACACAAAGCACTTTCCTTAGATTTTAGAATCTCCTTAGCCATCTTTTTCCTCTTTAGTAAAAACAAATAGAATTTTGCCCTTAGTTGCTTACTTTCCTAGAGAACGCATCGTTTTGCTAACACATTCTTCACAGCTTATTGTATTACGTTCTAACATTGCCTAACATTTTATGTCAAGAATTGCATCGTAAATGTTGAAATATTTCTTAGTAAAAAGCATACTTTGAATGGAAAACACATTTTGTTGTCACAAATATTACTTTTGTCTATAATGATCTGTGGTGAACTATTCCCTTAACATCCACCAGATGTCAGTGAAGAATTAAAAACTCTGATATTTTTGTTTCTGGCAAAAGTGTGGTTGCAAAAACTTTATCTGAATGCTTGCGGCAATAGCTTTGAGTTGTTGACAGTGTGCTTTGAGTTGTCCAGACTTTTCCGTCTTTACTTGCAGCTTGCATGTATCACTTTACAACCTGACGCCAGAATGTAACTTAACGATTCATATTCAACTATATTAATTATTCGTGTAACTTGTTCTGTACCTTGATGAAAATTAAATAACCTTTAATTATAATGAATGTTATGTTAGTTTAGGACAAAAATTAAAAAACCAAACACATCCATAATAATATGCTTATATTTCGAAAAGTGTTTTATTCTAAATCTTTTCTCATTCTGGCGTATATTTTACGTGTTGGAACATTAAAAAATAAAATATATCCATTATATTTCTTTAGCTGAAATAATGAATAAACATAGTACAAATTAGAAATCTGATATAGATAGACCACTTACTTTTGTATATATATATCCTAAAACGTAATACGGTACGCCTACAACGGTATGTCATAATGATGGTGGCAAAAAAATACCCTATATTTTTTTCTTTATCGCTCATACATTTACTTATAAATATCGCATATTGGCTATTGTTACATGATTGAATAGCGGTAAAATGCACTTTTAAATAAAAATATGTTCTTTGAAATTGTAAATTACTTTATTTTACAAAGACAAAGAAGCTTAAGAAAAGTATTCCATTTCTAAATTTATTTCCAATTTATTACTCAAAACGGATTTATTTTAGGTTTATTTAGACATAAAGCATGGTTTATGAGGTTTCCTGACTGTGGCATTATTTGTTCTCTAAAGGTGAATAAATGTAAAGTCATGCAGATGTCTTAAATATATAATTCAAATACTATTTTTTGGTTTAATATGAATAAGTGTGAAACTGATTTTTTTCAGTTTTTGTGAGATATTGAAAATTTAAATAAATGATGCAAATACTCAACACTATATATTAATTATTATAAATGTTCTTTAAAGCTATGGCTAAAAAGCTGTAAAAATAACTAATAAAGCTGTGACTTTTTCTAATATGCGTGTTATTCTTTTATTATATAAATCTTTTATGAAATTTGCTTTTGGTGACAGGAAGTGATGTAGGGTAAAGTACTCCAGGAGTGCGCACTTTTGCTATTTCATTAAATAATAATAAAGTGATAGATTTCATGGAAGATGTTATACTTTATTTATACTTTATTTTTACTCTAAAAATGCATTAATAAAATTATAAGAAACACTTTAAGTATTATTTGAAAAAAGATTATGCAAGAGTGCCCTAAAAAAAGGAAGCGCTTAACTTACAAACCTCACATTTATAGTGACCACGAACGGCGTGATTTGTGCACTTTTCTTTCTCTGCAAGTAATGCACTCGATCCAATCCTCTACAATTGGTACTCCATTGAATTCTAAACAGCCTGAACAAATCCACACTGTTTTCTTTGGCGCAGATTATGACTTCTTGGACTTTTACTCTATTTTGTAAATGGTTTTTGGCTGTTTTATGCAGCGATATCTTCAAGCTAGTTTTTGTGTGGAGAACTGCATAGAAGTTCAAACATTCTGATCCTCCTTCTATACTATTTAAGCACAGATGACTGTGTTTACAGTGATAACTCTCTTAATTTGACGTAAAATGAGGTTGTTGAATTCGAAGCTATAACTTGTGAAACCGAAATTGGGTTTATTTCACATAGAGCGTGCGTCTTTTCTTTATATTTCTTTTCTGGAATATCCGATTATTTTATCATTTCTAAAACAAATGATATTACGTTTAAAAATAGGGAAAAAACATTACTGATAATATATACAATTGAATTATAATTAGAAATATATTAAACCAAACTGTGTGACATACAGGTTCATGGCCCCACCGACCTAGCTCAGTAATAACTGTTTTATCAGGTAAAAATTGTTTATTTAAAACAAAACGGGCGAGGACAATGGCTAAATCACATTCACAGAAATTTAGACTGGACTGATGAATACCGTCTAAATGAGCCCACTAGAGATATACTGTACTACACTGTAATTGAAATCACTTGAATAAAATACATAAATAAAACTTTGACTTACAATTGAGCAATGAAACCCTTCAAATCTTAGCTTTAAAACTCTAGAAATATCCTTTGCTGCGATGCGCAGGCTTCAACAACTTTGCTAAAAGATGAGTTAAATATCTAAAACAAAGGGATCCCGTGGCCACCGACACAACTTTATTGAATTAACGAATCTGATTTACCTTACCAAGCCAGAATTCTACTCTAAGCAAGCTTCACGTCAGGAGCGCAAACTGTTTATGCTGACAAAAGTTGGTCTTAAAGTCCATGAAGACCAGATACAACAAAATGAAACGCTAAACGCATTTGCACCTGCATAAATACATTACTTATTGATCAGGAAAGCCAAAATTCGCATAAAGCCATGCCAAACGTAGAAAACCCCAAAACCTAAGACCACATGCATTCGTTGAAAGTTAGAGTAAAATAATCTGCAGATGTCGCTGCCCGCACAAAAACGTTAGATTGGCGATACGTTCACAATCAAAACAACGACTGCCTTTATGAGAGCGTCGCTGGTCAACTAAAACTGTAAGCATTTAAAACCCGTTTTATAGCTATAAGTGACAAGTAAAATAGATAACAGATATGTTGTACAAGAGTGCTTGCGTACTTTTGAACTATTAACACTAAATAACTTTAAAACGTCAGTAATGTCACGTATTGATAAGTAAATCCAAATCACTTAGGTGACAAGTAGTTCATTAATAAACTAATCGAAAAAAAAAAAACAAGTAATTTACGTTTGTAATCTTTATTATGATCCTGTTTTCTAAAATCATAAATATTATAACGGGAAGACCCAAATCACATTTTTTCTTCTAAATCTTTAAAAAATTCACCAAAATATGCCGGTTTTTTCCTTATAAACGTATCACGTCATTACATCGTTTACAACTATCGCTAAACGTAAAACTCTGTTTTGTGAATAAATAATCGCTCTGCGTTCACTTGTACATTGCGCACTTTTGCACTACCCTACACTACGTTTTTTTTTTAAATTATTTATTTTAAAATGTTTCTCAATAAAGGCTACAATATTCTTGATATTGCCTTAATTAAGAAATTTGCAATAATCTCCATTCTTCCAGATTGGTAAGACTTATTCAATATTGATCCAGAGATATAGAGAACAAGGCAAGTACAAATAAAAAATATATGTATTGTTTCAGAAAACAAAAAAATGGCGGATATCAATGATTTTCTTTTCTTTTATTACACAACTAGCTTGGAAAATAACATAACAGAATAGACAACCGTATGAATATTTTTCATAAATGATGATAATATAGACATGAAATCGTTAGCTATCTGTACAATGATTATCGACTCGTGAATAAAGAATTTGTTATCAGATTATAAGATTTACTACACTCATTTCCTGTAATGCTGATTGTAAAGGCATTTTCAAATATCTGCCTTATCGTAATTTATTGATACATTGTCTTGAAGGTAAAACTCAAATCTCTAATGAGTCTTTCAATTCAAAACTTTGAATAAACTGTTTAAAATTTACTGGCAGTGTTGGAAAAGATATAGAAATTCATTTTTCCATTGCTTAAATAAAATTTAATGATGGTAGTAAATGCACAATAGAAAAAATACAAAGTTAAATTTGCATATATCAAAAAGTAAACTGAAAATATTTCATAAAAAGGACAAAAAATAGAATTCAAACTGCAGAAAATTGTGCCAATCTTACAACACTCTAGAGTCGTAAAACTAAGAAAAGACTAACATTTTCTGAAAATGAGTAAAATAAATTTTTAGAAGTAAAAAAGTATGCATCAGGAGAATTTTAACCACCAAAGCTAAATGGCATTGGATGTGTTTAAAGCATTATTAGGCAACAATACAGGATGTTTTTTGCTATAGGTCAGATTAAAATTCTCTAAACGAGATCCAACTGTTATAACTCCTTCAGAATCTAAGTATGGGTTTAAAAATTTTAATTTGCTGTTACCTGAGAGATTTTTCTGGTTGGTAAAAATTTTGATATCCGCAGCAAAGGATATATACTGTAACTGTTGGATCAGATACTTCTCTCCCTTTTTTAATTCCGACGAGGACAATGGTCAAATAATTTACTTCCTTCATTTATAAAATTATGAAAAAATCTAAAAGTATAACTGCAAATTCTGATTAATTTAAGAAAATTATTAGTTCTTCAAAAAAGCTCAAATCATCAGAATTTAAGGGATTTACTAAATATAAATATCCAGAAATGTTTAAAGTTTCCGATACCTGTGTTTCAGAAGGAAGCTCTTTCATTTCTTTTAACGTATGACCCTGGTCCTCTGATGATAGCTGAGTAATTTCATGGTCAGGAACACTAAACTTTTGAGTGAGAAAGGTACGTCCATGCCACCACAGTTCATGGCTAACTAAATCTGTTGGATCTAAACCTTGTGACATTGGAACAGAAGGATTTCTGCTAGATTAAATGTATTTCTAATCAAAGTTCTATGTATGACTTTGAATCTTGGCAACACGATTACTAACAAATGTCTTTAATATCCATGGTGGGGTCTGAATTTATGCTAATGCTATTTGTAAATCTGTATACAAATAGATGTGTGAATGTCAAATTTTAAAGCTTTTAAGATTCTGAAGAATAACTTTGATAAGAGGAGACAAGCTGAGATATCGAGGCAGTGCACGATAATAGTCTTCAATGGAACAATTTAGAATTTGCTAATAATTAAATTACTGGAAGTATTAATAGGATTCGAACTTCGTATGTAAACATCTGCTCCAAAGGCAATAGACGAAGCGTCGGCAAAAACTTGCATCTCTATATCTTGTGCACAAGGACTCAGCATATAGCGACTAATCTCAAGCTTTTCGATATATTTTAAGGATTTGGTAAATTGAACCCAAGCTGAGATATTGAATCAGGAAGAGGATCATTCCAATCAAGATTGAATATCCACAATTCCTGCATGAAAGCCTTAGCTCTTGTTATAACAGGTCCGATAAGACTAAGGGGATCAAATAGGCGAACTATATCTGAAAGGACACTTCTTTTTGTGAACTTCTTTGGCTGGTCAATAATTACCTTGAATGTAAATACATCTAATCTAGGATTCCATATGACTCTTAATGCCTTGGTTTTGGTCGCTAAAAATGAATAACTTCCTGAATTTCTATTATTGACATTTTGAAGCAATGTGGAGTGGTTGGCATTCCATTTGTTTAAGTGCATACGAGCAGACTTTAGAAACTGTATAAGTTGGGATTGGAGATAAATCCCCACTTTAAGACTGTCTTCACCCCTAATGACATAATCAGTATAGCAATCATGGAGAACAACTTCAGATACCTTTATAAAACATTCTACTTTTTCTATAGCTAGTTGCCTTAATGTCTTGATAGCTAAAAATGAGGCACAGGACATGCCATACGTCACTGTGTTTAACACATACACTTCCACTGATGCCTTAACGTGTGGTTTCCATAAGATTCTTAACAACTTCCTTTGTTCAGAATTTAACTCTATTTGTCTGTACATCTTTTCAATGTCAACCAGAAATACAAATCTATGTTAAAGCGAATCATAATTTCATATAGATCTTTGTTCACTAATAGCTTCAAAAGGATATCATTCAAGAATTTTCCATTAGTTGTAGGGCTCGACACTATAAAGACAACTCTGGGTTTCGTTGTGGAACTTTCAAGACGTTATATCTCATGGTGTGAAATATAATACCTACATTTTTCTTCTATATTTTCCGTATTTTTTGTTATGCAACCAAGAGTTTCGTATTCTTTCATAAAATTTCAAAAAAATTCTAGTATTAAGTGTTTTTCTCAAGACGATTCCGCAATTGTTATAACCTTTTCTCAGCGGTAACCTTTGAATCTCCGAGGACAATCGGATTTTCCCCTAAAGGCATTGTTACTACAAATCTTTCCGTTTGATCATGACGATATGCCTCTAAAAAATTACTTTCGCTTCGCTGCTCTTCAGTACTAAGCGAAAACAACTTATCCTCAACAACATCAATTTTCCAAAATTTTTGAAGATTTTCCTCTAACGTATCTGTTTTCTGGATAGGACCGCAAAATTTCTGATTGCATTTACGTTTTAATGACCCTCGAAACAATGTAACAAAAACAGTTTTCTGATACCTTAATTTCGAGATTTTATGATTATCTGTTTCCAAAATTTCATTAAAATGTTCTGCCCCAACCAAATTTTTTTATTTTAGCTGGATTTCCAAAACAGGGGTCGGCTAATTTTATGCTTTCTGGCACCTGAAAATCTGATACATTCATATTACTAGAAGGAACTCATTCCGTTATTTTTGGCATAATTGAATTGAATTGATTTTTGAAAGGAACCATTTTTGTTTGAAATAGTTGTCTGCACTTTAGATTTCATTCTAGAAATCTTCCTATTAATTCGAGAAACCAAAACATTAGAATTATTTTTTCGTAATCCTAATATTTCTGCTAGCTTAACTGTCATTTCAGACATCTGCGACCCATTGTCTAAAATTCCATAGGCTGGTAATATTACACCGCAAGAATTTTCTACATAAATAATGCACGTCGTTAATAAAACGTTGCTTTCATTTTTATCCGATAAATAAATTTTCTAGCAAAATGATTGAGAAAGCTCAGATATATCATCCTTACTTTCTTATTTGAACTGACTAATTATTTTAAGCGTTATTTTTTTATTTAATATTTGAGTGATAGATGGTTAATTATTTTCTTTCGGCGAGGCTAAATTTATGAACGTTTACGACAAAGTAGATTATTATTTTTATCTAAACAAAACCTGCAGCGTGATTTTGATAAACAATTAACAATTTTAAGTTTGCACTCAAGCAATTAAGACAAATATTAAATTTTTAGCTGTAAAATATCTGTCATATGCATTCAATTTTAAGAACTCATTACATTAAAAAATATAATGATTAGTCGATTGACAAAGCACACACTTATTTCCTGTTTCGGAATTACACTGCTCAAAACAATTAAAGGATATTGCAGTTTTAGGTGGATTTTGTATCTGGGAAACTTTTTAGCTGATTGATACATGGTCGACAGACATAGTAGGTTATATGAGAATAAATTACATATGTTTGGCAGAAAAAATGCATTTTATTGCGCATTTGTGTACAAAAGAAAAAAAACACAATTTGTGCACATGAGAAAAAAAGAATAAGAAAAGGTGTTTTCTTCAAAGAAAATCATTTTCAGTAGGGGGTATGGTTTCCACGGGCGGCCAGAAACGTTGAACACCTTTGAGGCAGGGACTCAATGAGGCTATTAATGACGAGTTGGGGTATTCTGCCCCACTCTTCCAGAAGAGCTCTTTCCAGTTCTTGGAGAATTTGTGGGGGTTGTTGGCGGCCAGAAACTCGCCTTCCTAGAGCGTCCCAAACGTGCTCGATTGGATTCATGTCTGAAGAACACGCTGGCCATTCCATTCGAACGATTCCTTCCTCGAAAAGAAAATCCTCCACCAGGTTTGCACGATGTCGCCTGCAGTTATCGTCCATTAAAATGAAGTTATCTCTGATTGCTGCAGCGTAAGGGACTACAATAGGTCTGAGGATCTCATCCCTATATCGGCGACCAGTCAGAGCTCCATCTCGAATGATGTAGAGGTCAGTGCGCCCGTCAATGGAGATGCCACCATACACCAACACTCCTCCACCGCCAAACCTGACACTTTCGTGCACGAACGCAGGATTATTCCTACTGCCACGGTCCCTCCAGATGAAAATACGCCTATTATCCGGATGCACAGAAAAACGGGACTCGTCAGAAAACAGGATATTGCTCCATTCATTTCTCCTCCAGTTGACATGCTCGGTTGCCCACTCCCTGCGGTCGCGACGATGCCTTGATGTTAATCTAACACATACCATCGGTCGACGAGCATACAGACCTACAGCATGGAGCCGGTTTCGGACAGTCTGAGTTGAAATCGTGGTGCCTGTAGCCGAGCGAAGGTGTTGTTGGAGAAGAGTAGCGTTCATGTTTCGGTGTCTCCGAGCTGTTAACACTAAATACCGATCTTCATTGGGCGTTGTTGCCCGTCTACGACCTTGCCCTGGTCTTCGGCCTGCACATCCACTCGCCAAAAAACAGTTCCAGATCCTGGAAATGACACTTTGTGACACTCCAATGGCTTGCGCTACTTCGGCTTGAGTTTGGCCCCCTTCTAACCTACCAACAATTCTCCAAGCTTCTGAATCTGTCAAATGACTTCGCTGAGACATCGTACTCATCGAAACAAAGCAATCACTGAATGCCGATCGTCCCTGTCTTCATTCTCTTTTATCCAGTTGAAAGTCAAATTTCATTCGCTGCCGCTGAAGCGACGTTTTTGACGTCGAACTCAAAATTTGCATACTCCACAGTTTGAAAACCAGAAAAATTTGCATTTGTGATTCTCTTCTTTATTTTCGGCAAAAAAAATTTCGTTTATATCTTTATTTTATATAAAACTTCAAATATCCTTTAATTGTTTTGAGCAGTGTACTTCTTACGAGTAACTTCTTTGCTTTTTCATTTCTTTCAAATGATGGGTGTTAATGTTTCATATTTTGATTACCCTGTAAATTCTCTAATACTAAACAGCGTTTTTGTAGAAAAGCAATAAATTCCTCCCAATTGGGTAATTCCGTAATAGTTAATCACAGCTCAAATTGCTTTTCTCTTTCCTTGTCTAGTTTTTTAAGAATATTTTTTATTAACATAATTTACGATACCTTATTAAGTTCTAACCCTATTGTTTTAAGAGCTCGAATATGTTTTGCTATCCGTTCACTATAGCTCTTAAACTTTTACCTGCATCTTGCAATGATATTTCCATAGATAATATTTCATTTATATGACTGTTAACAATAAATAGTTTATTTTACAAACAATCTTCCAATGCTTTAAAAGACGATTCATAAGAGTCATCAATTGTAACAAAATCTAATACGCTATGGCTAAGGGTTGATCTATAACTATAATAAAGAATGATGTTTGTGTGTTTGTGTGTTTGCGCGCTGTGTTCTGAAGAGACCGCTGCACGCAGAGCTACATACGTTGGTGGGAAGGTACCGCTATGCAAATAGTTTTGCACCTATAAGCCCGATTTTTGAATTGTTGAATAGATTTCTTTTCAATTAAATTTTTATGCAATTTTTAGCGTTTTTTTCACTTTTTGCTGCAATTTTCTCGCATTAGTAACAAGAATACGGTTCCAATCTTTTAGTCCAATATAGAACCTTTTATCCACTTTTCAAGAAAGTCTATTTGGAATTCGTACAGATTTTTTCAAATTTTGGCGAATTTTTTCCTTTGACACTAAGACATATTTCCCAGAATGCATGATTGGTTCGTTGCTTACTTCCATTTCGACATCACGTACGCTCAGAATCGTCATTTGTTTTCTCTTTTTAGCTTGGAGAGAGTACATAATTCGGAATAGCTAAAAGACATGATTTTAAAAGGGAAGAGCGGGTTATTATGTATCCCAATTTGGATTTTTTCACTGGATTTTTTAAATTTCACTTTAGCCCAATATATTAAATTTTGTCTTCTTTTCAATAAAGTTTATTCGGAATTCGTACTGAGATGCTTCAATTTTTGGCGAATTTTTTCCTTCGACACTAACACAATTTTCCAGAATTTTTGACCGGTTCATTGGCTGCTTCTATTTCAGCCTCAGTTATGATCAGAATCGTCATTTTTTTTTCTCTTTTTAGCTTCGATAAAGTTAATAATTCAGTTAAAAAATCATTATTTTAAAATGGGTAGGTCTGATTATCCCGCTCTTTTTATTATATTTTTTTATTTCATTTTTTATATGTTTTTTTCATATTTTGCAGCGTTTTTTGTTTCAAAAGACGTCACAAACTGTCCATTGAAAGTCAAAGACCGTTGGAGGGTAGTTGTGATGGATAGCCCGATCGGATTGTAGGCACAGATGGAAGTGAACCGGGCAATTGTAATTGGCAGATGGAAAGGTCATCAAATGTTTGCAATTCGAATTCGCGATTTGTAATATGCGATTTTTAGAGTTTTTATCTTCACGTGACATCATTTATGTATTTGAATTCAGATATTTGCAAAGATAACTCACTGAATTTGTATGTCGAAACAAAAAAAGAAAAAAAACACATTTTGTTTCTGTTTCAGAAGTTAATGATAATTCCTAAATTTTTAAGATGGTTGGTTTAATGCTGAGGGGAGAGAGGAGTGTTTGGTTGTAATTTATATATCAGGTTATTCCTCTGGTCGAAACTCCCTCCTTCCCCCCTGCCTCTAAAATCAAAGCTTTTTTATTATTAGTCCGATTCAAACGAAACTTTTTCTAACATTCTTCTCAGGTACTAGATAAACATCAGTATATTTTTTTCAGTCCTTTGTTACCTCTCTCTCTGAACATTAATCACCCGGGAGGGAGATTTTCTCGGGTTCTATGTGCCCAATTTCAACGAATATTAGTTCGTTGAACTTAACATGAACTAATTAATACATAGATAACTACTTAAGATACAGATTTTGCGCCCCATGACGGTAGAAAGTGGAACTAAAAGCTTTTGCAACACACACGTTTGCTATACGGTGCCGTAGGTAGCAGGAACACGTGCCGGAGTTTCGATCAGAATGAGTTTTGCTTAGAGCAGAGTGTGCCCCCTAGAGGTGGAAAGTTGAACTGAAAGATTTTGAATTTAAATTTTGTCCTATTCAAACAAGGGGATGGATTTCAACGACGATTATTTTGTTCAACTTAACATGAACTAAGTAAGATATAGACAACTAAATAAGACATAGATTTGTTGCCTCCTGGTGGTGGAAAGTGGAACTAAAATATTTTCAGCGCGTGCACAACAAGCCTTCTATACGGTGCCATAAGCATTGCCAAAGGAGACACGTGCCTGATTTTCGTTCGGAAAGAACTTTGTTTAGAACAGATTGCAGCCCCTGGCAGTGGAAAATGTAACTAAACAACTGTGCCTTTATTCGTTGTCCGATTCAAATGAAATCTTTTGTAAATTTCTTCCGAGGTCTCTCTGGTACTAAATAAACTTCGGTATCATTTTTTCAGCACATGGTTCTCGGGTTGTATGGGTTCGATTTCGACGGGGATTATTTCATGCAACTTAACATGAACTAATTAAGATAAATCTAACTATTTAAGACATAAATTTGGCATAGATAGACCCTGGCGGTAGAAAGTGGAACTAAGAGGTTTTCCACGCGTGCACAGCGCGCCTTCTATACGGTACCGTAAGCAGCGGGAAAGAGTGCCGGAATTTCATTAAGAAAGAGGTTTATTTAGAACAGAATGCTCCACCTGTTGGTAAAAACTAGAACTAAAATATTTTGTAGAGTGTGCGCAGCACATCTGATATACACGGTACCATAGATAGCGGGGATACGTGTCCGAAATTTGTTTAGAACAGAATTCATCTCCTGGGGGCATCTCCTGTGGTTGAAACTAAAAGTTTTTCCTGCGCGTGCACCGCAAATGGCTATTTTGATTGAAATGCCAAAAGAAAGTTACCACTTTGATAATCAAAGACAACGAAATATTTTCATTTTCACTTATCCTCGAGTATTAAAAATGTATTGGAGGTATTGGTTCGAAACTCACAGTCTGTACGTTGTTTATTTTTCCGATTCCCAAAATGCAAATTAAAAAAAATGAAAATCCGACTGTAACGTTTTTTTATATTTTAAGCAAAAACGTATTCCCTTTGAATAAAATGATCCAGAGATTTGAAGGGGTTGCATTGAATTGACTTCCGCTTCGGCCCATCTCTCTATTTAATTTCCGAAATACAAAGATTTACCAGAGAAACGGTTTCGTGCAGCGATTTTTAGAGTGATTTCGCATAACGTATTATTTTTTTGTGGGATCAGGGAAAGCCGGGTGGATCAGCTAATTTCAAATAATTTTTTCTGTGTATTACTTAATTTAGCATTTGAGTCAATTAAGGTTATAAATTGGTCTTTAAAGGTGTACCAATCCTGATAATTGCTCGAAAACTTTGATAACGGAATATCAGGCAATTTAAAATTCACACTTGAGTTATCTAAGTTAGACTTATTCTCATTAGATTCATTTTCATTATCATTAGAGAGTAACAAATTTCTTAGTCTTACCTCTAAATTTTCCGTTTCGCCTTTCAATTCTGTAATTGCTGCTATATGGCCACTGAGCTCCGAATCTTCTACTATTGTTTCAAAATATTTGACTTTTAAGCCATCTAAATTTGGTGTTATTTTTCGAAGGTTATAAAATTTAATTTTATATTCTCAAATATCTTTTTTTTCTTCCTCATTTAGAAATGTTTCTATTCTAGTTAATGTATCTGCAGGTAATTTGGCCACCCTAAGATTAGACATTTTAAAACTGTAGTAATAACTAATTAAAAAATATAATAATAGTTGAGTAAGAAAGTGGGCCCTTTTTAGCACTTAAACTTTAGCTTTTAAATATAGCTTTAAAAGAATATTTTAAAATTTGAGTTAGTTAAAACCTACACCTGTTGCAGTTTGTTAATAAAAATGCTAGTTGATGAAGGTAGCTTTTTTGCCCATTTGGCCATATTGCCAACAAAAACCAATTCTATAAAAGTGTTCGTCATTCTGTCTGCGCACTCCGAAATTGAAATTCATTTATACAGTTAAAAAGAGCATTAAACCAGCTAAAATATTATGTATAACAGTAAATACAAATACTTTGTTTAATTAATAAAAGTAACAAACTTACCAGAGACAAATTTATAATATGCCAACGCCACTAACAACGAACCAATGATGTCTGCCCTCCTGTGCACGTGATCAAGGGTTGAGGACAACTCAGTACTAAACTATGTTTGTCTGACTTCCAGCGACTAGATTCAAGCGCTATCCTTTGGATTCCACTGAAATTAATAACATTATTAAGAGTTGGCCATATTACCAGCATTGGCCATATTATCATCAGACACCTAAGTTTTTCTTTATAGGCTCCTGTCTGCCTATTGAGCGTTGTTAATTTGTTTTTATCAATAACATTGTAACTGGTATTTCTAAACTAAATGATATGTAATATTCCAATGTAACCAACTATCCAATATTTAAAACAAATATTAGTACTATTCTCTGAGCAACGTAATCAAAAATGCTGACGCTGCGCTACAGTTATTTTCAACGTGGACTGTATAAAAAAAATATGATGTGATGATGCGAATAATGAAAAGAGTCTCTGAATTACTAAAATTTTTATATACATATATATACAGTACATTATGTTTAAATTCAAAGTGCTGACACCATAGCCAGTTTCGAACAACAGCAGAATGAA
The DNA here is from genome assembly GCA_963931845.1 of Maratus michaelseni. Classification (NCBI taxonomy): domain Eukaryota; kingdom Metazoa; phylum Arthropoda; class Arachnida; order Araneae; family Salticidae; genus Maratus; species Maratus michaelseni. The sequence continues at coordinate 12,208,492 of OZ007596.1, forward strand.
TGAGGGGACAATACCACTGAAGAACATAATAACCATATTATTCTTACTATGATTTGAGATGACTTATTCTTACTATACTTAATGACCCCATGGTCATTTTAGCTAATGAAAAAGCTTCATTATGCGGTTTATTCCACGGACAATTTATCGTAATAACACCTCAACAACGCAAGAGAGACTAACTGTTTCCAATCGGCAAAATCAAAATTATGATAGAATGCGCTGCAGTCACGCGTTTCTGGCAATGTCAAGGGAAGTCGTAACAACATATAAATCACGTTTATTGGCTGAAGATGTGTAAATGTACAAACACATTTGCTGTATTTATTTGTCTTTTAATTTAAATATTTTAAAATGCATTGTCGACGTGTTTATTGTTTTTCATAAATTTTAAAAATAATTTATTTCTAATATGAAAAGTAATTTGCTACTAGTTGTGGGTACCAATCTTTTTCAAATATTCAATAGTAAAATATTCTACGAAAAAATAAGGAAATATTAGAATTCAGAAATAGTGGTAGAAAAGGGCTTACAAAAGAAAGGGCTGTGGAATCTCTTCTAAAAATAACTTACAACACTCACAAAAAGCAGTCATGTACCGCTACTGTTTACATTGAAACATTATATTTAGAATTTCATAGATATTTTCTGTGATTTGCATTCCTTAAGCATTACGACATCCAGCCAATGACTGGGTAAAAGTGTCACAATTTTCCTAAATTTTTTCAAAATTATAAAGCATAAATTTCTACAAAACAATTTGGCATTCTACAAAACTAAAAATATGCACTAAATATAATATTTTTGACCAGAGTAACGCAATTTTAGCAAAAGAATACATAAGGTTTTGAAAATAAAGTTTTTTTTTCTGTGACAACAAACCTCCTCTATAAGATATTTCGAAGCAATTCATTTAAAAATTATATCATGCTGAATTAAAAGATGAATTTTTGTTATAATACAAAAAGCTGGGACATTTTAAAATAATCTTAATTATTAAATATACACGAAAGTATTTTGAATAAAATACATTTCAGTCAAAACTCATTATAATGAATTCAAAATAATTTAATTTACTTGCGATAATCTATGTGAAGAAAATAATTTTTTGCTAGGTGAATAAGAAAAAAGTATTTTAAATCCTTTAAAATCTTCATGTTTCTTAATTAGATAATTGTGGAGAAAAATAACCCTTATCTATGAGAAGAACAGAAAAATAATTCTTTTTTAAAGAAATAATCTATCTGATTTGTAAGCTTATTTACGATTTGCAAGATGACGGCTGTTTTTGGTTCATTTGCATTTTTTAAAATAAGATTGAGGTTAGAGATTAATGCAACAGAAAAGTTAAATAAATTGTTGATAGGTTTTTAGGTATTTTGCCTTTTAAAGGTAACTTAAATTTATGGAAGCGCATAAATGGAAATTTTGCATGGTTACTTTTTAAAAGTCAGAGATTTTAGAAACGTAAATAACTTTTTGTATGAATGAAATTATACTATTCTCACAAAATAATTTTATTTATAGTTCAAACACACATGCGCAAATTTTATATTTTAAAAATAACCATCAGGTAATAATATTCGCCATATATCAGTTAACTAATTTTTAATGTTCAAAAGTGTTGTTCCCAATTGGATACCACTATTTTTGTACAGAACATTTTGCCTAATCTAATTTCAAATTTTCAGCAGTTTAATAATGCAAAAGAATTTTGTCAAAAAAAGTTGTGAAAATCAATTATGCTAATAATAAAAAACACTTTTGAACAATAAAAGTTGGTTGTCCCGAATATTGCGGCCTTCAATAGCTAACAATTCAATAGCTTAAATGCATTCCGAATAAACGCAAAAATAATGTATACAGAAAATTGAATTATATAACATATATAATCTCGATTTTCCTCGAGATCCTACAATTTCCAAAAAATCTCAAATATCAAAGATTTTTATTTCATTTTGCAGAAAGATCTACAAAATTCGAAAAATAAATAAAAAACTATTGGTAAAACAAATCTTCAATCTTGAATAATTAATTCAAAAGAACTGAAAAAAGTAACAGCTCTAAATTTCAAGAACAGAAACGGCTTATTTTTCTATCAAAATACATATAAAAATTTAAAAAAAATAGAAATCATTTTAAAGACAATATATCATATACTACGGTTAACTAAATTAAAACAAAATAAAGAACCGCGATACTTGCTTAGTTTAATTACATAATTTGTACTTTAAATACAAAAATCATAAAAAATAATACTGAATTTCTGCTTGAAGTGTAATATGAATTTCAAAGCAAAAGAAGGTCCTCTCCTGCATGTACTGGGAAGAAAAAGTAGTTTTCATAGTTTTTTAAAAATTCAATTCATTTTACTCAAACACCCGAAGCTGAAATGCTTGGAACCCGGTTATAGAAGATTCAATCCCGCTTTTCGTTAATACTGAATTTGAATACGAAATTCAGCATGATACAGCAGTTACAGCATATCAAAAATGAGATTGTTTTAAAATGTCAGTCACACTAGAATTTCAAACTACGATATATTAGTCATTTTTTAAGATAAAGCCAAAAAAAAATGTCCGGAATCCTTGTATCACGATCTAAAACTTAACGTAAACAACTTTTTCATTTTATATTGTTTTATACATTTTTTTTTAATTTAAAAAAAAATAAAATGTAACGTGCCGCCATTTTGAAACAAGATGGCAGATGAAGCTGACCAACGAACTCGGTCGAAACCTTGGTATATTCTGTATACGTGATTAGTCACATTCATATCGGTTCATAAATACGAGAGTTACAGCATAACAAATATCAGATTCTTTCAAAATCTAAGCCAACCTTGAACTTCAAACTGCCATATCTGAGCCATTTTTTAAGATTTAGCCAAAACAAAAAATGTTCCAGAATCCTTGTATCATGTTCTTAAACTTAACAGAAAATAAAATATTTTCAATTTATAATTTTTTGTACATCTTTTTGAACTTTTAAAAATTTAAAAAAATTTAACTGGCCGCCATTTTGAAGCAAGATGGCGGATGAAGTTGGCCAACAAACTCGGTCGAGACCTTGATATATTCTATACACATATTCAGTTACATACAAATCGGTTCATAAATAAGAGAGTTACAGCATGACATATGGCATATATATATATATATATATATATATATATATATATATATAAATCAACATTTGAACGGAGGGTGGTTTGGGGGTCTGGGGGTCTTGATCGGTGAAAATATATCAAAATTTTTTGGAATTGCTTTCCTCCGAACGGCTGCATTAGGTAGTTTTTTGTAATGGAAGCTACCTAAAAAAAGAAAAAAAAGCATTTAAAATTATGAATGGGAACAGATTTAAAACAGTTTCTTTCACATATTCTCTGTATAAACCGCACATTTTAATTATACATTCAAAGTATAATTCGTATTAAATTTTAAAACTCAATATTTATTGCATAAACTGCACTTTTAAAGAATATTTTTCTAATATTATACGTATATGATTTTATACTTAACAAACACATTTTTAGCCAATAATTATTAATCCTTAATTAAGAAAAAAAAAATAAACAATCAATATTGTATTATTCGTAATTTTAAGTCACTTTAAAAGAATGTGTAATATGTCAAAATTCATTTATAAATAAAACTTTAATGTCAAAAATAAACATTGTACGCTGAATAATATTTTTTGCACAAATAACACTGTAAAAAATTCAAGATTTATTATTAAAGCAATAAAAATCATTTTTATTTATTGACTTGTTATTTGCATTTCTACATCACAAGAAAATCGTAATGCACATTATGTGCAGACAAATAATTTAATTTTGAGAATTTGTGTTTTTAGATGCGTTCGTAATTATATAAATACGTTGCACCTATAGTCGTCGTCTGATCCGTCCGTCTGTCTGTCCTCATATAACAGCACAAAAACTACCCAACCAAATAGTTTCAAATTTAAGATATATTATCTTTGTAGCATTTTGTCAAGACATTTCAAATTCTATGAAAATCGAATTAAAGCTTTAGAAGATATTAATAAAAATATTTATTAAGAATTTGAAAAAAAAAATCGGTTCTTTCTTGCTATAGGAACTTTAACATCAGGTTTAAACATCACGCTACCGAGATACTTATTTTATGACAGAAATTAATCTGCAGACGATATAATTCATTTCACAAAATTAAAAATCATCAAGATCTGAATATTTATATAATTAGCTATAGTGCGAACGCACATCGTTTGTCACGTTTGACGTACGATTTCAAACTTGTTTTAATATCATAGAGCAGCGGTGTCTAAACTTTATTGATACGCGACACACCTTTAATAATAACTAGCTGGCTTCGCCCGCTAGCGGGCCCCTAATTTACATCGGTTCCTCGAATGTTTTGAAAACTCCTTTTTTTTATTAAACATCGAAACGAACGACCCTCTGGCTCGCATCCACCTCGAACCGAACGCACCTCCAAACAGGGTCCCCGCTGCCTTCGGCACCGGATAATCCCTTAATTTGCACATTGAATAGTACAAACCTCTGACCGAACGAACCTCCGACCCTGGTCTCCGCTGCCTTCGGCACCGGATAATCCCTTAAATTGCACATCGAATAGTATAAACCTCTAACTGAACGAACCTCCGGCTCGGGTTCCCGCTGCCTGCGGCACAGTATAGCAGTCTTGCTGCGCACGCGCTGCAGTATATGTTAGTTCCACCTTCCACCAGCAGGTGACGCAATCTGTTTATACGATAATAACTGAAATCGTTAAGGCTTTCGATGTCGAGTCGAATGAGCCATACCCCGTCGTCTTCGTACCCATAGAACCGGAGATAGGAAAGCGCCCCCTGGGGGTGAAAAAACGAACTGAAATCGATAAGCTCTATTGATGCCGAGTGGAATGAACCAAACCGCGTAGTGATGTGACCCATAGAACCCGAGTTAGCCGAAATTTTTTTTAATTACACCTACCACCACCAGGGGGCGCAATCTGTTCTATGCAAACATAACCCAAATCTGTAAAGCTATTCAATCCAGTCGAAAGAGCCAAACCCCGTAGTAATCGGGCCAATAGAACCAGATTTACGGAAGCGCTCCCTGGTGGGTGAACTGGAAACTAAAATAAGTAAGCGTTATTGATGTCGAGTCGAATGAGCCATACCGCTTCGCGATGGGACCCATACGACAGGAAATATTTTGAAAAGAAATAGCTAATTCCTTAGCTTCTTTTTCTTTTTTTCCCCTATACAAAAATCGGGATTTTGCTAAAATCAAAAATTATGGTCGGAATTCGAAAATATTTTGAATCCCTGGAATGCCAGATCATTCAGAGCAAGGATTCATATTTTTAAGATTCGAAAATCCGATATTTAAAAAATATATATATTGCCCATAAAAACTGGAATCATTTTAAAATGCATCTTTTTATCAATTTATCTCTTTTGGCAGAAAGGCGTCCAAATGTCTAATGACAACACCTGCAAATATTTTACTTCTACCCAGTTGAAATAGAAATAAATTCCTTTTTAAGTTTTAATTGATATCTTTAAAAGTTATTGGTCGATTTTTATGAATTTTTTTGTTGAATTTGCGATTTTTTTTTACACATGTGTGCAAATTTTCGTGAATGTAGAGTCATTATTTCCACTTGTTTAAAAAAGGAATGGAGCGATTTGATCTCGTATGTGTCAACCCGGCATTCTTTACAGCAACCTTTTCCCGTCTGGGGTCAATGTTGGATGTCTGGGTAGTTTTTGGCCGAAATAAAAAAAAGTTACGGTCTGAATTTCAAAAAATTTGACTTTTTGGAATGACAAAAATCGGCCGCGTGTGTACCCCGATTTTCGGATCGATACCTCCGGTAGATTTTTTTTAATTCGATGATGCGTTAAAAAGCGACAATTTGGATGTCTGCAATTATCAAAACGGAAATTTTCTTTTCGGGTTTCGATAAAACTGTTTCTTGTTTTGCTAATTTTGATGAGGTTTTTAATTAATAACGTTCTTAATTAGGGGTCATTTCTTCGATACTGAGTATCACCAATCCCGGGATTTTTTGAATTTTGAATTTTCCGAATTTTTTGAAACAAAAAGCGCTTCGCTACTCGCTACGGTTGCAGAGTTTTTCTACGTACAGACACACACACGCACACACACACACACACACAGACACACAGACGTTTCCGAACATTAATAATAAAGATTAAAAAATCGCGATCCACATAATATGAAGGCGTATATAATATCAGTATGTCAATTATTGTATCATCTCTATAAGCTATCGGCTATCCTATCCTACGAAAAAGGAAAATTTTCGTACGAAGGATGCACTATCAACAAAAACAGAAATTGGTAATCCCAATGGGTGTAAGTTGAATAATAATCAAACCAACACGCATATTACAATGATAATGAAAAATACGTTTTATTATTATCAAAAAAGAACTTTATAATGAGTGAGATTTATTTCACTGGTTTTTATAGGTGAGGGCTTCTTTATCAGCGGTATAATTGGTTAATTTTATACTAAGTCTCTTTCCACACGCAGTTCGTTACTGTTCTTGTTTTGCCGGGCAGAGCTTGTAGAGCAGCTTTAGCCGCACAGTACTCCACTCTGCCTGGCATGAACCTGTACTTGTTTTGGCTATGTACATAATAAATGTTGGTGAATCAGCGTCGCAAAGAAAACAAGTTGGAAATTGTACGTCGAACGTGACAAATGAAGTGCGTTCGTAATATTGCTAGTTATATGAATATTCAGATTTTGATGATGTTTAATTCTGTGAAATGAATTATATCGTCTGCAGATTAATTTCTGTAATAAAATAAGTATCTCGGTCACTTGACGATTAAACCTCGGAAGCTCCTATAACAAGAAAGAACCTATTTGTTTTTAAAAATTCAAATTTCTTAATAAATATTTTTATTAATATCTTCTAAAGTTTTGCTTCGATACTCATAAAATTTGAAATATCTGGACAAAACTCTGCAAAGATGATATATCTTAAATTTCAAACCATTCGGTTGGGTAATTTTTGTGTTGTTATATGCGGACAGACGGACAGACAGACGGACGGACCAGACGACGATAATAAGTGTATTTATATAATTACGAACGCACCTAAAGATATCGTCAGTTTGTGTCATACTGAGAAAAGTGTAGAAACTTTCACATAACCACTGTTTTACTAAAGGGTTTAGTTGGCCAAAACTGTTTTTCAATTTATATTTAAAAAAAATAAGTTTATGTGTTTGTTAGAAAACTTTTGGTCATTAAAAAGTTTCTATTAATTTTATGCCAAAGAATACATGCAGTATTATACCAGTAGTCGATGATCTCAATTACGAAAGAGTAACAATATAAAAAAAATACAAAAAAGGGGTTGTTTCATTTAAGAAAAATTTATTATTGGCATTGCAAAAGAACTGTTTTCAAAATAATGTTTAGTGATGATTTTACTTTTGTGTTAAACAGAATATTGTTTCATGACATTTCTTTACCATCTACAAATACTTTATCAGCAAAATTTAAGCTCAAAAATGATTTAACTCGATTGTGAATGACAATACTCCAGTTATATGTTAGTGTTAAATTTTTGTAACCTATTAAAATGAACTTTGCTTCAGTTGATACTCATCTAATTATTTTCTCACACTCGAGTTAGTAAATGAATCTTGTTTTAAGTAAATGGTATTTGACGCGAAGGTAACCGCAAAATAATGCATATCTTCGAGCATTACCCCCATTATTAAATCATTCAAAAAACAACGCTGTCTATCGAAAAGTTAAACAGGTGCACTGTCTGAATGGTCTATATCCTAAGACTATAGCATACAGTCGGAGGTTCGATTTACATTAGATCTCCCATTGAGTAGAAATCTTCCGTAAGCGTGCTGTTGATCAAAGAAAGTGGTATTTGCGAGAACTTCGATTACGAAAAATTAACGACGTAGAAACAAGTTTAAACCTATCTAAGTACATGTTTTTGAAGTCAAGTTCAAGTTAGATAATTTTTACCGTACACGAATTGGTATGTAAAGCAAATATCATCAAAATCGTTGCAACTGTTTTAGATTTTAAAAAATTACATCACATTTTTAATGCTGAGTTTTTTTGCTTCATGCTTATCTGTGAGTCTATACTAATCTAAAACGAATTTTACGAATTTCGGATCTAGCTAGGTCATTTTCTTCCTCTCATTTTAGTACAGATTGTACATATCCTAAAAATCGTTATTTTGTCTTCGATGTCGTCCGTAGTAGTGATGCTTATAAATATCAAATAGAATTGGCATGAATTCTGATTAGTGCAGATTGATTCCGAAAATTGCTAAAACTGTGAAAACATTATTTTTATGTCAAGGCCTACAGAGATTATATTCTAGTATTCGAATCAAACTTATTTCCTAAAAATCGTCGCAAATACTAATTTCAATTTAAACCTACATTTTCAGTACTGAATTTGTTCTAAACATATAAAACGAACTTTCCCGAATTAGAGACCTATAGAGATAGTTTTTTCGCGATTCGAATTAGTACAGGAGCCAAGTTTTAGCAAATCGTTTGAGATATTTTCAATATATCATATCATTTACAGTTAAGTGTTTGTTTTTACCTGTCAAAATGATCGTTGCCAAATTCAAGACATATATCATTTTCTCATACTAGAATAAGTATAAGAGACACGTTTCGTGTAAATTGTTTAAGCATTTTTTAATTTATAGCAAACAAAAATTTCACATCTGAGTTTGTATTAACGTGTCAAAACGAATTATCTTGAATGTTGGTCTTAAATAGATCGCTTTATTGTGTTCGATATAGTGTTTTCGATATCATCCGTCATCAGAAAAATGGCTTGCTCCTTTAATACTATATATGATAGATAAAGTAATAAGATTTCCATACCTCATTTTAAAACTTAAGAAAAACTCTTTGAATTTCTCTTTTATAATCATCTTGAAGACATATTCTTTCCTATTATTACATTTTTAAAACCGTTATTTTCATGTATCCTTTTTCCTTTCATTAAATTTTCAAACATCGTTTATTTGTCCCTAAAATATTTTTGTTTTTGTTCTTTGTCCAAATTTTAAATAAAAAATGTTGCCACATTTTACTGAAATACTATATGCTACATATTTTACGAATTGAATTATTACGTGTTTTATTTAGATTCAAATCATTTTCGTGGTATGTAAAAGTTCTGTTATACGAATCTGTATTACTTATTTTCAAAATGTAAATAACAATTGCAAATAAAAATTGTACATTTAGGAAGATAGAAAAATAAATTAAATTAAATAAGGTAACGAACTTTCAACAAACGCCTTTTCTGTGTGGTTGTTATCTTTTTATAAAATCAATATATGATACTGAGCGAGAAAAATTAGGGATATTGCGATAGTTTAAGGATTTCGAAAATGTTAAACATTTTATTCATAGGTATTTTATTAAAAAACTTTGAAATAGAACCTCATTTGACTTACATTTGTAATAAATTACTCAAAGTAATTTTGGTTATTTAAATTTAAAAATAATTTTAAAGTCATAGACTCTCTCAAATATCAGAAAGATAATCCTAAAAACTTTGAAAAGGGATTAGGCAAAATTTATATGGTTGTAAAAATTATATACGTTAGTTTATGGAAAAACAAGCTTCGAAAATGTATTTCATTTCAAAAGTTTCCTTTATCTTTTTTCTCGTATCAGATTCATTTTGGATTTATTTGAATATAAAGAACGATGAGTACTGTTCGAAATAACGTTAGCTGATTATAAATAAAAATATGCATATGTTGTTATTAAAATATGAATTTTAGACATTATTTTTGAAAGCTGTAATTCAAATAATCTTAAACCTAGACGTAGTAAATAAGGCATATATTATTGCCAGATATTAAAATATTAGTCTAAAAGATGCAGAAGACATGGCTATTAATATTTAGTAAGTCATATTTGTTAACAGTTCATTTATGTAACTTTTAACCAGTTATTACTGGCCCAATTTATTCTTCACGACATAAACTTATCAATACTAAGAATAATGTAAATGGAAAGAGTGTTTAGAAATTTGCAAGACAGAGGTATTAATGTCTTCGAAATATTACATAGAGGTGGTATATACGACAGAAAACGATCTAGTACTTTTCATTTAATTAAAACATGTATTTTTTAAATAATTTAATGGAATTTTAAAATTTCTAAATTTACTGGATGAAAATTATTTATTTTAATTTATAAAAATGCATTTTTATTTACACTTGTCACAATTTCAAAACCACAGAAAATTATAATTCAATAATACTATATTAATTTTCAGTTAAAGCATTGTTTAATGAAAAAATAAATAAAATAAAAGCTTACAATAATTAAAGTGTAGATCAATTACAATCATGTGGTCATAAATTTAGCAATAGTCTTAAGGAAATACTTTGGTAGATAAATAATGCGTCATTTTACATCCTACCAATGTAATTCTATGTAATGGTTCTCAGCCCAAATTAACGTGAAAAATAGTTACAAAATGGAGTTAATTACGCGATGAACCACATTCCCTATAATACACCAAATGACAGTTCTACGGATAATGGCTATTTCCCTCACCGAAACCGTATATACTAAACAGTTTTGGCATGCATAAATATATATATATCTAAAACCTGTTGTAATATTATTTTTTAAAATCCTTAAAGGGAAGAGTCCAGTCCATTACACTTTTTTGTTAGCATTTTTACAGCTTATAAATAATTGTAATACTTTTTTTGTTTCTTAATATACATATTCCAGGCTTGCTTTTTTCTCTTTTAAATTAATAACTCGTAATTTAGGTCTTTTGTTTGATGCAAAAACTTTGTAAACACAATTATCTACAAAGAATAAACATGTACGTCAGTAACGCTTTAGTCACAATAATAGTGTCTATAATGGTGTTAAAATTGTTGATGTTGCAAAAAAAGAGTTAATTATGTGAAAATCTACGGTAGCCATAACATGCGAGTTAATTGTGTATCAGGTTTCCAAATATCCCCGTGATTGCATGTTTGTAGAAATATACTTACACACGCGCAAACAGGTCCGTGCACACATTATTGTACGTATGTGGAATGCACATTGTTTTGTAAATATGTGATTTCAAAGTATCACAACAATATGGTTTGCTTGGATCCATATGCTGTAGAATTACGTTAAAACTGCAATGCGGTTAAGCAAAATTGGGTGCAAAGAAACATTTTTAAGTAGCAAGGATGAGTGTCATTTCAAGGGTGTAGAACCGATTACGTTGCAAGAAAAGGATAATTTTAGACTCAGATCAGGCCAAGATCACAACCACGTGACCACAACCGCTGATGGCCGTTACCAGATGTTCATATCAGCTTCTTGCACCCGAACACACAACGCTACTCAGCTGGTTTAAAGAGAAATAATCCGAAATAGGCTTCATGAGTGTGATCTATCTCTTCACGTAGGGCAATGGTATTTATACCCCAAGACAACGTGCAGTCCAAGGAAGCTGTGTTGGTGAATATCGATATTGGATGCATTAAAATTGGAGTCAGTAACTTTATACCATATCAGTAACCCGACGTGTTCTTATAGGGTAGTGGCACTTGAAGTAAACCACACAGTGAAGACCATGTGGATTGATGGTATGGGGTAGGATCAGCATATGTGACCGTATAGACCTGCATATTATCCGGAATGGCACAATAATTCCCAAGGTATGCCGCTGAAATACTCAGATATCATGTCGTACCTTACACTGCACCCATGTGAGATTCCTTTATTTGATGTATGTAAATACAAGACGGCATACGTCTCGACTTGTGCAGAATATACTTGAAAAGGAAAGAAAAGTGTAAGAAATGGCCAGCATACTTAGTATTGCTTATTTAAAACTGCAAAATATTAACTACTTATTAAATTCTAGAACAATAAGTTAGGATTATTATTGTCGTTTAAAATTCTTAAACTTTAGTACACACTTCTTCAAAACTTTTTTTACAAAAATGTATTATTTCCGAATTAAATTAGACACTCATCAAAATGTATATGCAAGCATATTATGTTTATGTTATCTGGCTAACCACTAAACGTAAGCTGCCTTGTATCTCATTACAAAGAAACTCACGCTGCATAAACTATCTACATAAATGTATATTTTTAATATAACTTGAATTTCATTTTGAACATTTATATTCATTCTAACGTTAGAAATCCATACTTGAATTCAAAACTTTAGTAATTCAATATTATTTTCATCTGAATTTAAAAGAATATGTAATGTGCCAGAATACATACTTAAATGCAGTTTTAATGTCGAAAATAAATTTGTATGAAAAATAAATGTTTACAAATCTCCCATTTTCTTCAAAAAAAGTATCTCAGTTGCGCAAGATTTATTATTAAAATTTATTAAAAACCCTTTTATAAATTTCCTTCTTTCGTTCATTTATTCATCAGAATAATTCATAAAACTGAAATATAGGAAAAAGAGATTTCATTTTGTGAATTTATTTTTCTTTTAAAACCCCAGGGGCTTTTATTTGATTGATTGATATATATAAAAAAGAATATGTAGAATACTTTGTATGTATAAAAATAATTTAAAATAAAATTTTCTGAATACTTGGTGTATTATTTATTCTGTAATTATTTGTATAAGGTAAAGCCAGGAGAGATGACGCAGTCGGAGAGATTGCGCACATAGAGGTTACATTTCCTTTAAAATAAAAATAGTAGTTATAATAAAACATTTTTGTTAAATTTTTTTTCTTTTTTTTTTTTTACGAAAAAATTAAAATGTTCTTAGAAATAAAACTTTTATTTATTTCCCTGCATAGGTAATCTGTACACAATCCTTACTACTGTTTGATTTCCGCTATATTTCATTAAACAAACGGGGTCGAATTCAGTCGACCATTGGATTTCAATGACATAAATATTCAGTCAAATTCCTGTAATTCCCAACAAGAAGTAATAAAATGATTTAACAACGTAAATTTTATTCAGAAACACACACACATTAAAAAAGTATAACTTTTGTTTTGTTTTTTGTATGTAAGGTAAAGCCAAGAGAGATAGCGCGGTCGGAGAGATTGCGCACATAGAGGTTCGGGGTGAAGGAGTAGAGTGAGCGCGCAGCGACTCCATGTAGTTGTACAACAGTAGTAGTGGAGTGTCTACTTGAAAGTGCACATTGATTGTTTTGAGTGTCTATATTAAAGCATTGCTATTTTGTTTTGTTTTCCCAAAGTAAGTGCTTAAATTTTCATAGCTATTCATCAGAATTTCTAAACAATGTCAGTAGTACAAAATATTTTAAACTTAAACGATTTCTTATAAGCTACTAATCAAGACTAACAATGTAATAATCAACGGATCGTTTTAGTTGCGGCCATGTTTAAATAAAAGGCCGCACAATCTCTCCTACCAAAATTGGAGAGTTTGCGCATCTGCTACTTAGGAGAGATGGCGCATTGTTCCCATTAGTTTCCATGTTTGGAGAGTTTACGCAATTTATTGGTAAATTTGCATAAAAAAATTTTAAATGAAAATGGACTAATTTTAAGTTAAACGTGTTATTAAGTAACATTATTTTATTTTTTAATCTTATCTGGACTTGCTTTTTCTGATTCTTAATTTTTTTTTCCTTTAATTAAAATTTTTTAATCGTCTTTAAAATTATTTCCTTTTTCTGATTCTTTAATCATTAGGTTGAAATATTCACTCCTAATACAATAATATTTGTTCACAAAAACCTTACAGCAATGTCATTTAAGTGTAATTATTACTGTTTACAATTTAAGTGTAGTTATTATAAGTAACAATCTCTCCTACCCATGTGCGCAATCACACCAACCCTATAAGGAGAGATTGCGCAAAATAACTTTCTTGGTTTTATTACAATTGTTCTATTAAATTGCAACATAACAACAAAATAGCAATGGAAATGCATAAAAAACAAATGAAGTAAAAGTTATTCATGAATAGTTTAGCAAAAAATTAATATTTAAATTTTTTATTGCTATTCTTTTGAATTGTGCGCAGACTATCCTAGCTTTACCTTAGATTCTTTTTCGGGATTTCCTTCATAATTTAACAATATATATGTTTAAATAACTGTTGTGGAAGTGCATGTTTATGTTGGCCAAGAGTCCATGGTACCTGGAACGTACAACAAATGGGCTTCAATACTTACTGTTCACAGATGAGTTCCGGTTTCCTTTAGAGAGTGATTCAATACGTGTGCTGATCTGAAGAGAACAAAGCATCAGATTCTATCTATGTAACATTGTTGAAAGACACAGTTATAGAGGAGGTGGAATGATGGTTTGGGCTCTTTTGGACACAGTAACTTTCATGTGTGTCATCGAAGAATTCTGACTGCTGTGAAATAGCGGAACGAGATACTTGCACCGTTTGTCGCACCGTATGGTGGTGCTATTGGTAACGAATTAATCTGAATGCTTGATAATTTCCGATAGAATTGAGCTAGAGTCATTGATGAATAACTATAGGATCAATGTTTAGACCGAATAAAATGGCCAGCACAATCTTCGGACTTTGATCCATTAAAACATCTTTGGAACTTTCTCAGTCATTAAAGGAGCTGGAAAAAGCGTTATTCCATGTATGGGAGTTGTTTTCCTTTAGAGTGTCCGGAAACTTAATTGACAGTATGGAAAGTCGATGCCACTAATTCATTACAAGTAGGGCCGAACAAATGCCTTATTAAAATTCGTCTATATATTTTTTTTTTCACAAAAAACCGCTATTTTTTTTTTTTATCAAACAGCGGACTTTTGCAAAAAATGCAATTTTTTATTTGTAAATATTGCTTGATGGTAAAATTAGGTAAAATTCGATAAACAACTGTTTAAAGCGCAATTCTTCTAAATTGCATGTTTTTATTTTCAATTGTTTACAAGTTAGATACAAAAGGCTAGTTGTACCGTAACTTTTGGAGACCAGTGTATATATTTTAATTAATTCTTGCATTGTCCCTTGGTTACAAGTGCAACAATTCTATTATCTACATCTATAGCCCGCAAAACCTTTGGAATTTTACTTGTATTTCATTCCATTGTTTGCACACACATGTACAAAGCGGAATTTTCACGAACACACTCTCACTAATCATAATATTCCAGATAGAAAACATTAGAAAGTATATATAGAGAGAGACAGAGGTGGTTATCAAATTAATGGAAACACCCTAGATTTATCAGCAATCCTTTACCAATATTTCGTAGGACCTACTTTGGCATGTATTACAGCTTGGATTCGCCTGAGAATCAACTAATACAAGTTTTTAATAGCGTTTAGAGGAAATTTGTACCATTCTCCGTGGAGATATAATGTAAGTTCTGGCCAAGATGCTGGCAGAAGATATCGATTCCGGATTGAATGCTCTAAAATAGACCATAACAGTTCTGTTATATTGAGGTCCGTGGACTTTGCGGGACAAGGTAGATTTTGCACTTTATCCTTGTGTTCAAAACGTCCATGATTGGTTAAGTTCCGATGCATGAATAGGAGCATTATCATCCTGGAAAATCCAATCTCCTTCAATAAATAAATTTTGCATCATAGCATGGATCTGGTCAGCTAAAACATCTCTACCCTTCTCCTCAATGATCGTTCCTTTCAGGGTTACAATTACCTCAGCAAATAAACACGTCTCGGCTGCCCATACCATGGCAGATCCACCTCCATGCTTTCCAGTTGGAAGGGGTTAATCATGATCATATGATTGTGCAGGTGTCCTCCAAACGTTCACCCGTCTGGTTGTGGGTAAAATTATGAAAGAAATTTGACTGACCATATAACTGTCTTCCACCTATAAATCGAACAGGTTTTGTAGATATGGCACCACTGCTGAAAGACGATTGGCATTAACAGCTGTGAAAAATGGCTTGGGAATTGCTGCTCTGACATAAATGTTCTGTTTATGTAGCTACCTTCTAACTGTACCTACTGACACTGGACAATACATAAGCTGTTTAAGCTCTGCGTTGACTTTGTCTGCTGTTGTTTCCTTTTTTGAAATTACAATTCGCTTCAATACCCGTCGGTCTCTTTCAATCTCTCAACTTCTCCTTCCGTTTACTATTTTGCTTTGCTGAGCTTGTCTTGCCGCGCTGTGTGTACGCTGTCATGATTTTAGACGCCGTACATCTAGATACTCATAAAACTGGGATGTTTCGTTCACAGTTGCCCCAGCTAGTCCGACTCCTACACTTTGGCCTCTTTGAAAGTCTGTGAGGTGCGATATTTTACACGTTTGACAAAAATCCAAGACTTATACAACTTCACGAAAGCTGTCTCAAACTACCATGGTATATACTGTTTATATTAAAAAAACTGGTAGCTAGAATTATATTTTAATGCTTACGAAGCGTATTCTTAAATATAACTTTTATTCACTGGTGTTCTATTATTTTGATAACCACCAGAAGATACAACTCAATTTTTATTTCTGTGTGATAGAAATTAAGTATGTAATGGTAATCAATCGGAACGTGGCAAAACGTGGGGTCTTAAGTCTGAAAACTTAAAGAAAATTAAGTTTTATATTAATCTTCTTTTTATATGTTTTTTTGTCGAAACTAATACTTTATTTTACTTTCCTCTTCTGTTTTAGATCACATTTCAGTATAATATGCTGTATTTATTAAATACTAAAATATATATAGTACAATAAATAAAACGAGCTATGGGAACCTAAAAATGTAAGGAAATTCTAATATAAACGCATGCATACACATATACATCTAGATAAGTTTAAAAATAGCGAAAACGGATTCAGAGAATCTCAAATGAAGGAATGTACCAATATTCCCATAATCTAATAATTATCATGATTGCAATTCTTTTCTTAAGCTTTATTTGCACGGAAAGTAAAAAAAAAATCTTGCTTGACAATTATTTTAAAAATCATAAAAACACAGTAATTTGAAATACAGTTTAAAAAAAATTTCATTTTAAATCACGTTTCCTTTTATTAGATATTGCAAAAATTGAAATTGTGCAAAGTTTTAGAAAATACATTTGTCATAAAAACAAAATTGATTAACCTACCGTTGCCACTATCGATTTGGCGTCAGAGTTAGTGAGGTGCAAGTTTTTGCTTTATAATTTAGATAATAAAAACATAAAAGAATAATACTAGACATAATACTAGACATATACTAGATAACATAGTACTAGATCATAATACTAGAGCATTATAAAACATGAGTAAACTTCAGTTACTCAGTACTTACGATATCATTAAAGCCTTTTACGTGAAGCATTCTACGTAAGAGAATCGTACGTAATTTAGTAATATGTCTGCATTTTGTGTTAATATTGCTGTTGCAAGTATATTACAGCATTGTTTATTTATGAAAATCAATGTCCTGCATATAAGTGTATGATGGTTGTCTTCAGATTCTGATGTGACGTTAATAATCCAAATAAAATTATTCATTTTAAGTAATTTTTTCTTTTAAATGAATCTGGAAGCTAAATTAGTTCTTTTTAAAATGATTTGTTTCTTGCTGCATTACTTTAAATTTCCCAATTTGTAACTCTGCTATAATGAATTATCAGATTTTGCTCATAATTTTTCATAATATTTTCTTAATCGTAACGTTTTAAAAATTCGTTATCTTCTTTTACATTTAGGTTGCTGTTCTGTTCTATGATAAAAATTGATGTACCAGAATGCCATCTTATACATTTGACTTTGAATGTATATCCTATTCGATTTTCGGAAAGAGTTTAGAACTTCATACTGCCCATCCACGGTCAATTAGCCAATTGAATATTTACAGATAATAATAAAATTTGTTGAAGCGAAATAAAACTATCAGAATTTGCTAGCTGAAATTACATGAGCACATATCCGTAAATAGCGCTGAACTATGACCAATATGTTTATTTAAATCACTCATAATATTTAAAATTATATCATTGTTGCATTTCTAAATCTGTAAAGCTGACCGATGAAATCCCCTTAAGGATGTTTTGAAATCCAAACTGGCTATTTTATAACATATGTTTTTATTCATTTTTGTTCATAAACACATGAAAATAGCAAGTGCTCTCAATTCAGAAACTTTGTAACCAAAAGGCATTTTACATTTTTTTGATAAAGGCAGGAGATATTTCAGAAATTACATTCAAAATCGGCGTTTTGATTCGAATTTCCGACGCCGCAGCAGAAGAAAGGGGGGAACCTGTTTTCAGGTGACATGGATCGCTTATAATTGGATAAGTAATTTTCATACGAAAATTGAAAACTCATTTCGATTCCAAATCGCTTCAATATTCCGGCCTGGCAATATTATGCCTTTGCTTTTAAAATTGAGTCAGAAAAGTTTCACGTTGTTGATCATGTTATTTGAGAACCACCTTAATCGAATCTTGGGATGACGAAATAAATAAACAAATGTTCTAAAAATGTATGTACAATTATATTTTTTACATAAAATATGTCTTTAATTGTTTTGGTCACATGAAATTTATTATGGATTTTGCTAAAGCGACAAAAAACTGTTTTGTTTAGTTTTATTTAAGTTTAAAATTTTATATGCAGAATGAGTTTTTTACTGATCTGTGTTATGAAAACAGTACCTATAGCCGAATTTCTCTACAAAGAGGAACTAAACTAAATATGACATTGAAGAATGAAAAATCAGTGGGAGGGTTGAAAACAGTTGTCTAATGAGCAAAAATGTTTCTTCTTTTTATCTCCCTGCAGGTCCCAGGTATCAACGATTGTTTGTGTAGGAAAAAGCGAGAAAGGAATGCATGTGGCGAACTTTCTTAATTACAAGTCATCAATCTGGTATTTCTTATTATTTTCCCCGATTTCCATCCCATCCCGTAAAGCTCACTCTTGGCTATTATCTTTGTAATAACTGTATTACTTTAATTAACGAATTTAGTTGATGTATCATTTTTTAAAGAAAATATGCTTTAATACAAGCACTGTATAATATTTTATTAAGTATTAAAATATTTTTGCGGAATTCGCCTATTAGAATATTTTGGTAACATATAACAAAGTATCATAATCATTAAGTGAAATGTACGATATATTACAATGTATATTCAGCATTTAAAACAATAAAAGGCTCGATTTACACTTTTAACTTTATAAAGTATACACAAAATTTAAAATCTGAATATTAAAAACAAAAACAAATTTAAATTCTTACATAACAACGTGTTGTTAATTGGTATATTTACCACACATTTAAATTAAAAAAAAATAACTGTATGAACGTTTGATTGTATATTGTTTAATGGCTGCTTGAAAACAAAGTATCCACAACACCAGTCCAAGTTATTATATCTACATGTGGAGGGAAATCACTCATAACGAATATGAAAAATGGAACCTATTCCATCAAATATGTGCTGATTCAGAGAATGCCATAAATTTTTACTTAAAAGACAGAAAAATAAGAAAACATACTCTTGAAGTAACACCGTATAATGCATAGAATATAAAAAATATGCAGCTAAATAATTTTACAGAAAAATATTACATAAATGTAGTTTAATGATTTCACTATAACATCGTCATTCAAGATTAAACACATTATTAATGCTTGCACAATTCTGTTATTCTAAACTCTATTACTTTATTTACATTTTGCAAAAATAAAACTCTTAAATAAATAACGATATATTTATTCCTAACAAAATAAATTAAAATGATATAAAGTAACAAAAATTGATACGAAAGGAAACTTTATTTTCTTCTTGTTATGTTTATCATTTAAGAAAATCAAAATCTAATATATCAAAACTAACAGAATCGTATTCGAGATATTAGTTATTTTAAAGCAAATACACTTTTTTCTCTTTTTTTCATCTATACTTTAAAAAAGGATAACAATGTTTTAAAATGTTTTACTCCTAAATCTTTTATATACTAGGCTAAGTGAATTTGAAATAAAAATTCTTTTACTGCATAAAAATGTTAAACATCAGATCATTTTTATCTCTAGATAAATACGTTAGTAAAACCAGCAAACACAGATTAGGTAAATTTTAATATGATCTTTGAGATTGTAATTTAGTTTATTTTACTGAAAACAAAGAAGTTTCAAAAACATGTTCCGTTTCTAATGTTATTTCCATTTTATTATTCAAATTGGATTAATTTTGTGATTATTCAGACAGAAAGAATGTTTTATATTGTATACTGATTGTGGAATTCCTTGCTTAGCATTAGAAAGCTGACTAAATATAAAATTATGCATATGCTATTATTAAAATATCTATTTTAAATACTATTTTACTTTGGTGTAATATAATAAACGTGAATCTGAAAATTTTATATAATTTTTCCCAATATTTAAAAATTTTAAACAAATGATAAGTACGAATACTCTCCAATACATACTAATAATTACAAATGTTCAATGAACTTTTTCGAATACGTGGCTTATGCAGTTATTATTTATACCATTTAAGAAATTTGGTTTTTGGAGACTAGGAAGTGGGAAATGATTTATGCATTCTCAAAATAATTTATTAATTTAGACAGAAATAATCATGATATTATCGTAATTAAGCTATTTATAATGATATCCAATATTTCAAATACGTACGTCATATTTAATATGCAAACAGGGTTATAGAGAACAAGACAGGTAAAAATGTTATATATATGGTTTCAGAAAAAGAAAAATTATGTATATTATTAATTTTGTATTCAGCATCTAACTTTTTTGGCAAATAAAAAAAGAAACAATCACATGAAATATTTTCCAGCATGATAAGAATATTTCTTTGAAATCGTTCTTTACCTCTACACCGAATGCCGGTTCGTGAATAATGTCACGAATAAATGCGCGTTTCGGCCCAAAGTATGATTTTTATTCCTCGAATATTGAACAATTTTGATGCCTTTCTCACTATTCGAGTAACAGAATGTTCGATAATGGAATGTAATAAATTAAGCAGATTAGAAAAAGTCGTTGAAATGATGCAGAAAGTTCAATTGATAAGCTTAGAAGCAATTATCTGGTAAGAATTTATAACTTTTCGAAATTTGAAATTCAATGTTGGCGTGCTTGTCACTTAGCTGAAACAGTGTCTCTTTCAAACAATTTCATTTATATACTTTAAATGGTGATTTCATGGTGCCATATTTTGTCAAAAGAACTAAAACAAACTTACGATGTTCCTTCCCAATACCATCTACTATCCTGAACTCGGCATTAATATCATTATTTACAAATTTTTGTGAAGTTATTTTCGAGATTTTGACAAGAAGTCATTTTTGATATTTTACAACAATCATAAATTTCCGCTCAGTTTACAAGCGAGTAGCATCACTATTAAGCATTTCAAATAATAATACTATTGCAATCGATGTTCTACGGTGGTATTTTTTATGAAATACCGATGACGTAAGAGTGCATAAACCGCTTCAACTTTCTAGGGTAAAATGGTGAAAATATAAAGAAGGTTTAAAAATGTGTATCAATCAACGGTTTAAAATATTTATCGAACATTATAGACGTCGGATTTTCACTTTAAAATCTGTAAATCACTTATTTAACATTCCGGATTCCATATGCAGCGCTCATTTTTGTGGATATTTGTGCGGTGACATTTATATTATTCTAAGGTTGCTTAATTATGGTATACTGAAATTCAGGCAAAAAAAAAGAGAAATAAAAGAAAAGGCTATCGATAAAACGTTTAATATACAGTGTGTCAGTAATATACTGTAATATACTGACGGATTTTGAAAGTCAATTAAAAAAAAATACAGAACGTGACAGAAATGCGGTTGCATATCGACATAATATCCCGCGGTCAGATTTCTAATTCAGATTCTGATTTGCGCGACAGAATATCGTTTGCTGTCTTTTGTTTCGAAAAACAACGAATTTTATAAAACCAATTTGCAAATTTAGTTACCATTTCCGCCAAAAAGTGGCGCTGCAGGTATCGGAGAGCTGCAAAGAAATTTAGTCCGTCCATTTTGCTACGTAATCTATTTGTGATTCTTTTGAAAGAGTATGCACTATTGAAATGGTTTATTCGTTAGTACAGCAGATATTTCTTGTTTTGGAGTATCCCAGCATACCTGCAGCGCTCTCTTTTGGTGACAATGTAAACTAAATTTGCAAATTGGGGGGGGGGGGATAAAATTCCCTGGTTTCGCAAATATGAGGCGGCAAAGGATACATTTCTACCGCGTTCCACCTTTTTTATTGACTTTCAAAATCCATCAGTCATTCTTCAGGCACTATCTATCTATCGATCTGTATCAAAGGCATTTTCAACGCGTAAAATTCTTAAATATTTTGATATAGGCAACCTATAGCGCTGTGTTTGGTGGAATAATTCATTGTGTTAATCAATTATTATAATGGTTATAAATTTTGGGATTGTAAAACATAGCACTGTAGATTTAATCTCAAATAGTGATTCTTGATATATTATCTTGAAAATATTTATTTACTTAAACAGTTTTATTCTCATATTATGTATGAAAAAAAAATATATTAATTCCATTGTATAATTTATTCTTAGAAAAGACACGAAAATAATATCTGCCAAATCCATAATATTTTCTAAAAACTGTTTTAAAATTTTATTCCATAGGAAGATTCATTTCTAAAATAAAATACAAAAAGTCATTTTTCAGAATCAGTGAATCGTTTGAAAACGTAATAAAAAAACAATGTCTCTAATAATTAGGAAAGTGCACATTCTACAAACACTTTCGCTTCGTATTCTCATAAATATATGGCAAAAAACTTTTTGGCATAATTCCAAACCCAACTTTTTGTCAGGGGGTTTTCATTTAACATGAATAAATATTTGCATAAGAAAAGGAGGTCCAATTTGTTTGTAAGTAATGGCGTTAAGCCGAAAAACAGATACTTCTTCCGTTCTGATTAATATGTTTCATTGTCCTATTCTGTCTTTTTTAAGTACAAAAAAAATTAATATAATTATTTAAAAGTAATTACTGTTAGTCTTAAAATCGATTATTTAAAGCAAAATGTTTACAATTTCATTTGTTGTGATAAAAAATATGCCTTTAAACCTGAGTTTTTTCAGGAGAAAACAGCAAAGAAAACAAATATGCAGGAGTAGAACGTATCGAATTTCACAGCATAAAAAACAAGAAAAAGAATATATAATCTCGGTCAATTATTGCTTTTAAACAACTTAGATAGCATTTTCATTTATCGTTTAAAACTTAAGTTTCATTTTGATATATAACAAAAATGTAGCAATACGTGAATATATTATTGTGAAAAAACATATTTATCGCTAAAAATAGAAAATTCTTTACAACAAAAGTACAACCACCTTTAACATATATTTTAATCTGTAACATAATCGTTTTATAAATGTTATATTAATTTCATTTTAAAAATTAAATGTAATGAAATGAAAGGTGCTGATTATACGTTATCAATGTGTTATTCATTAACATGTACAAGTTTGATTTACACATAGGAATTTTTATCACTATTTTACGATTTGTATGCAGTTTACTTTATTTTATTTCAACAATTTTTTATGACTATCCTAAAATATGTCTGGTCATTTGTCATTTGATAGCGTGAAACATGAAATATTTTCGGATATTTTAAAATCTTAAAGAATTCATTCTCTAATGCATGTCATGGGAAATAGATAAAATTCTGATTTGTTCAAGAATGCGCGATTAAATATAGAATAAATGCATGTAAAGTATCTGAATGAGATAATTTCGAAAATATAATTACTTGGAAAACAGAAGAATGTCTGGCAGGAGAAATTATTGGAATAAAAATGAAAAATTTCTCGAACAGCGTTGCACAGGAATGGTTCAGGGTCTCATGATAATCACGAAATATTAATCTTTTTAGAAGTGGAAACTTCTATAGGCACACAGTGCATTCTTTTTCCTGTGAAATACATTAGTCTGATCCATCAGTGTCTGAGGTGAAACGCTAAAACAAATACATTCGGATTGAAGAGCAGGGCTGATCTCGGTTCATTAGCTGAACTATGGAGAAAACACTAAACGTTTATAATTTGAATCCTAATCGTAGCAGTACACTCAAAATATGTATGCTAAACGGAATCGTTATAAATATGTGACTCTGCTGCTTTTTATATTGGAAGCAACAGGGCAAAAACAAGTGGCCGATAAAGTTAATAACTCGCATCATAATTGTCTCAGGCGAAACACATTCTGCGTGGTATATGTAATCGATATGAGTAGATATTCTGTAGGTATTTTATAGGTCCCCCTATTTCTGTATAATATAAATATAAAGTACCGACAACATAAAGCGCTTATAATTCGGAGCCTAACTGTCGCATGTCCGAACATTATACAGGGTGGTTCAGAACTATATGTCAGAAATATAAAGGCAGGTAGAGGGGACCTAAATACGTAGATTTCATATAGGAATCCAGCGTTGAGGCAGTAGAGGGCGCTGTTGAGTTTGGCGGATGAGTTCGGATGAAAGGAATCATTGGCTTGAATCGTCATTCCGCGCACGGATTTCGAGCAACGTGCATCGTTACACCAATGCAGTGCTTGTCGACATGCATTTCATGTATAAAGCTGTGCAAGAAAATGGAGCGGCTGCTAAAAGAATACGCACGTTCAATGGCTCTCGAGTTTGTCGAAGGACTATCCTCTTACAGTGCGTAATACTTATTCTACGACTGCTGGAAGTCTGCGATATCTCCCAGTGCCTATATCACGCGTGGGAGCATAAAACAGTCCAATCACACACAACTCCCGATGAAGACGATCAAATGGTCGGAAATCCGGCCGATTCCTACCCAGGAATCTTCCCATGGATCCTTTGAGCAACCGCTCCATTTCCTTGTGCAGCCCCATACATGAAATGCATGTCGACAAGTTACGCATTGGTATAACGATGCATGTTGCTCGAAATCCTTGGAGACAATGACGATTCAGGCCATCAAAAGAGCTTTCATCCATCGAATTGAACAGCGCCGTCTACTGCCTCAACGCTTCATTTCCGCACCCACTTTCCCATACGAAATCTACTTACTTAGATCCCCTCTACCTGCCTTTATATTTCTGACATATAGTTCTGAACCACGCTGTATGTTTTAAAATCATAAGAGACCATTATTAGATGGGACTCTGTCGGTATGATTTCGGACGCAGATACATTTCGTGGCGTGAACCATATGACACAAAGACACAGGTAGTGAGGACATACACCTATTGAAGCAGAGAATATATTTAAAAGTTTGTAGCTCGCATTCAAATTGCCGTAACGCGCAGTATTTTGTATGGTCATGAGACAGTCGTACATGTGAATTAACATTATTAGGATCTGGAATTTTAAAACAGTTATGATCAAATTATCGCAACGTTTATCTAAAATGTATGTAAATGAGAGGCCACGGCCGCCGAAGGCGGGCGTGCGTCATCCGCCGATTCCAGGCCCTCGTAAAGCCCATACGAGTCACGACCATGAAGGAGCCGGTTTACCCGGACACCCCCAGGGTGGTGCTCTTCTGCCGAGGGGAGGAGCGGGGGCACGAGCCTACTTGCACTTCATCACCCTTTCTCAAGTAAGTTGACGACAAAGGTCGAAGCGACATTAGTGGAGCCTTATCCAGAGGACACCACTTGTTTATTTCACACTTGGGCGGATAGTGACAGTGAACTACAGCTTCGTAGCCGGGACCCCATAGGGGAGCCGGGTCCTTAGCCCATGTTGAACACTTTCACTTCCCATAAATGTACCGCACCTTCCGAATATCAAATCCTATGCAGGGAGGAAGCAACTAGTTCATTTGGTGCGGCTAGCAGGAGGTGCTTCTTGCCAACCAGGGAACTCGAAGAAACTCGGTCCCAAGCGCATAGACACGCCTGGCTGGGTCGTCAACATCAAATGGAGAACCATTCAATGGGTCATGCACATGTCATATCACTACAAAAGAGCAGGAGGTGCTTCTGGCCAACCCGGGACCTCGAAGAAACCTGGTCCCAAAGCACATAGTCACGCCTGGTTGGGTTGTCACTCACCGAAGGAATTCCCGCGAGGCATTAATACCCCCTGGGTGAGCCCAGGTTGATGCCCAACGACCCCCTTGGGAGATCACGCTCATAAAATATGCACTACAACGGAAAAATGAAGAACCACTACCGGACTCTGAGGGACGTGGAAACTCCCCTCAAACACGCTAAAGGAGACGACCCGGTCGAGATTAATGACCATAAGTTATTGTTAGAAGAGTACTGCTAGTCCCAACCTTGTCATGCGCAGAAAGCTCTGACTACACAAAGACGCGCCGGACTGTTATCGGCCCCAGGTTCGATAGAAGGTTTGATCGCCGTCTTAAGACGAGCCTCCGGCCCGGTTCCTCGCAGTCGAACAGTTCCGAGAAAGGATCTAAAATGTGTATAGGAAAACAACATAAAACAAATTTACATATGAACATTTGAGACACCATATGAAGACGGTCTAAGATTTCCAGATGCTTATAACTCGCGATCTATGTAGTTATCTGAGCGTAATCAGATTTTGTATAATAAAACATCTCGAGACGCAATTACTCGTGGTGGTTGGAGTACAGATGACAAAAGTTTTTTAAAATATAAATATATCGATTTTCCAATATTTACGATATATCAAAATACTTGCTTGATATTTTAATGTTTTCGTATTGTTATACAGTTTTAATTAATTGAATGATTTTTTTATGTTTATGGTAATTAACATTTCAGTATTTTCAATATACAGAAATATTTTAAAAGAGTTTTAATTGACATAATGATTTATTTATATTTATATTATTTAATATTTTTTTTAGTGTGACTAATATTTTTTTCAAGAATATTTTAACATTTACCTTTATAAAGTCAATAAAATTACTTCTAGTATTTTTGATGCAATTCATTTAAAAAAGTAAGTTTGATAATCGCTTGCCACTCAGACTTTTTACCGTGATTATATCTTTGATCTTACAAAACAGCCTCTAAGCAAGGGTGAAAGTCGCAATAACACAATATTTTCAGGTTAAAACATGAAAATTTGGATAACCATGTATTTAGTCCTACTAAATTGCAAAAGAATTTTCTTTACAATTACATACACAGATAAAAATGACATTTTAAAATCTGAATTAATCGATATTTTAATTTTGTGACGAAACTTTTTGTTTCAAATACGACGACTCACTGCTTTCAATTTTGAAATTCCAGAAATACTAAAAATATTGAAACATGGACACACTCAAAACTGAGCACACAGATCTCAGTTCATACTCATTTTTGAAATATGGACATACTCAAAAATGATTACAATCAGTTCAAACTCATTTTTGAAACATGAAAATACTCAAAAATGTTCATACTTATTTTAAAACATGGACATACTCAGATATGAGCACACAACATTTTATTCTTGAGTGTTAGCAGGTTTTCGGAAATGAGTATATACATGTTTCAAACTTGAATATTTTTCATTCGGAGCCATTTTAACTATGCGATAATCAGATTTGAGTATTTTTTGCTCATTTTTGAAAATGTCGTTTTTAGAGTATATATTTGTAGCTTTAATTATTGGTAAATCAAAAAAATCTCAGATTTCAGATTTGAAAAGAGAATAAGGAGATAACAACATGAGGGACATATGATAGCTGTATTGTTGTCTGATCATTTTGATGTTGAAAACTGATTATGTTTTGGTGATAGTATGTAATTTTTTTTACATAGGTTTGCATCGGTTAAAATGCTCCGTAACAGTAGAAATTTTCTTAGACTTTGATCTGACTGGTACATCAATCAATTTATACTGCGATTTAATATATAAGGTTCTTTTTTTATATATTTTACCACAATTAAACTTATCCACAGTTTTATAAGTTTTCATAAAATATTTCTAATCATGTCTTTTAGGATCCATGTTATTTCTATAAACTAACTTGCTCAATAATAATAGAAAAATTAAACATTAATGCAATCTAAAAAAATAGAACAATTCACTCAACAGATACGGTTTCCGAATAATTGAAACAAAATACAAACCACTGCTTTTGACACCTTCGTAAGCTGAAAAGTCATTTATGGTTATAAGATGGGGAACTTTTTTTTCTAGTTTATGATTTTGCTGACGATGTTTTGTGATATATCGTTTAAATTGTGATTTGACGACGTGAATAATATTTTCACATTGCCAGAAATTCATAACTATATTAAACAACTGGCTTTAAACAGGTAAAAAAGATTTATAATTAAATGGTTTATGAAACAATAATAGTAGATTTATCTATATCTAATTAGAAATATACTTAAAAAACGTTGAAAGTCAATTTTATATTGGAAATATGAATTTCTAAGAAGTATGTATGTATCGGGTGTAAAATTCCGGTATATCGATATCTATCGAAAATGTTAAAGCGATGTCAAAAATAGATATTTGTGGGTCCCATATATCGAAAATATCGATATAATGCTGCATGCTTTATGATGAGGTACTCGGAAAGAATCTTTCAATCTGTTTGAACGTTCCCTAATTGTTCGACAATAATCCTCTTCCATAAAACCATGTTATCAAACAGAAATGAAAGATCAATTTTTGAAGCATTTTGAAGATCCGGATTGTATTTACGAAATCTCTTGAATTTCAATAGCAATTGCGATCGGCTAAAAATTTTTTATAAATCGCGTTTATATTCGCTGGTGCTGTTGCTACGTTATGACCACAATTAAACAAAAAGACCATGCGATATCTAATATGGGTTTCCCCAGATGTGCTGCTATTCATTTAGTAAACGATATCAACTCTTAAGATAGAGTGTCTGTTGCAAGTACTGCATGTGAACGCTTTGCAGCGAAAGCTATAATGAGCTTAGTAATCCTGCAAAGCAAATAATTATGTCAAAATACGTTTCCATATAAAGCGAAATTATTTATTGTTACATTTAATAATAAAATGCAAAATTTGAATTGTTTCAATTGAACAGTGAAATATATCCTATTTCTTCTAACTGATATTCTCAAATATTCTACTAAGTTTTATAATATTTGTAAAATATGCTTAATATTAACATTCTGAGAAACTGTTCAAATTACATTAAACAAATGTCTTTAAAACATTTTTAAATTCACCTCAATTATAAAGGGCGTTTAAACACACATTTTCTTATTTATATCACATTTTCTTACATACTCGAAAACATGAAAGATTTCTAGAAGTTTACAGTGATTTCGTAAAGTAAATTAATTTACTCGTATTTTGATATATATATTACTCTTATAACATTTACCAAAAAGTTTCTAATTAAAAGATATATATTTCAATGTTTAATATTATAGGTCAGCCTAAATAATACTACTTAGATTTATGCATTTTATTTAAAGGTGGCACATAAATGAATTTTGTGGCATGAAGCAAACCGAGATATTGTCTGACTTTACTTAGAGAGATTATTAGTAAAATATTTATTTTTCAGCCGAAGATTATTTATTAACATTTTTTGAATGTATGTGTCGTCTGCTGTCCTGAGTTTTATTGGTTTGGAATCATTTTTCAGCTTGTTTTCGACTGACTAATCGATACTTTTATAAATTTGACAAAATGACCAGAGAAAAAGACATTGCGAAAGAGTAGATCATCAAAGATTTGGATTTAAAACTTAAATACATAAATTCGAAAGAGATATCCAAGATTTTAAAGAGATCTTTAAAAAGTGTTTACAAAATTTTGCATAATGCAACAAGTGGTGTAGTAAAAAAGACGTGGTGGACAAATAATTACATTCATGTGCGATGACATAATCATTCTGAGAATGGCATGTAGAAAAAAATATTTCATTGCGGAAAAATGCATCCAAATTTGGAGCGTCAAAAAACATCATTCACAGAAGAATACTAGATTCTAAATGAATAACTTTCAAGAAAATGTTGAAGAAACCATGCATAAAAAAACACCACAAAACTGCACGTTTAAATTGGGCTAAAAAGATGATCTCTTATGGTGATAAATGGCTGTCAACAATATTTAGTGACGAGAAAAGGTGATACTGGGATGGACCAGATGGATATAAATTTTACTGGTATGATTTAAGAAGCGAACCAAAAAGTTTTTTCAGTAAATATCCAAATGGAGGATCAGTAATGTCTTGGGGTGATTTTGGATTTAAACGACAGACATTTTCGGCATTTTGTAGTAAGAAAATGAACTCCCAGGACTATCAGGCAATCTTAGAGGACAATTTTATTCCACTGCAGGATTTGCTGGGATGATCAAGTTGTGTATTTCAACAAGACATAGCGCCTATTCATGTGTCTAACTCGACAAAAACGTGGTTTAACATGAATAACATGAATGTCATGGACTGGGCATTGATTAGTCCGGACTTAAATCCCATGTAAAACGTGTGGGGACATATTGCACGAAAAGTGTATGAAAATGGACGCCAATATTTTTCGAACAAGAACACAGCAATCATGGTATGAACTGTACCCAGAGGTAATTCAAAACTTACAACTTTTGATGGAAAAACGTGCATTAGAGGTGATTAAAGTTAATGCAAACACGATTAAGTACTAACATTTGTAACTCTGTTCATCAGCTTTAAATAATACATAAAATATATATTGTCTATAATTATCGTACACCCTATTTTCTGTTTTTCTAAATAAATTTAGCATTTGTAGTGTTTTCTAATACAAATTAATCCTAACTTGTGCATCATGTAGTGTTTGTAATAAACACATATAAGAAAAATTTCCTCCAATTCTTATTTTTACTGTGAATTGTATTTCATGCTTTTATCTTTATTTTTGGGACACACTGTATATTAAAAAACTCCAGGAACGCTTCAGTTATGTATAAGTTGTTTATATCTTCAATTGTCTGAAGTAGAAATAAAAATATTACTTCAATTATTTTTGCTTGTTTTTAATATAGATTTTTTTCATTCTGAGATTTTATATAATGTTATAATAAGACTAATGTAAACTAAAATTTATACATATTTTTGTTAGATAACTTTTACGACTTTTTTTTGTTACGTTTTGTAATCGTAAATAAAAATAAAATGAAGTGTAATGTATAAAGCAACTGTAAGAAGCTTTACATATTGCTCTGTTTTAAAGTAAACATGGTTTTTATATACTCCAAACAGCAAAAGATCTAGAAATTCATTGGTCTCTGTGCTATGCGACTGTTTGCTGTATGTCTTTTCGCTGTCTGTCTACCTGCTCTATCAGCTATCTGTCTACTTGCTCTCTCAATTGTCTGTCTATGTGTTCTCTGTTGTTTGACTGCTTCCTGTCTGTTTACACACTATAAGCTACCTGTTTGTTGTCTGTCTGTATTTCTGATATCTGTTTCATATCTATCTGATGTATGTATGCTGTATGTTTGTCTGCTATTTGCGGTCTCATATCGCCTGTCTGGTATTTGCTGTATGTCTACACCCTGTCGACGGTCTGTAGGATGTATGTATGTGTGTTTGTTATCTACTATCTGTCCGATATCTGCTGTAAGTTTGTCTACTGCCTGTCTATATGCTGCATATTTGCATGTTGTCTGTCTACCTGCTCTATGTGTTACCTGTATGTATGCCTGCCTCGTTGCTGTCTGTCTGTCTACTGAATGTCTGTCGCTGTCTGTGTACATTTTTGTCAGCTGCTTATATAATGTCTATCATTCTGTTATCTGTCTTCTGTTTCTGTGCTGTCTGTCTACTGCCTATATGTCTACTGTCTGTCTGTTTGCTATCTGTCCACTGTCTATCTGTCTGCTCACACTGCTGTTTGTCTACACTTTGTCGGATGTATGTATGCCTGTCTAATAGCTGTTGTATGCCTGACAGCAGTCTGTCTGCTGTCTGATATATGTTGTCTGTCTACACTTTCATGGTTTATGTACAGACTGTATACACTTTGTCAGCTGCCTGTCTGCTTGTCTGTTGTCTACTATTTACCTGTCTACTATCCTGCCTACTATATGTTGCCAGTCTGTCTGTTTCCAATATGCTATCTGTCTGCCGCCTGTCAGTCTGTCAGTCTGTCTGTCTGCGTGTTTTGTCTGTCTGTCAAATCTCTCTGATGTCAGTCTGTTGCATGTCTACCTGCTAACATTCTGCTGTATGTTTGTCGGAGACAAATCGCAGATTTAACATATAATCGTTCCATATAATCGTATTCTTTGGTGTAGCCCTGTAAAATAACTATAAATGTTATATACAGTTTCTTCGAGAAGATAAAATACATGCTGCAGGTTACTGTAACCACTGTCCGGTCTATTCTAAATGCCGTCATTTACTGTAATAAATTTTATTTTGCTGAGGGTCTCTAGCTGGATTTGACCATTAAGACCAAAGTTATTAAAATATTTGGTTTAAGTTTTAATTTGGCATTAATTTTATTTCGAAACTGGATGACGTGACTTTACCACCAAGTGACTAATTGGCATCACCTGCTTCTCATATCGTACCTAGAAACATCGAATCATACAAGTATTTTTTCATGTACTGTTAATAATCTTGTCGTACATCATAACTTTATCTCATAACTTGATTAAAGTAGTAATTTTTCCGGTAATTTATACGTAACTTCGTCTACAACGCAAGGTTAATCTATTGAAATTATCATTACAATATATTCGAATTGCTTTAGTTTATGCATTTCATAAGGTCTATTTAATAGTGATTTTATGTTCCATTTAAAACTTATTA
This sequence comes from Maratus michaelseni, assembly GCA_963931845.1. Classification (NCBI taxonomy): domain Eukaryota; kingdom Metazoa; phylum Arthropoda; class Arachnida; order Araneae; family Salticidae; genus Maratus; species Maratus michaelseni. Next base: position 12,241,202 of record OZ007596.1, read on the forward strand.
TTCTGCGTTCTGTGTTTTAAAATTCGATTTTTTCAAAGGGTATTTAAGATAGCAAATTTTTATACTTATTTTAGTAACTTCTAACAGGAACACGTCATGCAACATAATAAAATTTTAACTACTCAAATTTCGTTAGAAAGCACTTATTTTTGTAACTGCAATACCGCTTCTATATATATTAATCTGTTTTCACATAAATATTTGTATATATAAATATATATATATATATATATATATATATATATATATATATATATATGTCTTTTTACTTATATTGAAGGGTAGAGGGACAAAATGATGATTGTCAAAGACAGATAATGTATTAAGTCACCGTTTTTCTTTTACGAATGTCGACATTCATCGTTCTTCGTCTTTTATACCAACCTTGGATTGCGTCAACATTTTCATCAGCCTACACCGTTTACGCATAACTCCAAGTACATGATACATGTTATTATTTTTATTATTTAATTTGTCCAAGGATGTCAAGCGATAGCACACATTTGAAACTAGACGTAGAAAAATTGTATATAATTTCACAATAATATATAAATGAAATATATCTTGTGATTATATATTTCATAGTATACAGAGTGTCTCCTTTATTTTGCAACCCGCGTAAACGTGAAGCAAATGAACAACACGAGTGCACGCGCACACCATTAGCGCAGGTAGCGGTGTAGAGGGGCGTGTGAGCAACACTACCAACATGCTAGAAAACTGCACGAGACATTTCAGTGCTAAGGAGAACGAAGTGAAAGGTAGTTTTGCGTCATGGTGCTATGTGCAGAAAAACGCGCGTTTATTATTGAACATCATTTTCGAACGTCTTCGCACAAAACAGTCAAGGGACGATATGACAACAAGTTTCCAGACTCGGTGGTGGCGAATAAAAACAAAATTAAGCGAATCGTGGACCATTTTCAAACAAATGGACTGTGGAACCAAAAAGAAAGAACCGTCTGTCGTTTGTCCTAACTGACCACAAAATGAAGGAAATCGAGACAAAAATCAAGGAGAAACCGGCCACGTCAGTAAGAATATTAGCATTTGAACGTTTCGTTTGGTTTCAAAAGGATGGCGCTCCTGCGCATACGGCCAACGACACTCTGTCATTTCTCCAAGAATTTTTTGGTGATCGGCTAATTACAAAAGGACTAAGGACAGACCTGTCACCGCCCGATTTCTTCTTGTGGGACTATTTGAAAAATCGCGTGTTCCGTGAACCGGTAGCCTCGATTACTGAACTGAAAACTCGCAGTACGGAAGAGATAAACGCTATCACGCCAAACACATCACAGAATGTGTCTCGAAACCTCCTGAAACGGGCCCAGATATGTAAAGATGAAGACGGCGGTCATTTCCAACGCCTTTTGTAGTCGTTTAAGCCCTGCTGTAAAATAAAAATTAATGTTTGTTCTTTGTTCTTTTTGGGGGGCTTCCAAAATAAATGAGACACTCTGTATATCCTGCTCTTATTCCCTGAACCTTCATTTGGATATACCACAGAACTGAAAAAAAAATACAAATGTTTCTTAACCTAGGAGAATATAACATAACCATTGACGAAAATATACCATAATATCTTCCGAATCACCCACGATTCCAAAAATCCTACTTTATATTCAGAAACCATATAAAATAATATATAATTTAGATTTTACAAAGCATATATAAAAAAATATTTATTATTTTGCTGCCACTAACTTTAGAAAACATTTACGAGTAGTTTTTTTAGTACACTACTTGACAATTGCTACGGAATAACTCGTTTTTTCAATGTAGCGTTCCCAACAGCCAACCAACTATAGTAAAATTAATTGTGGCGTTCTCAGTCAGGACCTGTTATCTGCCTGAAAGGCAGTGCACGAGAGTTCTTTATTCATTCAAAAATTTACGCAGTTAGGTTTTTGAAAAAAAAAGCTCCTTAGGTTGTTGAACTAATTTCTGTGAAATTCCGTGTGGTACGGTAATAATTAACTGCAAAATGTCTGTAATACATCATTTGAATACTTAGGATCGTAGACGCTCAGTTAGAATGCTCGAAGCATGTTAAAGTATCATCAACAGCAATGGGAGTGTCAAAAGTGTCATATCGCGAATCCGTAGTGGCGAAAAAGAACAGAAATCTCACTCCTATTCAGATAGCTGCAGACCTTGCAAATGCAACCGGTACACGTATATCTACCAGAACCATTTCTCAGCGATTAAATCACGCTGGTTTGTATTTACGTAAGCCTGTACAATACATCCCAATTTAAACCACGCCGTCGAAATCGTTGAGAAATATTGCGTTGGTGTAAGGAACATATTATTGTGGGTCAGCAACAGTGGTCTAGAGTGACGTTCTCCGACGAATCCTGTTTCACTGTGACAAGTGAATCTGACCATCAGCTAGTGTGGAGAGAGAGAGGAACAAGTCACGCACCACAGAATGTTCATGAACGTGATCGATATGGCCAAAGCTTTATGGTGTGGGCAGGCATTATGCACAACGGCAGGACACCGCTTCACATCTTTGAGCGAGGTACCGTAACATCACAACGGTATTGCAAAAAGATTATTCTGATTCATGTTCGTCTTTTTAGGGGTGTGGTAGGTCCAGATTTTCTGTTTATGGACAATAATGCACGTCCACACAGGACAACTGAAGTACCTGACACACTGGAAAATGAAAATATTGAACACTTGGAATGACCTGCTTACTCTCCGGACTTAAATCCTATAGAGTATTCCTGAGATGCTCTTGGCAGACGTGTTTCTCAAAGAAGTCACCCTCCCCGAAAGGTGCAAGAGATGAAAAACGCCTTGAGACAGGAGTTGGACAATATCCCACAAGGACTTTTCAATAGTTTAATAGACAGCTTGAATAAAAGATGGAAACTGTGCGTTAGTGTCTTAGAAGACCATATTCCTCACTGAGAGACTGATATCTTTCATCCTTCCATCTGAAAAGACCTTTTGGCGACTCCGAAATGTTTCAAAGGACACATTTCTTTATTTTCTTCCACCTTTCCGATGTGATGGGATCTGTGCCAGTTTGCATGATAAGTATAATACTCTACCTTTATTAAACATGTGCTTAGTTTCATTTCTTCATTTATTGCCTGTGATTATTTATTTCAAAAAATGTCTCTGTTCCTTAGCAATTGTCAACCAGTGTATATTAATTAGTTTTTCCTGCTTCGGACTATAGGCATTTTGAATACTATCATTTCTGAAAGAAACATTTTCCTATGCAACAATCTTTCGCTACAGACATACATCACAAATTAACAAACTTGACATTAAAATTAATATTATTTTGTTACTCTTGCATACATATATTTAATCACGCAGCTGAAAATGTTTACTTGAGAATTGATAGCATCCGAAAAAACGATGTTCTGGTGTGAGAAAAACAAAGAAATATTCCCCTCTCCTCCCAAAATAATAATGATAATAATAATAATAATAATAATAATAAATAAATAAATAAATAAATAAACTAAAAATAAAAATATTCGGAAAGATTTAAACAAAATCTGTGGTAGCCAATCGAATCTTTGTTTTAATAAATATCTCTTTAAATCTCGAAAACATATTGGATTCTGAACATTTTAGGAAATATATTTATTTTTATTACATTTGTATTTATAGAAATGCTTTCTAACTGATATAATGCGGAATAAAATGTCTGGGATATATAATTAAAAAATGATGTTAATATATATATATATATATAACCCAAGATAAGCAAAACAAAAATAAAAACCACAATATTGGTATCCGAAGCATATGAATGTAACCATATTCTAATAAATGAATTAAATGACATTTATGGCTTAGTATTTAAATCAAGAAGTTTTATATTTATACGACAGAATAACAGAAAGGATTTAAAAATCTTTTAAGATTTTTACATTTCTTAACGTGACATTTGAGAGAAAAAAATGAGAAACCTTATCTTTGAGAAGAATGACGAAAATATTTCTTTAAAAAGGGACAAAAAATAGCTGTCTTGTATGCTTATTTACGATTTGCATGAAAGAGGGCTTATTTTGTTCAATTATGTTGCAAAAGATTAAAGTTGAAACTTACTGTAGAAGTAAAGCTAAATAATTTGTAGAAAGATATTTAGTTAATGCTCTTTTTAAATGTGATATTAATCCATGTATGGTCTTAAGAAAATGCCTTCGATTTATTTTTTTAAAGGTTATTTTAAAAAGAATAATATTTTTCCTAATAAACTTATTTACATTTAACTTACATTTAAACTTATTACATTTTAAATACATCTCTTCATAATAAAAATATGTATTTGAGATAATAATTACAAAGTCAAACATTATTTAAATAAAATTTTAAACTAAAGTTGTGTCATTTTAAATGATATTTCCCCCTAATAATTTAAAGTCCAAAAATCTTTAGATAAATTTTCAAAATATTTACTTAAATAAGAAAAAAATAACTATATACTTTCTCTGATTGACAAAGCATTTTGAAAAATAGTATTGTTAATCTGTTTATTGTTTTTATAATTTATTAATACATTAATTAAAAAAATATAGAAACTGGTATAAAATTAAGATATATATATATTTTGAACTTGTTTAATAAAAAATCAATATATTTTAAATATTATATGCATTTACTTATTCAATTAGCAGGGTCGGTGCAGCTTTACCATTATTTTTAAGTAGAAATTTAGCCTTAATTATTCACAGAGAAATATCACCAGTTCTGCAATAACATGAGATGGTTAAAACTTCTGCAACTTAAAATTTAAACATAAAACTCCAATACGAAAAAAGTGGTGATAAACTCCTTGAAAATTCAATGGAGTTTACGCAATATTATTACCTGTTAATCAAAACAAAATGCAAAAGTGTAATATTTGTATTTAAATAAAAACTGCTCGGAATATATTGCTTTGTACATAAGATGAAAGACTCATTTTTTGATTTCTTTAGTACCAAAGTGTATCAAGAATGTTTAGTTCAATCGAATTTCAGATAATTTCTTGCTCCAACGAGAATAATTTGTTAGGTGCCTAATGCTGTTATCACACGGACGACGATACGATATGAAGTATATGCTATTGCCTCTCGAGCTACACTTTCATGCTGCAACTAGGGTTGTTTTCCCTACTGAAAGTTATCTGTTAATGTAAGGAGAGGGCGTAACATTTGGCGAGTAATTGCAGCAGGTGTTTTAATATTTAGTGTAGAGTTCGATTGATACACAGGAAGCATTATCGCGTATTAACATTTTATATATTGCAGTTTCTTTTCGTGTCTGTTTTATATATATAATATTGTGATCATTTTACTTAAAATTCCAAGATTATAAAAACAATACTCTCACTAATATAACATTAAAATTCTAAATTATAGAGTCCATATCTTCACTTTACGTCTTTCATTATCTGTAAATGTTAAGAATTCTGAAGTATTAGTATTAAGTGATTTAGAAAAAAATAGTATATTAAAACTAGTTTTTTGTCAAGTGTATTGGAACCGCATTTTATCGCTAAGCCGAAATCTGTAACGCAAAGAAAGATGTTAAATTAAATTTTAGTTATTTTGCCAAAATCGCTATTATGACATTTTTAATTAATTTTTTTTTTTACATATTTTAAATGTAATTCATGTTACATATTGAATGTAATATAAAAATGAAATTTGTTTTTAAGGGAAGCAAAATATTTTAACTGTAAAGTTTTTTTTTTTTTTTTTTTTTTTTTTTTTTTTTTTTTTTTGGGGGGGGGGGGGGCATATATGCGTTATTATTTATTAAAACAAATAAAAAAAAGGGTACATTTTACTTAACAAATTGAAACACATACAGATGTTTAAATTTATACACCGCTAGGAGGGGGGAAACAAAACTTTAGGGTGGTTGAAATTCAATAATTAAAAAGGAAAAATAGGCTGAAAAGGACATTATCACCCACATACATTAAATACAATAATCCAACATGAAGTGAAAAATCAGCCCGAGCCAGGAATCGAAGCTGGTTCCACAGCGTTCCAGGTTATTGCTTTGACCACTGAGCTATTCCGGCTAATACGGAACTTGCAATTTTTCACTAATAAACCATGTTGGAGAAAAAGTCACCAACCATATGTAATTCCTTAATTACAAAATAACTGCACATTTTTAAATTTCTTTTCGTGTATAATAGGTCCCTGTGTTACTAAAGATTTGCTTTTTTCTTAATTTTTCTGTATTTTTGGTTTCAATATTTGCGACGACCTAAACGTAAGATGTTGGCTTACTGACGGTGGCCATCTCGAAATTTTAGAGAGCTCTGATTGGTAGATTTCGAGCTGATACCTCTCGTAGAGGATACAAACTACTGTAAGTTAGATCTGGAAGAAATTACGAGAGGCAATCTATCAAACGGGAGGATTTCGAGCTTTTTCCTCTTGAAAAACGTGTTTAGGATGAAATATCTGATATTGACTATGATATGAGATTACGTGTGATAGCGCCATAACAAATCAAATCTTATGCTAAAATTCGAGCAACAAATGGTGCTAGTTTCCTATGTATATATAACTCGGTATATATATATATATATATATATATATATATATATACCGGGTGTCCTAAAATAGACTGACTGATTTTAAAATTCAATAACTTCCAAACAACAATAGATGGCGCTGCGAGCGACAGGAGTTTAATTTAGGACAAAACTAAAATCAGGCAGTATTGATGCGAAGCAAGGAGTTTGAATACATGGAATGCGTCCCATTCGCTAATACAATCTTGTTCTTAGGGCCCGATTCTGAATACGATTTTATTGGTGAATGAGACCCACTCCATGTATTGAGCCTCCTTTCTTCGCATCAATGCTGGGCGATTTCTGCTTTGTCTAGATTGGATATCTGTTGCTAGCAGCGCCATCTACTGCTGATAATTCGAACTAAAATTAGGAATCGCAGTAAAAAAAACTCCTGACATCATACATTATTCTCCTGTAAGAATTTTTTTAATACCTCTCACCGTTTGGATGTTATTGAATTTTTAAATCAGTCAGTCCATTATAGGTTACCCGGTGTATAATTATATATATATATGTGTGTGTGTGTGTGTGTGTGTGTAACACACGTTCACTATATCTATCTATCTACCGATATATATATTATTTATCCCCATAATTTAACCTTTTCAGAAGCAAAGTACTTCGATTCATAAAAGGCTGACATGATTGAATGACACCAGAATTTACAAACAAATTTATTTGAAAATAAGTAAAAACTTTTCTTCACGTACTGGATAAAAGGAACATTTTCATCAAAAAATTCTGGTGTCAATGTGGCATTTAGGAATTAAAATTAAGTAGTCGAAAAATGAACCACCGCCCTTCAACGTGTTAAATCAATAATTCGATAAAAATAATTCTGCCTGAAATATTAGCTTTCCGCTGAAGCATAATTTTGTGCCAAATATGCTGGAAATATATATTACTTTATTTACAAAATTTTAGGGTATTTTTATTTTTATTTTGTAAGTACGTTAATATGACGTTTATAGAATGTTCCTTATAAACATTATTCCCGTATTACAGATTTCCAACTATTGAAAACTTTGAAAATGAACTGCAGATAATATAACCATTGAAAATGAAAAACACTGACTCACATGTCCGCGCGCTCACACGCACACATACACACATACGCCCTCTTATATATATATATGGGGAGGGGGGTCTATAATTATTGGGACTTCATCTACTTTGATACTAAACACCTCATTTGTTCATAAACCACTTTCTAAATATACATTTTTATTATAATGAGCATTAAATTTTAAAATTAAAATTCAATATGAATTTAACAGTTCATGTAATGTAAGACCGTGATCAATCTTCCTGTATAATGATTTTATCTGGAATTTTTTTAAAAATTCATATGTATTTTTTATTTCGAAAATAAATTTTGTACTCTCAACAAAACTGCACAATTTTTATTTTTTATGTGAAGAAGCATCTGAAATTAGAAAAAAAAAACTTTATTTAAATTTATTAAATGTCCTTGCTTCTTCAGTAATTTGCTTTTTCTTCCATTTCTATGTCAGAATAATTCATAAATTTGAAATATATAGGAAAAATGGATTTCATTTCGGAAATTTATTTTCCTTTTAATCCTCCAGAGGCTTTTATTTGAATGAATGAGATACAAAAATTGGAATTTTATGAAGATTATTTGTTTATATGTGGAAATAATTGAAAAGTAAAATCTTCAGAAGAACGAATATTGTTTTCGTAAAAAAAATATAAAGGTTTTCTGGAATGTTATCATTATAAGATATGGATTTTCTAGATATTCCTCATAATTAACGTTGAAAGTTTTTTTTTGTTTTGTTGACAACTATTTAAATTTTATAAAATAATCTAACTGAATGCACAACTGTGAAGTAACGTACTCATTACTCTTTTTCAGTTTAAATAATTAACCAGATATTCCTTTATTTCTTGAAATTATTGATTGAACTATTTTATTACTGGATATGTATTATATATAAATTTTTAACGTATATCGTAAAGAAGTTTGTGAGTCAGAATTACATCACAGCATATTTAGTATTTCAAGATTGGATATAATTGCACGTTGTTATTGCTATTTCTACGTTGTCTGAATAGCAGTATAAGATTGTTTTATCACTGTGACAATTGAAAATTTAAACCCTAAACTGTAAAAAAAATTGTCCATTTTAAACTGAGAGAAAAAATCTGTTACTTCTTTCAGTTTTTTAACTGTGAAATACTTTTTTGTGATTATCTGTATATTTCTTCTAGTCTTATATTTTACTATCATTTAACATTACAAGTTACAACTTCTTTTTGACAGTTTTTCAGAATCATGTTTATGGTGTTACACTGAACTGCATTATTAAGGTTTAATCGTTTTCCATAGAAGTTATATAAGCAATGAAAATGACTAATATACTTTATAAATTTGTATTGTTATTATTTTTAAATATCCTTTTACATTTCTTCAAATGTAGTTCAGAAATTTATGGGAAACTATTTATGATTAATTTCTGAGTAATAACTACAAATTTAAATTTAAATATGTTATACACATTACTATAGCGCTATTTAAACTCGCACAATTTTGGCAGTGCATAACGCAGAGGGTTTGTTCATATTATGGCATCTTGTTTTAGATTATTTTGATTAATATATTTTTACTTGATTCTTCCACTAATCCATGTTGGCAAGTTCATCAGACCCATTCTGTACATCTAATGTTTACTGTTAGGCCACACAAATACTTATATTACCGCAAAAACAGTATTATAAAATATTATTCTGTCTTATACTGTATATCGTATGCAAATTCATGTGTAACACATAAATCCCAATGTTCTTTTATTCTTACTTTTTAAAAAGGGTTCCTTGGAATAAAAAAACTTTATCTATTAGATATACATGCTTAATAAAAACCTTTAAATATCATGATGCAAGGCACACACAATATTGAATCCCTTTTAACGGAGAATTTCCGTTGTTGAAACCAGTTCAAAAAGTTAATTTTTCAATTAAATATATATAATTTATATAATTCGAAAAAAAAATTTTTTTTGAGTAATAAAAATAAAAATAAAACTTTAGTATGGGAGGTGTGCCTAATATCGCACTAATTTGGAATTTAGATCTAAATCGGCTTGACTGCACAACAAATTGAAACTGATTGACGGTAGGGGTTCATAAAACATTCTAATAAAACCTTTTTCCCTCTTAATGATTTCCAATAAGATAATTTGTATCGCAAATAAATATGCAAAACGCCTTACTAGCAACTTTAAAAAAAAATCGTAATATCCATCCCCCCCCCCCTTACGATATTAGAATCACAACAAAAGTAACTTTTTCAAACGTTTTTTGTAAGAAATATGAGTTGTAACATTACTAACAAAGAACCTTTTTGCCCGAGAAATTAAATGTCTATATGAATATATATTTAATTAATTATAAGCAAACAAGTTGTAAAAAAACTGAATTAATTAGATATATTTTGATTTGCTTTTATAAAATAAAAATAAAAATAGGCACCAAATGAATTGCTTATAATATAAAATCCAGCTATCCTTGTAAACAAAATTCACAAATAAAAGTTTTGAAATTATCTGTCCCAGAGCACTCTTCATGACACCAAACCCTGAACCTAATACAAGCGATCCATCTTTCTCCGTCTCCCTGTACATTAGAAAATTTACACTGCAATAAGGACACTCACAATTCGCTCGGTCCTCACTTTCTTCGTCATCAATTATAGTCAACGGAACTGGAAGTTCTCCTTCCCCCGAGCTTTCTGAGAGTTTCTTCTTTTTATTTTTTGAAGATCTCTTGTTATTTTTGTTCTCTTGTTTTATTGATTTCTTTGTTGAAGCTTTAGTAGTTGTTCGACTACCTTATGGCCTGGGCTTGTCACCTCCTGAAGGTCTCAAATAACCCCACTCCTCTTCATTGAAATTCTTGATTTAATTTATTCTTGTAAGGACTGCTCGTGATTACAGTTGCTGGGCTTCCCAACCGACCTCTACCGCGTGCTGTTTTTGCTTCTAAGATTGGTATAAAATGAGCTCGCGCCGCCACACGCCCACGAGGGTCGCCGGCTCGCGTTCCGACCATCGCTCCCAAGTCTCTAAAGGACTTATATTGCGCCAGCGGCTTTGTCTCGCTACGGCGCTGAGATCGGCCTGGGGCCGCTCCCCACTGCGGACCCCCAAGCCAATTTACCAAGTGTCGATGACACAGGTCGCTACGAGAGTAACCTCACATCTCGGAGGAAACTTCCTAGGCTTTACGGCGGCTTTTGCTTTACCACAACTCGAGAGGTGTGAAAACCTACAAAGGTAGTCACGTTCCCTCTCGTAGTGGACTTCTAAGATTGGTATAGGACAGATGTCATGTGGCATGACTACATTTGGTGTTCTTGAACTCGTCCTTGGTGTGAGCTGAATTTCAAACTGACTAGTTACAAGATCTATAGCGACTGAAACTGCTTGTGTAAATGTCATTGCAAGTGTATTCATTGTTACGGATACATTTATATCAACCTGTTGGTCTGTATTATCAAAAGAATATTTAAAATCCTCAATTCATTTCTGTTGCTTGGGAATAATCCAGTTTCCGAGCAACTGAGACTGTCGCAGATTTATTGTACGCTTCTCTTAAGAGTATTGCAATTTGGTAATGAGTGAATACTCTTACTGGGTTTTGTTTTAGCCAGGTTTCAACAGATTGTCTGTAATGTGTTTTTAGTGGATTCATGAATAACTGATTCAGAGGCTGCATTTTATGCGCGCAGTGTGGATGTACACATAAAATATGCACTCCGTAATCCTTCACAGTATCAAATAGACCATTGTTTCTGGTAATAATGTCTAATACCAAATCTACTAATTGTTTTTTCGATGATTTTGGTTTTACATGCTGAAGGAAGCAATTTTTAAATCATTGAAGAAAGCTATCTGGCTGTATACAGCCGGATTTATGACAGACTGCAATGCTCCCATTTGGAACACCTTCAAGCAACTCCATCCTCATGTTGACTCTGGTGCACTGCTGCACTCATGCAGATCATCTTTGTGATCAAATATCCTCGTTCAGCGGATGAAATAGAGCTTACTTGACGTTTATCTTTCACATAAACTGCTTTATTAGTTTTATGAAGAACTACTGTAAGCCCCGTTTCATCTCAGTTATATATTTTATTTGATTTATGGCCTATCATATCCAATGGAGCCTCATATAAATAAAAAAAAGCTAACTCTTTCACAAGTAATACCACGAATCCGCGCTTTTGATGTGGCTTGCGGCTTCCTAAGACAGACTTGACTATGCATTCTCGTAAAAGCTATGAACCATTTGCTTTGTCAAATTTATTGAAAGAATGGAGAACATAGTTCTTTTCAAAATACTGAAGCGCCTTTAGCTTAAAATCCTTTTTAGTCAAATCAAAAACTTTGACTCTATTTCTTAACAATACTGGACCAATTCTTTTTCTAAGTCGATCAACAAAGTTGGAATTCTTCAAAGAGTTGAAGCTGATAATTTTACAGCATTTGCTTCATTTCTATTTACTTTGTCCTTCATTGTCAATTTTGGAACTTCATAAAGTTTTGAAACTCATCCCAAACCGATTTCCTTTGACCGTAGTGCCAGAATTGCTTTAATCAGATTCTCTTCTTTCCAGTTTCCTTGTTTTGGCCTCATTTGAAAGAAAAAATTCAATGATATACAAAATTAATTCTAATATTGCACAGTGCTGTATTTGGAATAGTTAGTGGGTGTGATATTAGAAACGTATAAACAAAAATATAAATGGCTGCCATTTGATAACTTCAAGGAAATATTATGTCAATCAAAACATAAAAAATAAAAACTTGGATCAATAACAAAATTTTCATAATAATTGAAAACTTTTATTACTTACCTTTGTATATTTATAACTTCTTAAAGATAACATTAAATGATATTTCTAAATAAAAAAAATTTACTCTACTTAGAGCAACACTTTCCTACGGCAACAGATATCATACTAGACTAAAATTATTAATGGAGGATCAAGATTAGACAACGACCAACAGAATGCAGCAGGTACTTCATTTAGAAATAATGGGGTGTGATATATTAAGCACACTTCCCCTAATACAAATTAGGTAAATGTTTAAACCAAAAAACAATAAGAATATAGAGCAACACATTACTTAATGAAAGTAATATAAGTAATTTTAAGCCATTAAATTAACGAATAGTTATCATTTAAATTTTATTTCGTAATAATCTGTATTTTGGGCAAATAAAAATACAATATTTCGTAATGGACGTAATGGCGTATACAATATTAATCACTTCTCAATTAGCCTGCTTTAATTGAAACATAATTATATTTCTGCATTATTTTATCTGTTGGCAATTTTTTATTTCATTTTATTTAGTAGAACATATATGTCCTGTAAGAGATGTATTTTTTAAATTTATCTTTTGATCATACTACATTTAATATACAATTTATCTCATTTTAGACAGTTCTTTAAGATTAAATCAACGTTTAACGGTTTATGTTAAAGCTTCTTATGAGGAATCGATAACTGCCGCTCTATATAGTTAATGATATGGATTATAAACGACTTATTTATAAGGAAAAGTATTTAGGCATTTTTAATTTTTTCTTTAAACTTTCGTATGTAAAGGTTTATTTCTTCCAAATTTTTAAATAAAAATACTATTATCCTTAAATATTTTGATATTGTAAATCAAGCGTATATATAGACAAACTTGAAATTCAGAAACGGAGAAAGTTTAAACTTCGTTAAACAAGACTGTTCTACAAACACGGATGAAACCGGTTTTCAAAAACACTTTAAAAGTTTGACTATGAGTGTCTGAAAGAAAACATCGTATTTAAGTTTATTTAATTTATTTTAAAAATATGTAATATATATATATATATATGTGTGTGTGTAAGCTGTTTAATTTAATTTAAAAAGAGACATTGGTCATATTATATGACCTTGCGTTAAATATTCACACATTTCGTTTTCATTTCTTCATTAAGAAAATTGTATTAGTAGATGACTATTTTTTTACAATAGTGTACAATCCTATATTCTTAGTTTTTAAATAATGGATTATTGGTGTATTCTTCTTGTTTTACATTATAACAGCATGCGATGTAGTTAAATCATTTGAAAAGTAAAATATGAAATTTTCCTTTGTTTAAAAACCTGAATTTAACGAATAAATATGTTTCTTATGTGAAAATATATATATATATATATATTATCTGGACAGAGAAATTTTCATTTGTTCCTGGAAGAATGAATATATATACTTGGCATTTATATGCACTATCTTTCCAAGGGTGACCGGTCACTTGCGATTTTAGACGTTTAGTTAACTATCTAGAAAAATACATGAGGAATTAACCTAAAATACAGGTGCAAACAGTATAGTATAGGTTAAATATATCGGCAAAGATTTTTTCACGAAACCCCATAGGGAACTGTCAACAAATTGAAAAATAACGAGTATCTTTTGGATAACCCTGTAAAAAGTAATGTAGGAAAGGTGTTAAAACTCGAGATTATCAATAAGTGGCTTATTTTAATATACTGTGTTACATTTTTATGAGGATACCATTTATACTCGTAAAGAAATTATAGTTTTCATAAAAACATTCCCAAACTTCGCCTAGTTTTTTGCTTATACTTTGCAGAGTTCTTAATATAAAAAGAAGTTATTTTCAGAAAATATGACAAACAACATTGTACATAATACTCTGCAATTAGAATGAAATAATAATCATAATTGGATGAAAAATGAGCAGGCTTACTAAAAAAGGTTTCACTGCGCATGCGCGAATGCAATCAAAATATAATATGCATAATGTATTAGCTAAGTATATAGAGCAACTTTTGTGATAGTCTCAAAATCATAGCTTGAAAATTCTGAAAATTATCGTCGATAGAATAAGCTTGAATCCCCCCTGCTTATTTACTCTTTGACCAATTACCCTATGAGTCCCCTCTTAAACAAGACTATTACCCCCCCTGTAAATGAAGCCCTTAAAATTGCGAAAGCGCGTACTGATGAATTCCATTTGAAAAGTAAGAAATACTATGATCGAAATTATGTCAAAGCAAATTTTGTGGTAGGTGATCTCGTCCTTTATGAAGAGTTTCATTACCCTAATACTAGAAAATTATCCCAAGTATTTTCAGGACTCCACCAAATAGGGTGTGCCGAAAAAACTTTTTTTTTTGTTTTTTGATTCGCTATACCGCGGAAAACTTGCCTCTAGGGTCGCTTAGTATAATGCAAAAATAAAATAAATAAATTTAAGTTTGGCGGTAGCGCATCAGCCCTAAAATTTGAGAAAATATAAGATTTTTATAATTTTCAAGGGGGAGTGCGAGAATTTTTTTGTTTTGTGTTTTGATTCGTTATACCATGAAAGACGAGCCTCTAGAGTAGCTTAGTAAAAGGCAAAAACAAAATAAAGAAATTTTCACATCTTGCGGTAGCGCATCGACCCTAAAATTTGAAAAAATATACGATTTTTTTTTTTTTTTTTAATAAATGGAAATAAATCTAATAACTTCTATAACAAGTATGTATAGACATATTTTAGTAGAACAGAGTATAGAAATGGTAAATAAATGAAAAATATTGTACATTTTACAATTTATTAGTAGAGTATTAAGTTAAAAAAAAACTGCAATTTTCCATTAACACCAAAAATCATTTTTATGATTGAGTAAAATTTCAGTTTTTAATGAAATATAGTCCTTTACTTATCTTTACTTTCTTTTGTTAGTTTGAAATAAGATTTTCTTGAAAAACTACGCATTGACGATCTTCAGATATATGTGTAGTTCTTATAAAACCATGCCTGGAATTGGAGCCGACGACTTTTTGTGACACCTCGGTTACTATCTTCACGCATCGTTCTACTGCTTGGGTTTGACTTGGGAATCGGCTAAAGGTCCACTCAGCCGCTGTTCTACCTGATTTGAAATTAGACCAAATCTCGTGATATATGATTCTTCGCAGCAAATTTGGTGGCGAAAGTGCAGTAGTGTCCCAGTGAATCATTTCAATGTTGTCTGTAGTTAGGAAATTGATTTCGGTAGTTGAAAACTCCCGATTGACATTCTTTTAGAAGCTACGTTTCTAGCCATTATAATTTTTCTGAAACCTAACTATATTATATGATTCCTTTTATCTACTATCATACGCAAAAGCAAGATTCCTGGACGGGCAAAAATACGTTTATCTTAGTTACTGGGTCAATGACTTTCAGCAAGTTTTCGGGCTGGAATCTTGAAGATTTTATAAGTTCAAATGCATGTTCTGGTCTGTTTGTGAAGTATTTACCTTTTTATATTAAATCATAGAAGTATACATGGCTTTAAGAGTAAATAAACTAAGATCTTGCTCTTCTTTGTTGTGTCTTCAATACTTAAATACAATCGGAGAACTCTGTTCGCCGTTGTAAACCATCTTGAGTGGGAAAGTGTGCCAGGGTCACGAACAGATATATCTTCAAAACAGCTATCTGATTTTATAGCAGAACTTATGTCCAGCATGTACTGCTGACCTGTGTATGTTGGTACGACTGAGCCAAAATCATTTCGTTATCCGATTGGGTCACAGCTCAGTAAATGTGAGAAACTCCCAGCGGTGTTGAGTATGAGATTCCAGAAATGGACAAGCAAAGTTTATGCAAATATAAGCTGTACCTGCTGAACATAAGTTGTGGCATAAATTCAGGCAGCTGTCCTTTAGAATTAACTGTTCGTGAGCCTGGCACACTTTCCTACTCAAGGTGGAGAACCGAGGCTTCACAAAAAGTCGTCGGCTTTAATTCCAGAGATGGTTTTATATGAACTATACTTATTTCAATATCGTCAATGCCTAGTTTTTCAAACAAATCTTATTTGAAACTACCAAACGAAAGTAAAGACAAGTAAAGTACCATATTTCATTACAAATTGAACATTTACACAATGAGAAAAATTATTTTTGTTTTCAATGGAAAGTTGCATTTTTTTAATGTTTTTTTTTAAATGTTTCTTTAATAAACTTAATACTCTACTAATAAATTGTAAAATGTACTTTTTTTAAATTTATTTATCATTTCTATACTTTGTTCTACTAATAAATGTCTATATCTACTTGTTATAGAAGTTATTAGATTTATTTCCATTTATTAGAAAATTTTTAAAAATCATATATTTTTTCGAATTTTAGGGCCGATGCGCTACCGCGAGACGCGAAAATTTAGTTATTTTGTTTTTGTATTTCACTAAGCTACCCTTGAGGCAAGTTTTCCACGGTATAGCGAATAAAAAAACAAAAAAAAAATGTTTTTTCGGCCCATCCTATTAAACAGTCTTCAAGATATTATTATATGAATATTAAGAGTTTTCCTTAAATTCTCTAATAAAATACGGAATCATTCATAAAATACGGAAAGAAATTCTCGCACTTCATCTTGAAAATGATAAAAATCTTATATTTTCTCAAATTTTAGGGCCGATGCGCTACCGCCAAACATAACAATTTATTTATTTTATTTTTGCATTATACTAAGCTAACTTAGAAGCAAGTTTTCCGCGATATAGCGAATCAAAAAACAAAACAAAAAAATTCTCGCACTCCCCTTTGAAAATGATAAAAATCTTGTATTTTCTCAAATTTTAGGACCGATGCGCTACCGCCAAACGTAACACTTTACTTATTTTATTTTTGCGTTATATTAAGCTACTCTAGAGGCAAGTTTTCCGCGGTATAGCGAATCAAAAAACAAAAAAAAGTTTTTTTTCGGCCCACACTAATACCAAATACTTAGAAAAGTATCTGAGGTAACTTTTGAAATTGATAGAATAACCCAATTAAAAGATATTGAAATTTTTTATGTTTCAAAATTACGTCTATATTACCCTCCGGATAAATTAAGATTAGCACATGAGAAATTACCACTACTACCATCGCTACAGAAGCAAGAAACTCAAGTTAAGTCAATAGCTTAATCTTAAATTTCCTATAAATAGAATTTTAGTAATTAAATATTCAAATTAAAGATTAAAGGTAAAAATAATTAATTTCAGCGTTAGGGGTATATTCTTGGGTGCGCAACAAGAAAATACTTGTTTGAGGATTTTACTTAAATTTAGCTGGTTTATGTGGGATAAATTAGTTATTTTTAATCTAAGACTTTTAATTAATGTTGAAATATCAACTGTAACTAAAATCTTAATTTCAATTGATATATTTTATTTATTATTATGTAAATGGAACTAATTTAAAATTAAATTACATAAAAACAATATAAAAAATGATTGAATTCTATCAACCTTTTATTTAATAATGATAATAATAATAATAATAATAATTCCAGTCTTGATTTTTTCCTTATCGAATGAAAATCAGAAGATTGTGTAACACTACTGAAATGATGCATATCTATTTTCTTTCAATTTTTTTTTTCTTTTCCAAACAACATTTTTACTTTTTTTTTTTTTTTTTTTATTGAGTATATTTAATCCAGGTGTATGATCAGAAACTTATTTCAAAACTTTTCTGATTACATGATAGGGAATTAAATTAAATAACTCAGATAAGATATAATTTATAATGATATGTTTATTATTGTTAGATTATTATTATTATTGTTATTATTGATATTATTATGTGTTAAAAGATTAATATATTTATTGAAATATTATGATAAAGAGAGAAACTTATGATGAATTGGTTAACCAATGACTAAGTAAATACGATTATTGCGATAAGATGGACTTGATTGGTATTGAATAAATCAAGTATTGGTATTAAATAAATTAAATTGATGGATCAGTGGTGAATAATTCTAATCCTGGAATGACCTATGAGGAGAATAACATCCCATATTGTCTATATTAAAGGTAATATTTGTTCATTACTTTTTCTAATGCAAACTTAATATTGAAATGGTAAGAGTTGTGTACATTTAATAAAAGTTACGAGTTATTATGATTTGATTTTACAAGATGACATTTTAAAAGAAAGATTAATTATTTCGATGTTAAAAGAAATACTCATGAAGAAATGAAGTATTATTATTATTAAGTAGTGTTTGATTGTTATTTTATTATTGTTATTAGATATATTATTTATATTCATTGTTATTTTATTGTTGAAATTTTATTATTGCAACTTTATATTGTTATCACAACAGTAGGACTGAATCACTAAATATGGACTGTAAATAGATATTCACATAGTGGACTTTCAGTAGGTCTGAATCACTTATAGATAAGTGAATATTACTGAATTACTTGAATCATTGGTAAAAAGTGAAAAGTTGCATATTATTGTTATATTTTATTATTATAATTTATATTGTTCTCCTATACTCATACCTTATTAATTTGATTTAGCATTAAGAAGCTAAACTTATGCTAATAATTAGCACCAATTATTGTAACTCATTATTCTTAAAAGTGTAAGTAAAAGTTCTTAAAAGTAGTATTCAGAGTCATTGAACATTTTGATATCTCGGCCAGGTGACTGTATTGTAATTCGAGTGTCTTATTTTTCTCCCAATGAACTTGTAGGTCAGTTAGACCTACCGGTTCATACATTTTTTAGGGAGGGGGGATATTGTTACATTATTAAACCTTCCTTCGCGATGTTTCTCTGTTTTATAATAAATTATCACCAATTTCAGTACTCCTTATTCCTTAATAATATCTATCATTAATTCTATTTAATTCTATTAAATTCCCCTTAAATTCATTATTATTTTGCCCAATTCACTTAAATATACAGCTCTAAGTTACTCCTAAATGATATCATAAATTCTGATCATTTCTGTGAATTTGAATGTTTTTTCGAAAGCTATTTTATTTTTTTCTTTCCCCTTTACTCTTCCAAGTTTCGCGCGTTCGTTTCTTTTCACTTTAAAATGCATCCGCTTGGAATGTGTTAGAACTATTTACTTCATCATCCTCATTGGTCATGATGTAAATTGTACACGTATTCCTTATTCTCTCATTGGTTAGAACGCGCGCTACGTCATGATCTGGTATCTTTACGCTTATTCACAAAAAGCGAGTGTAATCGTGCTACTCTCAGTTTCTGGCCGAGTTTGCAACTGTTAACAGTCCCCTGTCTGCGCCTTTTACTCATCCTGTATTCTAAATAATTAAGCCGAATAGTTTGTCGAGAATTATTATCATATTCGAAGTATTTTAATAACAGCTTGTGACAACTGATTCAGTGAGAGATGGCACTGCACATTTGAATCATGTGAGGACTGCTTCCATGACGGTATTTAAAATAAAAACATATAATTCTGAATAAGTTGTTTTTTCTTCCTGGAGAAACACCCACGATCTCAATTCATTTCCTGGATCCTCTACGACGACTGCCACTATATTTGCGCTTCGAATAAACGACGACTGCGACCATATTTATTCATCGAAAGAACAACTCGTTTCACTTATATAATTAAACTGCAATTCCATACAGCTTATCGCCAATCTTCTTCAACGATTTCATCGAATTATAACATATATATATATATATATATATATATATATATATGTGCGTGTATGTGTGTGTGTATGTATACATACATATATTCAAAGATATTTTTAACATCACCCAACTGTTTTGAAGAATAGATTGTAAGTTATCATTAAATTTTACTCAATATTATCAAATATTTTGTATTTGATTTTACGTTTTATTACACTTTAATGTATGTATTTTCTTTCATTATCAAATATATTTTTAACATCAAAAGCATTTCGGAAATTCATATTTTGAAATATTATTCTATTTTACTCAGTATTACTTATTAATATTCAATACTTTTAATTTGATATGTTTCATTATATATTTATATGTAATTTTTTGATTTTGAATTTGTTTTCTAAATTACAACAAACTTTTTCTGTCTATTTTTTTATGTATAACTGTGTAATAAAATTTATAAGGTAAACATGCACAAAAAGCTTGCAAGTTTTATTTAATTATTTTTATTTGTGAATAAATCGACATTTTGAAAAATCTTTTTTTGTTTACTGAGAGTGATAAAGTTATTAAATAACAAAATTGTTATATTTAACAAACAATAAAAATGGTATTAGAGTAAAATGTTTCATATGTTGATATATTAAGTTCATGTAAGTAATTTACAATCATATTATATTATATGTTAAACTAAACACGTGGAAGAATATATACACAATATATTTTTAAAAAATCATTTTCTATTAAAATGTTAGAGAAAATACCTCTTTTTTAGATGAATTTTATAGTAATAACTTATATCACGTACGTAAAATTAAAAAAAGTTTCATACAAAAATGAGTTTTTTATTATTTTTTAAAGAACATTCTACAAGAGTTAGTCTTAGCTGAGATGAAACTTTGCATTCAGAAGGTGAAATCAAATTTTCACGCTCCGTTCTCAGATGCGCACATTAGAATGCGTTCGCTGCCGCGCACGAGTATTAAACACCCCTATTTATGTTTTTTCAAATATTTCTTTACTTCTGGATTTAATCACAATTTTTTTTCGTTACGAAACATTGTCGTAAAATTCATGGTAACTTAGATTATTCAGAAATGCTAATATTAAATTATGTTAAATGTTTAGTTCTAAAATGTCTATGTCTTCTTCATTTCTAAAATAAATAACATTCCTAGACACACATACCTTACTTAATGTTAAACAACTAAATAAACTTTCTGAACCAAAATTTCCCTTTATTTTAAGTAGACGAAAGTAGATGAAAACATTACATTATACCAACAGCCACAGATTTGCGATAAATCTATTACCCACGTGCCAAACAAACGTGAGTACTTTGATCATGGAGTCACTTACAAAAATTGTGTTAATCGTAACTAGAATACATTTTAGTGGTATTCGATGTAAATCCAGGTTCTACGTGTACATAATAGCATTCATAACATCAAGTTCTTGGAAACACACACGACAGATTTTTAATCATAACTATACCTTTTGTCGTGATCCACTGTAATTCCAAATTTTCCTGCTCAAACTTCAATATATATAGACATTTAACAACCTTAGTCAAAGAATCATCATATGTTTGTAATACAAGCGAGACACCAATTCAGGAAATTCATACGCACATTGCGAAAACTTATATTAATGTTAATATATATTTCTCATTCAAGAAGAAATGTTAGATCGCGTACAAAAAAAAAAAAAAAAAAAAAAAAAACAGCTAGTAACCGGGAGTACCCTTATAAAAGAGTATGTAGGTAACAGGCAACACGTTTATTTCATCAGTCACTATACTTGCGTTCATTCTTTTTCTAAAAATAACACAAATTAACATGACTTACGTTCTTTCTTACGAGTTTTAGTAAGCTACAATAAACGCGCGTGTGAGCTGAAACAATCATAAAACCTATTCAACAAAACAAGCAAAGCGCCCGATTCGGGTTATAATATATTTTACATAGAGATTTTGAAATAAATGAGAGAAATTGTATATAACCAATTGCATTTAGAAACAACCATCACAATACCCTTTTTAAAAAGATGTAGAACAACTTCATTTTAAAGTCCTACCTCTGGATTAAACTCATTTTCAATGTCCGTAAAATTATATTACTCAAAGCTCCAACAATACATATAAAAATTGTGTAAAACAAAATAATTTAGATTAACAATGGCCCATTTCTGCGCAGCAAAAATAAACAAATAATAATCAAATTTCAAAATGAGAATTATTTATTTACTTTCACCTTTTTATTATTTAAAAAAAACAAAATATTCTAAGTAAAAAAAAAAAAAACTAGAGATCATTAGAGTATAAGTATTTAAGGATTTTAAAGCAATTATACTAGAAACTGTAATGGGGTTTATTTCTATTTCAAAAATGGTAATAATATTTGGAAAAGATATTCTTGTTATTAAAGATATTCAATGTTCAAATATTTAAAATTTATATATATATATATATATATATATATATATATATATATATATATATATATGTGTGTGTGTGCGTATATTATGTATATATATATATGAAAATTTAATTTGACTTCTACAATAATATTTTAGATTTTATGGGTTTATTTATGTTTTGAAATTATTTAAATGTTGACATATGTAAAAATAAATAGATAAAATAATTTTATACTGGAAAATTTACTTAATCAAAATAATTAATAGTTATTTAGATATTGTTTTAATCTTTAACTAGATGGCAGCACCATATAATGATTTAAAAAAACTATTACTATTATTCTTTAGTATTATTTTTTAGTTATTGTTTATTATAAAACCAGATGGCAGCACCATATAAATTTTCACAATTTTTTTTCTCTTTTACCTGAAAACTTGGAATACAAGTGAAATTTTTAAATATTCCAATAATATAATATATATATTAAAATTATTTAAGTTAAAAAATATTTTTAGTAAATGAATTTATAGTTTTTATATTATTTATTTGTATTTTTATATCTTAAATTAGAAATAGTTAAAATCACAATGGTTAAATTAATAACTGCTACTTTTAGAAAATTAACTGTAATTTTAACTTGTACGTTTGAATTCACTTATTCACTTTACCATGTGCTTAGCACAAAACATTTTTGGCTTCGGATTCTGGACAAATTGATGTTGTAATGTATAGATTTTCTTTGTCTTCCTTTGTATTTATTTGTTTATAAATGGATTTATTTTCTTCCGTTTGATTTGTAGTGTTCTATTTTCAAAGGTATCCTTTTTTTTTTTTTCAATTTCTTTCCAATGATTGTTAGGGCTTGGAATTGTCACAAAATTTTGGCTTTAAGCTTGTGACAGTTACAGAAAACAATCATTTTTTGCTTATAATGTGGTTTCCCAGCCCTTGAAAAAGTAAATTACATTATAAGCTTGCATTTGTGTTTTTTTTTTTTTTACTTATGTTTCACTTTTTGAATAAATACTTCATTTGTTAGGACTATGTTTTATAATGTGCAATTTGACATAGCTATTTGGGGTAATAATTTCATTGCATTTGGTCAGTCATTTCTGTTTCAATGGTTAATTTTTGCAATAAGTTTATATATATATATATATATATATACATAAATAATTTTATAAATATATATATCTCAAATTTCCCATACAAATATTAATAAAAGCTGAAAACAAGGAAAGACTAAATTTTAATATATTCTTTAAATTTACATATCAGCTCATTTTCTAAATGCAAAACGCTTTAAAAACGTATTTCATTTCTGAATTTCTTATTACTTAAAACATATTTACTTTGTGTTTTTATAAATATAAAGAGCGATTTATGTTGGTTATTAACTATGATATACTTTACTCTTGAAATATGATTAAATTTAAATCCATGCATAGGATTTTTTTAAATATGTATTAAAATGGTTACTGTTATGTTGGAATTGTAAAATTTCTAAACTAAACATATTTTATTATATTTTTTTGACGAGATTTAAATTACATCAAAATCATATCTACCATTTCTTAGAGTATTTAAATTATGAATGCAAAATAAAATTTTATTTAAAAGTCAAAGTTTACATTTATAACTTTTACAAATAGTTCTTGAGGACTAGACACTGATGAATATTTTGAATGATGAATAGTTGATGATGAATCACTGATGAATAGTTTTTCTCAATAAAGACTCAAATTGCAATATAGTTATTAATAAATTGGGTGAAAGCATATCCGGATTTTTAGATGAGTATGATTATTATAATATAGATACAGAATTTAAAAAAAAAAAGTATGAAAAGGAAAAATTAAATGTAAAAATTTTCAGAAAAGGTAATATAATGAATGTCATGCATTTTCTATGTTTCAGAACCTAAATAATATAAAAAAATATATGCAAGAATGATAAAATATTTAGTATGAAACATTTTATAAAAATATTAGTATATTCTTTTGACGTTGTTATACATTAAAGTTAGATTAGCGACAAAAAATCTGGATTCCACTCAAAGTGTGCTTTTACTAGACCATATTTAAACATTTACGATGAGTTTGTCGCAGTTTTTGTCACAAAACTTTCGACAGTGTTACAACGTAACACAATAAGCAGTAAAGAATGTGTTGGCGAAACGATGCTATCTCTAGGCAAGAATGTAACTAAAAATAAATCTACTTATTTTTACTGAGAATAAAATTTACTAATGTAATATACTGTGATAAAAATACTAAGGTAACAGGAAATTACCTTGTACAACATTAATACTCAGTCAATTTCAGAAAACGATTGTTATGCACTTGCATTGGTAAGACCATGAAAACATTTCTTGTATTTAAAGTTTAAATATTCGCCTATTTTTTTCCAAATCTAACTGTGCACCGTACATTCAATTATACAATGTTAAATTTTTGTTGTATGTTAAATAAACTTGTGGTGCTGTAGCAGTAGCGGCTACCATAAGATGTGGAAATCTCATTAAAAGATTTGGAGCTATGTTTGAAAGGAACCGCAAAATCATGGAAATATATTTTACAAGTTTATGTTTGCAGCTACTGCAGCACCAAACGCTCATTCAAAAGATCACAAAATTTTGACCAGTGTACTCCTTATTTACAAATTCATCTAAAACGCTTTCTCAGCAACAAATTTTAGTTTACGAAGAAGACATTCTTATAATTTTGTAACAGAAGTAAAGTTTTGTTCATATTACAAACATAAAACAGCAATGAAACACATGTCAAATTTAAATTGTTTAAAAGGCGTATAGCCAACATAGCGAAAAAGTACCCAAGCTGTGACTCGAACGCGGGTCATCAGTATAGCGCACTGACGTTCTGCCAACTGAACCACTTGCTGCGATGCTGAATTTTCTTTGGTTTCGTGTTTTCCCGAGGGTTGGTGGCTCACGGAAAATATTCAATCTTGTGCTGCGTTTGTAGCCTTGCCAACATGTTATAGTGAGAAAGTGCCATGCTGAGTAACGTTTTCAATTAGTTCAGCTGCTAGAACGTCAGTGCGCTATACTGATGACCCGGGTTCGAATCCCGACTTGGGTACTTTTTCGCTATGTTGGCTATACGCATTTTAAGCAATTAAAATTTGAATATTATAAATGCAAGGCGTGTGAAATTTTCTATGGAAAAATTTCCAAGCATTAAATATAGAAATGAAACACATTTCACATGAATAATAATAATGTATTCAAATATATAGGACGCCCTTGCTTAAGAAATACAGATGACGTACTCACTTCATAACTCGCTATATTTTTTTAGAGTAACGTAAAGGAAACACAAAATAAAGATAAAAGAAAGGGAGATCAGCTAAAGTCTATATTAATCTAACTATCTGCAATACTTCAAAATTTAAAACACATATCTATGTTCAGAACATATAAAAGTCAATTTTGCGAATAAATCTTATGTGAAATTTTTAATTTCACATGATGATGAAGCTAAATTTCGATTGAATGAAATTTATAGCTTAAGGTTTACTTTCATTTAAAAGTAATTTATTGTAAGAATTTTTATTTGATTAAAAAGAATGTTAATTTTCATGTCATAATGACATTAAACTCTTACACAGAACAGAAATATGAAGCCCATTGCATCCTCCATGTTTAGAAAATAATAATAAAAAAATACAATTCATAATTCAGTTACAAACTGACATAAAATTTCATTTCGTGGTAAAATTCATTTTCAAAATATATTATAAATTATCCCTTTTGAGCCCGAGTAAATCTTTTGGAACATAATGTAAAAAGCATTGCTAAAAATTATTCGAAAAGTTCAAATTCTGCAAATAATTTCATTTTTCATTATTATAAAAATATACCAGAAAAAGTTTGGTATAATTCCAAAACCAATTTTTTGTCAGGCCTTTTTCAACATATTAAGACTTGCGCGGCAGCGCAAGTCTTATTTATTTCCAGTGCGACTTCCCCATGCTATTCTAACACAGCAAATCCCGTTGAACGAGTTATTTTACTAGAGTTTTTCCCACTTTTTGTACGCGCTTCCACAAATTTTCTTCAAAACACCTAATTCTGTAAAGAAATACATCCTCCAATCAAAAAACTCTAAATATTGGTGTTGTTACTTTCTTTAGAGACCTGTCAGGCTTTGGCTAGCGCTTCGACTATTCATCCAATCACTGCTTTTTATTTCGGATGATGTTACTGTCATTAAGCACTTGGACGTGCGATCTCGTGGTATATGTTTACTATTTCAAAAATATGCGAGAATATTGTATTTATCTTTAATATCCGAAGATGTTTAAGATCCGAAGTCTTTATCAAAATTTGATGAATGTTCGATATTTACTTATCTAGTGATCCTGTGATGTTACGAAATGAGTTTTTAAATTTCTATCTTAATCGATGATTACTAAAATTCAACATGGGGAAAAAATGCAAATTTTCTGGTTGCAAGAGTGATGCACGATACTTTTACAAAGACTATATGCTGGGAGTTTTGTTTTTCCCTTTTCCTAAACCACAGAAAAACTTGAGTAAATGTAACGAATGGCTTTCTGCTTGTGGTAGAAAAAATACAGAAACGGTGACTAGAGACTGGTATGTTTGCTCTCGGCATTTCATTGATTTAAATTGCCCAACTGAAGAGTATCCTAACCCTATACCAAGAGTATCTCTGTCTGAGCCGTTAAGTGATACATCAAATAAATATTCACGATATTATCGACGAAATCGTGAAATTTTCAAAAATAAAAGAGCCGCATACTATAAAAAATGTAAAAGCCAGATACAGAAGCGTAATACTTCATATTGTTTGCAAAATAAATCAAAGGCTAATAAATATAAGCTAAAATACTGGAACACAAAAAAATACTCAAATCGTAATAGGATTCTCACCTCTAAAAAAATTAATCCTTCAAGATATCGACAGCTTGCTTTAGTGAAAAATCTGCTAAAGAGTTATAAATCAAACATAGCTCAGCAAAGCAGAAGAACAAATATTCAATTTGTAAAAACTCAAATAAAAGCTCAATTACTTGCGCGTAAAGCTATTCATACTAAAAATGTTTTGTATGCAAAGAGTTTATCGGCTTCAGAAAAATTTTCAAACAAATGTCAACAGATGTTATCAAAATCAACTCAAAATATCACTGCAGAAAATTTATGTGAAATAATTGGTGGTGAAAGAATTCACAACTCCAATGCAGAACCCTATTTTTGGGAAATAGCATATCACCCATTGGTTCACATACATTTAGATCATAATTATAGTAGTCATTCCAATTCTAAAATAGAACATATTCCTTTAGGTGATTTACATTTCGAGAAAAACATTGATGGTCATCATCCCAAAACTCTAATGTGGAAATGTGGACCTCTCTGTAACATTCGAGAGAATTCAGTTCAAAGGTTATTGCATATTCTTCATATATTTGCTTCTTCTCAGGGCAGTTCTACAAAGGAATTATTTTCAAACATAGATTGTTGTGAGTATAAATCGTATTACATAAAAGAAGATCAAATGTGTGCTGTTAAGTTGGGTCATGCAGTTCATTGCTTAGACAATTGCAAATGTAAAAGCATTTTGAGAGTCATGACTGAATTGTCACCGCACTATAGTGGCTTGAGAACTCTTCTTAGATATGTGTATGGAATAAAAAAAACTTTTTGATGCATACAATTTAATTGATAAAGCCATTCTTAATGCCGATTTTATTGATTTAAAAGTGGTAGTCGAAGAATTGGGAAGTCTCATAAAAAAAGAAAAAAGAAAGACAATTGTGAAACAAATTCAAATACATCTGTCATAAGACCTATTTGGAAAGAAGCTGAATTGTTAGAACAATTTGAAAAGCCCTTGGCCCACTGTTTTCGAGAAATGCATGAATTTCATGACACACCTTGCGATTCCTGTGAAAAATTGTACCAAAAAAGGAAACTTACACCAGTGTCTAAACTGGTTTCCAAGCATGCCTTAGAAAATACACAAAATATTGCATTCAATATATTAAGAACAGCTTGGCTTTTGCAAAAACCAGGCTCTGATATAGAACTGTTTGAGGAATTAAATCTTTGTGATTACTGCTACAAGAGAATTATATCAGGTAAAGTTCCTGAGCGATCCTTCCTCAATGGATTACAAGTGCATCCAATACCTGATGAAATTAAAAATTTGAATATGTTTGAAAAAATACTTATTCAGAAGTGTAAAGCATTTCAAGTGGTAGTTAGACTAGGAACTAAGCTAAAGACTTTAAACCATTCTGGCTTAACAAAGGCAATTAAAGGTAAAATTATTTATTTACATTTGCCTCTGCAAAATAATATTGACATGATTCCTCTAGGTTTACCAGATAATCATGAACTTCATATATTAGTTAATGGCCAACCAACTAAAAATAAAATAGTTTGGCAATCAATTGTTAGGCTTGAAAAGATAATGAAAGCACTGAGAAAGTTAAAAGAAATTAATCCTTTGTATGCTGATATTCATGTTTCTCAGTGCAACACTGATTATATTTGTGGTAATTGTAGTGAAATAGATAATCGAATTTCTACGCAACCAGATGCTTTATTGTATAGATTATCTGAAACTCAACAAAAAATGCTCTTTGATCAGTATACAATCCATCCTGTCAACGGAAAAAATCCTACAGGTATTTTAGAAGCATTTCAAATGAAAAAAGTTGAAAAAGAAGCTGTTAGTTTATTTGAAAAAAATTTGGACTTTATGTGTTTTCCTGATTTGTTCCCCACAGGTGAAGGTGGCCGATATTCTGATAGGCCTTTTGGTGACTTAACAGAAGCTGATTATAGAGCTACTAGAATATTGAATAAAGATCGAAGGTTTTCCCTCAATGAACAATACCTTTTTCATTGCTTTTATGAAAGTGAGATAAAATCTATGACCAATAGCATTAACTTTATGCTTCGAATGACTGGCAACAAAAGAATGCCAGTCAACTCTCTGATTGATAAATTTGTTGCCAAAGATTCAGAACTTGAAACTGCTTTATCAGTTTTTATGCAAAACATGAGAGGTACACAGGAATATTGGTACAAACGACAAGGAGAATTAAAGACAATGATGCAAAATTTTGGTAGTCCAACATGGTTTGTTACTCTAAGTTGTGCGGAATATGACTGGTTCGAATTGCATGAGCACCTTCGATTGTCATATTCTGATAAAATTGCCCCTAACAGTATTGCAGAGTTGTGTTCCTCAGATCCTGTTGCTGTTTCTCTGCATTACCACAACCGATTTCAAGCTCTTTGGAAACACCTTATTATGAATAAAGAAAATGCCATTCTTGGCAAAGTAGAACATTACTTCTGGACAGTGGAATATCAGGGAAGAGGGACACCTCATATTCATATGGTACTTTGGATAAAAGATGCTCCAAAAATTGGTAATGCCAGCGATAAAGAAATATTAGCATTTATTCAAAAATATGTCACATGCTCACTTCCTGATAAAATTGAAAGTCCAACTTTGCATGAATATGTTCAGAAGTATCAAATGCACCGATGCAATCCAACTTGTCAAAGAAAATACAAATCTGGAGACAAATTTCTTACCAGATGTCGATTTAAATTTCCAAGAGCAACAGCTACAGTTGCAAAATTAAATGATGTGCATTCTAGTATAAGACATCATTTATCTTCCAAGTCAAAAAAGCGTCTTTACATACTCCCCAGAACATCTGCTGAAATGTACATTAATGATTATAATCCATTGCTTTTATATATATGGAAAGCTAATGTTGATGTCCAATTTATTGCAGATAAAGAAATAGCAGTGGCTCGTTATATAACATCTTATATTACGAAAAAAGAAAAATCTGACATGGAAGATCTCTGGAATGAATTGGCAAACAAAGATTTACGCAGTCGTCTTTTTAGTTTTGGCTTAAAAGCCATTTCACATCGAGAGTGTGGTGCTTATGAAGTTGCTGATAGAATTCTTGGACATCATCTTTACGGAAAATCAGAATCTATTCTTTTCATCAACACTACCAAAAAAGAAAAAAGAAAACGTTTATTAAAACCTTTTAAAGAGCTCAACAAACTTAAGGAAACTGACCCTACCAGTGAAGATATTTTTATGGTTCAAAAGGTTGATGGTGTATATCCCAATAGACCAGATGAACTTGAAAATATATCCCTGTATGATTTTTCAGCTTTTTATTATCGGGTGCCACAAAAATCAAATGAAAAAATGCCAAATAATTTACAACTTAAAAATAATATTGGGCTATTAAAGAAAAGATGTAAGCCTTTTCTAATACAGCATACTCGTCATGATCCTGATAAATCTGATACTGAACGGGAAAATTACTATCACAGTCTTTTGATGCTTTTTCTTCCTTGGCGTGATGAAAGTATACTTTTGGGTGACCATGTTAACTATCAGAAATCTTTTGAAAATCATCTTCCAAAACTGAAACAAATGATGGAGTATCATGATAGGCTTAAAGTGTTAAAAGAAGGTGAGAAAAAATTAGAGGAAGCTCTAAGAAAAAGTACACAATCTGATTGTGAAAATGTCATTGTTCAGGATGATATACAAAATGCTTTGCAAGGTCATGAGATTATGGAGGCTGGTAATGCCATGGCAGAAGTAACAGCAGCTATGGTACAAAATTTATTTCCCTACTCAACCAATTTAGCCACTCAAGTTTCACAATTACATGCTGATCAGAAAAAAATATTTGATACAGTTCAAAAACATTTTTGTTCTAAATCTGAATCAAGCAAACCACTAACAATGTTTGTTAGCGGATGTGGTGGAACAGGTAAAAGTTTTCTAATTCATGTGATCAAAAATATGATTTCAAATTTTTTCAATAATAGTTTCACTAATGCTGTTGCAGCTCCAACAGGCCTAGCTGCTCTTAATATTGGTGGTGTGACTTTGCATAGACTGTTAATGTTACCTGTAGAGCATGGTAAAACAGCCGAATATCATAAACTTGGGGTGAATAGTTTAGCTATTATGCAAAAGACACTAGCACATCTAAAACTTCTAATAGTGGATGAAATATCTATGGTATCATCATTAATTTTATCTTATATTCATTTAAGATTAGTTGAAATTACAGGCAAAGATGAACTGTTTGGTGGCATTTCAGTTTTATTTTTTGGAGATCTTCTTCAACTACAACCAGTAAAAGGAAATCCACCATATTCTAAATTAACTCATACTGAAGCACGGAAATTAATTGGATCAGTTGGTGCCATTAATATTTGGAAAGAGTATTTTCTTTATGATGAGCTCACTTTAAATAAAAGACAAAAAAATGACTTGGTATATGCAGAACTTCTCAACAGAGTCAGAGTTGGTGAAGTTACTCCTGATGACATCAAAGTACTTGAAACAAGACTTATCCCTAATACTGATAACATTGAAAATTTAGCGAATTATTACTTTGACCTCATGAATCAAAATTTGAATCCAGTATGTTTGTTACCTACAAACAAGTTATGCCTAGAAATAAACTCTGTGATGCTACAGAAGGCTAAAAATAATGTTATAGAAATTCATGCTGAAGATACTATTAGTGGTTTTCAGGAAATGCCTCGCACAGTAAAGACACAATTGGAAAAACTAAAACAAAAATCATCTGATACAGCTGGTTTAGAGTCAGTGATTTTAATTTGTGAGGGCTGTAGAATTATGTTGCGTAGAAATCTTTCTATAGAAAAAGGTCTGGTCAATGGTTCAATGGGTACTGTTAAAGGCTTTAAAAAAGATTCATCAGGAAAAATTATATCAATATGCATTTTATTTGACAACCATGCTACCGAAAAATACATTGAACGAGTAAATGTCAAATTTGAAATTATGAAAAATGTTTATGTTAAAAGATCCCAATTCCCCATTGTTTTGTCATATGGTATAACTATTCACAAAAGTCAAGGAATGAGCCTGGATTGTGTAATGATTAACTTGGGTCCTAACATTTTTGAAAGTGGCATGTCTTATGTTGCTTTATCCAGAGTCACAAGTTTAGAAGGTTTACATCTTCTTAAATTTGATGCAAGTAAAGTTTATGCCTCACCAAATGCTATTAAGGAATATAATCGTCTTAGAAAGGAATACAGATATGATTTGCCACAATTAGCTGTATGTTCCAGAAAATACTCTGAGAGTAAAATGGTTGTTTCATCTGACATATCAGTAATTGTTAGTGAAAAAAATAATAAAAACCATATTACTGATTTAAATTACTTTGTCTTTAAAGGCTTTAAAAATACAGATCGTTCGTGTTACGCAAATTCTATGTTGCAAACTCTCTTCTGTATCCCAGAATTTGTTAAAAAAATTCAGGAAAGAGTTATTGATCCTGGTCCTACAACAAAAGCTTTGAAAAAAATATTCACTACTTTGCAAAATCCACAGATTGAAACCGTAGATACACTTGAAGTTAGAAAAACACTTCATGTAAAGTTTCATGATGGTACTGATCAAGATCCGTTAGAATTTCTTGATTACCTACTGGAAAATTTGTCAAAAGAAAATGTCAATGCCATAGATCTTTTTCAACTGAAGCAAGATCTTTGGGAGAAATGTAGTAATTGCCCAAGTTATCGAGATATATGTATTAGTACAGAACCATTTAATGCATTTATTGTGAGATTTCCACATGACTTTAATAATAGGGAAGATGCAGTTGATTTCAATGATCTCCTAACACGATGGCAGACTGAAAACATTCCCTGTGTTCATTGCAAAAACAGAACTAAAATGTGTCAAACTCGATTAAATTCTTGTGGAAAATATTTGTTTGTGCAACTAGCCAGATTTTCTTCAACAAATGTCTCTATGGGTCCGAATAGAACTTTTAAAATTACGTGCCCTATAACAGGATTTTCAAACCAAAAGGTTTTAATAAATAATATAACCTTTAAAACAAAATCTGCTATTTTGCATAAAGGAAAGTTCATTGATTCAGGTCATTATATAACAATGGTGCATTCAAATGAAAACGAGATCAATAAATGGACTGTTTGTGACGATATGAAAATAACAGATCGTACACGTTTTGTAAATAATCTTGCAGATGTTTACATTTTGCTTCTGCAGAAATGTTAGATTAAGAAATTGTCAATATAAGGTAAGATATTTATTCAGCTACAAAAAGAAATATTTTGCTGAAAATTTCATGCTCCATAACTACACATATCAATGTTTGAACTGTATATTTCATATTACCAATACTGATTTTGTTATGTGCAGTCTTTTACATACTTCAGGGCTTGAAATTCAATTTTTCCAAGGAGTGGAGTCTCCCTACCAACATTTTTAAATGAAGGGGAGTTGTAATATTTGGGAGGGAGAAAAAAAAATCTTTAAACCCCACTATTATTTTACGTGCTATTTAAAGAATTACATTAATGCAGACATGAAAAAATACCATTGAAAAAATTAAGTCAACTGAGAATGATTATGTAAAATGTTTATTTTTATTTTAAAAAAGGGAAAAAAGTTAAGTTTTATATATGTAGTGTATTTTTCAAGTTCCATTAAATGTGTTAGGGACCCTTAACAATTAGGTTGCTAAATAAATTTCTGAATTTAGATTTTATTTGATTGAGATTCACCGATCGATCACGGAAAAGACGCAAAGTTCGTCTATCGATCGCGGAAAAAACGCAAAGTTCGTCGATCAGTCGTGGAAAAAACGCAAAGTTCTTCGATCAGTCGTGGAAAAAACACAAAGTTCGTCGATTTGTCACGGAAAAAACGTAAAGTTCATCGATCTGTCACCAAAAAACGCAAAGTTCGTCGATCAGTCGCGGAAAAAAAGCAAATTTCGTCGATCGATTGCGGAAAAAACGCAAAGTTCGTCGATCTGTCCCCAAAAAACGCAAAGTTCGTCGATCAGTCGTGAAAAAAAGCGCAAAGTTCGTCGATCTGTGGTTGAAAAAAAATGCAAAGTTCGTCGATCTGTGGTTGAAAAAACGCAAAGTTCATGGATCTGTCGCGGAAAAAACCACAAAGTTCGACGATCAGTCGCGGAAAAAACACAAAGTTCGTTGATCTGTCACGAAAAAAACCACAAAGTTCCTCGATCTGTCGCGGAAAACACGAAAAGTTCGTCAATCAGTCGCGGAAAAAACGCAATGTTCGTCAATCAGTTGCGGGAAAAAAAAATCACGAAATTTATCATTCGGTTGCAGGTAAATAAAATAACGCAAATTTCTCTGAAAATGCTGAAATTTTTTGGGCGGGAGGCTCTCGCTCACGATCTTTTTTTGGGCGGGATTTCAAAATTTTCGCTGCGAATCCCGCAATCCCGCCCTAATATTCAAGCCCTGTACTTGTCTTGTTTGAATCTTATCTGCTTCATATTAATTTGTTATTAAAAAACTTGAGATATTAAAAAAAAAAGAACTTGCAAAGCAAATTAAAAAAATTAATTTATTTCCATATTGTTAAGCCCGAGAAGGGACAGATATTAAAATTATTTTATTTAGTCAATGCTACAATAATTTTGCATTTTTATATTTAAAAAAAAAATAACTTGCAAAGCAAATTTAAAAAAAAAAAATATTTCCAAAATTTTAAGCCCGAGAAGGGACAGATATTAAAATTATTTTATTTAGTCAATGCTACAATAATGTTGCATTTTTATATTAAATCTTGTTCCGTCTATTTAATCTTAAAATATTAAATTTAAATTTGAAACATGATATTAAAGCAACTTTAAAACATTTCATTTAGTTGAAATGAAATCTAAATAAATCTTCAACTTTTTTTTCAGTTTTACATGCATTATGCAAAATTTGTACTGTAGCAAATTTTAACAGACAAAAAACATGAAAAGTTCAAATAATTTAAAAAGTTGAAGATTTATTTAGATTTCATTTCAACTAAATGAAATGTTTTAAAGTTGCTTTAATATCATGTTTCAAATTTAAATTTAATATTTTAAGATTAAATAGACGGAACAAGATTTAATATAAAAATGCAACATTATTGTAGCATTGACTAAATAAAATAATTTTAATATCTGTCCCTTCTCGGGCTTAAAATTTTGGAAATATTTTTTTTTTTTTAAATTTGCTTTGCAAGTTATTTTTTTTTAAAATATAAAAATGCAAAATTATTGTAGCATTGACTAAATAAAATAATTTTAATATCTGTCCCTTCTCGGGCTTAACAATATGGAAATAAATTAATTTTTTTAATTTGCTTTGCAAGTTCTTTTTTTTTTAATATTATTAATAAAAATTAGCATAAGAAAAGGAGATCAAACTGAATACGAACTAGTGGTGTTAAGTAGAAAGACAGCTATTTCTTCTGTTGTGATTTATGTGTTTTATTGTCATATTCTCTCTTTATTTAATTGTACAAGAAATATGCGCCTGATTATTTAAAATAAATGAATCGAATATTTAAAAACGGTTATAACTAGTAAATAAATCTGGCATTTAGTTTATGTATGTTTAAATACATACTTAAAAATGATATTTTTATGAAGAAACAACGAGGTAAAATTTTGCAAGCAGAATTTATCGTATTTCACACTGTAAAATATGACCAGTATTTATTATTTTATGAAAATATACTATAACCACGAACGAAAATATAATACAATCTTCTGAGTTATCCGAAATTCCGAAAAGCGCGTTCCATTGTCTTTTAAATCCCCAGAAACCAATAAATTTCCAAATTTTAAAGAATTATTTATAAAAGCAAAGTATGTTTTGCTGCCCGTATTTTTCAGAAACGTTTCCGAAGAGTTTTTACAGTGTATTAATCAGTTTCCTCAGCCTGGAATACCTGCTTTTCGAATGTCATCCATTCTCAAGTAAACGTTTTCAGCTGCATAAGTTAATTTATACATGAAAGAGTAAAGAAATAATCTTAATTTTAATGTTAATGTTAACGGTGTTTATTTTGCATGTTTCTCTGTTAAACATTTTCGTTGAACAAATGAAAATGTTTACTCAAGAATTGATAGCATCGGAATAAAACTATATTCCGGGCTTAGAAAACTGATTAAAAGCTACTCGTAAACGCTTCGGAAAATTACGGGCAGCAAGAGAAATTTTGTTTTTATAAATGATTCTTTAAATCTCGAAATGCCATTGATGTCTGAGGTTTCTAAAGATAAAGAAACACTTCAGAATCATGGTTAACAAGGATGAGTTTATATTATAAATTTGTTCGTGATTATATTATATTTTTGTTGATTAAGAAACATTTTTTCATTTTTTACAGTGCATTGCAAAATTATTGAAAATGCAAACATGCACCGTTATTGTTTAAAAAGTTGTCTGTCATATAACTTATTTAAATCTTATAATACAACAATTTTTATTTCGAAGATGTAGCAGGAGGTGAATTAAGCTTCACTATATTAATCTTTAACAAAATGTAGAAAAGTTACTGCTCAACTCCCTGAATGCTACATTATAAAAGTGATTGATAAAATGATATGACATTACTAGAAGTTTTGCTTAGATTTATCTATAAATATTAAGAATAATGAAGGAGAAGGTGTTAGTGAGTTTTAGTGTATTTAATAATATATTCAGCTTTCATTTTGACCAGAATAGTCCCAAGACCAAGTCAACCATGACTTGTTTGACTCATCAATGCTTTGCTCATCATTCTTTTTCTAATTTATTCAATCTATTCCGCAGTATCAGCACATAAATTTAATTACTATCGGTAACTATTCTATCTACACATTCACCGCGTATGAACAGAATAAGACTAAAAAACATCTCTGAAATTTCCATACGTGTATTAATATCATTTTAAACATAAGCGATGACATACTTTTTTATTTCAACACACAAATCTTACTCTTTTTTTTATGTAATATAAAAAGACAAAATTAATGTACCTACTACATGGTTTAATAGATTGAATGACACGATTGACCATTCTTTATTAAATGGACTGTTCATTAATATGTTTTGTTTATAATGGAAATAAATTTATTTTGCTTTATTTTTATATTATTATGACACGATGTAAAATTACTGTAAATAATAAAATACTTCTGGTAATTTTAGAATCTTTTAAGTTTTTTTTACAATTTACTATGTTTAAATCAAATCGAAAGATAGTAAAGGTAACTTTGCTTAAGGCTAGATATGCACTTTTCTTCTAGCGATAATTTTTAGCAAAGTAATTTTCTTTTTCAGTACTGGATAATTTGAACTTCAGAAAATGTGAAGTTTGTTTCATACATGGATGTACATGGGTTGGATGTACTACACATTTGTATTCGAATTATACATATGTAGTTGGGTCATTTGCAAAACGTAAATTTTTTGAAGTATTTAAATAATTACAGAATGCTGAAATAGAACAAACTTAGATTTAATCCCTTGAAGACACTTAATTTTACAATGTGCTATAAACAGCCTTTTCAAATACATCCGGATTAACACTTAAAAACTGTAGTTTATACGATATTCATATAACATTCTAATTCAGCATAGTACAGCCAATTGCTTTATTGACCACTATACATCCAATGCTTCCTAAATGATGAAGAAAACGATACTGAGCTTTTCTGATATTCAATGTCTAAAGCCAATGTGCTCGTGATCCGAGAATTTTGATTTCACACCACATGCATTCAAATTCAAGAAATATATATCAGAGATTTAGTCATTTGCTGATCTCGCACAGTAACAGTAATAAACAGTAAAATAAGCAGTAATACACTGTCGCGTATTTGCTGTAGTGTATTACTGCTTATTTAATTGTTTATTAATGTTAATATTACAGTATAATACTACAGCAAGTTATTAGACCGTAAAATTAAAAAAAATTTTTGCAGTGTACCCATTTAACATTTCGTTTCAGTCATTGCTAACATTGAGAATACGTGATAAATTTTTAGTCTTAACAACAATCATATTTTTTTTTTCAGTTTAATTTAGAACGCTCAGAAAATACTGTTCTTTCACGTACATTTTTTCCAGAAATACGATTTTGTTTAAAGATTTAACAGTCGTATGTCCCCTTAAACAGACAGGTTTTTATTATTATTATTATTATTTTCTTTTTCGAAAACATTAAAATTTCAATTGAACATCGAATACGTACATATATTTTCTGCCTAGGGAATACCTAAAAAAAATGTTTTGTATGAAAAAACTTTGACAGTTATTCTTAAAAAAATAAAATTTATCGATTTTAGCATCACAATTGGAACAGTTTCTTGGAAGTTTGACATAAACTGTTTGACATGAACTTTGACATAAAAAATAGGGCTTATACGAAAAACAAATTGTGACAGGTTATATATAAACATTTTAAAAAAAACATGAAGAGAACAATCTTTACTACAATGTATAAATAATTATTTTGAAACTGAATTCTACGTGTAAATTACTTTTGAAATTAAATATTCTTCAACACTAATTTCAGGAGAATTGGAAATAAAGTGTGTATTGTATTTAAATTACTTAGAAATATTAAAAATAAAACGTATATAGAAGATTGTAATATCAGTTATAAAACTAATTTTGTATAACATCACAAAATTACCTTTAAATATCTATAATATATATATATATATATATATATATATATATATATATATATATATATATATATATATATATATATATATATATTTTAGCAATATTTTTATTAAATTTTTATCTATAATCCAATTTAAACTATAGAACTACCCTTAAATAATATTTTTTTTCTCTCTTCTATGTACGTATAAGAACATAATTTTAAGCAATAACAAAAGATAATTTTTTCACAATCATTCTTAAGGGGACAGTGGACGGTCAAAACCATTTTTTTTTTCATTTTTCTCTCAATTGTACTAAAATTTTGCACATATAATAATTCATACATTTTCTAAGTAAATTTCAATTTTGTTCAATAATGTGTGCAATTAATTACTTTATTAATTAAAATATATTAATGAATCACTGTAATTAAAAATGCTCCATGCGCATTAAATTTGACTTTAGGAACATGGTGTTTTGCTAAATGGTAGCTTTATATTATTGCAACAAAAGTTGGTATGCTTTTTAAAATTGTACCAATAGATTGAGAAAAATTATTAAAAAGTTTTCAATATTTATTTTTTTTAATATCACGGAAAAAAAAGTTATATAACTTCCAAATTTTCCTTTTATGTAGAGTAATGCATGCATATTAGTACAAAGTTTTGAAATATAGCACATTGCTAACAATAATACTTAATGTTATGAAAACTGGATAAAACATAAGACGCCTGGAACATTTTGAATATTTTAACTCGGCAAAAATTCCCATTTATGGAAAACGCGATTAAAAATTTTATTTTTTAGTGTAACTGAATTACGGTGTCAAATTTAAAATGCTTGTAACTTCGATAGTTTTTTGCAAAAGTTGCAGTTAACATTGAAGTACAGTAATAAAACAAAATAAGAGAAACGGTTTTTTAGTCGATTTTAGCCCAACTGAAGGTCTACGGTCCCCTTAAAAAAAAAAAAAAAAAAAAAAAAAAAAAAGGAAAAAAGAAACTGGTTTTTTAACGGTAAGTATCTTAAAGTTACCTAGACTGTCAATAACATTATTGTTTGATTAATTAAATAGTTTCGTTTTAGATGCCACGTTCAACGTTTTCATTACTAATGTT
This sequence comes from Maratus michaelseni, assembly GCA_963931845.1. NCBI lineage: Eukaryota > Metazoa > Arthropoda > Arachnida > Araneae > Salticidae > Maratus > Maratus michaelseni. Next base: position 12,281,287 of record OZ007596.1, read on the forward strand.
CTAGGAAATTCGCCTTTATCTACTTTCAATTAAGATATCCGTTCATTTTCATAAAACAAGTAATATAAAAAAAGCGTAAGGAGAGAGACTTTAATTTATTGTTTCCTTATTCACGACATTAATAGCAATTGCACAAAAAATTAATATTTTTTATTTACTTGTTACGCAACAGCGTATTTTAGCGAGAATGGTTTTACAAAAAAAAAAAAAAAAAAAAAAAAAAAAGTGTTATCACAACGATACTTTTGGAAATTAACTAAAGTGTCGCTAACGTCATCAGAGACAATATCTTGATATTTCATGAGATTTGTCTAGAAATTTGTTGCTCTTAACATGCTAAGAAACATTGTGCATCGCGCTGACATAGTTAAAATGTATTCCAAACAAATGCTCATATTTTAATAAATATTCAATATATTAATTTTCTACCTACATCGTAATGTTACTTCTGCATTTTTTTAAAGTGGCGACAAATTTGGTTGAAAACCTTGTATTTCATTAACCAAAAACTTAAAGATTTTTTATGAATTTATAAAAGGAACTTTTATATTTTCATAAATAATCATGCTATTCTTGAAGAAATGAGTATACGCGTTGTAATAGTCCCGTATATCCATCTGTTACAGATACAGATAATTTCGAGCTTTTCATAATACAGTGTAATTGCAATTATTATTATTATTATTCAAATTGTTGTTAGTCCATTAATTACTTGCGTCAGTAATTTGTCACTGACAAGTATGTTGTGAAACGCAATCTTTTTCATCCCAATGTTCAAAAATGATTCATTATGTCACTCTCCAGATCTCTGACAATATGTCCAAAATCAAAATTGTCTCGATACTTTTGACAAGATAGTGAATATCTCATCAAAAACGTCACCTGTAAAAAATGCAGCCAAGTCTCGTAACTCATTTACCGTAAAAAGTACTGAGATCATATAAAGCAAGTTTAACTATCTTATTAACTCTGAAATTTTCATTCACAAATCACTCCTAGTCTCTACATCTTTAGTTGATTATTATTTTGTGACTTGGCAATTACGTAGCACGAGAATGTGATGTATATAGTTAGTCTTAATCAAATAATATTATAACATATTAAGGTGTAATAACTTCCCTGTGCGTATATAATTTGCCTTAATTAATTTATCCCATCCCATCCCATAACATAGTAAGGTGTAATAACTTCCTTGTGCTGTGTAATTGCCGTCACAAAATAATAATTAACTAAAGAAGTAGAGACTAGGAGTGATTTGTGAATGAAAATTTCAGAGTTAATAAGATAGTTAAACTTGGCTTTATACGATCTCAGTACTTTTTACGGTAAATGAGTTACAAGACTTGGCTGCATTTTTTACGGGTGACGTTTTTGTTGAGATTTCACTTCTTTTTGTAAGTAATCCTCCTTTTCTTGATTTTGGGTTCTTTTTGAAGATCATCCACTGATTTTCGCTAAGCCCACATTCTGTCCCTATCATTTACAGGTATCAAAAATTTTAAACTTTAGTTTCGTTTGTAAAGTCCTGCAGATAAAAAGAGATTTCAGGCTCCTAGGCAAGCAGGAGGGGAGTTTCAAAAGTACTCTCAATTGCTTCCAGGATAGGTGCTATCCATCTGAGATATTACTCGCAGCCCTAGATACTTGATATTTAGCATAAAAGTACCTTTCAGTATAAAAAGAAAAAATATATTAAATTTTCCGGAAATTTCCAATAAATCTAACAATATTCATTTTTTCGATGTTTTTTCTTTTTTCTTTTTCTTTTTTTTTTTTTTTTTAGATTTGTTTTTTATCATTTACGGATTTTTTTAATTTTTCCTTACTTTGTATACTTTTTTGCCAAATGTCAAGCTTCTAGCACTACAAAATCGAATTATTTTCAAACTTTCGACTTGTTTTAATTTCGAATTTTATTGCGTTTTTATTTTAACTTATTCTGAATCCTAAAAACTATCTTTACCGCGAATTTTAAGTTTCTAAGGCTAAAAGATCAAATTATTTTAATTTTTTAAATTTTTTTCGAATTTTTGAATTTTTTTTTCGAATTTTCCGGATTTTTTACTTTTTCCTTATTTTTCATCCTAAATACAACCTTTATTCTGAATTCCAAGTTTCTAGCGCAACAAAATCGGATTATTTGAATTTTTTCGATTTTTTTCGATTTTTTCGATTTTTTTTGTGTTTTAAATGTTTTATTTTTCTGAATTCTAAACACTACCTTCTCACCAAATTTTAAGTTTTTAAGACTACAAGATCGTGTTATTTTCAATTTTCAATTTTGTTCGAATTTGTTGAATTTTCGAATGTTTTTTTTTTTGGAATTTTCCGTATTTTATAATTTTTCCTTTCTTTGTATCCGAAACACTACCTTTATTCCAAATATTAAGTTTCTATGACTGAGGGATCTACCTAATCTTTTTGATGACGCGTGAGCGAGTGAGTGTGTGAGTGACAAAAAATCGAATGTTTGAGTCCAGGCATTAGGCGATAAAAAAGAGCAAATACAGGAAAGTTTTGGTGTAGTTTTTTTGGGGGGTCCCTTTACGTTTTTTGGGTCGCTGAACACGAATCCGAGGTTTTCCAACAAAAATTTTTTCGGGAAATATGTTTTTTTTACAAAAAACGTGTAAAAAAACGGACTTTTTTCCGTTTTTTCAAAATAATTTTAAAATTGTGCATTTTACGTGAAAGTCGGCAATATATGAATTAAAGAAAATAAAATTTCCTATATTTTATGTAATGAAAGTTTTTTTCTCTGATCAATGGTTTAGCCGTGAGAGTGCCGCAAAAAAGGGTGTTAAAAACAAAAAACTGCAAAAAAACGGGAATTACGGTAGTGTATGTCGATGTAACATAAAACTAACCATTTTACGCAAACGGTAACCATTAATGATATTAAAGATTATATGTTTGACTGTATTTTATGCATTTGAGGTAGAGGAAAAGTGCGGATCCTGCGCCAGGGGAAGGTGGGAGCAGTGGAGCAGTTACACCTTCTCTCATGAGTCGAAGGTGCTCCTCCGCCGGAGTGCTCATACTGTAAAATTGGGAGGTGTAAAAGACAAAAAACTGTAAAAAACGGGAATTACGACTCTGTATGTCGATGTAACATGTATTCACAATATTGAAAAAAAAACAATATTTTTCGGCACTTTTTTCGATTTTTCTTAAAAAACTCAAGTTTAGTGCATTTTACAGAAAAAAGCACTTTACCATTTTATAGAACATAAAATTCTCTACAACATGCAGTATTCACGTTTGCAAATTGTCCAAATAGGGGGTAAGATACGGAGCCGGGAAAATAGGGTAAAATTTGCAAAAATCCACTAAAGACATTAGTTTTTGCTTAATAACCTACTTTTAATGCGTTTTACAGACAAATGCACTTTCACCATTTTGTAGAGCATAAAATTCTCTACAACGTGCAGTATTCATGTTTGTAAATTGTCCAAATAGGGGGTAAGCTACGGAGCCAGGAAAATAGTGTTAAATTTGGAAAAAATGTAAAAATCCACAAATGACGTAAGTTTTTGCTTAATAATCTACTTTTAGTACGTTTTAGAGACAAAAGCACTTTATTCTCTACAACATGCAGTATTCATGTTTGTAAATTGTCCAAATAGGGGGTAAGATACGTAGCCGAGAAATAGGGTTAAATTTGAAAAAAAAATGTAAAAATCCACAAATGACGTGGACAATTTTACATTTTTTCCAAATTTTACCCTATTTTCCTGGCTCCGTATCTTACCCCGTATTTGGACAATTTACAAACCTGAATACTGCATGTTGTAGAGAATTTTATGCTCTACAAAATGGTAACTCTGATTTTGTCTGTAAAATGCACTAAAATTGAGTTATTTAATAAAAATCGAAAAAATTGCCGAAAAATATTGGTTTTTCCAATATTGTGAAAAACGCACAAGGTCTAGAAGGTCGAAAACTTGGTTTTTATTAGAGGGTCAACCTTTACAACATACTCAAAAATCAGAACTACCCAAATTTTTGTAAGGTAAAATGCTATTTCTACTGGACTACAATGTTACCGCCTCTTAGAATACGAGCTCTCCGGAGAAGTAGCAACTTTGACTCATGAGAGTAGCTGGATCTGCCCCACTGCTCCCACCTTCCCCTGGTGTCGGATCCGCACTTTTCCTCTACCTCAAATGCATAAAATATAGTCAAACATATAATCTTTAGTAACATTAATAGTTAACATTTGCGTAAAAGGCTTAGTTTCTATGTTACATTGACATACAGTACCGTAATTCCCGTTTTTTTACAGTTTTTTGTTTTTTCCACCCATTTTTGAGGCACTCTCACGGCTAAACTATTGATCAGAGAAAAAAACTTTCAATACATAAACTGTAAGAAATTTTATTTTCTTTAATTCATATATTACCGACTTTCACGTAAAATGTATAATTTTGGAATTATTTTGAAAAAACGGAAAAAAGTCCGTTTTTTTACACGTTTTTTCTAAAAAAAAACATATTTCCCGAAAAAAAATTAATTGGAAAACTTCGGATTCGTGTTCAGCGACCCGAAAAACATAAATGGACTCCACAAAAAAAACTACACCAAAACTTTCCTTTATTTTTTACCAAATGCTTGGACTATATCGTTTGAACTAGAAAAGACACAAAGTTGTAATTTTAAATTTCTGTCCTGTGTGCCAAATACTCTAGAAAAACGAAGTTTCAAATTTTTGGGATACTCCAGCGCTGAGATAAGGGGGGTCAAAAGTGCCCTGAGTTGCTTCCAGAAAAGTATACTTACGGCCGTGCTTTCTCGACTTCAGAAGTCGAGAAAGCACTGCCGTAAGCATACTTTATTTTTACTAAATTTTCAATTCTAGAACCAATAAAATAAAAAAATCGAAAAGAAACGAAAATTTGAAAATAATTCGATTTTGTAGAGCTAGAAAGCCAAAATTAAAATTTCCAATAAATCTAACAATATTCATTTTTTCTGGGTTTTTTTTTCGTTTTTATTTTTAGATTTTTTTTTTATCATTTACAGATTTTTTAATTTTTCCTTACTTTGTATACCTTTTTGCCAAATGTCAAGAAATTTAAAAGGATGAAATGAGCGAAAAGCGTTTTAAAACATTCTAAATTACAATTTCTATGGAATCTTTGGAACTACAGAAACTATTTCAAAAGTGATGGAGGCAAATTGATGGTGACAATCCCTGCTCCAACATAGGCTATATTTTATGTCGGTGACACTAATCCCAGGGGGGTGCAAAAGCGAAAACGTTTTAAAATTGCAATTTGTTTTATACTGAAAGAGCTAGAAATTTGAAATTTAGCATATTAGTTACTTATAAGATGTAAATGCTCTCTAAGAACAAATTTTAAAAAATCGAAATTTAAAAGGGTGAAATAACGAAAAGCGCTCTAAAATCATTCTAAATTACAATTTCTATGGAATCTCTGGAACTACAGAACCGATTTCAAAAGTAATGGTGGCAAATTGATGGTGACAATCCCTACTCCAACATAGGTTATATTTTATGTCGGTGCCACTAACTCCAATGGGGTGCAAGAGCGAAATATGTTCAAAAATTGCGACTTTTTTATACTGAAGCAGCAAGAAATTTGAAATTTGGCATTGTAGTTACTTATAAGATATAAATGCTCTCTAAGAATAATAATTTAAAAAAATCGAAATTTAAAAGGATGAAGTAAATTCTAAAATCATTCTAAATTACAATTTCTATGGAATCTCTGGAACTACAGAACTGATTTTACAGGACCGAAGTGATGGTGGCAAATTGATGATGACAATCCCTGCTCCATCAGCCTCTTTAATAAAAAACTATGCGTTGTTGACGACTGGGTTTTTCGCCAATTGTTGCAACAGATTAATCTCGGAAAATGAAACATTTGAATTTACTGAAAAAAATAATAGCTCGAAAAGTATTTGTCAGAAAATTGTTAGACAAACTGCGTTTAAAAGGTAAAAAATTGTATTTTTCTTGATATAAATTTCAAATCTAATGATTATGCCGTTGTTCAAATATTGAATTTCAAAAATTACCAAATTTCGCAATGGAGTATCATAGCGAAACCTTCCTGCGTAAAAAGATAATGATATGGGCGATGTGTCCTGACGTGTATATTGGCAAGGGTCACAAATTATAGCAGACTTATTATTCTGTTAAAACATAAGAGAGAATTATGAAATAACAATATTTTGTTTGGTTAAATGTTCGTTAAGAGAAATTGACCAGCGTGTCGGTAATAGCTTGCTAGTCCCTAATAAAATACTTTTTATTCATTCCCTCAAGTTCAAATACATTTCTTTAAACTTGTAGTGGCTGGCACCTGATGTCAATACAGTTTTTTTAAATATTAATTCATTAATTAAATTTAATTAATTAATTTTAGTTTTATATTTCCTTTCTGTTCAAAAGTATAGACTCACTCCATATTTATAGTCTCCTACACCATATTTATAGTGCGCGCCGCCTGATCTTCTTCCGTGAGCAGCTCCATTATCTTTTTACGCGTGAAGGTTTCGCTATGGTACTTCATTAGGAAGTTTGGTATTTGAAAAACGGCATAAGCATTAGATTTGAAATTTACATCAAGAAACATACAATTTTATACCATACTGATGGAATGCTACAGAGTGATCAATTAAATTATTTGAATTTAAGTCTGACTGCATAGGATTTACCACTATATTGCTGTTAATTGATTAATATGAGTATTTTAAATTATCCGAGACGTATAGTATTTATTTTGCACCTATGACTCTAAGGATCTGATATGATAATTTATACTTAGAAAATTTTATTAGACAAATTATCAATTAATTATAGAAAAGAAAAAGTTGCGTTGTGAATTATTTTTGATGTTCGGATCCTCTTTGAGCCAATTACAATCATCAAAGGTTACCTGCAGAGAGTTATGTAACATTAAATATATAATGGCTTATTTTAAAACCTAGATTGTAATATTAAAGAAAACATTTCCTAAAATAAAAGACTTAATATTAATTCAATAAATTAAGTAAACAAAAGGAAAACTGACTAAAATTAATTGAATATAAAATTGAGTTTATTTACAAGGTAATTATAAGCATATGATTAAAAACAAACATAAATGTTTAAAAAAAAATAAAAATATTCAATCCTAGTTGAGAACTGTATTCTCAACATTTATTTTCTGAGAATTACAGTTTATCTTACTGAATTAAAAAAATTCGATTTTGAAAGGCAGAGTTCCATACCCTAGAAGTATTTATTTGATTAGCCTTTTTATGTTTAGATCGGGGTAGGATCTTCATACACACTTAAATTCGTATTATTAAAAGAATATAGCTTAATTAAATAAAATGGAACAATGGTGAAGGAAGATTGTTTGTTACCTTATATTACTAGATAACGTTGACAGCAGGAGGTAATGGCTGACGCGTTTTCGCTTTTTCTTAGCGCGTACATTTCCATCTATTGGCACACACACTCAAAATCTGTTTTTTTTAGTTAGAGAGCAGTCAACCTTCTACTTTTCCATCTTTTTTGAATCTGAACTCTCAAGAAAAATCACATTCTTTTCGTGGAGCAAAAAAAAAGGGATGGAACCATTTTTCCCTTTTCACATAAAATTAAGGCCTTATACGTTTTAACTTCTTGAAAATTTGCATGTTTCGGCCATACCTCTGATTTTAGAGAGATGACCATTGGCATGCGGGAGAAATTTGGTACTCCCCTTGAGTGTTTCATAGGTCCGTCGGTACAATAGCGATTCCTCTTGACGCCGTGCTGTGTCTGGGAGGTAAAGATGCTTTGACTTGTGAGGTCTTTGACTTGTGCCTATTTAAGCTCTCATAAATAAATGTGTCATATTATTGTTCTGACAATTTTCTCCATGACATTTTTATTAGGTGTAGTTAAATCATTCGTGGGAACGGAAAACCAAATATTTCCTTGACTGCCGTGGTTCACTTTGTTCCACAATTATCTATCTGTATGCGCTGATCCTAAAATGGATCATTAATTTGTATTGTTCACTGTTCACTGATTAAAATGATACCAAATACTCTGCTAATATGCAGAAAAAAAACCAAATACTTTTTTTTTTATAGTGTGTGCTAGTTTAGATCTAGATGGTGGTATTTCTCACCATCATCTCTTCCCCCGACATTAGAAAAAAAAAGGTCCACAGTATCTTTTTTTTTATATATATATATAGCCACAAAGTACTCGATGAAAGTCCATCGTCGTATTATATTGAAGATCAAAACTGAAAATGTTCACATGGAAAAGTCTAGGAACTTGGGATAAGCTGGGGTGTCACTAGGTTTGGAGTGTAAGTAGGTTTGCAACACCAGAAAAAAGTTTTACACATTGGTGAAATAAAGCGTAATCAAAAGTTCACTGTTGAAAAATCTGATGAAAGACATGACTTCTTCAGCAAGTTATCATGTGTAGTTGGCTTCAATTTCCATTGTTCCAAAAACATTTATTAAAATTTTGAGTTTTAATAGGTCCAAATCCAAATAAAGCAGGAAAATTTGAATAAGCCAAATAATAAAATAAAATGCCCGAGAGAAGAAAGAAAAAAAAATTAATTTTCTTTTCCACTCTTATATTTTTAGTTATTACATACATATAAATTGGCAAATCTTTTATTTTAATTATTACAGGCTAATTAGGTACCCATACGTTGAAACACAATATACAGAATCATTTAAAACAAATACTCAATATAATCAGTAAGCTGTATGCATTGATAATGAATACCATACAATTAAAAAAAAATTATATAATATATGAAAAACATTGAGAGAAAACACATCTATATAATCACATGTCTGTTGTACTACAATCTGTATTATAAACATTATAATCTAATTCTCACATGAATTATTTTCTCTTGAGCAGAAAGGAAAACTTCTTTATTTTTTTTATATATATATAAAGAAAATGTTATGTTAAAAAAAAAAATCTTATCATTCTTACTAAAACAATTGTTTTGGAATATGTGAAAAGGCTACTTTTCTGAATGAAAGATATTCTCAATAATAATATATTTTCATAAAAGAAACAGATCGAAAAAATGAAAATTTGTTTTCTTCTTTCGATACCAAAAATTTAAATATCCATCTATAAAGTCAAACACAATACCCTTTTAAACTGCCTGCCTTGGAATGGACGGGGTTGGAAAAAAAAAAAAAAAAAAACAAGGCAGAAGAAGAAAAAGAAAAAAAACAGTAATCTTTTCTCCCTCTAATCCATCACCGCTAAGCGGAAGGATAGAGAATGACAGCTAGATGACCGTACCTGTGGACAATGACTCATCTCCCTACCTTCGGATTCAGTTGTATCCAGGGGACGATTTGCGAAATGATAAGCCGTGTATTAGGTATCTTTCCTCACCTGTGGTTGACGTTTACTAAACTCCTGTATTACTGACAGTGGGGAAAAAAAAAAAAATCAGTGAAACGATTTGATTGCACGTGTGTCTGTGCAGATTTTGGATTACTCGCCAAAATTCAGCTATCTGTATTTTATTGTTGAAATAAGATTACAGGTGTGATTAAAATAAAAAAAAGTCGTGTATACCCGGCTTGGATTAAAAAAAAAAATGAGGTATGTTTAAATCTGTATATCTACTTAATATTTTCTATAAAAAAAAAAAATCGGTACACGTGTAACGTGGTCAAATCCGTTTGCATCGCACTATCTTCTCGTCAATTTATATATTTACTTATTTATTTATATTGTGTATAAAAACGTAATGTATTATAATATATATATTTTTTTAATATAATATTGATTTTCTAGTTACAATTTAAGTTAGCGAGAACAAGCGAGCGTTGCTTTGCACAAACGAAAATGTGCATGCAATTGTAAAATATTTATTTAATTATTTATTCTTCTTATTATTATTATTTTAAAATATATTAACGTGTAAATATACATATTTAAGGAATCGAAAGCGAGCGTTCGCTTTTCTTTTCTCTTATTATTTTTTGTTTTATAAAATATTACATATAGTTAGAAAAAAAAAAATAAACAAATTCTTTTTTTTTTTGTAAAGTTTGGAAATTTAGTTAATTAGAAATATCTCAGCTAAATGCATTATTAGATGCTCTGCGCAGATAGTCTCAATTTCGCCTGCAAAAACGAGATTTTAACATCCAATAAATTGCTGAAATGATCATTGACATGTATCCAACACCTTTTTATCATTATTTTTTAAGTATGAAATAATTTACCTAAATATTTAAGGTATAAATTAAACATCCAATTTATGTTTTGTAATAATTGAAACGTTCAATGGTATTTTTTTTTTATTTATTATTTTTTTTTGTAATTAAATTATCTGAAATGTTAATCCTTAGGGACAACTAATAATTTTTTTTTTTTTTTTTTTTTACTTGTTTGTTTTATAATATGAAATCGTACGATTATTCTAAAATTAAAATTGAAACGCGTTGTTCTAACCCAGTTATAGATTATATCAAATATTAAACTAAAATAATTTTGTAAAATCTGACCGATTTTTTTTTGTTATAATAATTCAAGTGGATTCGTCAATCCGTGGCTTTAAGCAAAGGATGAATTATTATAAATGTTGGTCAATATAAAATGTTGTATTATTATTATTTATATTTGTGTCGCCGAGTGAATAGATGTTGACTTGTAATTTTAAATCGATTAGTTATATGTTTTGTGCTACATATAAAGACTTTTATTTTCACTTTTAGTAGAGGGGGTAAGGTTATATATTAAAATTTTTTTTTGTTTTGTTATATAAATTAGTATAAAATGGGTTTGAAAGGGTGATACCCTGGCAAGGCTGCCTCTGTTTTTATTTTTACCGTAATTATTATTATTTTTTATTTAACGTGCATGTTTGTTCATAACTCCCTCTGACGAGCCAAATCCCTCAGTAGTACACTGTGTAGCAAAGAAAAAAAAACTTGCAGTATCCTCCCTAAATGATCTTTTTTTTTTTTTTTTTTTTTTTTTTTTTTAATAGTAACCTGTCCTCAATGTACTGTAAATAAACAATAATGGAAAATTATAAAATGTGTACTAAACTAAAGAAAAATAAGACATCTATAAACGATAAAAATTTAAAATAAATATATGCATATTGCCTCGACAGCAATAAAAAAGAAAAAAAAATTCTCGCTTCCCTATCTAGGAATTTATGTGTATAGTCTGTGATTCCACTTTCGTTGGTGAGAATAATTTATTTATGTGGCGTTTAATAGTCGCTTTATCTGGGAATGCAATTTCCTTTAATAGGTAATTGTTATTCCTAAGCTTCCTTACCACCTCGAATGGTCCCAAGAATTTTGGCTGAAGTACACCTGGTTTACCCACGACTTTTAAGTAGCATTCTTGTCCCGTTTGTAGAAATTTTACTTTTTGGACTGGAGTACTGTCGATGTACTCCGCCATCATTTTTTTTTGGTTTTGTAAGGCTAATTTCTTTATTTCCTCAATATGTTGGACTCTATTTTTAACGTAGGTTTTGACAATTATGTCTTGGTCAGGCAAGTGTATGGAAAAAGGAGTTCTTATTTCTCTACCGAAAAATAGAAGTGCCGGAGAAAATCCCGTAGCTCTGTGCGGCGTACTGTTATAATTAATTTTAAAAAAATCAATCCTGGTATCCCATTCTAAAGAGTTTTTACACATAGCCACAATTGAATTTTTTAATATTTTATTACTGATTTCACAGAGCCCATTACTGCGTGGATTATTCACGGACGTAAAATCTAGGTCTATGTTAAGAGAATCCATGTATTCTTTGAATAAATCAGAGTGAAAATACCGGCCATTATCCAATTTTATGGATCGCGCCAATCCGAAATTACTAAAATAGCGATTCAATACATTTAGAAGTGTTTGTGATTCACAATTGCGAACCGGTACAGCCTCCAAGAATCTTGATGTGGAATCAATAATCATAAATACAAATTTATTTTTGCGTAGCGTCATTGGAAGCAAACCAATTAAATCTATATGCAAAACTGATCCGATTTCTTTATCTTTGATTATTTTTTGTGTGGGAACTTTAATAGTTTGATGTTGTTTAGTCGTGTTACATGGTATACATTTAGTACAATAATTCTTTACATCCCTGTACATCCCGTACCAGTAGAATCTAGCTTTTATTATTTGATAAGTTTTAAAAAATCCGAAATGTGGTTTATGAGCTTCCTGTATTATTTCAGCTTTAAGTTTATCCGGAGCAATTAACAGTTCATTTGTATCAGAGCCTGGCTTTAATATTAATATTTCTTTTTGATTGAGAGTGAATTTTTTTGTGGTTTTGTTTTGTTTGTCAGTTTTAATTTTGTTTATTATTTTATTTAATTTTTCGTCTTCTAATTGTTGTAGTTTAATGTTTTCATCTGATAGAGCTTTGTTTACCGTAAACAATGAATTTTGCAATTTTTCTCTTGAAATTATATTATTAACCTTTTGCTTACGGTGGGATTACCGTAATCCCAAGAAAAAGGATGCTGAAAAATACGGGGTTGGGATAACCGTTATCCCGAAAATTTCCACCCCTCAAGCATGGCGTGCAGGAAGTAATCGACAGCGTTAAGCTCTACAGGGGTCTGACTGCGTATTGAAGAAGGGGAATTACGTAGGGATGATATTAGTTATCTTATGGAAACGAAGGGAAATTTCTGCAATACTGAAAGTAAACATTCTGTACTGATTGACGTCTTGAATCTATTTTTACCTCACTTTTTCCACATTGGTTGAAGATAGTTCATGTTTGCAACATGATAATTAATACATTATTTTCAATAAAATATTTTTGTGTTGATGATTTCGATTAAGTTTTTGTTCTTAGAATGTTAAGGGTCGCGTTTTCTTTTTTTATCGACAATAACATACTAGATATCTTAAAATTATTTAGGAAACTTTATTTATTGAACTGAAAAAAATCAAATGATTATATATATATATATATGTATTAATATTTAAATAAATAGACAGTTAATTTTGAAACATTTCTTAGTTTAAAATTAATCATATAAAAATAATTGTTTTTGCGCAGCACAAAAATATTATCGTCCTTCTGACATTTGTAAGTGTTTTTCCGCCCTAGGCGTTAACAAAAAAAAAAGCCACAAATTTTTCTTTTTTATTATTATTTATTACAATTTCTTTTTTTGCATCCAGATTCGACCGCAGAAACTGCGCGGTTGCGCGGTTGCTCGGGACACGAAATACTGAGGGGTGGGAAATTCACTAACTAAAACGTAAAAATATAAGGCAGTTTTCACATTCCCTGCTGAACAACGTGAAACTTTCTGATTCATTTTTAAATGTAAATGCAAAACATCGTCAGGCCTGAGTTGAAATCAAATAGCATTTACCATTTTTTAATAAATAAATTAGTTATCGAATTGTAAACGATTGTAGTCTCGTGACGACCACATTTGCTCCTTTCCCGCGATGTCTCGTCCGGAAATTCTGTTCAAAACACCAACTTTGACAGTATTTTCTGAAGGAAATTTCTGTCTTTACCAAAAAATGGAAAATGCCATTCGATTACGTAGTTTCTGAATAAGAACACCTGACAATTTGATGCGTTTCCGAAAGTAAATTAATTCAGAAATGTGTCAGAAAGTAGCTCATTTGGATTTGAGAACCAGCCTTCATAGTCTTTTTGTTGTTGTTGTTGTTGTGATTCACACATAAATTTGAAAATTAGAGTTAGGTTCAGGAAAGTATCTAGACATCCCAAGCTATAAATAGGAAGAACGGTATGAGTCATAGTTCCAAGAAATTGCTGTAGATTATAGCACAAGGGCATATTTTAAGGAATTGAAATTCGTTGTATGTCTATAATAAAACCTGGTTTTCGAGTTCTTAAGACAATGTGAGTCATACCACTATGACTTTAAACGCCTCAATTGTAATAATTTGTAATACTACAACTGGAGCAAAATCTCTGAGAATGAAATATTTCCTTAATGTAATCTTGTCTTAAATGAAAAAATTACTTGGTCCCAACAGAAAGACAATTATACCGGCTAAGACGGAAACCTGTATAAAGCGGAACATTCCCTTTCCATTTCGAATCCGTTTTCGCAGGTTTTAATGAATAACTATCTGACAAAGCTGATTACGTGTTTCAATATTATGTAATTTGTGATTTCATATTTTAAATAAGTTGGTTATTAGAAACTTAGCATAATTCTCTTTGCAGAGAAAAAGGGAGGAGGGCGTCAAAATCCGGGTTTAAAAAAGTTTTTTTTTCTCGACCCTGTGTTGAACAAATTGTGTTTTGCCATTTAAAAATCTAAACTCTGTAAGCTACGGATTCCGCATTAGCAGGTCTCTCTCTCTCTCTCTCTCTCTCTCTCTCTATATATATATATATATAACGCATGAATTTAAAACAAATAAAGGCGTAATGGCAAAGAAACGAAATAAATTGCGATTTAGAGAGTCCTCCGTCTTAGCAGATATGCTTCACTTTTATTTAAATGTTATGTATTAGGGAAACCTAGAAAAAAAAAACTACTTATACTACCGATCTAACTCTAAACAGAAAATTTTAATTGTTAATAGAGCACGCGTTTCGACAGAAACAGTCCGCCTTCTTCAGACCAAACAAGTAATATTTCTGTTTTCAAAATATACAGCATTTTAGATTATTTGACAGCGTAAGAGATTTTGCAGTATAACATTTTTAAATGGAATTTTACGATTTAAAACTTATAAAGTGAAGAAAATAAGGGACCTAAAATTAAACGATAACATTTAAAAATTATTAGTTTTCAGGAGAAAGTTAAAAGAGAACAATAAGTTATAAACTTAACTATACATAATGAATATTTCTTCAACAAAATTCGCTAAATTTTATTATAGATATTTCATTCCGTCATGCCAATTGGACGCGTTTTTATATTCATATATCTGCCACTATTTCCTAATAGTAATATTCAATTGATTTATTTACAGATTAAATTATAATCCTATTCATAAATACTGCGTGTAAGTATATTAAAAAAAAAGAAGGTCCAACTGATAACACTGATTCCATTAGGTATCACTTTATCATTCGCTAGTATATTGTTTATCAATTCCTAATATTTATTTCTACTTTTTCTCGCTTGAAATTTCTGTTTTTTGTTTTTGTTATAATCTGAATCGCGATAACAACAATAAAAAAAAAATGCTTATCTAAAGAAATAAATTTTTATTACTTATTTAATTATCTGAAAATTCAACATTTTTCTATAAAGTTTTATAATCGCTACAATCGTATATATTATTTCTGTTAACATCCCATTGTCTAAGCAAATACAAAACACAGAACGATAAATGAGATACCATATAAAAGAATTTTAAACCGGCTTCTGACATAGTACACTTACATTTCGTGAAAACATGTTTCTTGATGAAAAATTGCTGTTAATTAAAAATTTTATCGGCATTGTTTTCGTAAATGAAATGAAAAGTTTTCCTCAAATTAGTGTTGCCACAAAAATAAAATACTGCATTATATCGTGTTCAACAGTATTTATAAAACAAAATTGTAAAATAAAGATTGCTGCACGGGTGTATTTTATAATTAGGATAAAAAGCAAAATGTAAATTCATATACTCAATTTATTTTTCTTTGTCCCATTTTTTTTTTCGAAACAGATTATGTCCTCCTCTAATCCAGTTAAAAAAACGATACTTTTTTTTTTTTTTTTTTTTTTTTTGCCTTCGCTATCAGCGATTAGTTTTTACTGTAACTTTCATGGGATAAATGAGCTGATATTCTGACTTGACTAATGTTGTTTGCAGATATATTTAGTCTTTATTTTGTAAAATATAAATTTAAACTTGCATCTGAAAAATATTAAAATGCAGTTCGAATATCTTCGCACGGGTCCTCTGGTATTAGTTATTTTGCTTATATATATATATATATTTTATATTTCACCTTTCACAAGAAATAAAATAGTATTAAAACATTCAATGAAGGTGATTTTTCTAGTTATTTTTAAAAGATGTTTTAAAATTCTGAAATAAAGATTTATATTAGCATGCATTTTTACGTATTAAAAAAAGATAGATTTTTTAATATACGATTTACACTCAATTGCTACAAAACGTACAAAACTCGATTTTAATGACATTTACTTCACCAAAAATATATCATTTACATCACTGTATTTTAAAATAAGATTTGTATTAGCATACAATTTCAGTAACTAAAAAAGATCGATTTATACTCAATTACTGCGAAGCATAATCAGTTGAATTTAATAACATTTACTTCACAGAAAAAGATAATTTTAATCACAGTATACCCCTTAAAACTTATTTACAAACGAAGAAATACTTCTGTCTGGTAAACAGGTAGGGAAAGGAAAAATTCCCCAGCTCTCCCACGACCTCTAATGAGTAACACATGTGTCTAGCGATTGAAGCTATACGCACACACACCTGCCGTGAAAAAATCATTAACGAAGGGGAGTGAAATGTACAGATTTCTCCCGTAGTGAAAGGCTATATAAGGATTTATTTTCCCGTAAGCTAAACGTTAATGTTCCTCGAAACATAATCAGCAGGATTTTTAGATCCCTCGATATGCTGAAAAGAGTAGTTAAAAGGGGACAAATTGTCCAACCACCTTGCTACAATGTCTGGTTGCTTTTCCAAATTTAAAAAATACGTTAGCGCTTTGGAGTCTGTATAAATATTAAATTTTCTCCCTGCAAGAATATGCTTGAAATACATCACCGCTTCATGAACCGCCAGTAGTTCGAGTTTGAAACTGGGGTAGTTCTTTTCGGGATCCCTTAATTTTCGCCCAAAATGTTCAATTGGCAGCTGTTCTCCGTCGTATTCTTGTGCTAAAATTCCAGAAATAGCTGTTTTAGAAGCGTCTGTGATTAAAATGAAATCTTTTGAGAAATCCGGGGGTTTTAATGTGGGATTTTTAACTATCGCTGCTTGGATTTCTTTGAAAGCATTTTCTTCTATGTCAGACCATTTAAATTTCACTTTGTCTTTAGTAAGATTAATTAATGGGTCAACTATTTTAGAATAGTCTTTAATAAGCGATCTAAAATAATTCGAAAGACCAAGTAGAGATTTAACTCCCTTCTTATTTTTAGGTTTAACTAAATTTTGAATTTTATCTATGTTTCTTTTTGAAGGAGAGTATCCTTCACTGTTTAGGGTGAAACCGAGAAATTCGATTTCTGACATACAGACTTGTATTTTAGTAGGCTCAATAGTTAAATTATTTTCAATAAAAGCTTTAAGGACTCTGTCTAACAGATCTAACATTTCTTCGAGTGAGTCGGCTGCTAGGATCACATCGTCAATAAAATAAGCGACTTGATCTTCATTAAAGTGGCCCAACACTTTATCAATTAATTCTGCAAACACCGCAGTACTGAGTCGCGTTCCGAAAGGCAATCTTAAAAAGGAGAATTTACCGTGCTCCGTTATGAAAGCTAATTTTTCAGTGTCTTCTTCACGTAAATTTATTTGGAAAAACGCACTGTGTAGATCCAGTACTGTATAATATTTTTTTCCACTCATTCTCCGCAGAATCTCTTTAATTTCGGGTATGGGGTACGCATAATTTTGAAGTATTTCATTTAAAAGTCTATAATCGACCGCCATACGATATTTAACTTCATTAGCCTGTTCGTTTTTCTGCAAAGATTTTTTTTTAACGAAAATAACAGGGAAAGCGTAATCAGAGTTGGATTTACGAATGATATTTGCTCTCAAAAGTTTTTCAATTTCTTTTTTAGCATACTCCTTAACATTGTGTGCAGTTTTGTATGGTTTAGTCTGCAGAGGATAATTATGTATTAAATTAAATCTTGGGACGACTAATGAAGATTGTCCGAGTGTATCGTAATTCTTAGAAAAGGCATGTGCATTATTTAGAAGTATTTTTTTTAATTTTTCTGCTGTGTCCGAGTCTAAATGTTGTAAATTAAAGTCGTCTGATCTAAGTTCTGCTTTTCTCCGTTCACGAACTTGCTCTAAATTTAGATTATTAATGTGCACTACCTGCTTCGTTACTTCTTGACCCTCAGTGTCAACTGATTTTATTTCAAAATGTTTAGAAATTTTGCCAATGTTCATTCCCTCTGTTAAGATTAATTTTTGTTGTGATTTGTTAGTGATTATTATATGAATTTTATTATCCTTGGCAATTTCGTGAATTGATGTTTTATAATAAATTTTCATATTATGTTTAATCGGTTCCAAGAGTATTGTATTTGTAGTTGCGAATTTATCTGGATCTAATAGTAATGCAACAATTTTTTTTTCGCCTGGTAGTAACTCCGTTGTCTGTGTTAGTTTTGCTGTAACAAAATTTTTGTGCGAGATACGTTTTTTTTTCTTTTTGCGTATTGTTTCTTTATTTTGATTCTCATTAGAGTTAGCAGTTAAGTTACTTATCAGACTTTGAGGTTCATTTTCTAGAAATTGAAGTGCAATGTTTTTGTTTTTTAATTTCATGGTTTTATCTTCAAAATCTAGGATAATATTATTTGTTTTGAGGAAATCGAATCCCAATAGCATATTGTAGTTCCGACCAAAATCTTGAGTTGTAACATAGAATGCCCCCGATACAAAAACGTTTTCCAATTTGAAAGTTAATTTAATGCATTGCTTAAAAGAGATTGTCGAATTTGTTAATGTTTGAATTTTTACCTGGTTACAGAGATTTTTATATTTTACGTGTGCATTCTTTAATTGTTCGAACAATATAGGTGATGCCAAAGTTACTGCCGCCCCACTGTCTGTCAAAGCATTAATCTTAACACCATTAATTTCAAAAGTAATAATCGGAAGTTGAGAATTGTCATTACTTTTGACACTAGCAATAATTTTGTTATTTTTTTTAGACCCGCAGTGAGACTTACGCGGGTGCCTTGTATTTGAGAATGTAAGTCCCGACTTTAGTTTCCCTTATTGTTACTAGAATTCTGATCATGATCTTTATCTTGTTTATTGTTTTCAAATGTCTGCTGTGAATTATTTTTTTTTGTATAATCATGTTTTTTATAATTATTTTGCTTGTAGCCCCCTCTATGCCCTCTATAATTTCTTCGCTGGTCATATGATCTCTGTTCGTTGAAATTGCCTCCATAATTTCCGAAACTGGGATATGATATCGGCATAAATTGTTGGTGGGGTGGGGGTGGTGCATAGTACATGTACTGAGGAGCAGAATATTGCATAGGGTTGAAGTTTTGGTGCGTGTAATTTGGGGTTTGCTGAAAGTTTCCCTGAGCTTGTTGGTTTCCCCCTTGATAAAAATTTGGTTTTTCGATTTGAATATTCTCAGGAATTTTTTTATTTTCGTCCACGTAATTACTGCTGTTTTGTTCGTTGCCCTTGTAAAACCAACAATGTGGGTTCGTATGGGATGTGGATTTACAGTACTTGCAAAACCTAGTTGTATCATTGTTAGTGGCATTTACCTTTAATTTTATGTTATTTAATTCCGCGGTTAATAATTTTATATTCTCTGCACTTTCTACATTGAGTTTAAGCAGTTCATTTAACAAATCAGAATCTTTAGTTTTGGAAATGTTGTTGATGTCCTTTAAATTGACATGTGAATAAGCCTCCTCTAATTTTAAGGCTATGTTGCACGCTGTTTTAAAGTCCGGCGGAGAGTTTTTTCTTACTTCCAGACTTAAATCACTACGAATTGATTCCAAAAACTGAGATAATTTGATCATTTCCATGAATGTAGACCTGTTGTTAGCTCCTATATCTTGCCCACTTTTTTTTAGATAAAGGTCTGCTGCCGCATTAAACTCTAATATAAATTCGTTCATGTTTTGTTCCGGTTTTTGTTTGAGATTGCAAAATTTCTTTTGCGCTTCTAGAAATGTGGTTTTGGGTTCGAATAATTGTTTTAACTTTGTTTTAAAGGTTTCTAAGTTCTGTTCCACGAACAAATTTTGATCCCTCATCAATTTATCTTTAGCAGGTCCTACAATTTTCGCCTTTAATATAGTTAATTTAGAATCATTATTCAATTCAGTTTTATTGATGAGATTGTCAAATTGTAAGAAAAAATGGTTAATATTTGCTTCCTTTTTTCCATCATAGTATGGAATCAGATTAATTAGGCTATCTGCATTTGGGGTGTCCATTGTAGTAATTTTAGGAGTAGCTTTTTCAGAATTTATAATTTTCTTCTCTTTCTTTTTTTTCTTATTATTATTATTACTATTATTACAAATAATATTAGTGTCTACAGTTTGATTATTTAATTCGCGTAATTGTTGTCTAGTTTTGACACCAGTATCTATTCTACTAATTCTTTGACTTTTACGCTTATTCATCCAATTAAAGTACAAAAATCATAAAATAGAGAGAGAGCAAAAAAAAAAAAATTGTTTAACATAAAATAAAAGATACCCAATGGTGAATTGTTATGCACTGTTCGAGAAATTAATTATATATAATATATATCATTTCAATATTTGAGCATTATTATGTATTTATTTTATATTTGCTGCTGTTGCAGTATATGTAACACAAGTCATATTTTCAATTCTTTGTTAATACAAATCAATCCAATAACACTTATTATTATTTAATATATCATTATATATTTAGTGAGGTACCCAAAAAGAATTGCCAGGTATATGCATGTTACAGAGTGTATGAAGATTCCCCAATGAATGCTTAAATTTTTTTTTTTTTTTTTTTTTTTTTTTTTTAATTAGTTGTTGAAAAGAGGAAAAAAAATTTTTTTCAAAAGAATTAGAATTAAGAACATTTATGTTAGCAAAAAAAAATTTTTTTTTTTTTTTTTTAGTCTTAATATTGCATATATATTTTTATATTTAAAAAATTATACAATAACCTAAAGTTCTATTTCTAAAATTAAATTAATATATTAAAATAATTTAGAAAGAGGTAACGGTACCACTTCTTATTCGGTAAACCCTATGATGGAATGCTACAGAGTGATCAATTAAATTATTTGAATTTAAGTCTGACTGCATAGGATTTACCACTATATTGCTGTTAATTGATTAATATGAGTATTTTAAATTATCCGAGACGTATAGTATTTATTTTGCACCTATGACTCTAAGGATCTGATATGATAATTTATACTTAGAAAATTTTATTAGACAAATTATCAATTAATTATAGAAAAGAAAAAGTTGCGTTGTGAATTATTTTTGATGTTCGGATCCTCTTTGAGCCAATTACAATCATCAAAGGTTACCTGCAGAGAGTTATGTAACATTAAATATATAATGGCTTATTTTAAAACCTAGATTGTAATATTAAAGAAAACATTTCCTAAAATAAAAGACTTAATATTAATTCAATAAATTAAGTAAACAAAAGGAAAACTGACTAAAATTAATTGAATATAAAATTGAGTTTATTTACAAGGTAATTATAAGCATATGATTAAAAACAAACATAAATGTTTAAAAAAAAATAAAAATATTCAATCCTAGTTGAGAACTGTATTCTCAACATTTATTTTCTGAGAATTACAGTTTATCTTACTGAATTAAAAAAATTCGATTTTGAAAGGCAGAGTTCCATACCCTAGAAGTATTTATTTGATTAGCCTTTTTATGTTTAGATCGGGGTAGGATCTTCATACACACTTAAATTCGTATTATTAAAAGAATATAGCTTAATTAAATAAAATGGAACAATGGTGAAGGAAGATTGTTTGTTACCTTATATTACTAGATAACGTTGACAGCAGGAGGTAATGGCTGACGCGTTTTCGCTTTTTCTTAGCGCGTACATTTCCATCTATTGGCACACACACTCAAAATCTGTTTTTTTTAGTTAGAGAGCAGTCAACCTTCTACTTTTCCATCTTTTTTGAATCTGAACTCTCAAGAAAAATCACATTCTTTTCGTGGAGCAAAAAAAAAGGGATGGAACCATTTTTCCCTTTTCACATAAAATTAAGGCCTTATACGTTTTAACTTCTTGAAAATTTGCATGTTTCGGCCATACCTCTGATTTTAGAGAGATGACCATTGGCATGCGGGAGAAATTTGGTACTCCCCTTGAGTGTTTCATAGGTCCGTCGGTACAATAGCGATTCCTCTTGACGCCGTGCTGTGTCTGGGAGGTAAAGATGCTTTGACTTGTGAGGTCTTCGTGCCTATTTAAGCTCTCATAAATAAATGTGTCATATTATTGTTCTGACAATTTTCTCCATGACATTTTTATTAGGTGTAGTTAAATCATTCGTGGGAACGGAAAACCAAATATTTCCTTGACTGCCGTGGTTCACTTTGTTCCACAATTATCTATCTGTATGCGCTGATCCTAAAATGGATCATTAATTTGTATTGTTCACTGTTCACTGATTAAAATGATACCAAATACTCTGCTAATATGCAGAAAAAAAACCAAATACTTTTTTTTTTATAGTGTGTGCTAGTTTAGATCTAGATGGTGGTATTTCTCACCATCACATACCTTTCTAACGCAGTTTGTCTAACAATTTTGTGAGAAATACATTTCGAGCTATTAATTTTTGGTGTTTTAGCTTTTTTTTTAAATTTAATTTTAATACATTTCAAAAATTTCTCTTATATAAGATATTTAGCAGGGTATAAATTTAGGAATAATACCGTCAGTGGCGAAGCGTGTAGATCGCAGGAAAAAAAATTCTTTTATACATAAGTAGGAATTGACTTTAGAATTTTTTTTTATATTACTTGTTTTGAAGTCGTTTAAAAATCTCAGTACAAAACAAGAAGTATTTCACATTTTTAAACATGGTTATCATGTTATATTTTGAAATAGAAATACAGCTAAAGTATTTAATTTCAAAATGCTTGGTTTTCATTTGTGTTTACGATAAAAATTCTATTTTAAATATACATAAAATGGACTCAGCAGAAAATGGGTAAGTAAATTCGAAATAATAATTTTAATACACAGGGGGATTCATAAGTATGTATACAAATTACAGATGCTGTAAAACAGGAACAGTTTGAAGCACGCTCCAAAAATGCAAGCCATACTGTAGGTGTACTCATAAAGTTTTTTTTTCAGCTGCTGTACGAAGTGATATAAGCAATAGCTCGCGTGTCACGCGAATATCAGCAGAAATGACTACATCTACAGTGGAGAAAGCATTTTGTGTTCTTGAATTTATCAAAACGAAATCTTTCACCATTGTAAGAACCTCTAACGAGAAAATTCTTAGTCACATAACATACACCAAACCGGTAATCCATTTCCGTTCATTTTGCACAAACAGCCAGTAGTATCAAATTTTTAAACTAATCATAATAGGATTTTCTGGTTAGAGGTCCTTTTCCAAATCGGGTTCGAAAATCCCGTTGCACAATGGTGGAAGATTCCGTTTTGCTCAATTCAAGAACACAAAATGCCTTCTCCTCTGCAGACGCAGCCATTTCTGCTGGTATTCGCATGACACGCTAGCTATCGCCTAAGGCAACTCGCCCAGCAGCGTGAAAATACTTTATTAGCATACCTACCTTAAGGCTTGCATTTTGAGAACATGCCTCAAACGGTTCCTGTTTTACAGTATCTGGAAGTTGTATACCTACTTATGAATCACCTTGTATAAAATTACAAGAAACGTAAAATTACAGTCTTATAGTAACGTCCGTTATGGGTAAAATGACAATTTTTAAAATTCAAATATGTATTTTCAGTCTGCCAATATATATATATATATATATATATATATATATATTTATATATACATAAATCACCAAATTTGCCGAGAAAAAAACCTGAAACAGCAAATTATGTAATATTTGAATTTATGTTTTAAAAGAAAATTTAGTTTGTCGTCTTCACACTGAATTTTTATCAAACTTTGACATTATCGATATAATTTTTTTAAAAAATTCTGCATATTTTGTGATTTTCCGTAAATTGTACATAAGGATACCAATCGTTGAGTAATTCGGTCAAATATTTTAGTAATTATGAATGTTTAGACTTTGGAACTCATAATGTTAAATTCATTTATAATTATTGCAAAAATGATCGCTGTTACCTATACGTCAGATAACGCTGGTACTAGATGAACATATCTGAAGCTTCTAGAATTCAATTTTTTTTTTTAAATGTATAGTTTACTATTCATTTTTTTTCAAGAATGTATTTCAAAAAAATATATTATTGACATTTATTTTTTAAAGCAATATAAATTCTACCTTAAAATTTTTTAAAAAGAAATCGATTCCAAGAAGCTTCAAATATACGAATTCAAAATTATAGTAGATTTCGTGATATAGATTTTGAGTTATACCTAAAAAAATTCCCTCATATTCATCTCTTTCGTGGCGAAAACAAATAGTTTTACAATTAGGAATTCCAAATTTTTAAAACTTAATAATTCCTTAACAACTTTACCGAATGACTTTGTGTTTGGAATCTGCCATGCAACCAACATCCTTCCAACCCCTTTTTTAAAAAAAGTAAATGGAAGTGAAGAGAAAACAGAAGGTATGGTGGTTTGTTCGGAGGAGTAGGATGTGGAATGCATCCGAGTATATTTTGGTTGTTTTAAGAAGTAATGTGGTTTGGTGGAATTTTTATTAATATTAGTGAAAATGTATATAGTGTAAATATTATTGTAAATACCAGCACTCATCTATACTAATATTATAAAGGAGTAAAGATTGTTTTTTTGTTTGTTTGTTTGTTTGTAGGGGTAATCTCTGGAACTACTTAAGCGATTTCAAAAGTGATGGTGGAAAATTGATGGTGACAATCCCTGCTTCGACATACGCTATATTTTATGTCGGTGCCACTACCCCCGGGGGGTGCAGCAACGAAAAACGTTCTAAAATTTCGATTTTTTTTATACTGAAGGAGCTATGAACAACAAATTTGGCATGGTAGTTACTGATAAGATATAAATGCTCTCAAAGAAAAAATTCTAATAAAATTCGAAATTTAAAAGGGTGAGATGGGCGAAAAGCGTTCAAAAAACATTCTAAATTACAATTTCTATGGAATATCTGGAACTACAGTACCGTTTTCAAAAGTGATGGTGGCAAATTGATGGTGACAGTCCCTGCTTCAACATAGGCTATATTTTATGTCGGTGACACTACCCCCAGGGGAGTGCAAGAGCGAAAAAAGTTCTAAAATTTTAATTTTTTTTATACTGAAGAAGCTAGAAACACGAAATTTGGCATGGTAGTTACTTATAAGATGTAAATTCTCTCTAAGAACAAATTCTAAAAATATTCGAAATTTAAAAGGTGTGAAATGAGCGAAAAGCGTTCTAAAACATTCTAAATTACAATTTCTATGGAATCTCTTGAACTATAGATCCATTTTCAAAAGTAATGGTGGCAAATTGATGGTAACAGTCTCTGCTGTAACATAGGCTATATTTTATGTCGGTGCCACTACCCTCAAGGGGGTGCAAAAGCGAAAAACATTCTAAAATTTGGATTTTTTTTTATACTGAAGGAGCTCGAAACATGAAATTTGACTTGATAGTTACTTATAAGATCTAAATGCTCTATAAGAACAAATTCTAAAAAAAATTCAAAATTTAAAAGGTGTGAGATGAGCGAAAAATGTTCTAAAAACATTCTGAATTACAATTTCTATGGAATCTTTGGAACTACCGAACCCTTTTCAAAAGTAATGGTGGTAAATTGTCGGTGACAGTTCCTGCTGTAACATAGGCTATGTTTTATGTCGGTGCCACTACCCTCAGGGGGGTGCAAAAGCAGAAAACGTTCTAAAATTTGGATTTTTTTTTATACTGAAGGAGCTCGAAACATGAAATTTGACTTGGTAGTTACTTATAAGATCTAAATGCTCTATAAGAACAAATTCTAAAAAAAATCGAAATTTAAAAGTGTGAGATGGGCGAAAAGCGTTCTAAAAGCGTTCTAAATTACAATTTCTATGGAATTTCTGGTACTACAGAACTGTTTTCAAAAGTGATGGTGAAAAATTGGTGGTGACAGTTTCTGCTGTAACATAGGTTATGTTTTATATCGGTGCCACTACCACAGGGGGGAGGGGTGCAAGAGCGAAAAACGTTCTAAAATTTATATTTTTTTATACTAAAAGAGCAAGAAACATGAAATTCGGCATGGTAGATACTTATAAGATGTAAATGCTCTCTAAGAACAAATTCTAAAAAAGTTCGAAATTTAAAAGGGTGAGATTAGCGAAAGCGTTCTAAAAACATTCTAAATTACAATTTCAATGGAATGCTCCAACATAGGCTATATTTTACGTCGGTGCCACTAATCCCAGGGTGGTGCAAAAGCGAAAAAGTTCTAAAATTGCATTTTTTTTATACTGAAGGAGCTAGAATTTTGAAATTTGGCATTGTAGTTACTTAAAGATGTAAATGTTCTCTAAGAATTAAAAAAAAAAAATCGAAATTTAAAAGGGTGAAATGAGCAAAAAGCGTTCTAAAAACATTATAAAATACAATTTCTATGGAATGCTCCAACATAGGCTATATTTTACGTCGGTGCCACTAATCCCAGGGGGGTGCAGGAGCGTGAAAAACGTTCTAAAATTATATATATTTTTTTTATACTGAAGGAGCTAGAAATTTGAAATTTGGCATTGTATTTACTAATAAGGTGTAATGCTCTCTAAGAACAAATTAAAAAAAAATAATTTAAAAGTGTGATATGAGAGAAAAGCGCTCTAAAAACATTCTAAATTACAACTTCTATGGAATCTTTGGAACAAGGGAACCGATTTCAAAAGTAATGGTGGCAAATTGATGGTGACAATCCCTACTCCAACCTAGGCTAGATTTTATGTCGGTAGCACTAACCACAATGGGGTTCAAGAGTGAAACATGTTCGAAAATTGCGACTTTTTTTATACTGAAGGAGCTAGAAATTTGAAATTTGGCATTGTAGTTACTTATAAGATGTTAATTCTCTCTAAGGACAAAAAAAAAATCGAAATTTGAAAGGGTGAAATCAGAGAAAAGCGTTCTAAAAACATTCTAAATTACAATTTCTTTGGAATGTCTGGAGCCACAGAACCGATTTCAAAAGTGATAGTGACATTCCCTGCTCCAACATCTTTAATATAAAGCTATGAGTTGCTGACGACTGGGTTTTTCGTTAATCTTTGCCACAGATTAATCTCGGAAAATGAAACATTTGAAGTTACTGAAAAAAATAATAGCTCAAAAAGTATTTTTCAGAAAATTGTTAGACAAAGTGCCTTTGAAAGGTAAAAAATTGTATATTTTTTTTATATAAATTTAAAATCTAATGATTATGCCATTTTTTCAAGTATTGAATTTCAAAAATTACCAAATTTCACAATAATGGAATACCATAGCGAAACCTTCACACGTAAAAAGATGATGATAAGCGCGACGTGTCCTGACGTGTATATTGGCTAGCACGAGTCACAAATTATAGTAGCCTTATTATTCTGTTAAAATATAAAAGTGAATTTTAAAATGTCAATATTTCGTTTGATTAAAGGTTCGTTAAGAGAAATTGACCAGCGTAGCGGGCGTAGCTTGCTAGTATTTAATAAAGTGTGTATTTAAATTTTAAAAAGAAGAATCGGTGCGTCATTCGGCTGTCATGATATTACAGCCCACTCTCCTTTGGAGAACGCGAGCTGTTTCTACGAAAAAAAAAATATGTGCCTTGGATCGCAGTGTTTGGATTACAAAATAGAGGTGAGCTATTTATTTATCATTTGATTGTGTAGTAAGATACTGTTAACTTTATTCGAAAATGTTTAAAAACGTAACTAAAACAGATTTACTTATTGTTTTGCAAGAAATCGGCGAAGAAGCTGATGCGAGTAAGAGAGTACCGGAATTAAAAGATTTGTTATTGAAATCTAAAGAATACTTAAAGGATAAAGATTTCGTAACTGAATATTTATCGACTACAGTTTCAGAAAGAAAAAATGGCGAGGAAGTTAATAGATTGCGTTTACAACAACAAATGAGAAGCGAGAATTTAAACCATAACGAAGGGGAAAATAGTACGTCATTATCACTAGATAAATTAATTAAAGCAGTTCAAGTTTTGGTAATTCTAGTACCCAAGAAAAATGAAACATGGAATCTCTTTTTTGATTCTGTAGAAAGATCGTTTAAGTACAAAAATGTTCCTAAGGAATATAAATCGACTGAATATAAAAATACTGAAATTAGTAGGTGAGAAAGCAGGAAATGATCTTGTTTATATTGATGATGAAGAATTAGCCGATTATGATAAAAATAAATCTTTAATTTTGAAAGAACATGAACCGTCCCCATTTACATGTTTACAAAATTTTAGAAACGCTGAAAGATTACCTGGTGAAACCCATCAACAGTTCGGTTCCCGATTAAGATCCTGTTGGTTAAATTATTGTAGAATTCGAAATGTTAAAGATTTCGACTCACTTATTAATTTAATAATATCAGATAAATTTTTTTAAACTTTGGATGGTGAGCTTGCAACTCACATTGCAGTCAAACAGGGAGAAAGTTTGGCTTTTGCCCGATCAGTTATCGAAAGACTGTGACATTTCTTTACTGCAAAAGACAGGTATTTTGAGGAAACAAAATTTGAGAAACAACCTATTTATCGTGAAGTGAATAATGAAAATACTAAATATGTTCCGCCACAATTAAAGAAAAATCAAGTTACGTATGAGAACAGACACTTCCCAAAATCGCGTGATTGTTACATTTGTAATTCCCCATTACACCTAGCAAAACTTTGCCCAAACAGAAGAAATAAGTATGATAAATCTTATACTCAAAATGATGATCAGGGCCAGAGAAAACCTAAAACGCAAGAAGATACAAATAAATTGAATCCGAAAAAAATAATAATGCAGTAGTTACTAATGTTAGTTCCATGCATTTACACATGAATGATTAATTAAACGAAGTTCCTCTTTTTCCTTTAAAAAATCATTATTTATGTAGAAGGAAAAGAAATAGAAGCTACTTTGGATTCGGGTACCCAAATTAGTATTTTAAATACGTCATTAATTCCCAATCTGAAAATCAAAGCTAAAGGTATTATTTTGTTACAATCCGCTTTCAAAGAAAAAGTACAAGCAAATTTGGCTACTATACCCATCCATTATAAATTACCTAACAGTGGAATTTATGTGACTTTAAATACGCTTTTTGCTTTCACTGAAAACTTAAATGTTCCGATTGCGCAATGCGGCTGCCACATTCCAGAAATCGATCAACAATGCTCTGGATGAACATCGTGAGTACAGTTGCGCATATTTGGATGATATTGCTATTTTTTCAAATGACTGGGAAAATCATCTGAAACATCTTGATGCTGTTTTATCCAAATTAACTGAACTGAAATTCATGGTGAATGTTAAAATATGTGTTTTTGCGAAGGCACAGATCAAGTATCTAGGTCATGTCATAGGAGAAGGTAGACATGAACCCGATCCGGAGAAGTTACGTGCCATTGAGACAATAGAATCGCCTAAAACCAAAACGGCTCTCAGAAGTGCATTGGTTTTATTTAATTATTATCATGACTACATAAGAAATTGTGTTGAAATCGTCAAGCCTTTAACCGACCTGACCCAAAAAGAAAATCCCAGAGATCATTCCGTGGTCTGAGGTTGAAGAAGAGGCTTTCCAAACTTTAAAACGTTTATTGTGTGAAGCTCCTAAGCTGTATACACCAGATCCTAAAAAGCCTTACACTATTCAGTGTGATGCCAGTTCTTATGGAGTTGGTGCTTGTCTATCGCAAAGAGATGAGAAAGAAAATTTGTGCCCTATTAGTTTTGCTAGCCAAAAGCTCACTAAGGTGCAACAAAACTGGTCGACTATTGAGCGTGCAGCTTATGCGGTAGTGTGGGCATTAAAGAAATTTGCAGTTTATGTGTTTGGCGCGGATATTGAACTAATAACTGATCACAATCCCTTAATATATCTTTTGAAATCTGCACCTCAGTCTGCAAAATTACAAATATGGGCCTTATCTCTACAAAGATATAATATAAATATTTCTCATTGCCAGGTGCAAAATTAAAAAATGCAGACAGTCTGTCACGACTAGTTACTGTATAAGGATTATTTAAGTGATACTTTCTTTTGTGTTTAATTTTGGTATGCAGTATTATATCAAGTCGTCTTTCCATCTGTTTTGAATTGTAGGTGTTTTTTTTATATGTTTATTATATATTCATTATAACTATTATAACAAGGCTTCTATACATTTGTTTTGAATTGTGTTTTTATGTATATATATATATATTATGCTGCATAGTATAGTTGTATGGTTGCTATTTGTCAGATTTTGCTTCGCTTTGCGTAGCACAATCTTATCGGGGGGGGGGGGGGTGTCATGCAACCAGCATGCTTACTACCCCTTTTTTAAAAAAAGTAAACGGAAGTGAAGAGAAGACAGAAGGAATGGTGGTTTGTTCGGAGGAGTAGGATGTGGAATGCATCCGAGTATATTTTGGTTGTTTTAAGAAGTAATATGGTTTGGTGGAATTTTTATGAATATTAGTGAAAATGTATATAGTGTAAATATTATTGTAAATACCAGCTCTCATATTTAATAAACTGTGTATTTAAATTTTAAAAAGAAGAATCGTGCGTCATTCGGCTGTCATGATATTATAGAATGCTAAGGCAGATTGTGCCAAAAAACCAAATATTATTTTAACATGAGATATTTGTACAGAAGATTTCAGAGTTTTGAACCATATAAGCATGAACCATATAAGCCCCTTAAAATTATTTTTTAAACATAAATTGAAAGAAGACTGAATTTCCTTTTGAATGACTAATTCTGATTATTTTTCTGCGGCATTTTCGAGATTAAAATAAATGGATGGTTTTTTTTTCTGGTCATCTTTACTTCATTTTTAGTGTTTTTGACAGTTCAAAAGCGTGAATCTTGTCTTATTATGTTCATTCTATAAACCTCATTTTGACGAACATATCAGCAAAATAAAAATAGAAACTACATTAAAATTTTATAAATAAAATGTCATGCATTTGCCTATTACTCAAGAATTATAATAATTGGCACGGAAAGCTACAATTATCTATTAGAATTATTGTTAAAAAAGACTTATTTCAATAAATCAAAAATAGGCTTCATAAATCAAATGTATACCTATATGTATATTTATATATATTTGTTTGTCTATGGTAACAACTCTTTACAGTGACTTGTTGATATAATTTTACGGCTCTCCAGTTATCATAAAATCTCTCCACTGTTGTTATTCATAACGAAGACTCAGCTCAAAGCCTTACCATCATTCTATGGCATGCATTCATTAGATATTTAACAGTGTAAATTATACACGCTTATCCGAAGGCATATAAACTAACCAGAAAATAGAAGGTATGACTAGTGAAATATTTTAGTATGCTATTCCGTTTATCTGTAGTTACCGGTGTTTAATTTAGCACATATCAAGGACTGGTTTCCCCAGTGAAATTAATCAGACACAGTTTTCCACAGTGGAAACATGTTTATTAACCCAATCAATAGTTCACAACCACAAGCATACTTCACTACAAATCCATCATGGAGTATTAATCAGCTAGGATATTCTGCCGATTCACAACTCTTCTTCAATAATCGTATTGGCGAAAAATTACACAATTTAGATCTTAGAATAATTAGAATTAAATATAACATTTCGCACGATCCAACAATAGTAACTTTCCATTTCTAAGATTCTTCAAGTTTAGAAGAATTTGAAAACAAGCAAAATCTGAACTCTGAGATTCGTGCAACGGAATTTAAGGGCATAGAGCACGTCTACAAAATGCGTCACGTAGATAGCGTCCCAAATAATTACAAATACTCTTCCAGTGGCATGAAAGTGATTAAATAAAATAGAGTAAAGCGGTTCCAAGGTAGTGGGATATCAACGCATTGGAAAAACTCGTGTAGAAAAACAATAATAGAACGTTCAATTGAAGTACATTGGAGCAAAACTATTACTGCACAATCCCAAAAATAAAAATAAAGAACACGCGTAGAAAATCAATTAGATTTTATGACAGAAACAAATAATGGTAGTATTTAAGACGATGTATAGTACAAATAATGGAGTAAATTTAAACTAAATTTATTATAGGTTAAATATTAAAATATTATATATATATATATATATATATATATAGTGCAGAGCGCCAATTATCCGAACCGGTCGGGACTGAGTCCGATCAGGTTAATGAAAAATCCGGATAATTGGACAACTTTAAAAAACGGCTATGACAATGCTTTTTTCGGAACAACTCTTCACACGTTTTCCAGGCTTAGGACTGGTAACTGTAGTAGTGCACGTTTTAACGTATTACAAATACAAATGTTGCGTTTAGAGGTTATTTTTTAACTTTTTAAAAAAATTTTATTTCTATAAAATTGGTACAAAGTGATACATAGAAGTACACATAGAAATTGTTACACACATATATATACACATAGAAATTGTTACACACATATATATACATACCTGTACAGTACATACCTTTAAAAAAATCATTGTGGTAGTGAAAATAAATTAATTGTTCTGCTTCATAGAGGACATTCCTTTTTCTGCAGCCATATCCCTTAAACTTTTTAAATGCAGGAATTGAACGAGATCGGCTGAATCTTGCCGTTGTAGTCATTCCATCGTAATTTCAAGCCCATTAAATTCTTCTGTGTCTGTTGGTCTTTTCCATCTGATTCGCCCTCCTTGCATTGAGGCTCACTATTCGTATCCTGAATGGTCAATAATATTCCTTTGTTGTTCAAAATTTGGAAACCCGGTTCGTTCTCGTCGCTTTCAGTACACTGTTGGAAATCTTCTGCGCTAAATCTAAAATGTTCCAAGGCTTCTGTAAAACTTCTTCATTGCTGTCTTGCATCGATGTCCTTTTTAAATCTTGTTCCAAGAGCTTTTTAATCTGGAAACTTTTACAAGATTCCAAGCATATGCAACCATCATGCAACATTCTTTCAAGTCAACTTGCATTGTGGTAAAGTAGTCAACTTCGTCTAATAAAAGTTTTCTTAAAAGCTTGTTTCTTGTACAGCCTTTTCAGTTTTTCTATTATATTTTGATCCATCGGTTGTAAAAGAGAAGTTACATTCGGTGGCAGAAAAATGACTTTAAACATTCCATTTTCGCGTTCAAGTAGGTATTTGTTTGCATGAGAAGGTGCATTATCTAAGACCAATTGAACTTTCCCTGATTTTCCGATTTCTTTTCGATGTTTTTTACTTCAGGAATAAAGTTTTTTCTTCAGACCATTCGATGAATATTTCACAGTTCATACAGGATTTACGCTGATTTGTGTAGACAACAGGCAAAAATTTTTGAAGCACATAAGCTTTTTTGAGTGTCCGATGACTAACAAAGGCTATCTGTGATTTCCAGTTACATTAACGCATAGTAGCATTGTAATTCTGTTTTTGTTTACTTTTGTTCCCGGGGCAGATTTCTCGTTCGCAGATGCTAATGTTTGCCTCGGCAAAGAACGCCAGTTGAGCCCGCTTCCATCAGAATTATAGATGAACTCCTCGTCATAATTTTCGGATTCGATAAAATTTTTAAATTTCGAACTGAATTTATCTGCATTTGTACTCGATGCTGACATTTTTTCTCCTTGGACTTCAATTTCTCTAATTCCGTGATGCAGTTTAAAGTTCCTAAGCCAACCAGAACTCGCAATAAATGACGCATCTCCATTTAGACCTTCATTGAAAAGCATTTCGCACAATAGTGTGCCAGAAATGGGTTGTTCTTGTGAACGTTTTTGCGAGAACCAAACATATCACGCTTTATCTACATCTTCGAAATCCAATTTTCCTAAGCCAACCAGAACTCGCAATAAATGACGCGTCTCCATTTAGACCTTCATTGAAAAGCAGGGCTTTTTCGCACAATAGTGTGCCAGAAATGGGTTGTTCTTGTGAACGTTTTTGCGAGAACCAAACATATCACGCTTTATCTACATCTTCGAAATCCGATTTTTTCATAGTTTTTCGTTTCACACTGCCTACATTTTGTCCAAAACTGATACAAATTTTAAAGTCAAATCGCTGGTTTTAGCCACACACAGGGTGGCTTATTCTTTCAATCTCTATCATTTTTCATGTTTATGAAAAGTCACAGCAATCCATCGTTGCCACAGGTTAATCTCAGAAAATGAAACATTTGAAGTTACTGAAAAAATTAATAGCTCGAAAAGTATTCGTCATAAAATTGTTAGACAAATTGCGTTAGAAAGAAAAAAAAAAATGTATTTTTCTTGATATAAATTTCAAATCTAATCATTATGCCGTTTTTCAAATATTGAATTTCAAAAATTACCAAATTTCACAATGAAGTACCATTGCGAAATCTTCACGCGTAAAAAGATAATGGGGCTGTTCACGGATCATCAGACGGCGCGCGGGCGAAGGAGACTAAAATATGGAGTGAGTCTATACTGTGAATGTATGCATAGTGAAATTGAAAGGCCTGCGTTCGAAACATTGATTTGACTAATTTGCCTATTTTAATGATATTTTCTTAAAGTCTAGAAGTGAACTTAATGGACGAATGGTTAGAGCACTGCTCTTGATTCTGAAGGTTGGGGGTTCGATTTTTCAACTTTTTTATTTAAAAATGTTTTATCGATTGCTTTGTATTTTTCATGATAAATTGAATATATTTCATAAAAGTAAAATTTGATATTAATAACAATTACTTATTTAAATACGACAAATTCAGTTTTTTCATGATTAAAATTTTACATTACATATTATTATCAGCCACACACAGGGCTAATTATTTCAGTCTACAGTAAAATTCATGTTTATGAAAAGTCACAGCCACTCCATATATAAAGGAGGACACCCTTTATACATAGCTATACAAATGGTTGTTACTGACGATATTAAAAATCAAATTGTCTCTCTTTATTATGCCGTTACTTCCCCTTGTATTTCCTTTCTCAGTCCCTAATTGCCCTACAGCGGGCTCAGACCCCATTTAAACAATAATATAAAGGATCAAACAAAGTTTAACCCGTCGTGGCGGTTATTTCTAAGGAGTCCCGTCGCCATATATCCCAGAAGTTACCCCCCCCCCCCAGGGCGGAGACTTTTTTGGTGCTCAAACCCCTTCATGTAACATATCAATAGATGGATCTCGTCAAGCACTATGGTCTGGTCCTACTCTTCCCCCTGTCACAACCCCCTCCTTTAAGAAGCATTTTTCTCTGTTTCAACTCCTTTTAAATTTTATTTTTTCCCATCTTTCTCAGCCCCTTTAAGCCCCACAGAGGGCGTAGGCCTCTTCTAAAGGATCCAACGAAGTTAAACTCGTCGAGGCTGACATTTCTAAGAGAATCCCGAGGCCCTATCTCCCCTAGGAACGAAATTACCCTCCCCCCCTGAGGGGAGACATTCGAGGTGTTCAAACCCCATCATGTAACATATCAAAAGTTTGATCTCGTTAAGCACTGTTGTCTGGTCCTACTCTCCCTCTTCCTTTTCTCCCCCCCCCGTCTTTCCTGTCAGGAGCACTTTTTTATTTGATTTTTTCAATTTCTTATAATTATTTTAGTTTTTCCCATTTTTCTCTGTTCCTATGGGCCGGACAACTCCAAAATTTCACCAAAATTAGCTGTACACCACCTAAAGGTACTTTCCCACCGCTTCTTTTGGCGCCTCGGTTTTCACGTATCTCTTGAGGGGGGCCCATCAGAGGGGCGCAAAAGGGGCATCTTTTTTAAAGTCCCATCTCTCAATTGAAAGTGATGATTCATTTTACAGGTCTCGTAGAGCACTTGTGTTTTGTATAGCTCTCCCTCCCTTCCCCCCCACCGCTCTACAAGACCCCGTCAATTAATGATAAATCATCATTTGTTAAACAACTTCTCTTAGCTGTATCCATCATAATAGCTGCTATCATAGAACTTTTCATTACTTTTTTTAAGTTATCTATTAAGTGTTAAAGTGTCTTGAACCATTAAAAATAGTTTAAAGGGTGTCATTAAGCCAGCACATTTGTAAACAACATCTACCACGCCACTTCTCAGCCCATTAGAGCCACATCTTTTCACTATTATATTTATTAAAAATACTTCTAGTCACCGAATCTTTTTAAAACTTGGTGTGTTCGATCCTAATATATTCTGCCAGCCACACAAAAAAATCTTAGAGCACTAACTAAATTCTAAAGTGAAAAAGCTGGCTTATGCTAACAAACACTTTTTTTTTTGACGAGTTAGATTTAGCTGAAAAAATCTCAACGATAAAAGCCGTGGGTGGCCAATCTATATTCTGCTGTAAGGTAGAATTTTTCCCGCTTGTTTTTTTTTTTTTTTTTTTTTTTTTTTTTTTTTTTTTTTTTTTTTAATAACCGATAAAGTTATATGTGCGTTTGCCATATTCAAGCGCTATGTTATTCCCGTTTACGCTTTTTCTTTCAATCTTTTAACAATCTCAGTTTTTTTATATAACGATATCACGACTTTTTTGCGCTTTACAGACATGTTTGAAAACACTTACTGCATCTTCAAAACTTATTAGAAAAATAGCGTGTGTACTCGCTTTTCACGCGTTTCAAAATTTCGCGTTTCGTACCACGCGTTTCAAAAATTAATTAGAAATGCATTCCTCCCTCTGCCCTCTCTAATTCTTGGAAAAAGAAGAAAAAAAATCACCTTTTATTCAGCCCTTTCTACTCGCCACCCTCTATTTCCTACCTTTATTGAAAATGTGCAGAAAAAATACGGAGGGGGGGAGGGGTCTTCCCGAGTACACCATGGGACAAAAGCAGCAGTTTTTCGAGCCCTTTCAAAGAATTTGAAGAAAAAGAGGAATTTTCGTGGGAAAAAAAATGCGAAATGAAACTTCTTAGATTCTAGATGCAGTTGATTTTATGCATTTCTCTCCATGCATTTGTTCGAGATTTTATTCTTTCAGGAATAGGAAATGGTTATTTAATGGTTAACTTTCGTGACATTCCTCCAAATTTACCTTACCGCGTCTAAAGAAGAAGTTTCACTTCAAAATTTTGGAGAAAGCGAAAAAAATAACGCATGGTCCTTGATAAATCCGGTTAATCGGAGTCCGGATAATGGGCGCTCTACTGTATATATATATATATATATATATATTCATGCATCATACATATATATAAATTTTTTTATTCACAATTTTGTTTTTTATATATATACATTCATTTATTTATTTATTCATATACAAGACATTTTTAAACTTTAAATGTGAATATGAATAATATGCAAAAAAGTGATATGGGAAGCAGTAAAAAATATTAATAGGCATTTCTCGTATACGTGGTTAACAGTTAATAGTGAGCAGGGCAAGTCATATTATGGTAATTGTATTTTATAATCTACAAAAACAACTTTTCAAAAGTTAAAAAAAAAAAAAAAAAAAAAAAAATTGTGGCTAAAAAATGGTGTGATATCAAATTTCCAAGCTATTATATTACTTATTTAACTTTTTTCCATTAAATAAGTTATCATATATATAAGTCGAGTGCCTACGTATATGTTAATAGAAATCGTTTTCTCCTGTACTAAATACATCCTAACGAGTTTCTGAAAATTCTATTAACATATACGTAGGTACTCGACTTATATATATGATAACTTATTTAATGGAAAAAAGTTAAATAAGTAATATAATAACTTGGAAATTTGATATCACCCCATTTTTTAGCCACAACTTTTTTTTTTTTTTTTTTTTTTTTTTTACGCTTGGCTTTTTTTACTTTTGAAAAGTTGTTTTTGCAGATATCATTTCTTTTTTTTTAAATAGATTAAACATAATTTAAATAATCTAAACATGAGAAATAATTTAAAATTACATTTTACTTCCAGTCATTGTTTAAAGGGTTAATTAGAAATACCAGTAGATTTTTCAATTAAACTAATTGCACTCTTAGAAACAACATACTAAATGTGGCTTGTTATAATACTTGTTATCCTCCGTTAAAAAATATCACTGACTTATCCATAAAATGAATAAAAATGAAAATGCATTTGAAATCAAACGTGATATCACGATCTTTTATTATTAGTACTAGCTGGCTTTGCCCACTAGCAGGCCCCTAACATCGGGGCCTCGAATCTTGTAAAACCTCGAATAAGATAAACCTCGAACCGAACGAACCTCCGACCTGGTTCCCCGCTGCCTTCGGTACTGGATAATCCCTTAATTTGCACATCGAATAGTATAAACCTCTAACCAAACGAACCTCCGAAACGGGTCCCCGCTGCCTTCGGCACCGTATAGCAGTCGTGCTGCGCACGATCAAGTACCATCTTCCACCACCAGGTAGCGCAATCTGTTCTATATGAACCTCGGGCACTGATATCGTTCAGGCTATAGATGTCGAGTCGAATGCGCTGTACCACTTCGTGATCCAGGCCATAGAACCAGAGATAGGAAAGTGCCCCTGGTGGTGAAAAACGAACTAAAATCGGAAAGATCTATCGATATCGAGTCGAATGAGCAATACCCCGTCGTGACCCGACCCATAGAAACAGAGATAGGAAAGCGCCCCCTGGTGGTGAAAGCTAATCGCGTTTGGTGGGGGCAAAGGGGGGATGAACAACGGAGATGCATAATAGGATTAAGCGGTCACAGACCTTTCCAACGATATATCACATGAGAGGTGTCGGCAAAATTAGAAAAGTGCCCCCTTTAGGGGGGGTGAAAATGGGAGGATGGACCCTGAAGATACATAATATGAATAAGCGGTCACAGGCCTTTCGATGTATCACATGAGTAGTGTCGGGGGGGAAGCTCAAAATGTGGGGGTGACACCGTTGGTGCATAACATGAATAAGTGGTCACAGCCTTTTGTAACGATATGTGACATGACGGATATCGTTAAAATTTAGAAAAGTGTCCAGCCCTTGTGTAATCAAAACGCGCTCCGCCCCTCCCTATAATTTTTGACGCGGCTTTATTTTTAAAAATTATGTTATGTGTTATAAAATATCGCAAAGTTTCAAACAGATAGTCTTATTATACTTCTAATTTTGTTCACGCCCCTCCCCATCCCCTCCCCGAAATGGAACGCGCTATTCTTTTTTATAAATTTTTTATCATGTGTTATAAACTATCTTAAAGTTTAAAACAGATCGCATTGGATTTTAATATATTTGCTGAAATTACTATTATATATAGAATAATATAGTCTGTCTCAAAAGTTTAAGCACTCTGCAAATCTGGTTTAAAATAATTGAAGAAGAAAATATTTTATGCCAATTTACAATAAATACTCGACATTTAATCAAAATAAAATGAAATAAGCCATTTTGGGGGCTTAAAATAAAAAATATATTTATTTTATTTAATTTTTATTTTTTCTTGAAGAAACGCTGTCTCAAAAGTTTAAGCACTTTATGCAAATTTATTTAGAAACACGGGATTGGCCGTATGTAATGACGTTGTATGACATCATATTGCACTTTTATAAAGTATAAAAAGTGGAGAAATTATTTTCTCTCGTTTTAAAAATGCCAAAGGGTAAAGAATTCACAAAATGTGAGATTTTGAAATTTTTTAAATTGAAATCGAAAAATAAAACTGTTTCTGAAATTGCAAAAGTTTTAAATCGATCAAAGTGAGGTATATATCAAGTACTCTCTAGAAATGGTAATTTTAAGCGGAAACCAAGATGTGGAAGACCACGTATGACGACTGTTCAGACTGATCGGAGAATACGGAGATAGGTATCTAGACAAAATATGTCCATACGGCAAATTAAAAATAATCTCAGTGTACAGGTGTCCAAAGACACTGTACACATAGACGTATTAAAGAGTGTGATTTCATCATACTAAAGAAAATGGCTCGCAAACCGTCTCTCAAATTACATCACAAACAGGCAAGAATGAACCGGGCTAAAAAACACATGTCCTACGGGGACAAATGGCTTACTGTTTTATTCAGCGATGAGAAAAAGTGGAACTTGGATGGCCCGGATGGTTGGAACGCGTATTGGCATGATTTACGAAACGAACCAAGGGCATTTTTCAGCAGGCAGCAAGGCGGTAAATCTGTTATGGTTTGGGGGGGCATTTGGATTCAATGGCCAGACCTCTCTGGCTTTTCTAAAAGGAAGACAAGATGCAAAAAAGTATCAAGAGACGCTAAACCAACATTTGCTTCCATTCGGTGAATTTTTTTTTTTTTTTTTTTTTTTTTTTTGGGGGGGGGGGGGGGGGGGGTCCTGAATGGACTTTTCAACAAGACAATGCCTCAATCCACGTATCACATTCTACAAAACTTTGGCTTTCTCAGAAAAATGTTAAAGTTCTTGACTGGCCAGCTTTAAATCCAGACTTAAATCCGATTGAGAATGTCTGGGGTATTTTAACCCGCCAGGTTTACGGCAATGGAAAGTAGTATGACTCTATTGTAGAACTCCAAGGGGCTATTTAGAAAGCATGGTACTCTTTGCCACCAGAAACCCTACAAAATCTAATAATTTCGATGGACGCACGTTTATTTGAACTAATCCGAAATCACGGAAAAATAATTTGTGAGTAAAAGTTCTGTAAAAATTATAAATCTGGTTGTTTTTGATATTGTGCATAAACTTTTGAGACAGTTTTTTTTATACACTTTTTTATTATATTGTTTACAATTATGTAATTTATTTTTTTCTACTTTTGATATCATTTATTTAAAGAATGTTGCGAAATCTGCAAATAAAAAAATGTTATTCATTCTAACTTTTTATAATTCTTTGAAAATCGACATTTTATGCTTGTGCTTAAACTTTTGAGACATACCTTATGGAAATAAACCCTCCTTTAGCTTGTAATTAAAATATATGAACAATTTTTAGAATTTCTGAAAGCTGATTTTTATTTATTTATTTATTTATCTATTTATTTATTTATTTTTTTTTTGCGTTGCCCTGTGCATGTTTGGAATTTCTTAGCAATTTCTTAGATTTACTTTATTATATTCAATTAAACATTGTACTATTACAATAAATTTAAATGGAAATTTTACTTCTAAAACAAAAATAATTTAACAACTGGATTTCATTTATTTATAGGAAAATGACGTGAAAGGTTTTCCTGCGAACGAAATGCCTGTCCTTTACCATGTTTTTTTTTTAGAAATAAATAAACCGCATTTAATTCATTTAAAAAAATTTTGTTCACGTTTGGAAAGAAATTTTAAATGCCGATAACCTTTAATGTATACATTTTACAAGGTACATCTTCCCTCAAAAACTAATCTATTTTTAAAGATCTTTCTAAAAACGTAAATTATATATTTAAAATATTTTTTAAAGCATAAACACTACGTCTGATTACTTTATTTTACAATATTATAAGAACACGCATTTTATCAG
This sequence comes from Maratus michaelseni, assembly GCA_963931845.1. Lineage (NCBI taxonomy): Eukaryota > Metazoa > Arthropoda > Arachnida > Araneae > Salticidae > Maratus > Maratus michaelseni. Next base: position 12,322,622 of record OZ007596.1, read on the forward strand.
ACAATTCAATACACTAAAAAAACACGAATGAAAAATTGACCTGGGCCAGTACTCGAACCTAGGACCTTCTGCGTACCGCGTTGACTCTCTGCGACTGAGCCACAATGATCGATGTCTTGAACCGCAATTTATCATACTTATTCATGTTGGAAACAGTCATTTGCCACAGTTTGCAGTCATATTTAATTGTCTGATAAAATGTGTGGTCTTATAATTATGAAGTTTTATTTTTTTCAAATATCTTCAGAAGAAAATGGCTGACTTGCAGATGAAATTTGATGTGGTTATAATCTGTAACTGATTTGTGCTATTATAACATAGATGGTACATGGTCGTTGGCGGGTTTTATCTCTGTTTTGGCATAATTTTTTAATCGCCAAGTTAATTAACAGTTTTTTGCTAATTAAGGATAGAAAATATTTTTTTTTACACTGGATTTTATAAAAGCACATAGATTACGTAATTACTTGTCCAAAAATGCAATCCCTTTTTTATTCTGCCGAATATTAAGGTCTGTAGGTTGTTTGAAAAAAAAAAGTTTGACGAAGAAAAAAGTGATCATTTGAAGTAACTCGACATTTTTAAAAAAAATCTATATCTCTGTTTATAAATCACTTATGAAGATGAATTTGGTCTTAAATTGAAGAAATTCTTCATTAGATTCTTCTAGTTTTCGTTTTTTTTCTGCGACGCTTGGTTTATTTGATATCTGATATTTTAATCTGGCATGTTTTGTCGATTTAACATTGCAAAGTCGCTTTCTGTAAGTAAGCAGTAGCGCTCTTTAGTCCAGTTCTTGGCGTTGTTTGTGTGGCTTTTTTTTTTAACTTGGCTTGGCAGAGCGACCGCCCTGCTTGATAGAACTTAAATCTGCAAAATATATATATATTAAGTCCTCAAAATCAGACGTTTTAAGGATTCATTAATAGATGAATTTGATTTCTTATAACAGAAACATTGTTAAAAATTTCTGAATATTTTTGCTCTAGCATTATATACGATCTAACTCTAACAACCACACTCGAACGTCATTTTTCACTATACAAATGTTGACGCATTCGTGGTCTCTATGTTTTAGTCAATGTATATTTGTAAGTTTTTTGTTTTGTATATTTTTCTTTAGCGAAGTTCATTTCGGTTAACTGCCATGTCATCACTTCTATCGGAAACTTTTGTCGACTATTCTCACTCATAATTTTAGAATTTCGTAAAGGTTAAAACAATTTTGTGACAAAAAGGGATTTTGTTGTTGTACTATAATATTTCAATTTAAATATAAATGTTATACTTTAAAATAAAGTTAAAAATGTTTGCAAAAAATAAAGCTACACAAAATAAACTGCAAGTGAAATTAATCATAACAATAACTTCAATTACATTTTTTAATTACACATTGTGTTACAACCGTGTTATAATTTTCTGGTGCAATGTAAATTTAATTAATGTAGAAGTTAAAAGTTGAGTTTACTCATGTGTTTAAAATTTCCATATCTTATTTTAGGAATATGCAAATGTGCAAACAAGAAATATTTTTTGTTTGTAAAAGTGGTTTAAATATAACAATACGAAATACATAACTTAAAGACGTTTAATTTTGATGTAAAATTTATTTAGTTAAAACCAAGTACTTTAAAATGCAATTGATTTGTCATCAGTGTTAGAGCAAGAAAACATCTCTTATCAGTGTTTTCTTATTCTAAACCTGATGACGAATGCAATTGCATTTAAAAGTACCTGGTTTAACGTAAATAAATTTTACATCAAAATTAAACGTCTTTAAGTTATGTATTTGGTATTGTTATGAATTTTTATTTAAGATGAACTTGAGTTCAAGATATAAATATATATATATATATTGTTTTATTTATATATATTAGTTTTAAAATGGTTTATTTAATTACATAAGAATTACATTTTATAGGTTCTGTAACTAATTTCAAATATGATTATATTTTTTAGTTTTTATGTATTTTATTCTCTCTATCTCTCTCTCTCTCTCTCTCTCTCTATATATATATATATATATATATATATATATATATCAAACACAGGATTGATAGCATGTTTTTCAATAAACGCACGCTTGACTGCCCAAAATATCTTATATATAGTTACCTAAATATTGGGAGTAAGGAAGGTAGGGTTGTGTAAAATTTTATAGCATCTGTATTTAAGAGAATTCATTAATAAATAACATTCTGAAACTTTTTCAAACTCAAAACCAAAAAATATTTTGTGCGACATAAATTAATGTTACATAATACATTTTAAACATGATTTCTTTTGTTTAAAGACTGGGATCATAGCAAAATTCATATGCTTAATCTAATGTTTTGTTTTCAAAAAAGATAAGCAGAAAATACGTTCCCTTTTCTCTTGCTAACGAGCGTTACAAAAACTAAAAAGAAACGTTCTCATATTCGAAACATACATTTTCAATAGTGACTGTTTCATTAGAAAGAAGAGAGTAAGAGTCAAGCATGCTAAAAATATTTATTACTTTTTTCCTGTTCTTTACACTGAACGTACTGTGAATGTTTCATTAACAATAAAAAAATCATGTTTTTAAGAATAAAAAATCTATGAAAAAACATTTATTGATTTAATTTTTGTTATATGATTTCTATTCCCAAAAAAGCAAACTTTCTTTGAAATTTTAGAAACTTAATTTAATTTTCTATGTTTTCTCTGATGCAATTTTATGCATGGAAATACAGTTATACCCAAATGTTCCCATAAAACAACGGCGTTTTACTAAACTTTAATGTAAATTCAATATAAAGAAATAAAAAAAAACATTCAGATTGAATGATTTCTTAAATTAATTGTTTGTTGTTTCTTAATATTATTACATATACCTTCCAGATTAGCTAAAATTACATAGAAAAAAAGGAAGTTTTATCAGTTATTTTCCATTTTATACTTGTGTTATTTTTAACACTTTCCAACCTAGTTTAAAAGTGTTTATGACTTCGGTTGACTTCGGTTTGTCTGGCCCAGATTGTCGCTTGGCCGTCTCGCCGCCTTGCCGCCTGTGCGTGCTCTAACTCCCGTAAATATGCTCGAATTGCCCTGTAATTTTTATATGTTATTGTCGTTATCTATAGCATGTTCCCTATTTCAACTGAAGTGTGTAGCACATATAGTTATTTTACAGGGACACTCAACATAATTCCGTTACATTACGGTCTATGGGGAATAATCATTTGCGTTTTATTTTAATGATGTTACACAATTTCAAATACATTGAAATTTATATATATCACTAAGGTGTATTACAAGAGGCTTACTAAAGTATATTGTGTGTATATTGAAAATTGTGTGCCAGAATATATACAGAATATTGAGTGTCATTTACGGGAACACACAAAATAATTCTCTATTGTCTGTTAACAATAATTCTTGGAAGTGCGTTTTAAGTTGCTGAAAGCGATTTTAAATTTAACTTACTTTTTGTCTATTACTTGGTGTGCATAAATTGTGTATTTTATATACAGGTCAGTACAAAAGTTCGCGAACACATTTCCGTTTACTGACAGAAACTCCAGAAGGAGAATTTTAAACTGTGCTTCTTTCAGCTTATTAATCTTTCAGCTTATTAAACGGTAATTATTTGTAAAATTATTTTGGAATCGTTGGAAAGTGTTACATAATCTATGCTTGACGCATGATTTTTCGTTCTTGTTTGATTTTAAAGTCTTTTTTTTAATGAAATGTTTCAAAATAATTTTAACTTTTGTAAAGATTACTATACAAACATCATATAAAATGAGAACTCAGAGTAAATACTTGATTTTATATCCATATGGCTAGTAATGTAAATGAACAGTGATAAAATTAACATTCTGTTATATCAATAAAACACATTTCAAGATATAATATAGATATATATAGAATAATATTTATATGACCCATTTAAACATACAACTTTAGTTTCGACGCACATACATTTAAATATTGGCTTATTTGTACGAAATTAATAATTTGGAGATTATACTTTACAAATAACTTGACCATAGTGACAATTTCCAGAACTGTGAATAACACACTATTCTTTCAAAACTTAGAAGGCTGTTCGAATTTGGTAGTTTAAAAAATATAAAAATTTAAGTATAAACATTCAGTTTTAGACGGCAGTTTACACAAGATAGAAGAAAGCCCTATTTTGTCAATGAAACGGCCTACAGCCAATTCATGCAGAAATTTTTTAAAAATATTTTTAAAACATCTTTTATGTTATATGTTTAAGGAAATGTGCACAAAAAGAGGGAATTAAAATTAAAAAAAAAAATCATTCATAATTTTCAACATGTGAGACTTATCTTACTTATATTATTCTTACTTTTTTTTACTTATATTATACAATTTTGGGACATGCAGTACATTTTGGATTTGTCTAATGATATTCTAGTTTTATTTGTATTGCATTCTGTACTGTTTTCGTTAATTTTGGAATTGAAGAATGCAATATGCCTTTAATTATTTTATTGAAGACGAAACTACAGACACAGACACAAATACAAATTATGATGACACTTCATCAAATTATAGGATATCCGAATCACCGAAACCAAGCTGAAACTAGCGAAGGAATTTCATACGGCTGATCGCCACATCTATATAATTTTCACCTCATCTTTCTCTTCCCTCGACCAACACACGTCGAGACTCTGCTCTAACTCTCTTGCTACTCGACCAACCTAAGTCGAGACTCACTTCGAACTCATTTGCTCTCCTTCCGCAGGCCGTCAGACGGCGCAGTTGTAACAAACTGCGCGCTGGCGCAGCGTTTAACCATTCTATGAAAAATTGCATGTTTTATTTAACATTTATAAATGTATGTTTCATTTATAAATTTATAATGTAAAATTCAATCTTACAGTAAGAGATTGTAAAAATCATTCTCATTGTATGCTAATGTTGCAGGTATTTTTTATAATGCTAAAACACAAAAACCAATAAAAATGACATTTGTTTGTCATATTTAGTATCCGTTAAATAAGCAATTAGATTTTGAAATTAATCAAATAAATGGACACTACTTGTCACCAGTTTTATAAATTTTATGACAACTTAAGAAAAGTGTAAATAAGAATGTAAAAACTCTTTTCTTTATTGTATTTTAATTTATGATACACCTAATTGTGACCAAATACGTACAGGGTGTTTCACAAAGGACCCCTAACTTTAAAAATCAATAACCCGGAAACGGTGATAGATAGAAACATTAAACCAGTGGTATGTTTATTAAAAAAATCGTAAGAATCTTATACATAAACCTCAAAATTTAGTTAAAAATAGCGCCGATAGATGGCGCTGCGATAAATAGTCGTATCACATTCAAAGTGATTCAATATGTGAATTTTCTGTACCTCAAAATTGGCAATTGTGTCTGTTAACGACACTATCCAGATAAAAATGGGCTTCATCCGTAAACCATATTCACCTGACATTGAAATCAGAACAATCAATCTTCCAGAGCATCTCGTTAGCGAAATGCTCTCGTTGTCGTTCAGCTTGAACTGATATGGCGTTCCGGCATTGAATCTTGTAAGGAAACATGTGTATGCAACATTTCCGAAGGATTCTGTACGTGCTGGATAGCTTGATTCCGTATTCAGCTGCAAGTCTGAGGACAAATTGATTCGGATTACGCTCAATAACTACACCAAGTGTCCTTAAATTTTCAGGAATAACGACGGAGTGAGTCCGACCCACATTTCCGACTAACGCATCGACCACGTTGCCTGTCTGTTGAAACTTTTTGAAAAGCTCACGAATTGTTTTTCCATCTGGGCATTTTGCGACTTCAAATCGCGTTTGAAAACTTATCCTTGTGGCAGTATCACCCTGATTTAATCGGTGGTACTCCAACACAATAAACACACGTTCCTCCACGGTATTCATCACTTTCGGAATTATTTTCACTATACGCTAATAGCGGTCACATTTCAATGGTGAAATCTTCTACGGCAAGTCTTTCTATGCTTCTGAACTCTCTGTAGAAGGATTCTTAACGCTCTCAGCGCCATCTGTCGGTACTATTTTTAACTAAATTTTGAGATTTATGTATAAGACTCTTACGATTTTTTTATTAAACATACCACTGGTTTCATGCTTCTACCTATAACCGTTTCCGGGTTATTCATTTTTAAAGTTAGGGGTCCTTTGTGAAACACCCTGTATATTCTTACGTTTGCGGTATTTCAATAATTCAGATATTAGTATTTTTGAAAGAGGTGATTAATTCGAACGAATCTCTGCATTATGTTAAAGATACTATAAAAAATAATCAAGAATATAAATTAATACAAATTGAGATAGAGACTTGAAATTTGGTATAAACTTAGTATGTATTAATGGTAAGAAGCTTATTGAATTTCTGAATGTTTATTCGGACCTATCTTTTTGACTTTTGAAATATTCGTTCTGATAAAAGGTATATAAAAATTTTCGAAATTGTTTATTTTAAGGAGTGAATGTAAAAGGCAATAAAAAGACATAAATGTTGCATAAAATATGAAGTTGATCGAATAATTAGTTGCCGAGATGTTTGTAATCTTAATTTCCACACTCTTCGTTAATCCGACGCAGTAAACCGTTAGTTAATATGATTATCAATTTTGGAGTTATAAGGATGTTTCTTTTACGCAATTCAGTAATAGAGCATTTAAAGTTTATGGCGCCATCAAGCCAGGATCTTATTCGAATTGCAATGCTTTTTATAATTAGTTTACACATGTTTTATCTTCATATTCTATATTATGCATATCCATGATGGGTAAGTATTACGGTGGCCCCCAACTACTAGTTTTTATATATTCTGGTTCGAAGATAGAGAAGACCGCCCAATATCGATTTTCTTCAATTAAACTGATGTTCATCCAAAGCACCTTTTTAGAAAACTAAAATACCCTCAGTATATCTCATTTTGAGTTTGAATTTTACATTATTTATAACACCTAAATGATTCTCTAATTTTATTTATAAATTTCTCATTGTACTATTTTAAATTTTTTATAATGGTATATTACAATGTAAATTGAATAAATGTTGGTCTTCAAGGTTTGAATTCTTCATGCATCTGAGTTTTTCATATATTCTTTTAAGAATACGCAGAGAAAATTTTTGTTTAGCTTGTGATCTTAATTTTTTTTATTACAAAACATTTTAATTTTATAGGCATGTGTAACCGATTTCAAATATGTAAGTATATATATATATATATATATATATATATATATATAAATGTTTATTAAACAAGATTTTGTTCACATGTTTGGCAAGAAACGCATGTTTGTCGGTCCCAAATATTGTTGAGAACTAGCTACCTAAATATTGAGAGAAACAAAGATTGGTAGAATATAAATAAAAAGTTTAATATTTTTTAGCATGCGTATAAGATAAATGTTATCAATAAATAACATCATAAAACTATTTCAATTTTAGAAAAGAAAAAATTCTTTTTTGTAACCCAAATAAACGTTACATTGTACAATTTAAAATCCATATTCTGCACGTAGTTTTTTAAACTATAGAATTAATAAAAAAATGATATGTTTAATCTAATCTTTTGTTTTAAAAATAAGAAAAAAACATTTCTTTTTCTCCTGATAACGAGGGCTACAGTAACTAAAAAGAAACATTTTCTGAGAAGTGTCATGTTTGTAACATACTTTTTCAAGAGTGAGTATTCCATTATAAAGAAGAAAGTAAACGACAAGCATGCTAATGAGTACTGTTCCTTTTTTTCTCTTCTTTATGCAAAACATATTGTTACTGTTTCATTAATAATACAAAATAATTTGTGTATTTTTTATAAACAAAAATTATGTAATGATTTTTTTCCCAAAAATTCAAATGTTCTTTGATATTTTAGAAACTTAATTTAAATTTCTATGTTTTCTCTGCAGCAATTTTATGCAAGGAAAAACAATTATACCAAAACGTAGTCATTTTCTATGTATTCCTAAAAAGCAAATGTGTTTTATTATTTTTTTAATGCAGATTTAATAATTTCTGAGAATGAATCAATACTAATTACATTCATATTGAAAGAATACTTAAAAGTAATTATATTATGTTAATATATATATATCTAAATTAAGTGAATTCCATAGAAAAGCAAGAAAAAAAATTCGTCAGATATTTAACGTTTTACATTAGCGTTCCGGTTTCATTCTAAATTAATCTTTTTTTTTTTACGTATGCAATGTTTCAAAATAATTTCAACTTTTGTAAAATTGACTGAAATAACATCACGTACAACGGAAACATCAGAGTACATCATTTATTTACAATCCAACTAACCATTAATATATTTTGTTAGTCATACAATTAAAGTATTTTATGTCAGTGAAACGTATTACATGGATGGACTGGCACATGTAAATACAAAATGAATTTTTGGTTAATTTGTACAAAGTGTATAATTTGAGGTTTATATTTTACATTTAATTATACCATCACTGTTTAGAACTTTGAATTTCAGAACACAGTTTCTCGTAGACAGAATAATTTTATAAAAACACTAGTCGCTCTACGCCAATATAGCGGGTCTTTTCCACGTGGAGTCCAGATACCTTCTGCAGCGTTTAGCTCTGAATTTGCTTGGGGCGCAGAAACAGCTTTTTAAATGCAAGCAGAAAATACTTTATTTTAATCTATACGAAAATAGCTTATAAGAATATAAAAAAAAGCATGTAAATAAATATTTCGCAAATTAAATATTTTTTTTATAAGCCCCCTGACAAAGGCCCGTGGAAAGGCCCGTGATTATCTGGGGGCTTCAGATAAAGCTTTCAGATAAAATAAACAAAAATAGGATAGCATTATATACATGGTGATAATTGAATGTGGCCTATGTATTTACTAGGGTGGATCAAAGAAAAAAATTCACAATTTCAAAACCTACCTATACGAAAAAAGTTCTATTGTATGGAGATGAAGAGAAAAATAATTTAAAAATTTAATTTAAAAATTTAATACTGCCGCAATGGGGTTGAAATGTATGTATTTGAGTCTTTTATGGTAAAAAGTCAAAGTGATTTTTGTTAAGTGAAACATACATTTTGGTATTTTTAAATATTAATTGCAATAAGAGGACACTTACTTGGTTACAAGAAAAAAACTTCAGCTTCTTTATTATTAAATCAAGAAAGTCCTATAAATTCCTCGAAATTACAGTGGGCGATAATAACGTTTGGTGTTGAAAATTGGCATGAGGTTTCGTGATTCGGTGCGATTTCTTATAAAACCATCTCTTCTATATTGTCCACAGACAGCAGAAGATACTTCCGTGACTGTTTTGACTGTCCGTTCTGTAGCTTGAGTGTGGCACGGAAACCCATTGATAGCAGATATTATTGCCGCCGGAATAATTGCTGAATTTACTATTGCTTCTGAAATCATTAAATCGCTCAGTTAGTGGATTCTCTGTCACATTTTCCCATTTAATCAAATAAATATAATCGGTAGCAAAAAGGTCAAAAGTTGGTAACTTGAAGATACGGATATTATTCGTTGCAATGTTTGGGATTGCAGTAGACCGTTTGACTTCGCGCGCTTTTAGAATTCTTGGAAGGGCCAATTGCCGTGTGTGAGTTCTGTCGGCAGCTAACATCGATAACAGGATATTTTCAGGATGGCAAAAAAAAAAAACAATTTATTCTAATAACAGGGTCTATGCCGTCCTGCAGATTACTCGAGAAATAATGCGAGAGAACAATTGATTGATGCAAATGCTTTGCACCATAGAGTACCGATGGTTTCGTATAATCTTGAACCACATAGGCGCAAGGACTTTTACGATGAACGTCATTAATGTTACTAAGTCCTCGGGTGGATTTTCGAAAGCAACATAAAGCCTGAGAATTCTGTTCTCGGTTGTAAGCCAATTTGAGTGGTAAACATTTCCAGGGTTTCTCTTCGATAGACTTTCGCTGCAATGTCCGCAGTTGATGGCTTCACAAATTTCCATTAAATAAAGTTGATCAGTACTTAAGTATTTCTTGTTAGTCACTTCACGTAGTGTCACATATAGTCAACCTATTCACATTCATTCATGTCAATCTATTGACATGAATAAAACTACAGGTAGCTTCTCACATCCAGCCAACAATTTTCTTATTTCACCAATGGAGCTTCCGGGCCCAGTCGTGGTTCCATCCACGTACGCGAAAAGATGACGTAGTGGAAACTCCTTGGCGTGTAACTGCACACAAACCATTGTAGTGGACGCTTCAGAATCAGTTCCATATTTAGAATAACACCTCCTTTGACAGCTGTGTTAATAGATTTTCCGTCGTAAACAATCGCAACCAACTTTGTTACATCTATATTATTGTCAACGCAGGACAAAAAATGTACGATGTGTTTTCCAATGATTTGCGCTCTCTCAAAATTTATAGATACGTGGTCGATGTACTCGGAACCAGGTTCTTTTATGAAGAATTCGTGTTCTTCAATTATGACATTTCTTCTGTTGTCTTCTAGTGTTATAATCCTCTCTTGAAGTCCATTGAAGTATAATCCAAATTGGTCATGGTCAGAATCTTTCACAAATGACTGAGACGATAGAGTTGTTCTTCCCTTTGTTCTCTCACGTCGAATGTTATTTCTGTCGCGATACATCGCTTTGTGAGAAAATGGTCACATCATGAAGCACAGCTGACACAATGACAGAGCCTGCTCGGTCGGAAATGTCAAAACGGTCCAATGTTTTGGCTACGGCTGGAAATTTGGTCACTACAAGTGTGACAGTGACACCGACAGCGTTTTGTGCCCCGCTTGCAATGCTGATGACCAAGAAAAACCAGTATGATCACACATACGCCGCTTCAATTTACATCCGTTATTCATATTCGTATTCAAATCTATTTAACTGGAAGAAACATCAGGCAGTGTTTTCTTTCTCTCCACGTATCGCCCTTTCTTTAATTTTCGTTCCTCGGCCTTAGTTTTTTGTAAAGTGACTTTCCAATCCAGTGACCCTATTACCATTTTCCTTTCAGTTCGCTGGTCTAATATAAATTCTCTCTCGTTCATTGGTACTTTCCGTTCTTTCTTACAGCAGCAACTTTCAAATGATTTACAAGTACAGGACGATATATCAAATAGAGCATTTGCTTTCTTTCTGGAAAACGTTAATATGATTGCAATAGCTTTCAATCCCTTTTATGGCTTTGCAAGTTTTAAGAAGACCTCGATATTTGTCGTGGTATGATGGAATTTTTCTCAAAATGCCGGTCAATTATTGGGATTAAAGCTCGTTTTCCAAGTCTCGTCAAACTTATTAGCAACTTCTTCACATGAGGAGGAAAGTGTAGATGTAGACAATGTTTCCTTGCTACGGTTTTCTTTTGAATGCTTAACATACGCATTTTATTACGTTTCTGTAGGTAGGAAGCAAATTCGTTGGCATATCACAGGCAGACCCAAATATAAGGCGAATCATGTCTTTTCTTAACATAGCCATGGTGCAATAATATTCAAAGTACAGTACGCAACATTTTACACAAACAAAGAAATCTTACGCAATGAAATCGAAATTTATTTCACTTTGCGAGAACTGCGTCCGATTCCGTAAGCCGCTAGCTTTGAACTAAGCGAGCAAGCGGTAGGAAAACGTTTATCAAGTGTTATTCAGAGCCACATGGGCGTATCGTATGACGTGGGGAAGATTCCACGTAGCGATTCCGACTTATGGAGGGATGGAAGGATAAAGCGGAAGACTGAAAAAGCTGGAATTGCCCTTTTTTCGAAAATCCAACCCCCTTGCGGCAGTATTAAATTTTGAAATTATAATTTTTTTTTTAAATCTCTATACAATATAACATTTTCGCACAGGTATATTTTGTTTAAAATTAAAACAATTATTTTGAGTCAAAAATCATCTAACCAAAATTAGGTCTATTTCCAATTTTTTTTTTCGAAAATTCAAACTTTTTGCGGCGGTATTAAATTTTGAAATTATTATTTTTTTTTCTCTTAATCTCCATACAACAGAACATCTATTCCGTATAAGTAGGTTTTGTTTACTAATGTTTTTTTTCATCATATAACAACGATCCACCGTAGTGTTTACACGTCCATAAATTCTTAATAAGGTGATCAAAATAACGGGAGCCTGTTTGCTTCTAAGCAATGTATCGTTAAAACATCAATCTCTAGAACGAGGCCTGGGAATTTTGCGTGCATAAATCGCTAAAATGACAATCATTTTAACAGAGTTTCATGACTATAAACTGATTATACGGCAATCACTATAACGAAGTCTTGTGTGTAACAGAGCACATAAATAGGGCTATCAGTGTTTAAATCTCAAACAATTATTTTCAAATATGTATTTTGAGAAGAGGAGAAAATGTACTGTATTTTGTATAAAATTTGAAATCCGATCGCTAAGACAAGAAAAGCGCAAAGAAATTAATAAATATGAAAAAAAAATCTTGGAAAAATGTCACGCAAAATATCAAATAAAAAATCAGCAATAGTTGTCTCAGTCATCTAATCGGGTCATCATAGTCGGGTTCAAAATAGAAATCGCTGAAAAGTTATATCGCTCTAAAATATTTGATATACATGTTCAACTATTTTTTTATATAATTTTTATTCTTTATATCCACGCTTCTACTTAAAAGCTATTACTGAGGTATAGCGAAATGACCTAAAACTTTCGATCTCCTATTTAACCCCTTTAGTGGTTGATTTTCTAAAATCGATGAAATATGTGTTTAACTTTTTTAGTATATTCATTATGCTGAATTTCACACTTTTACCTAAAATTGCTGCTGACATATGGCGCAATCACCTAAAACTGTGAAACCCCACTAAACCACCCTTAGGTGTGACGTTTCAAAAATAATTTCTTAGTGGGAGCCTACATTGTGTAAGAAACATGTCTTCCGAATTTCATTCTCCTAGGGTCAACGTTTGAGGTGCCCAAACATTGGTACCCAAAAATTAAGGGATAGTGACCGGAAGCTTTCACTTTTTATATGGTTTGTCGAATATCTGCTGAAATCTTGACAAATTGATTTTGAAATTCGAAGATGTAAAGCACATGTTTGACTTCAAGAACGGTAGAAATAGTATACTGCAATTACAAAATTAATATATTGCATGTTTGATGAGATATTGGCATTTGTATGAAATAATTTATAACTGCGCATGCGCGAACTATACCAAAGGATTTTTTTTCATGATTTGATAGTTAATTGTACAGAGTAACTCATATTAAATGACCAGTCAAATATCGTGAAAACTCAGAAGTTTACGAGCAATATGTGAGCTAATTGAAAGTTTCAGTGGGAAATCCTATATAATAGAATGGGATTTCCCTCCATCTTTTTATATGAATTACTCTATAGAATTGACTACCAAATAATAAAAAAAATATATCTGTGGTATAGTTCGCGCACGCGCAGTTATGAATTATTTCATACAAATGGCCTTATCTCAGCAAATATTCAATATATTAATTTTTTAAATGCAGTATACTGTTTCTACTGTTCACGAAGTCCAACAGGTGTTTTACATCTTCAAATTTCAAGAACAATTTGTCAAAAATGTCAGTTGATATTCGACAAACCGTGTAAAAAGCGAAAAACTTCCGGTCACTGCCTCTTAATTTTTGGACACCAGTGTAGATTTTTTCCCTGTATAACGTTGTAAAAATTTAAAATGTGCGATGCTTAGAAATTTAAAAAAAAATGCAGTAGAAGATCGCAAAACCAAAATTTCATCGTCAAGTTTTACAATTCGCTAAATGACGCCAGTTTTACGCACGGACACGTTTGTACTTTATAATATACATAGGGTAGATATATATATTTCTATCTATAAATAGAGAGATATTCAAAATGTATTAAGGATAAATGGTCTGAATCCGACATTGCAACTCAGACGATACATAAAAAAATATTTTTAATTAAGAAAATATAAATTTTAATCTTATACGAGTTGTAATTTTTCCAACTGAACGAAAAATGTCCGGACCAGGATTCGAACCTGGGATCTCTTGGCTGAAGCTGCCACGTTCTACCAACTGAGCTATCCCGGTCGAATCTGGAGGGCATAATTCATCCAGTTAACCTTATTGATCATAACATCTGTTCTGATATTTTAATCAGCTCAACAGAATAAATCGCAGGAAATGGAACTCCAGTAAACGCTGGATACGTGATTACACTAGATTAATTTTAACACAATTATACAAATTGGTAAAGAAATCATACTCGTGTGATTTCTTTACCAATTTGTATAATTGTGTTAAAATTAATCTAGATTAATCTTATAGTTATATGCATTGTTTATGTGTAATACTTTTGCTATTATGAATTTAAATGATATATACTGAAATATATATATATTAAATATTTTCGTATAAGTTCATTTTTTCTGGTTACGTTTTCAGTTCACAAAATCAAAGTAACATTAGACAAAAATAATAAAGTTACTTTGAAAACTTTATAAAGCATAATTGTATACTTGATTTATTTCATATATACATTAGAAACTTTAATTCCCGCTACATTTAATATAAATACGTTTTTCTATATATTTCAGTCCAGAAAAGAAGTTAAAATTCAAAACATGATCCGGTTTAAACGTATTCATTCTCACCAACGTTATTCTTCTAAAAGCATAAAAGAATCAATAACGTAACTGCACAGTTTATTCTTTTGTTTTTTAAGGTAGGTACTTCAAGTGCAAAAAAAATCTATTTCCTCTCTTTTATGTGAGTTGCAAAAAAATAAAAAATAAAAATAAATACAAAATAGAAAGCTTTCATAAAGAAGTGTGAAGTTTTATACTTTTTTGATCCAATTGCTTCTTTATTTGCTTAAAAAAAGACAGAAATGTTAAAGAACATTATTTTTTTATAAAATGTACTTGTATTGAGCTGTCACATTTAATAAGAGAATAGATTAAATAATTTAAAAATGATTCCAGTGTTGTTACATCTCCGTAGAAGAATATCAAACACTTAATGAACAAATAATAATATTTTATACACTGTAAAAAATGACGAATGTTTCTGAACTTACGAAAATATAATATAATGACGAATAAATTTATAAATATAAACTCATCCTTGTTAACCATGATTCTGAACAGTGTTTCCTTATCTTTAGAAACCTCAGACATCAATGGCATTTCGATATTTAAAGAATCATTTAAAAAAACAAAATTTTTCGAGCTGCCTGTAATTTTCGGACACGTTTCCGAATAGCTTTTAAAGTTTATTAATAAGTTTTCTGAGTCCGGAATATAGTTTTTTCCGATGCTATCTATTCTCAAGTAAACATTTTCATGTTCAAAAAATATGTTTAACAGATAAACATGCAAAATTAACAGCGTTAACATTAGCATTAAAATTAAGATTATTTATTTACTCTTTCATGTATAAATAAACTTATTCAGCTGAAAACGTTTACTTGAGAATAGATGACATTCGATAAATAGGTATTCCAGGCTGAGGAAACTGATTAATACACTATAAAAACTATTCGGAAACGTTTCTGAAAAATTCGGGCAGCTAGAGAAATTTTGTTTTTATAAATAATTCTTTAAATTTTGTAAATGTATTGTTTTCTGGGGATTCAAAAGACAATGGAACACGCTTTTCGGAATTTCGGATAACTCGGAAGATTATATTATATTTTCTTTCGTGGTTATAGTATATTTTCATAAAATAAGAAACATTGATCATTTTTTACAGTGTATAGATTTAAAATGATACCATACAAATTAAAGAGAACTTTTGGCACAAATTGTCTTGCAATATGTAAGAATAAATTATTTAAACATTGGGTATATTTTCAAAATTTGTTCGTCTCTTCTGTATCAGTATTTAGTTCCTACTCAAAAAGGTTTTACATAATAAGCATATTCATGTTTTCCTGGATCAAGGCCGAACATTTAACGGAATTTTTTTTTTTAGGATTACTTTTTTTGTGTACATCTTTTTGAATTTGAAATCTTTAAATCGCTACAACAGTGCCCGCTTCCGGCGGAATATACTTAAATCCAACTGGGAACTGCAGGCCACAGTCAAAAACATATACGAAAAATTGGTTCAATACTCTTCCTAATTTCATACACTTTTCGATGATACAATAATTAAAATGGAACAAAAGTCGCTATCGCATCGCCCTGTTTCGTCGGAATATCCCCAAATTCATGAGGAACCTGCTGGCCATAGCCAAAAACATAGAAAAAAGTGGTTCAATTCTCTGCATAAGTTCTTACACTGTTCGATGATACAATGAGGACAGACATTTTGTAAAATCATATTTTTCGAAATCTCTGACTCGTATATCTGACGTGTCAATCCATCAAAAACCGGAAGTCAAAAATTTTTTCGATTACAATACTTTCTTCTATTATAGGTAGAAGAAAGTAAACATTATGATCTTAGAACGCAAATTGCAATACTATTTTATTTTGAAATTATAGAAGCATTAGAATGTACCTAACATCAAACTCTTTAAATTGTGCACACAAACAATTGATAGTAGAAAGGTTAGAAGCAATTACATTTTATTTCGACTCATATAGACACAAGCAGAACCAGAACGGTTAAAAGCTAACCAGACTTCAATGTGTTTTGCCATGAATAAGTATGAATTTAACGTTAGGAGGCTCATAAGTTTCCATAATTACCAAAATTACAGGGCTTAATGACTATCCACCTGATAACCTATGGCGCCAATTGTCGTGACAAAATGAGGTATTATTATCGAAAATTAAACAAATAATCTAATTTTAATACACTGATGCCGCCCGAAAATGAAATGAAGTGTAACTTTGATTAGTAGATGTTATTACTATTCGGTTGGTACCAGTCGCCTTTTTATAAAATGCTCTGTGGGCTGAATTAGTAGAAGGAGATATCTCTTTTATATCGACTGTAACTACATCTTCACTAATACGAAAAAGCTAAAAACAACGTTGAAGCACAAAAATTTCAAAATATTAAAATACATACGGCCATTTCAAGGATACAAAAATCCCCTTCATCAGTGCAAAGTGGGAAAAAACAAAAAAAATTTTAAAAGGGTTCAAAAGAACCACGCTCGGCTATATCCCCGATAACATTAAAAACAAACAAGAACTAAAATTCATGCGCCGAGCAAAGATTATGTAACACTTTCCAACGATTCCAAAATAGTTTTACAAATCATTACCGTTTAATAAGCTGAAAGATAACATCTAAGTAAACAATTTGGAAAACGCATAACATATTTAAAAACGTAATTTCAGGAATTTCCAACATATACAGTATTCGGAAAATATCCGAATACTTTGATTCGCCCTGTATATGATCTATAGATTTGTATATATACTACATAGGATTCTGAATTTTAGTTTAGTTAGGAAACGCGTAGCACAGTAAAAAATTCTCCTTCTGGAGTTTCTGTCAATAAACAGAAATGTGTTCACGAACTCTTGTGCTGCCCTGTATATGAAATACAAAATTTATATACACCAAGTATAATTGATAAAAATGAGTTAAATTTAAAATCGCGTTCAGCAACTTAAAACGCACTTCCAGGAATAAATATTAACAGACAGAAGAGAATTCTGTTGTGTGTCCCTGTAAATAAACGATGAATGCTATAGACACAATATTCTGTAGTAAGCCTCTTGTAATGCACCTTAATGATATATATATAAATTTCAATACGTTTAAAATAGTGAAACATTATTTAATTAAACCCAAAACGATTTTTCTCCATAGACGTAATGTAATGGAATTCTTTTGACTTTCCCTGTAAAGTAACTATAAGTGCTATACACACCATATTCCATATTAAGCTTTCTTGTAATGCACCTTATTGATATATGTCATTTATAATGTATTTGAAATTGTGTAACATCATTAAAATAAACCACAAATGATTTTTCCTCATAGACCGTAATGTTACGGAATACTTTTGAGGTCCCTGTAAAAAAAAACTATAAGTGCTACAAACTTCAGTTGTAATAGGGAACATGCTACAGATAACGACAATAACATATAAAAATTGCAGGGCAAGCAGACGGCAGACGGCCAGACAAACCGAAGTCATAAACACTTTTTAACTAGATTGGAATGTGTTAAAAATGTTAAAAGGGTTCAAAAGAACCACGCTCGACTATAGTTATTTTTATCTTAAAAACGTGTCAGAGGATTTGAATTAAATTTAGTATCCTACATTTTTAGGGATAGAGAAGACTATTAGGCTAGGTCACATGTTCGAGAAAAATAGATTAGTGGGTTATTTAGGTCATGAGTCATTATGGGTCAAGCTATTTTATCTTAAAAACGGATCAGACGATTTAAACAAAATTTTGTATCCTACAGTTTTAGGGAACGAGAAGACTACTGTGCTAGGCCATATAATAGAGAAATTTCTATTAGTAGGTCATTTTGGCCATGGGCCTTTATGGGTCAAGCTTTTTAACACTTTCCAACCTAGTTTAAAAGTGTTTTTGACTTCGGTTTGACTGGCCGTCTGCCGTCTGGCCGTGCTCTAACTCCCGTAAATATGCTCAGATTGCCTTACAATTTTTATATGTTATTGTCGTTATCTATAGCATGTTCCATATTTCAACTGAAGTGTGTAGCACTTATAGTTTTTTTTACTATGACACTCAAAATAATTCCGTTACATTACGGTCAATGGGGAAAATTATTTCGGTTTATTTTAATGATGTTACACAATTTTAAATACATTGTAATTGATATATATCACGAAGGTGCATTACAAGAAGCTTAATATGGAATACGGTGTGCATAGCACTTATAGTTACTTTACAAGGAAAGTCAAAAGAATTCCGTTGCATTACGTCTATGGAGAAAAATCGTTTGCGGTTTAATTAAATAATGTTTCCCTATTTTAAACGCATTGAAATTTATATATATCACTAAGGTGCATTACAAGAGGCTTACTACAGAATATATTGTGTGTATAGCTGTCATCGTTCATTTACAGGAACACACAAAAGAATTCTCTACTGTCTGTTAACAATAATTCCTGGAAGTGCGTTTTAAGTTGCTGGACGCGATTTTAAATTAACTCACTTTATGTATATTACTTAGTGTGTATAAAATCTGTAGATCATATACAGGGCAGCCAAAAAGTTCGCGAACACATTTCCGTTTATTGACAGAAACTCCAGAAGGAGAATTTTAAACTGTGCTACGCGTTTCCTAACTAAACTAAAATTTAGCATCCTATGTAGTATATATATAAATCTATAGATCATGTACAGTGCTGAATAAAAGTATTCGGATATTTTTCCGAATATTGTATATGTTGGAAATATATGCTGGGACTACCTGAAATTCCGTTTTTAAATATGTTATGCGTTTTCCAAATTGTTTACTTAGATGTTATATTTCAGCTTATTAAACGGTAATGATTTAATGCCTGAGGAAGACCACTCGGCTGAGGGCGAACCCAGCCGTTGAGCGTTTAATGTCTTCCCCGGCTAGCTTCCCTGCACGCAGGGATTAAACGGTGGCAGTACAAACTTCGCTAAATGGCTGGTCCTTCCGGGCAAAAGCCCACGCGACAGGCGGCAGAAACGAAGGACAAAAAAAATGGAAAATGAAATTACAATACAGGGTCTGCCGCTGGAACCAGCGTTCATACGCGACAGGCAGCGACAGACAGGATGATGAAGAAGGTGCATCTGCACCAGTTGTACAGTCCGCTTAAAGAATGGATGAGCAGTTCAGTGGTATAACTACACCACTTGTACAGTTCTTAGATGACGGCCCTTGAAGAAGAGGCAACAGTGCAGGATTTCCGCGCGACAAGGAGCACCACACAATTGCGCTGAAACCTGTGCACTGGTACGTGGAAGGCTACAATGATGACTGAAGGCCAGAGATGGTGGCGCTGAGCAGATGAGCGGTCCCGAAGAAGGGAGGTTTAAGTACATTAAGAATTAATAAAAGTTGGAACTTGTCCCAAGGAGAAATTACTATGGAGACTTAAATGAAGTTAGAAAAGATTATAATAAAATAAAATTAAAAAGAATTAAGATTAAAAAATTAAAATAAAATTAAAATTAAGATTAAAATTAAAGATAATAAAAGGTTAAAAACAACTATTACAAATGCTACAGTTAGGTTAGGTTTGAGAGATTAGTTAAGAATTTATGAATTTCTAAAAGCTAGGACTGGCCTCGTAATTATGTTTTGCAACCAGGATGGTAGCGGATGAGTTGGTGGAGGTTTAAGGTGCCAAGAAACAGTCAGGGAGCAAGTGAAGTAATAGTGGGTGGGATCACCGCTGGCCCCGCACTCACACACATCGGTGCCAGTTATTTTAAATCTGTGGAGGTATTTTCTGAAGGGACCATCTCCCGTGAGGAATGCCGTTGTATGGGGGGTCAGGTTGTCCATTTCTTTGGAAACTTTGGGGATGATATTGTGAGTATGTCTACCTTTTATGGAGGTATCCCAATATACTTGCCATTCAGGGATGATTTTTGATTTTAGTTCCCTTCTTATGAAAGAGGGGGGGGGGATTGGAAGGGAATGTTCTATTAAATTTTTTTTAGTTGCTGCTTTTGCTAGGCTGTCTGCTAGTTCGTTTCCTGCGATACCGATGTGTGCTGTGACATGACCAAGGGTGACTCGTTTTAGAAGAGCTTTAAGTTTAATTTTTATTTGAAGAATAAAGGGGTGCTTCGTTCGAAATGCGTAGATTCCTTGGACTCCTGATAAACTATCACTATAAATTTGAAAATTTTCCTGCGTGGGGGAGGCAGCAATCCATTCCAAAGCCTTCAGAATTACAAACAGTTCAGCTTGATATACTGGGTTATCGTCTCCAATTCTGGAGGCCCACTCATAGGTCGACACTCCATTTACCATGGTGCAGAAGGCCGCGGCCACGCCAGCTTCAGTGCGCGACCCATCAGTGTAGATGGTTGGATGCTGCGAGGGTCTGTGACTGTTCTTGGCGATGCATACCTGTAATTGTGATGTCTCCTCCGCGGGGTGAAGGTTCCAACATGGAACTTTTCTCTGTATTATTGTTTGTGGGAAGTGTAGCGTAGTAGTTGGTTCATATTCTAGGTGTAGGATTCTGTTTTTCTGGTGCTCGTATTCTAGTGATATTAGGATTGGTGGGATCCCCGTTAGTACTGTGAGTGCGTCCGTTGAGATAGTCCTATAACCTCTCACCATTTGCAGCAAGAACAGCCTTTGGATCGAAACCAACGTTTCCTTGATTGCCTTGGTGAGATTTCCTGCCCAGACGCCCACACAGTAAAAGAGGATCCGTTCTATGATTGCGTGGTACCAGATTTTTAACATTGCAGGTTTAATTCCGCAAGACTTAGAAGTTAATCTGCATGCATTGTGTTGATACTTAGTTAATTTTGTCTTGAGGGTGTTGATGTGTTCCGTCCAGCTTCTGTGTTCGTCTATGACGTTTCCTAGTAATTTAAGGTGTGTGACATGTGAAACGCTTTTCCCATAAATTCTCATTATGAGTTTGCGCTTAAGCTTCTTGGGTTTTGCGAATGTTAGGGTTTGTGTTTTGTCTGTAGAGAGCTGGAGGAGGAGACGTTCCAAAAGTTGACAAAAGACCGGGAGAGCTAGATCTGCCGAGTTTTCCAGGTCAAAACGCCTGCGGCCAGAGAAGACAAAGCTGAAGTCATACAGGACGAATCCCAGTTTTTTAAGTTCTACTAGGAATATGTTGGCAATTATAAGCCAAAGGATTGGCCCAAGGCAGGAGCTATGAAGACAACCTTTCTGAAGATGGTGTTCTGATGAGCCTTAACCCCAGTTAATATGCTCCTATGACTTAGATAAGAGGCGATGACTCCCGCTATGTTGCCCGGGCAGTGAATCTCTATTAGTTGTACTAGAATGTCCCGCCACTCCACGTTATAAAAAGCACCTTTGATATCGAGGTGACGAGTGAGGTATAATTGCCTTCCTCTATGCTTTTTATGCAGGTAGAAAGGATGTAAAATAGGGCCTTGTCACATGACCGACCCTCTCTGAACCCATACTGCCTGTGGTGGAGAAGATTGTTGCTTTCCAGAAAATGAACTAGTCTGATGACGACTAGTTTCTCTAGGAGTTTTCCTAGAGTTGGAAGCAAACAAATTGGACGGTATGATGTGGGTTCAGAGGCATCCTTTCCTTGTTTGAGGAAGTATACCACTTCACCTTGTCTGAAAGTGAGCGGGAAATAATTGTGCTTAAGGCACTGGTTGGCCCAACTGGTGAAAACACCAGGAATAATTTTGTGTGTTAGTTTTAGAATTTTGAAGTCCACTCAGTCTGGGCCTGGGACTTTTTTGTCATTTAATGTTTTGAGTGCAACTGCTATTTCAGATTTGGAAAAGGGTTTGTCTGGAGGTGAGTCGAAATGTAGACCTGAAAATTATGTCCCTCATTCCAACAGTTTTAACTTTGATTCAGCCACTATTATTAAGAAATGTAACACTCTATTAGATTTAAACTTCTTTGAGGCAGTTTATATTCATAAATTTCGTAACACTCTGGTCAATGATTTTTCAAGTGTACCTTACATCTCACCTTTTTGGGTTGAGTTGCTGGGTCATAATGAATCACTTCCGGCTTAGTCTGATTGGTGGCTCATGCGTGATGATTTTTTCGGTGTGTTGCTGTTTTTCATTTGGGTTTTAGATTCAATTTCATGTCTTTGGGGGGATACAATAGGGTTTAATTTTTACACTGAGGAATTGAGTCCAAGTTACTCACGAAACGTGCTTCTGTCCATTGTACGATGATATTGTGTGTTAAACGTTGGTATTTTTAGTATATTTATCCACACAAGATTTTATTCATAAGTGGTTTATGTGTTTTGATTATATGTTAAATTGTTTGAAGTTGTCTCGGGTTGTGTTAAATATTCTTTGTGTTGTATAGAGTGGTGAAATTTCGAAGCCGATTTCTATGTATCTGTGGTCAGAGGCAGTGTGAACATCTGATACACGCCAGTGTCTGATCTGTTGGAGTATGGTAATGATTTGTAAAATTATTTTGGAAGCGTTGGAAAGTGGTACATAATCTATGCTTGACGCATGATTTTTCGTTCTTGTTTCATCTTAAAAACGGCTCAGACGGTTTGAACTAAATTTTGTTTTCTACGGTTTTTGGGCACGAGAAAATCATTGGGCTAGGTCACGTGCTCGAGAAAATGCGATTAGTGGTCATTTTTGGATCACTGTCGGTCAAGCTAATTTTATCTAAAAAATGTCTGAGACTATTTTGAGTAAATTTTATATCCTACGGGTTTCGGGCACGAGAAGACAATTGGGCTTGGTCGCATGTTCGACAAAATTTGATTAGTGGGTCATTTTGGTCATGGGTCATGATATTTGAACTCAAAGCTAATTTTGACCGCGTATAGCTTGGTCTTCCCTGCTCGTTTTATTAAATAGATGCAGAACAATTTTATTACAATGTCGTACCTCTGGATTATATTCATTTTCAACATTTTCGAAATTTATAGCATGCGTAACTCTAACAATATATATATATTGTAAAAAAAAATAATTCAGGTAAATATTGGTCTATCACTGCATAGCAAAATAAAAAAATAAAACAATAACCAAATTTAAAATTGATATTTTTTTGTTTTCCTTTGCCCTCTTTATTATATTAAAAAATATATATATATATATAAGCCAAAACTGAAAGAAAAATACTGGAGATCAGTAGAATATACGTTTTTAAGGATTTTAATGCAAACATAATAGAAAATGTAAGGAGATTTATTTCTATTTCGAAAAATTTAAATTTTTTGGAAATATTTTTCTCTTAAATCTGACATGTAATACGTTTAGTAAATTTCAAATGCAACTTTTTTTTTATAAAGTTAAACTTTTAAAATTTATTTGTTATACACATACACACGCACATATATATGTATAAATCAAATATCACATACAGAAATTATTAAAACATGAAAAAAAGATAGATTAAATTGTAATACGTTCTCAAAAATTGCATATCAGATTATTTTTTAAACGAAAACGCTTTAAAAGCTAATTTTCTTCTGAATTTATTTTCATCTTTTTACATAAAACGGAATACGCATTATCTTTTTATATTATCTTTTTATACATAAAAGAATTGCTTATGTTAGTTATTAACTATGGCATGCTTTTTCTCGAAAGGTGATTAACGTTAAAACCATGAATATGCTTTTTTCAAAATATTTATATAAAAGGGGGGATTGTAACAACTTCAAAATGATGCGTATTTTATTATAGTTTTTCCTAAATTTAAATTAAATATATAACATATGCATCCTGCCTTATATTGTTTAATTTATGTATGCAAAATATACTTTTATTTATTATTGAAAATTCATATTTATAACATTTATGAAAATAAGTTCTAGCAGACTAGATACTGATGAATTTTTTATATTTTTTCTCAATAGAGACACAAATTGCGATATAGTTATCAACAAGTTGTGTGAAACAATATCCAGTTTTTCAGATATGTATGATTAACATAATACAGATGTAGAATTATAAGAAATATCAGACAAATACAAAAAATGTACAATTTTTCAGAGAAGGAAATATAATGGATGTAATTCATTGTTTAATGTTTCAAAATTTAATACTTTGAAATATGTATGCAGGAATGAGAAAATATTTAGTATGAAATATTTTATATGTATACAAGAATATTCTTATGAAATCGTTACAGACCAAAGTTAGATACTTGACAGCAAAATCTGGTTTCCACTCAAAGTATATTTTACTAGGAAATAATTCAACATTTACGATGCACTTCTCGCAATGCTTGTCACAAAATATTAGACAATGTCAGACATTAACACATTAAGCATTAAGGAAAGTTCTGACGGCACACACGTCTTATACGGGCGAATATACGGGCACTTACACAAATTATACGACACACATGTCTACTTATATATATATATATAATAAATAATAAAAAATATAATAAAAAATATAATAATAAAAAATATTCGCCAATTTACCTTAATTAATTTATTCTAAAATTTATAATTCTACCTATTTTTTACCTGTCTTTTAATAATATCTTTAATAACATTTATATTTTAATTCCATATCTTGAATCAACATATTCTTTTAATTCTTATTCCAAAAACCTTATTTTATTAAATGCAACACTTCTTGTAAAAAACACCTTTTTTTTTTTTTTTTTTTTTTTTTTTTTTTTTTTTTTTTTTTTTTTGAGACACTGAAATTGTATTTTTTGGAACATTTTGTAATACCATTTTTATTTTTTATTAAAATTATCATTCGATATCACATGATTCATTTCAACTCCCACGTAAACTTTTCCTTCTTTTTAAAATTCCGCTCTAAAAGAAAGAGTAACGACATGACGTCAGTGGCTCCTCCCTTTTGGCCGGCTTTTCCAACCATTGGCGAGCACGCCCCGCTTGTTACTACCCCCTTTTTTCCCCTAATACAAATCTTGTTGACTTCGCAGAACGCGCCTTGTAACTTTGGGCTAATCCTTTTTAACACTTTCCAACCTAGTTGAAAAGTGTTTATGACTTCGATTTGTCTGCCGTATGGCCATCTGTCGTCTGCCGTCTGGCCGTCTGTCCGTGCTCTAACTTCCGTAAATATGCTCGAATTGCTCTGCAATTTCTATATGTTATTGTCGTTATCTATAGCATTTTCCCTATTTCAACGGAAGTGTGTAGCACGTATAGTTTTTTTACAGGGACACTCAAAAGAATTCCGTTACATTACGATCTATGGGAAAAAATCATTTGCGGTTTATTTTAATGACGTTATGCAATTTCAAACACATTGTAATTGAAATATATCACTAAGGTGTATTACAAGAAGCTTAATATAGAATAGGGTGTGCATAGCACTTATAGTTACTTTACAGGGACAGTCAAAAGAATTCCGTTACATTACGTCTATGGAGAAAAATCGTCTGCGGTTTATTTAAATAATGTTTCACTATTTTAAACGCATTGAAATATATATATATATATCACTAAGGTGCATTACAAGAGGCTTACTACAGAATATATTGTGTGTATAGCACTCATCGTTCATTTACAGGGACACACAAAATAATTCTCTACTTCTGTTAACAATAATTCCTGGAAGTGCGTTTTAAGTTACTGAACGCGATTTTAAATTTAACTCACTTTTTGTCTATTACTTGGTGTGTATAAATTCTGTAGATCATATACGGGGAAGCACAAAAGTTCGCGAACACATTTCCGTTTATTGACAAACTCCAGAAGGAGAAATTTAAACTGTGCTACAAGTTTCCTAACTGAACTAAAATTTAGCATCCTATGCAGTATATATACAAATTTATAGATCATATACAGGGCTGAATAAAAGTATTCGGATATTTTTCCAAATATTGTATATGTTGGAAATTCCTAAAATTGTGTTTTTAAATATGTTATGAGTTTTCCAAATTGTTTACTTAGATGTTATATTTCAGCTTATTAAACGGTATTATTTGTAAAATTATTTTGGAAGCGTTGGAAAGTGTTACATAATCTATGCTTGACGCATGATTTTTCGTTCTTGTTTATATTTATACCGCATACTCTGGCTTGGGATTTTTTACGCTGTTTTGATTGTTAAATAAACCCTGTCACTGCAGACGTTCATTTTATTCGTCGATAGATTTTCTTTAATCAATTTTAATAGATGTAATCGGTTCTCAAGTTTCTATTGAATTTGTGTTTACGTGGAGTTGTGCATTAATATATTTTGGATGAATAAACTATTGATCTCAAATCCAACCTCCTAAATGTCTTGGAGAAACACCTTTGGAACTGTGTTGCCAATACTCAGCTCGATTATACGACTTCAAATACAGTAAATACTTTTGCTTACACTAAGAATGTGATTTATATCAACCATTTAATTAAAGATCTGTGACATAGTCAGCCCTTTTCTTGAAATAAACTTTCATTGACTTCGGCGATTTCAACATCTGTCTTCTCAATCAATACTGCATTTTAAACAGGATTCAGGACCTGATCATACTGATATCGTCATATGTATAGCTTAATATTATACATAAAACTTTAAGTAAAATTTAACCATTGAAACATAAGAAACTGACCACATACATTGAAATCCCGATACCAAAGAGCCCTGTCAAATATTTTAATTTTAATTTTAATTTTTATATTCATTTGAATATCGTTCTATTGCAGCCATCAATTAGATTTCATCTAATTACAGACCAAATTTTGGCATATCTTATATTTTCATAATTAATATTATACATATATATATACATAGAATAGATGCAATTTTAAATTCAGTCATGCAAATAAATCTGCTGTGATATTTAAAATACCATTATTAAGCTGAAATACGATTACATGAAATTTTTAGCAAAAAATGTATTTTCAATTAAAATTAATTTCATTTTGAAAATTTGTACTATTTAACCTTTTAAACGCCAATGTTCCCGAACGGGAACATCAAATTTAAAATTCATTAAAAAAAAAAGTTTCGCTTCTATGGACTTACAAAAATTATTATTTATTAACAAAAGTACATTTATTTTTTTAGACTAAAAACTATTTATGTTATATAATTATTTAAGCTTAAAAAAAATTCGTAAAAAAGTCATTTTTTTGTCAATTTTTACTAGGATTGTTAAAAAAAATTCACATAAAATTTTTAAAAGATGCAAAATTCATGAAATTTCAGAGTTATGATAAATAAGTTCCATTTTAAAGAATAAGCATGCTAAATAACAGTTTTCAATAAAAATGCGTTTGCTATAAGATATCAAATTCTATTGTTCCCGTTCGGGAACATTGGCGTAATTCACTATACAGAATTCGATCATTTGCACTGTTGATCTATTTTCCTAATTTGTAATATTGAGAGTCTCAGAATTATACTGAATCTCTTTTGCTGTGTTTAAAAGCAGGTCAGTGGCTTTTCGAATTCCACTTACACCCTTTTCACCCCTCCCCCCTTCTCTTGCTTTCTTCGCTCACTAGTGCGGGGGTGAGAGTTTTGTCCAAACAACTGTTTTCCTCAGGACTGAGGATGTTTATGACTTTTTCTAAGTATCCCGCGAAGGGTGCTATTTGTTAGCAATAATTTTTACTTTCTTATCGTATGTAAGAGTTTTGAGATAGATCACGTGGTTCAGCACCCGCCCAGTTCTTTTATTTATTTATTTTTTCCTTTTCTCTTTCTGAATTTTTTGCATCGTTCATTTTGTAAGTAATAGAGGGTGAAGCTAGAACGATATTTTTACTTTGCTTCTTTGATAGATATGGCTAATCGTGAAAGATTTTTAACAGTACAGGAAGCTATTGAATATTTTAACTCTTTATCAGATTCAGATGCTTCGGTTGATTCTGTTATAGATATTTGCCAATTGCCTCCTGATGAAAGTGGTGCTATAACAGATGAAGAAGATGTAAATGAAAATGAATTTCAAAAAATTATGCCTGCAGATGTATGCGGACAATTAGAAGTTTTTACACATAGATCAGTTGATGTATCAGATGATGAAACGATTGTTTCTGTACCGTCTACATCAAAAACCGAATCAAGTTTGAAGAGAAAGAGACTATCAAAGAAAGACGATATGAAGCCGAACTGGAATAAAAATGCATCTTTCAAAAAATCTTTAGAAACCATAAGTAATATGAAGCTTTGCGAATCGTTTCCCGAATTAGCAAATTTATCGCCAGCTGAAATTTTCAACAAATTTTTGCCGATGGAATATTTATCCCATTTATCAGAAATGACAAAACTGTATGCAATGCAAAAAGGGGAAAATATTGATGTAGACGAAAAAGATATTAGGCAAATTTTTTGGGTTACTCTTATTTAGTGGCTACCATACTGTTCCTGGTGAGGATTTATATTGGAGCACTTATGAAGATTTGTCTGCTCCAATAGTTGCTTCAGTTATGTCTAGAGCCCGATTTAGGAAAATGAAGAAATATTTTCATATTATAGATTCAAATGATTTGAAAGCAGGAGATAAATTGGGCAAAATTTCTCCCTTTTATCAAGAACTTGAAAAAAATTTTCGGCAGTTTGGAATCTTTCACAGAAAACTAAGCATTGATGAATCTATGGTTCCATACTATGGTCATCATTCAGCAAAAATGTTCATAAAAGGTAAGCCTATAAGATTTGGTTTCAAAATTTGGATGCTTTGTTCGCATAATGGTTACCCATATGCAATGAAAATTTACGGTGGAAAAAGTCCGGAAAGGAGTAATATTCCCCTTGGATCAAGAGTTGTATGGGAACTTTTATCGTGTATTGAAAATCCGAAAAAAAACGAAATATACTTTGATAATTTTTTCACGTCTTATAAACTTTTGGCGGATTTATCAGACAAAGATTTTAAAGCAACTGGTACAATTCGGGATACTAGAACAGGACAGTGTCCTTTGCAATCATTAAAAAAAATGTCCAAATGCGAGAGGGGAAAGTACGATTTTCAGTGCGATGGAAAAGTTTATATGTGCCGATGGAACGATAGTTCAGTTGTTACAATAGCGTCAAATTACGATACTCATGAACCTATGGGTAATGCAAAACGATTTTGTCGTAAAGAAAGAAAAAAGGTAGATGTTTCACAGCCACATCTTGTAAAGTGCTATAACGAAGGTATGGGTGGAGTTGATTTGTTAGACAGACTTCTTGGAAGTTACCGTCCTATGTTCCGCAGCAAAAAGTGGTACTGGAACTTATTTAGCAATGCCCTAAACATGGCTGTTGTTGCGGGATGGATTGTACATACTGAATTACACCACAACTCAACATCAGAACTGTCACACCTGAATTTTCGAAGAGAGGTGACTTTGAGTTTACTTCGAATGAAACCCAAGATTCATTGTATTCCAGGTCCACGTGCCCATCCAGTAGAGTCTGCACGGCAGTCAGATACGCACTATTTGGTATCATCATCTCAAGGACGCTGTGTAGTTTGCCAGAAAAATACAAGGAAAATGTGCTTTGAATGCCAAAAGCGACTGCATGAACATTGTTTTCCCTCTTATCACGGACAGTGATGCAAACTGTAAAATAATAATAATAATAATTTGGTAAGATAATTTGTATTTTATATAATTATTATTTATAGTTTTATGTAGTTAATATTTGTAATACATATAATTATTTTATCATTAACTTTCAAGTAGTTATTTGTGCTTTTCTATAGTTGGTTTAAACATTTTTACTAATTCTATTTATATCTATGCACATATATATTATTTAATTCTTTCTTTGTGTTTGGTTGTTTTAATAAAGTATAATATTCAACACACGAATTTCACTTAAAAAATTTTTAATGTTATTAAATCTGTCAAATATTATTCATACTTATAAAATTCTAGCATAAGAACCATAAAATTTAATCTATTGAAAAATATAGTAAAAACTTAATGAATCACGCCAATGTTCCCAAACGGGAACATACCCGAAATCGTACATAAAATTTTTTTGGGGGGAAATTTCTTCTTGCATTGTTTAAATAGATGCATTTAAATCTTATTTTCACAAAGAAATAATATTTTTTATTCTTGGAACACAGAGCGGCGTTTAAAAGGTTAAATTAACGTTAATTCTGTTAAGAATATTAATTTTTGAGAAAGAACGGATATATACAGTTCACTGCATCATCAATGTTTCGGGATTGCTATAAAACAAATATATAATTAATATTTGAATTAAAAACTGAGTTAAAAGTGCATTTTGGTTGTAAAATTCATTTTAAAAATCTAGTACAACTTATGAATTTTTATACTCCGTAAATCTTTTGAAACATAATATAAAAGACATTGTCAAACATAAATGGAAAAGTTCAAATACTACAAATAATTTAATTTTGTATTCTTTTAAATATATAGCGAAAAACTATTTGGCATAATTCCAAAACCAATTTTTTGTCAGGCGTTTTCAATCTAACATAATTAATAAAGATTAGCATAAGAAATGGAAACCCAATCTCAGTGCGAGCTAGTGACGTTAAGCAGAAAAAAACATTTATTTCTGCCGTTGTGATTTATGTGTCTTATTGTCATATTCTGTCTTTATTTAATTGCAGAAGAATTATATGTGTAATTATTTTAAATAAATTACTCTAAGATTTAAAATGGGTTATTAACAATAAAAGAAGTATACTATTTTGTTTTTGTACGTTAAAAAATATACTTAAGTAAGAATTCTTTCAAAAAAAAGTAACAAAGAAAAGTATGGACGCAGAATTTATTCAATTTCATTGCAAAATGTTTGAGAATGTAAATCAGTTTAAAACGTTTGAATGTCTATTGTATAAAATATTTAAATGTTATAATGCAATTTTGTTTATTTCAAAGATGTTGCAGTATGTGAATTAATATCTTAATATTTAATAAAATAAAGAAAACTTACTGCTCAGTTTAATGAATGTATCATTTTAAAAAGTCTAAATAAGTAATAATTACATCATGATAATTCTAAGAGTTGAACAAAGGTCTCATTTTAAATATTAAACATGAAAAGGGAGGTGTTGGTCAATTTTGGTATTTTTAAAATACTATATACAACTTTAGCGTCAACCAGAAATTTTCATTTTTCTCTTTTTCTAGTTTATGCAATTTATTCTAATGTACTTCAACACAAATTGCATTTTTACCTGTGAGCATTCTATCTGCGCATTCACCGCGAATTGACAGAATGGACTTCATAAATCTTCCCTAACTTTTCATGAACCTATTGAAATCATTCTTAAACATGTGGAATTTGATAAGTTTTTATTTCCATATTTACAAAAATTATTCTATTCTTAATGTAAAAGATAAAAAGAAAAAAATTCCTAAACACACCACATGGTTAATAGATATAAATAACTAAGAATTATCTGACCATTTTTTTTTTCATTAAGATTTTTTGTTTTGATTTTTTTCAATTTATTTGCTTTATTTTTAATAATCTGATTCTATTTCAAATAATGGTAAAAACTGTTGGATTTTTAAGAAAAAATTGCTTCCGTTAATTTTAGAATGTATTAGGTTTTTTTACAATTTAATATGTCTCTAACAAATCGAAAAATGTAAAAGGTATTTTTATTTGAGGCGAGACATGAAATATTTCTTTCGCGATAGCAAAGTAATATTTTATAGTATCGGATAATTTGGTATATTTTTCTCCATACGAGGATGTACATTTCTATTCGAGTTATATATATATATATATATATATATATATATATATATATATGTGTGTGTATTGACATATAATTATGCGTGTGTGTGTTAAATGATGAACATGTATCTGTGTATTGTTTGACGCACAAGAATGAATAAACATTGGTATATTTTTTTAAAAAGTTGCAATACTCAAATTTATTTTTAAAAAATTAAAGTTTGCTGGAATCTAGAAAATTTTAAGTCAAATCTTTAAACATATATAGTATTTATATAGATGAATGGATGTAAAAAATATTAAGTTATTTGAGCACATTAAAAAAGCGCTGTTTTTAAATTTTAAAATAAATCAATTTAAAATGTCCTTTAAATCATTGCTTACATTAAGAAAATTACTTACGTGTTTAGTCTTTACTATCGCAATTATTATTTTATGTTCGTTTCAAAATGCTCCCAAAAAATGTTCTTTCGCATATATTATTTCAGAAACGCATTTTTTTAAAGTATTAAAAATCGTATGTCCCCTTAAACTAATACACATTTACTTCAAGGAAATTTCAATTTTCTTTTTCGAAAACATTAAAATGACCATGGAACATCTAATACGCAAAGATATAACTAAATTTGCAAAATCTTATACCTTAGGGATATATTAAAAACTACAGTTTTTGTATGACAAATGTTTGGCAGTTCTTCGTAAAAAGAAAACTATCGATTTTAGCATCACAATTGGAGCACAGTTTCTCGGAAGTTTGTTATAAGCGACGGGCTTATCCGAAAAAGAATTTGTGACATGTTATACATAAAAAATAAGAAAACAGAGAGTGAACATTGTCAGCTAGTCCATTATAAAATGTGTAATTTCTCTTGAGAAGCAAGATTTTTCATTATAAGTACAGAAAAAAAGTTATGAAATTATAAGTAATAGCAAAAGATAATTTTATTCGAATCATGCTTTGCAAAAAAAAAAAAAAAAAAAAAAAAAAAAAGCCTTTTTATAGGTAAGCATTTTCTAATTGCCAACAAAACTAGAAATTTAGATTCAAAAACTAAAAGTGACTTTTATTTACTTTTTATTGGTACACAACTTGGTTGTAATTGTAGAAAAACATTCGTGTTAAATATTCGTTACAATTTGGAGATTAACTTCTTGAGATTGGTCTTAAAATAATAGTACAAATTCACATCGATTGCTTT
This sequence comes from Maratus michaelseni, assembly GCA_963931845.1. Taxonomy (NCBI): domain Eukaryota; kingdom Metazoa; phylum Arthropoda; class Arachnida; order Araneae; family Salticidae; genus Maratus; species Maratus michaelseni. The sequence continues at coordinate 12,355,987 of OZ007596.1, forward strand.
AGCACAAACAAAATGACACCGTAGATGACAGAGAGAACAATTTCTTCGAAAATTGATACTTTAAGTAACTAGCAATTTATGCTCACATAAATGAATCTGAAATTACTAGCCCACTTAAAATATAAATTTCATTATCAATAACTTATACACACGCAGATACATATATAAAGGCTTTAAACAAGTGAACGATCTACAGATCCTATTATTTGTAAAGGTTTAAGCTAAATAAGTATGAAAAATACTCACCTTCTTGGCCACACTGCCTTGAATGCATTTTGCAAACTTAAATGAAAATAACATTTACTTTATGAGGTGATCAGCATCAGTGTTGCCATTTATTGGTTTTGCTTCAAAGTAAAATCATTCAGGTATATATTTGTAAAGGGAAATGTAAAAATAAAATTAAAATTAAACAGTTTAGATTTTATGAGAAAATTATTAGTGCTCCTCATTTGTGTACCTCAGTACTGATAATGTTAAAATGTATGGGAATTTCTCTCATTTTCTTGTAGCCATATCTACCTCACTTTCAGTGTTTTCATTAGTTCAAAATCTATGATTCGGGAATCATGTTTTATTAGGACGATAGAATGAACGACATTTTAACGAACGCACCTGCATTTTATTGTATTTCACAAATTGTCCACTGCACACACGGTGACACTTTGCATGTGGCAGATGGTGGATAGCTCCGAAAAACAATGTGTTTTATTTTCTGCTGCTTTTCTGTCCTTTATTTGCTGTTTTCACTTTTCTTCTTAGTCTGTCTAGCACCGGTGATTTACGCGATACAGGTACCGTTCCAATGTTTTTTAAGGTTTTTCAGTATCAAGATCACTTCCCAATAAAAAAAGGTAGGTGTTGGCATTTGAAATTTTCGAAAGTTTTTCACTGTGATCATAACTGTTAGAGTTTAACTGTTGTTTTTCATATGATCCTTGAGCGAACACCTCAAAATATTTTAAACCAAAATTTCATTCTGTTTCTTTGAACGGCATGATAGCTAGGGGCTCGTATATCGGGAAAGTTTTTTTATTGTCACCCTCTACATACATAACACGCACACAAACACACACACATATATATACATATATATATGAATATTATTATCTGGAAAGATGTTCACTTTTTTACTCACAATTCTGGATATTTATGAAAAACAAAGATTATCTTTATAAATAAAATAAAAACATCGTTTAAAGGTTCATTTAAAATTTTCTCTGTTATTTTGATATTACGTCAGTACGAATAAAATACGGGCAGAATCTGTGAGAAAGATATCACATTCTTTACTTTTATTTACTTTTTATTTTAGCTCAGCACAGTTCTGCATTTATTACGCGCTAGCTTATTAATGTTTTTTCAGATAGTGCCATTATTTTAGACGTCTTGGCTGCCGTCGCCACTCTTCACCGTGCAAAGTATCTTTCGTTTCTACAGTAGTTTCGTTTGTTGGTATTACGCATGCGCTACAGCATGACGCTACATTTCTGATTCTGCGCCGATAATTTCAGAGCTCCTTCTTCGTGATTTGGCTTTCTTCCGAAAAAGTGCTGCAATCAAAAAAATTTCATTTCCCTTTTTATTTCTAGCGTCATCCGTAATCAACTAATGAATTTGAAATAGCCTTTCTTTTACTTTTGTCTTTGCCAATGTCACTGGTTCTCTAACCAGAATTTTAATGAAAATGATGCCGTAAAATATTATGGAAAGAGCCGGCTCCGTATTTGAGATTTCGGAGTTTGCGTCGATTCTCCGGGGATCGCTCGCTATTTGTAGACTTTTTGTATGTTCTTTAAAAGCTGGATGCTGTTGTATATAATTCCAATTTAATATTTTAAAATATTGGTAAAGTAATATATAGATTCTTAATTTCATTAATAAAGTATCTTCATGGAATCGACCAGGAAGAATTTAAATAATCTTCGAATCACATTGATTCTTATGTGAAAGCCCCTTTTAAAGATGATGTGCAGCCTCCATAATTCTCAAGCTTTAAAGCCTTCCTCTTGAACTTCTGAAGAAATAATAAAATAAAAATTGATTTACCTTTCAAAACAGCTTCTTCATTTTCGTCTACATGTATTTGTTTCAAGTAAAGTTAGATTATTTTATTCATTTAATTGAATTGTTTCTCTTTCAATGTCAAGATAAAAAAAGAACAGATGCACAAATCGTACAGGGTCTAATGCCTTTTAAAATCACAAATGCAATTTATTTAACATATACGATCTATCTCATCGTCCATCCATTAATAATAATTAATATTTAACGGCACATTAAATAAATTTATATCACAATTACTTATTCATGCCACAACAACAACAAAATTGTTAACCCAAATAAATACTTCATAAATAATATAATATACTGTGGAATCCGGATGTTGGGTAAACGGATGCATAGCTGTAGCGTCACAGGATGGAAGTATATATAAGAAGGCATAACGAACGCTGGAATGCAACGAAGATATGGCAAAAGGTAGAAATTCAAGTACAACAATTTTCAAAGCACAGTCATTTATTATAGCAGTTGACTCGGTGACAGGGTTCGTTAAACAGGCAATAATCACTGAAGAGGAGGCGTACAAATTAAGTTAATACTGAGACAGTCGAGGTAAGAGTGATACAAATTGTTTCAAACATAATTTGCACTTTTTATTTTGGCGTGCGGTTTTTGTTATCTGTCGCCAACATATACAATGAATTTGGCGATATTCATGCAAAGGAACAAAGTATTTTGGAGAGTTAAGGGAGTAAATTTGAAAATTACAGACCGGCGCAGCATTCGTGGGAAGAGAGGGTTGTACAAATTTTTGTAATTACTGAGATGCTGACCGGGCCTGTATGATTAAAATGGAATTCATGAACGTTAGAATTTAGACAATACTAAGTGCTAAATTTAGATGTTGGTTGCATATGAGAACTGAAAATTCGTTAGGAAAATGACGGCGTAGGAGGAAGTACAAAGAAAGCAGTTACTTTCTTTTTCTTTTTTTTTTTTATTTATTCGCAAATGCCGGCTGGTGTGAAAAGGAAGAGAAAAATGCAGTATGGGTGTGAATACATATTTCTTTTATTTCTGCAGGCTGGGAAATGAAACTGACATGACAAGAAAAATGCGTAATATAAATTAAGTGAAACCGCACTGAATAAAACGGATATTAAAATTTAATAAACAAAAATGGAGAAGGGTAGAATAAAGTTATTTTACTGTTAATAAAAAAATAGGAAAAGTTACACAAAGTAAATAATTTTGAAACAACAAAGGGGGGAGGATTAATTTTAAAGAATAAGAGGATGTGTAATGAGAAACGTCATTACATATCTCACCCCGCGAACGAGAATGAAATTCAATCCCTTACCTAATAGCGAGAGAAAAATACCGTGTCTCTTTGCATGAAAATATATAAAAATACAATAATACAGTAATAAAAATGTGAAAATGCAAAACAAACCTGTAAGGAATCAACATGCAATACTGGCATCATAAGCATCATAATTATTTTGACCATTAAAATTTTAACCTCTGTATAATAATCTTTTTTTTATAGTTGCAACTTTTTATTTAACGAGGTTTTCTTTTTAACATGGATATCCTTTCTTTAATCATCCGGTACCGGGAAATTTATAACAGTCTTTTTTTTTTTTTTTTTTCTTTAGGGACTTCAATATGGTCATAAAATAGAGAAGATTAAAGCAGACAAATTATCATTTTTCTTCTCAAAAATTGATTCATTTGAATCTAAACTGATACCAAAAATTTAAGTTTACAAAACAAACAAGCACATACAATAATAAAACACATTACAAATATATAAAAATGTAGAAGAAAAGGTTATATATATATATTTTAAGTATAAAATGTAATAATGAATAAGCATAATTAAATGAGCAAAAAAATATATATATAAAAAGAAAATATTTCGTGCGTAGCACGGGACAGAAAAGAATGCATGTGGCAAACTAATAAAAAAAATCTGCCCCAAATCTTGTCATGTGACAAGTATAATGTCTCAAGCTTAAGTGCTTTACGTCCTAGGGAAAATATTGACGTAATGAGAGTCCATATTATGGTTGTGCTTGACCACGATATTAATTCCTTGCTCCACCTTGAAGATCAGAAGTGATCTCCAACAAGGAGTACTAGTCAATGTCTTGTATGAGTCCTTTTTTTAAAAAAAAATGCTACACCAATTGATGAATGTCTCTCCGCACTATTAAGTTTGGGAGTATAGGGCACAAAATTCTGAGTTGACCTGAACTTCAGATGGTAATAATTAGTAAAAAAAATAAAAATAGCTATATATTTATCTTATTTATCAAACTCAAAATACTATCCGAGAGTGTAGAGAGACAGTTTGTCATTATCGTGAAAATGCAAGTGCAAGTATGTCCTAAACTTAGCTTAGTGTAAAAAAAAAATGCATTTATTTATAATATTGAAAAGACAGAATAGAATTGACTTAGGTAATTGAAGTTAGGATTAATGTTAATGTGTGTGAAATTTTGCATTAAAAAAAAAAAAAACTTTTTGTGATTTTCAGAGTGACATATCAGTCTGTGAAAGAAATAAAACGAGCCTTTTTTTTTAATAAACACAGTTAAAATGTTCAATATTAAGTAGAAATGTTTAAGACACGTATTCTTATGTGTAAGCATATAAAATTAAAAGTTACTTTGAAGTAAGATTAAAAAGGGATTGTTAATCTAATAATATTATTTGTAGAATGAAATATATTATGAAATGTGTGATGTGTATATTTTACTATAAAACAACATAAGCAAAAGAGAAAAAGTAGAGATATTATATGGTAAAGCTTATTTTATATGTAAAGAAAAACAAAACAAAAGAGTTTTTTTTTTTAGTCGTTTTTGTATCAAGACTAATGTCATAACTCTAACATGTAAGAAAAAAAAAATGTGTATGACCCAACATATTATCTGAGTATTAATGTGTAGAAAGGTGCTGACTGTAATCTTTGTTTACCAACAAAGTGAGGGTGGCCTTAGAATGCCTTGAAATTACACAAAAAAAAAAAAAAATTGAGTGTGAAATTATTTTACAAAGATGAAAAAGAAAAAAAATGTGTATACCTAATAAAATTAGACATATAGGAAGGGTAAAGGAAAGGAAAACTCAACGGTATGTGTGTACAAGACTCAGAATCTTTATGAAAAGATATCTTAGTCACCAATGAATCAAGTACCATATGGCAAACGCTATGACATGATCCAAGGATGTGTCGTGTAATTGTGTCAATGAGAAAACTATGAACTAACCTATGAGTAAACAATGAGTAAAGGTTTCCGTATACACTAAAAAAACTGAAAGTACAATGAACTATACGCAATGAGCGTTTTTTTTTGCATAATACACAAAAAAACGAAACAATGATCTAATCAATGAGTACACAATGAGTACACAATGAGTAACTATGAGCAGCAGTTTTCGGTGTATATAATAACCCTAAAAAAACAATGAACTATATGTGTTAATGTTGCAATGAACTATATGTCTTAAAAAAAAAAAACATATAAAAATACCGTTGACAATAAAAACTTTTGTGAAATAGAAATTCCAAGTGGAATTATTAAAGAATAAATTAAAATAGCAACGTGGAGTAAAGTGAGAGTTTGTTTATGTTTCAATGCAAGTGGTGTAAAACTGAAAAAAATTAAAGTTAAAATAATATAAAACTTTGTATGTTTGAGTGTAAATAGTAAATAAGCGAGGGAAAAAAATGCATATGTGTGTACATAACCAGTTAAAATTACCTTGTATGAGAAAAAAAAAATGACGACCCGCATCAAGAAAAATTATCATACAAAATAATACATCATATCATTTAACCATTTCCGATCGTTAAAATACGTAAATGAAAAGATGAACCAAACTGTACACAGAGATGCTTACAAAAAAAAAAATAAACTCTAAAAATTATGTATAAATGAATAGAAAGAAAGGTAAAATGTACTGTTGTGTATAGAAGTATTAAAATAAATGTATACAAACTTATATGCATGTAACAGTTGAGTTGCAAGAAACGAATCTTATGGAGTGTGTTTTACAAGTGAGAGAGCAAAATAAAGCATGTTATTAACTTTTTTTTTTTTTAATTAGCCTAAGTGTACTTGTAAATATGTTTCCGTTCTTCATCAATGTGTCGCTTTAGTGAAGGACAATCATGAGCAAATGCAGGGTGACAAATATCAAATTGAGTGTTGCTATCATTATTATTTGTAATGCAATTAATGCATTTTGGAGTGTTTGCACATTGAGGATCATAGTGTGGACCTGAGCAGACAGCACATGTGAAATCATTACAACACCCTTTTGCAAGATGTTGATACGTCTGACATCTAAAACAACGTTTAATGTCTATAAATGGTTTCACTGGGAAAAATTTAGACTGTATGGGAATCTCTTTACGATAGAGTAATTGCTTGCAACTTTCCGGAGAAATCTGCAAAATCCAATTAAAAGCATTTATGTATTTAAGTTTGTATTTTTTTATAACTTGGATAAAAGGGACAGGTGACTGTAAAATGTCAGAAATTCCTATCAAAATATCAGGGATATTGTATTTTTCTGGTAACTTACAAATTATAATACGAGTTGGCTTAAGTTCCTGCACATTAGAAGGCTCGATAGACATATTTTGCGAAAATGTGGCAGTTTCTGTACATTTTGACTGACACTTTGTAATATTAATATGAGTCGTGGTAAGTTGTGAATCTTCGTGACATATTTCCCGAGATGCTACCTTGTGTAAATGTTCGTCAACAAAAATTTCAGTTTGTGTGCATACATTATGCATAAATTTACGTTTTTCATTTTTAGGAAACCTTATCTTAGCAATTTGTGTTTCTTCAGACTTAAGTTCATGTTTATTTTTCAATGATAGTGTGTGAAGTCGTTCTAAGATTTTTTTGTTTACAGTAAATAAATTATCTTTCTCTTTCACTATTTCGTTATGTTCCTGTAAAGCAAATTTATAATTTTCTATGAGCAATTTAAACTGTACATTGATTTGATTTCTTAAGGTCAAGAATTATTTAGACAAAGTAGGGTTATTAATCGAAGTGACAAGTTTGTCAAAAGCTTCGAAGTCAGTGGAAATAATTTCAGCATTACGACTTAGTGTTTCTTCAAACAAATGGGGCCAAGAAATTTTGAAAAGGGATTTATCTAAGATAGAAAAGGGTTCGTTGTTCTCAATTAAAGGAGCCTGTTCATTTAACGTTTGAATATCTTGAATAGATTTCTGTTTATTTTTATTTTTCCTAGGCATATTTGCGTTAAAAAGATAAACACAGATCAATAATACTGAAATTAGCTATAAATAAAAAGAAATAAGTGAGAGAGAAGATATGTGCAAATAACTTTGTACAAAAATGCCTTTTGAAAATACACACTACATAAAATAACGATGGTTAACTGAAACAAATGCTATTCATTTTTTTTAATTATGAAAGAAGAATAAAATCCGAAATATGTGCGGAGTTTTTTTTTATTTTTTAATTGAAGTAAAATAAAACCAAAATCGAAAAGTTAGCCTTTTTTGATAAATACTATCGAAATGCATATGCGCGATCACCAAAAAGTATGTATTGTGCCAGATTACTTCATCAAAATTCAACCAAAATAAGATAAAGTCACAAAATATTTATGCTGGGTTCTAAGTATATCTTTTTAAGGTAAAGGCAAAAACTATAATTTCACAAGAATACAAAAAAAAATATATCTCTCTCTCTATATATAGAACTGCAAATAATTTCTTTTTTTTTTTTTTTTTTTTTTTTTTTTTATAAACGTACTTACCGTCACCATGACTATTACACACAAACATCCTATCTGTACTCTTCAATTTTTTTGATAAACATCAAAATTATGCAAACATATTTAGATACAATATAGAACTGATCTTCAGTATCTTTGATTATATTGGAGGTAAAAAAAAATGCAAAACAAAAAAATAATAATTAATTGAGGAGTTCTCAAAAAAAAGCGAAGGAGTACAAGAAAAAAAATATCACTAATTGTTACACGATACAAACCTTTGAGGGGAAAAATATATTTATATTATTTCCTGTAAATGTAATTTAAATTTGCAAAAAGGCAACACACACAAAAATGAACATATATCTGTATAGGATATTGTACACTATTAAAAATATCACTAAAAAAAGATAGTATTTTTAATAATATAAAAATGAAGAAAATAAGAAAAAAATGTGATTTAAATATCCTGTTAAAATATAAGCCAAATATTGAAAATGGTTAAAATCTTGAGCATGAAAAGAGAAGTTTAGGGAAACATTGCATAATTATTAGAACGCAACATTTTAATTAGAAATTGGAAAAAGTAACTTCTCCGTTTATGCTCTAAAAATCCCAAATATTTTCTACCTTGTTAAATTAGGATCCACAATTTTATTTATTTATTTATTTATTTATTTTTTTGCACGCTATTATTTATTATCTATCTATTTATTTATTATTTTGTTATGAGAGAAAAAAATTGTATTTGGAGACACAAAGTGCCTCATTTTTGATATTGTTTTCGATATTCCTGTGATTTATCTATATTTTCACAACTGTGTTACTTTCTTTGTTGATTTATTTCATTCAGTGATACTAATATGTTCGTTTCATTCAACAGTTAGTATCATCCTGAGAAATTAGGATCCTAGAAGAACACAAACTTTGGAGGTGAAAATCTTTGCAGGTACAAAATTCACTTGCACACACAAGCACACAAATTACGTAGATAAAGAAGAAAAAAATATACCCCAATATTTCGTATACAAACACTTTGAAGGTAGTTTCTGTTTTCCTATTTATATAAACTGCTGTCGAATACAATCCGCGCGTACCAGTTGTCACATATCACACATATGATTTAAAATCACACATATCACTGAAAATCACTTAAGAAATTGTAAATATTCTTTCACAAAGCCACGCACATTGAAGTTAGAGAGACCCGCAAATTGGATCAACTATTGGACCTGCAATATTCCCAAAACGAAGAGCGCGGAGCAAATTTTCGACGCACAGGGGAGGGAGCGGGAGCGGGAATAGGCCCGAGCGAAGAACCGGGCGAGCGATTTCTCTTTTTTTTTTAATATCCCACATCAGTAAGGAAGGCACACTGTTTGTCGTGATTCTTAGACGGAGCACAGAAAAAAAAAGGCTTGCACATTAGTTTCGAAAAACAGGGCGAGCTGAGGAAGGAACCGTACTGACAGATGAGGCGGCGAGGGTGGGGTGTTTACGAAGTCAATCCGAACACGCGAAGATATTCTGTCGCTAACACATTGGAGAACTCTTGATTCCGCAGTCAGCAGGGATAAAAATGATCAGAACTTCAGTCACCGGTCTAGATATCCGGGTAGCAAAAACAGGAAGCTGACAATATAATCCATATATAGTTCCCATAATCCACAGAGTCTTGTTATATATATATAGGTATATATATATTTTAACTCGAAAGAAGAAGCAGTCATTTCATGGAACGGACAGTTTGTAAGAGATATCATTTTTTAGTCCTTGTGTAAACATATTTGATCCGTCATATGATTAAATTAAAAATCCCTCCTCTCCAGTGACGAAAAAATATTGCCTGTACCCTAGATGCACCAATTGTTTATACTGTGGAATCCGGATGTTGGGTAAACGGATGCATAGCTGTAGCGTCACAGGATGGAAGTATATATAAGAAGGCATAACGAACGCTGGAATGCAACGAAGATATGGCAAAAGGTAGAAATTCAAGTACAACAATTTTCAAAGCACAGTCATTTATTATAGCAGTTGACTCGGTGACAGGGTTCGTTAAACAGGCAATAATCACTGAAGAGGAGGCGTACAAATTAAGTTAATACTGAGACAGTCGAGGTAAGAGTGATACAAATTGTTTCAAACATAATTTGCACTTTTTATTTTGGCGTGCGGTTTTTGTTATCTGTCGCCAACATATACAATGAATTTGGCGATATTCATGCAAAGGAACAAAGTATTTTGGAGAGTTAAGGGAGTAAATTTGAAAATTACAGACCGGCGCAGCATTCGTGGGAAGAGAGGGTTGTACAAATTTTTGTAATTACTGAGATGCTGACCGGGCCTGTATGATTAAAATGGAATTCATGAACGTTAGAATTTAGACAATACTAAGTGCTAAATTTAGATGTTGGTTGCATATGAGAACTGAAAATTCGTTAGGAAAATGACGGCGTAGGAGGAAGTACAAAGAAAGCAGTTACTTTCTTTTTCTTTTTTTTTTTTATTTATTCGCAAATGCCGGCTGGTGTGAAAAGGAAGAGAAAAATGCAGTATGGGTGTGAATACATATTTCTTTTATTTCTGCAGGCTGGGAAATGAAACTGACATGACAAGAAAAATGCGTAATATAAATTAAGTGAAACCGCACTGAATAAAACGGATATTAAAATTTAATAAACAAAAATGGAGAAGGGTAGAATAAAGTTATTTTACTGTTAATAAAAAAATAGGAAAAGTTACACAAAGTAAATAATTTTGAAACAACAAAGGGGGGAGGATTAATTTTAAAGAATAAGAGGATGTGTAATGAGAAACGTCATTACATATAACTCCCAACTTTCAAACACGATTTCTTTTATTTAAAGACAGAAATAAATAAAATAAAATAATATACATAAACTAATCTTTTGTTTTTGAAATAAGAAGAAAAAAAATCATTCTCTTTCTCCAGCTCACGAGGGCTACAAAAACTAAATAGAAACTTTCTCTGAAAAGTGTCATTTTCGTAATATTACATTTTAAAGATTGAGTATTTCATTACTAGTATTAAAAAATGCTCTGAAGAGCACCAAAAAAGGTTAATATGTTTAAGTATGAAAAAGGGTTGGACATGTGCTTCTAATTGAGCATGAGAAAGGAAAGGGGTTCCTTCTTGGCTGCAGCTCATTGTCAATGCCAACTTTTGAAAAAATCATATTCGCGATTTTTCATATAAAAGAAATTTGCGGTACTGTAGTAAAACTTTCCAACTTGTTTTATATGTCAACTGCGCTGTTCTACTGTTGTACTGGGCGTGCGTCTGCAATACAACTTTGTACAGTGCACTGTGTACCATTATTGCTCTACAGACTATACTACACTGTACACTCCTATTATACTTTTGAGCCTCAGTGCACATCCTCACTGTTCTTTTCTACTTCCGTACCAAATGTATATCCGCCTAATGTTCGTTTATAACTTACATATGCATTGCTGTACTGCATATTGCATTGTGGAGACACAGCCACTAGCATATAATTTCAATCAATGAATGCATTATACTGTAATGCGTGCATATGTGAAATTGTTCCTGTTCAGAATTCTGCAACACTCTGCACTGCAATACAAATCAATTTTCTGCGCAGTTCTACACTGCAAGCATGCTTAGTAGCACTGCATGAGTGTGATACGCTGCAGGAACTAAAGTTTTTGGTACAATGTCGCCTTACATTCATGTCTAATCAAGCTGCGTCTTTACTGGCTACGTCTTTAAACTATACATTTTTATCGTAACTGTGAGTTATTTCATTTATATGGAAAAAGCGCGAATATGATTTTTTCAAAAGTTGGCATTGACAGTGAGCTGCAGCCAAGAAGGAACCCCTTTCCTTTCTCATGCTCATTTAGAAGCACTTATCCAACCCTTTTTCATACTTAAACATATTAACCTTTTTTGGTGCTCTTCAGAGCATTTTTTAATACTAGTCATTTAAATTTTTTGATAAAAACTAAAGTTTTTTTTTAATATCTTGAAAAGCAAAAAATTTTGCTATTGTAAAAATTTTATTGTTACATTGTTTTTACAACACTCGCCAAATCGTTGACTCTCTCAAATGTCAGGGGACCGTCACATATATAATTAAATGGTGGTTTTCCATAGCTATTACCTCATAAAGAAACTGGATTCTATAATTAACTCGGTCGTATCCATGGACTGTTTCTGCTGCACTGAAGTCGCCTGCTATAAGCTGAGTTGTTCTTTCAGTGGTATCTTTTCTTACTACTCTTCTTAGTCTTTCTTAAAATCGCTGAATGAGGCCGAATATTAAGTTCTGATAATTATACTAACGATCAGTTCAGTGATGATGCTTTAAAAATTGAGTTTTGATTTTGCATCGTTATTTGGTGCATGAGACTGTTATTTAAGAAAGTTATGCCGCGATATATATATATTTTTTATGGTTATAACACAATGTTCATTGTTAGCTCACTGTATTCAAATTCGTACCAAAAGTTGAATGTACCAACACCACCAAACAATTGTTTCACTTTGTTTAAAGGCAGTTCCTGAAATCAAAATTGGGCCTTTACGGGTGCTAGCTGCAATAAATCCCCAAACAAAATAATGTTTTTGCCACCAAAACAGTAATCTCGCTTGTGTTTACAACATTCGCCATATCGTTAGCTGATCATCGCTAAAGTACATTCGAAACCATACTGCACTCATCGATAATTACTAACTCCAATGATTTCCATTGTTGCTTAAATAATTTCAAATCGTCAGAATCAAGCTTAAATTATTCTGCTTCATTCGTATGTTGGGAGGGCAATTTCAAAAACGTGTGAATTGTACTTCTTCCAATGCTAAAGGCAGCAATTCTCGTTGGTGCTAGTACTGCAGCAGCATCATTATTGTGATTACTCATTAAACGAAATTTTTGACTGAGTAATTAAATTAGAAAGCTTTTTCCTCTACCAGCAACTACACATACAATCAGATTTATGGGTGGAATAGACGGGTCTTTCTTTTGTTCTTATATGTGCTTTATAATTGATTAGAATATTTTCCTTTGGTCAGCATTCATTTTTTTTGTTCAATTTATCCTCATTAATAACAATTTCCTAATGAGTTTCAGTGTTATCAGAATCTGCGGCTATCATATCAACGTCTTCATTTGGTTCTTCGATATTTTAAAGCTGGTTGTGCAAATCACTTTCTTGTTGCAACTTTTCAGCCAAGTCGATTGCAGCTTGTAATCGTTGTTTTGTTTCGCGACATTCTTCCATCTCTGAAATTTTTTTCACATTGAGCTCGAAGGATTCACGGTAGAGTTTAAATTCTGCCAATAGGTCTTCTTCGTTTCGCCAAGGCTTGAACAACATCAGCAAAGGATGATGATAGTACAACTCAATTCCAGCATCCGTTTTCGTGTTATGATAGGGCGTTTTCAAAACAACTGGTTTCAAACGTTTTCTGAACCAACGGAGGTTCTTTTTTAATTCGTAATATTCTACAGACTTTGGTTTATTTCGTTCGTATTAGTACCTAGTGGCCAATTCGTATAAACACATGTTTTCCAATTTGTTCGGGTAATAATCATCAATAAAATTCCGACAGTAAATTTCAGTAGATCGTTCATCCTCTTTTGCCAATAAAACAAAATCATGGTGACTTTCAGTTTTCTTCGTCAGTCTTTTTTCATGCTGGTATTTTAGTATTGCACAGCATCCCTTGAATAGAAACATTTATGGACAAGAATTTTGTCTACGGCTTCGTAACTTCCAGTTTCTCGACTAATCAAGTTTGATCTGGCAAAAGCGCGTAATCTGGCACCGAGACTTTCGTTTTCGTCATTGGTCTTCCAAATTTCTCCCTTACGATTTTTTTCCGGTTTGGTTATATAACGCGTAATGTAACGATTTAACACCAAACTGGGTTCTCCAACAAACTGGATGTCAATATTGGCGTCTCACATGAAAAAAATCGCGGGATTATAATCATTGATTCGTGTTTGTTTTTTGATCGTTTCAAACCACATAACTTTGTAACATGGTGTCCAGCTTTTCGAGATAAAATGCAGTCTTTAACAGAATTTAAAGTTCAATGTTTCACCAAACCATACATGGAAATTATGTGTAATAATATGCAGCCTGATTATGGCACATTATTCATGACCTTTTAGATGATAATAATGATAGATTTTCTAATATTCCGTAATCGAGTCTACAGACAATGTTAGAGAGGAACAAAAAAAATGAGGTACATTTCGGCTAGCCGGGAGTCAGTGAAATATATATATATGTATGTATATATGTGTGTGTGTGTGTATATATACTTCACTGGCAGCTGGTTAACCGAAAAGTACGATATTATAGCAACAATATGGATACAGTGTAAATGTGGATATGATTGAAGAATTTTCACAAGATCGCAACAACAACATCAAACACTTATCGCCAATAAGAGCCCACTAAATCTACCGGCACAGGATTTTTCCCTTTAACAATTATTTGTTTTCTTATTTTAAGTATATATTTGTGTTTTAATAAAATAGTGCTTAAAAGTCTGTAATTTTCAAATGTTATGTTTTTCAAATGCTCACTTTCGTTTCAACATTGTTGTTGTTTTTTCAAGTGTTTTGTTTCACGGGAATTTCATTTTGCGCTTACTATTACGCTTGGCGACAATGGTTTTTATATAACGGAAAAGTACCGAAAAAGATTTTACTTTCAATAAATAACAAATCAAAATGTTTGGCATAGTTGCATGACAACATGATTTGTAGACAACATCCGCTCGGTCAGGGTTGAAATGATTGGCGCATTAGCAAACATTTTGGCATGGTGTTGGTATAACGGAAAAGTACCAAAATAAAGGATACAGCACAAGCTGTACAGGAGCGACTTAATAACGACGACATTGAAAATTGGGTACTTATCTATCATCCCGTCGACCACTTTTCATAACAAAATACTATCGTAACTAAAAGATTAAACGCCAAAAATGCAGTCCCATTTACTTGATGTCAAAAGCATTATACGTGTTTGTTATGTCGTCAAGGGGTTTTTAATTCGACATTTGCGTGTATTATTCATTATGTTTTACTGACTTATTAGTTATTTCATTAATTAATATAACAATTGTGTCCGTAAATTCTTATATTTTATTTATTTATTTATTTTGATATTCCAATGGCAACGTTCTTCTTTTTATTTGGCGTTACAGTTTGGCGATAGATTTTTGTTATGAAAAGTGGTCGACGGGATAATAGTACCAAAAATTGTTTGCCGCATATTTTACGTGAATTACATGAAATTATGAAACACAATTCTTTTACATAAGCATATAAAATGCTTAGTGAGTTTGAACGTAAATAGCAGGAGCCTGTTAGGCGATATAATTTTCCAATATATATATTTCCTCATTGTCTATGAATAATATATGAGTATTATTTCAAATTTAATGTGAAAACCACGATTTCGACCTACGATTACTGTTCTATAACGGGCATTTACGCTAGTATGAAAAGAAAAACAAATAAGCATGTTTGTCACGTGATTTTTTTCATTTGAATGAATTCTGTTACATAATAATAATAATATTTATTTAAACTTTCATGCAAACGTGCGCGTTTGCTACGATAAAAAAGGAAAAGAAAAACTAATGTTCAACCGAAGCTTTACAACATAAATTCGATTTTCTCAGCGACCGTCAAACATACAAAGATAAAAAAAAATCTATTTTAAGTTTTACCAAGAGGAAAAAAATAAAACAAAAACGAAGTTATTCCAGCTAGTGGAACTTTAGCTACAGTTTGTTGAACTTTTCGTCTTCATTTTTTCGTTTAAATTTAAATAAAAAACTACAGTAAGCTACAATAATTTTTTGAATGCTATGATTTTATTCGTCTCGTCGAGTTCTATCTTTAAAAAAAACACTGTCGTATGTCAACTGGTTCGCCAGAAATTTCAGAAAAACGTTTGCATTTTCTATTTCTTAAACATATTATAGCAAACGCTACCGCGTTTGCTATGATAAAGTGAAAAGTTAAGGACAAGCATGCAAATGAGATTTATTTTTTTCTCTCATTTATGCAAAATATATTGTGACTGTTTTATTAATAATAATTTAGTTAATTTATAATGCGTCTAATTGCGGCAAAATTGGTAGGTGCTTCTTTTGACGATTTTTCGATAATCGAGGTATTAGTCAATTGATATAATTGAAAGTTTAAACATATGTGTGCATTATGTTTAACATACTATAAAATATCATTTAGAACAAAAATAAGACATATAATCAGAGCACATTCTTCTGGCGGAGGCGGGAAAAGGAAAACGTATACTCAATATTTTATTAATCTAAGGAAAACAAAAACATTATATGTTAAAGTGTAACCTTTTAAGCACCCTAACTGTAACTTTTCGTCGTGTAAAGTTTGAATTCAAAGGCTAAATTAACAAAAATTTGATATTAATGTTAATTTTTTACCGGTGCTTAAGAAACATAAGTATGTAAGTTTATTAAATATAAATCCTCATACTAATTTTAGGTAGCTTTCAATACAAAAAAGTATAAAGCTACCTATTGCAGCCGTTCGGAGGAAAGCAGTTCCGGAAAATTTCGATATATTTTCACCGATCATGACCCCCAGACCCCAAAACCAACCTCCGTCCAAATGTTGATTTATATATATAGATATATCCATATATATATATATATATATATATATATATGTCATACGATAACGCCCGTAATTATGAATCGATTTTGATGAAACTAATTGTGTGTATTAAGGTCACTAATGTCTCGACCGAGTTCGTTGGCCAGCTTGGTCCGCCATCTTGTTTTAAGATGGCGGCAATTTAAAGATGTAAAATAAATTAAAATCTAAAATAAATATAGAAAAAATTTAAAAATTCAAATTTATTACGTGTTAGGCCTTGATACAAGGATTCCAGAGGTTTTTTTGGTTTAGCTCTATCTTAAAAAATGGCTGAGATAGAGCAGTTTGAAATTCTAGGGTGGCTGACATTTTGAAACAAAACAGCACATTAACGCGATTACTAGCAAATTATTTTCTTTCATTGTTGTAATAATTTTCCCAATCATACGCATAAAACTATATATTCATATCCGTTAACGCCAAAATTGGCGACATTGGCGACAAAATTGGCAAAATTGGGCGACATTTGGCGAAATATCGCCAAATTTGGCGATCAAAATAAGTCTTCATAAATGAAGCCAATTTGGCTATTGCTCAATAATTTGGCGAATTTCTTATTCAAATTCAGTATTAACGAATCTTTTGTAAAAGTTTCTTTGCATTTTAACTTGCTGTTTTCGTGTAACATTAGCTAAAATTTTAAAACGAAGAGATAGGAAAGCTACCTTTTCCTCCCGGTACAGGCCGGAAGGACTTTTTTCATATCTATTATTTCATAAATCATTAAACATTCATAAAAAAATCTGCCGGACGTTTAAAAGGTTAAATATCTTTCTGATAAACTTATAACATTTTAAAATATTCCTGGCCGAAATCAAACAGATAAAGATTGCAAAATAGGGATTTTTTTCAGTTAAACTGATGTTCAATAAAAAGGGTTTTTTAGAAAAAAATACCCAGCATATAACACAAAATTATTTTAGATTTATGTATTTTTAATAATATTAATTCAATTTTCATTATTATTTTATTCACAAAAAGAAAAAAAAGATAAAGATAAAAATTTAAAAATTTGCATTTTTATGATTTTCTTTTACATTATAAAGATCTCTCTCTCTCTCTCTCTCTCTCTCTCTATATATATATATATATATATATATGGCACATTATGTATTAAATTGGTAATTGGTGTATATTCAATCTGTGTGATTATTTGCAGCTATAGCGCTTATCGCATGGATTTTATTTTTATTTCTATTTTTATTTTCATTTTATTTTAGTTTATTTTTAATATTTTTTGAACTTATATATATATATATATATATATATATATATATATATATATATATATATATATATATATATATATATATATATATATATATATATATATATATATATATACTAGCTAACCCGCCCGGCATTTCCCGGGTCCGAGATAATAGCAATCTGTTCTATAGAAATATGATTAAAATCTGTAAGGCTATCGAAATAAAATCGAATGAGCCATATCCCGTTATAATCGGGCCCATAGAACCAGAGATATTCCTGTAGTTCCACCTTCTGTCGAAAAGGGACGCAATCTGTTCTGGAAGAGGAAAACTCTCTGAAACTCTGGAACACTTGTACTAGCCAAATTTCCTAGAAGAATTTTAATTTATCCACGGGTAAACATTGCCAAAATAGCGGAAATCGCGAGAGTAGGTTACACCAACAATCGGTTTCGAAAGGGATAATGTGGATATTTTTTAAAACCCAACAGTGCGTTTTACAGAAAATTAATGAGTTTGTGATATGAAGTCTACTGTTTGTCCGTATTCGCGTTTCTCGAGTCTATGCCTATTTTTAATCCTGGGCCGAAAAACGAAAAGTCCATAACTATTTTTTTTTTCTTTTTTAGGTTTAAAATAAAAAAAGAATTGAAATATCAGATTTTAAAAAGCAAAAGGATGTAAATTAGGTGCGTTATTTTTAGTGTTCATATCTTGTTTATAAACGCCGATTTGAGTTTTAAAAAATATGAAAATGCGAAATTAAATGCGAAATTGACTTACGGTAAAAAACGTTTCCGAAAGAGTTAACGTAAAACTAAAGGTTTTTTAAAACTAAAGGTTTCTGCTTAAACAAGATACAACTTAGATGTCTTTAAGTGTGTTTCTTTTTTGTTTGGTTATTTTAGATAGCCGATGCCAGATTTTATATATCGCAGAAAATCGGAATTTGCAAAAGTGAGTCCTGTGCACGACTTTTTTTTCAAAAACATATACAAATGTTAAAACAGAAATAAATGTAGATATTGTCTGGTATTTTTACTTTTTCGTACCTTGCTCTGATCCTCCCATGCGAAATTTTAAAAATCGCCGAAATCGCATAAATCGCGAAACGGCATACAGAAAATAAACATTTCGAAGGGTTAATTTTCGTATTTTTTAAAACCAAAGATGGCTTTGAAAAGGGCAAAATTAGCTCTTTAATTTGGTGACCTTCGTTTTCCCGTATCTCTTGCAGTCCGGTGGATGGAGGGCTCTTAAAACGGAAGAAAATAAAAAAACATGAATTCGATGCTTATTGATTTTTTTAAAGGGTTAAATATGAAAATTTTACAA
Organism: Maratus michaelseni; assembly: GCA_963931845.1. Taxonomy (NCBI): domain Eukaryota; kingdom Metazoa; phylum Arthropoda; class Arachnida; order Araneae; family Salticidae; genus Maratus; species Maratus michaelseni. The sequence goes on from OZ007596.1 coordinate 12,375,026, forward strand.
ACCAACGGACCGTTCGAGACGTAAATATGCGTTCTTCAAGAATATTTAGATGGTTTTCTGTATTTTCCGCTGTTCGCCAATGGCGAATATAGAAAAACGTAAAAAGAAACGGCATGAATCATGCTTTGTTTCTTCTGTTTACGGAGATACGGATAAAGGGCTTCTGAGCATGCGCACTCGGATTTCGTAAGAGGGATTTTTTATTTTCAATCTTTGATCATTTTTTAATTAATAACTACTCTAATTTTCAAAATATTAAAATTCTGAAGCTCAGGTGCAACAGGAGAGGGTTTATAAGTGGTCTAGATTTTACTAGCCATCGGAGACAAACAAACAAACAGACAAACACACACACAGAGCGAAACTTTCTTTTATTAGTATAGATATATAAATATGATTTTGTTATTACAAAAACTTAAATTGATGTTTAATGGGTGGATGCCCTTTTTATAGAATCTGTAACCCAAAACTATATAAAGATATATTCATGAGGCTCCACATTACTCGAGTCCACATTACTCGAAAAAAATTGTTATATTATGCATTTTATTTATTTTTTCATTGGGTATATTAAAAATAACTCAGTATGTCTGCAGAATTTAGTACACCTTTTCCGCTTACGGAAAAAAAATTAGCGATGTTTACTTAAAAAACTATTTCGGAAACGTATTAATTTTTTCTTACAATGTAACCCATGGAAAGATTTCATAGGAAATAAAAAACAACAAAGGAAAATCATGCTTCAAGCATTTATTATGAAAAACCCCCCAATGCATCCAGAGGAGTGTTACAAATCTACACCGATTAATAAAGTTAAAAATGATGCCTAAACAAAACAAAACAAAACAAAACAAAAATAAGTTGTAAAACGCATGACACATTTAAAAATGCATTTTACAGCAATTTGCACTTATAGATCTATAGTCGAAAATATATCCGAAGTCATTTGTGCAGCCTTATATACGATCTTTATACGTACTAGATAAAACGCAAAAAAAAAAAAAAAAAAAAGATAAGTTAGGATTCAAATAACACAGTTGAAAATCCCCGTTCAGCAATTTCACTTAAAAGTTACATTAGTGGAAATACACACGTTCGTTGTGCAGCCTGTATATGATCTATAAATATATAGTCATACCAAGTAACAAAAAGTAGTTAAATTAAAAAAGGTACTTAGAGCAATAAATCTTTATAGACAGTAGTGAAATCAAATTGTTTGTGTCTTCCTGTAATTTATTGATAAATGCTATGCACACTATATTATATAGAAACAATGTCGTATTGCTCTTCAGTGATCTTTATCAATTTCCAGATGTTCGAAATGGTGTAACATCATTAAAAAATGCTGCAAACGATTTTTCCCCGTCGATATAATGTAACTTTTGACTGCCTCGATAAACGAACTTTAAATGCTGCACACTTCATTTTTAATACAGAACATGCCATGGTAAATCGCAATAAAATATATCAATAGCATAACAATCCGAGTTTATTTACGCGAGTTAGAGCACAGCTAATCAGAGAGACTGCCGGAAAAACCGAAGACATAAACATTTTTCAATCGTTAATAAAAAAAAAAAAATATTTTAAGCTACAAATGAGTTTGATTTTTAATTTTATTAAAATACAATAATTTTGAATCACTAAAACTCTTAATAGGTTTTCTTTTAATTGTATTATCCTTTTTTTCTAGAAATAATTCTAAATTGATCTATTCGTTCTAAAGTGTAATTCAGCAGCATACTTTTCTGAGTCATCTTTTGTTTATAATGCAAATGCTGTTTACGAAAACACCTGTTAAATAAATGGAAATATTAGCAAGCATAATTAGTTCTGTTACTTCCAACAAAATTCGAAGGATTCTTTGATATTTTTAAGTTGAAAGTTAAATAACCCGTAATGCCTTGGAACATAGAAAATACATTTCATGTGTATATATGCATAAATATATACAATAATTTTCTATTTCCCATCGAAAATAAAAATTAATTTCCTATTTAAAATATTTTCGGACACAATACAAAATTCATAATTTGCCCCTGGTATGTTGTTTTCTTGGCACAAAAGATATTACTTAACAAATTCTAGGTATTTTTAAGATGGAAACTGTAATCATATCGCATATTACGGCATCATATATACAGGGTGTTCCGTTAAAGGGGTCCAATATTAATAGGGGTAATAGAGGAGATCACACGGAGCATAAATCAGTATATAATGCCTGGCCGGATCTCAATAATTTTCAAGTTACAGCAAATAGAATGAAAAATCGGAAATTTGTAAAAAAACCCTCATTGCTAAACTATCGATAATGCTACATAAAAACGAAGCACATATTTAGAAAGAGCAGAAAAAATTCTACGAAATGACATAAGTTGTTTTAGAATATTGAGAATTAATGGCGAGTTACAAGCTCTGAAACAGTGAAAAAATACAAAATCAAATATTTAGCAAAATAGTTAATCGTTAATTCCAAAAATGCAACTTTACCTACATCAAGGAAAATGTTATAAAATTTGGTCCATTCCGAAAGCTTTCGAAGAAGCTGACAATAAACCATATCAGTTTAATTGTATGGGAGAAATCAAGCAGTTCCCTAGTTACAACTCTGTACTGTTGCACGCTCGGAAAGAGCGAAACTCCACCCATGACGATTGTAAACACCCCGTTTTAATATCTTTCAATTATACATTTCTGATCAACCTCTATCAATACCCTTTCATTATTCAGTCTGGTCAAGTGAATGACATATTGTGCAGCTCTCGCCTTGTCTTAAAGCAAACTCCGTGACTTCTGCGTTTCCTCCATGAACTTTCAGGATGATGAAGAAGAAGTACTTTTTATGCAAATTTTCTATGTGTATAGGAAGAAAAGTGTAATAAAACAGCAGTCATCAGTGGGCGTTATGTTAAAGGGAGGCTGTTGTAAGTGGGATTGTAGTAAGTTGATGTATAATAATTATGCCGGAATACTCTAACGAAGAATATGCGGACATGCATCTGATGTACGGGCAAGCTCATGGAAATGCATGTCTAGCACAGCGCATGTACCGTGAGCAATTTCCAAGGAGACGTTGCCCAAGTTCGAAACTCTTCATAAAAATCGATAGACGATTACGGGAGACTGGATCGTTTAATACAGCAAGCATTGATGCAGGGAAACCTCGACATGTACGAACACCTGCAATGGAAGAAGATGTACTGAATATTTTTAAAGATAACCCCTCCACGAGTACATGAGCTGCTGCGTCTGAAGTCGGTGTTTCTCACCAAAGTGTGTGGCGTGTTCTGCGTGCAGAAAACATGCACCCCTTTCATGTGCAGCGGGTACAACTGTTATCAGTAACAGATTGTGCTCAGCGGACAGAATTCGTACGCTGGTTGCTTAATGTAACAGAAAATAATCCACAATTTCTGGAAAATATTTTATTTACTGATGAAGCAACATTTACGAGAGAGGGCGTGGTAAACACGCACAATATGCACACATGGTCATATACAAATCCGCACACTGTTTTCCCGTCGAACGCACAACAAAAGTTCAGTGTGAACATATGGGCAGGTGTCCTCGGCGATTATCTCATAGGACCATATTTACTCCCAGATGTACTCAATGGCAGTACGTACTTGGTTTTCCTACGGGATATCTTACCGCAGTTACTGCAAAATGTGCCAGCAACATTGCGCCACAATATGTGGTTTATGCACGATGGCGCACCGGCACATTTTTTCATAGGTATTCGCAATCACCTCAATTCAACATATCCTGGGAAATGGATTGGACGCATTGGACCTGTTGCTTGGCCTGCACGCTCTCCAGACCTCAATCCCTTAGACTTTTTTGTTTGGGGACACCTTAAATCGCTGGTGTATGAAACGCCTGTGGATACACCGGAGGATTTACTAGCGCGAATCGTTGTCGCTGCAGGAGATATTCCCAACTCCGTCGGAGTTTTTCGGCGTGTTCGCCAATCTTTACGACGTCGCTGTCGGCTGTGCGATTCTGTTAATGGGCGCAACTTCGAACACCTATTATAATAATGTCCGTTCGTCTGCCTTCCGACATTGAACTGTGCAGCGCAGGCCAGAAGACTATGCTTCACATATGTCATAAAGTACGTGGAATGTAATTCTTTATTTGTCATTTTTCTTTTATTTTCAACACTTTTTGGCACAGTATTTTGTAAGTCACAGACTGTGGTGTACTCAAATTGTAAATTACAAAGTTTGTATGAATTAATTTAAAATTTAGTGTCTTTTTTAAATTTATAATTAATAAAATTATTATGCTATTTGTTATTATTATTTCCTATCATAAATTATGATGCACATATACATACAATTATTGTTCATGTAAAACATGTACTGTAACTTCTTGCATAGTTACAAATCGCAATATTTTTAATTATTTCCGAATTTTCACCACCAGTTTAATTTTAAGGAATTTAACTTAAGCTTTATATCAATAAAAGACCACTTTAAAATGTAGACTATTATTGTAAAGTTATCTTGGTTCATTCAACTCTTGAATAATTAAAAATGTTGCATCTCAGAAGAAGCATGATCGAAAATGTATAGTTGAGAGTAATTAAAAAGGCGGTGTTTCCAATCGTGATGGGCGGAGTTTAACCTTTGCTAGTGTCAAAGAAAGCGGAGTTGTAACTAAGAAACTGATTAATTTCTCTCACACAATTAAACCGATATGGTTCATTGTAAGCTTTTTCGAAAGTTTTCGGAATGGACCAAATTTTACTACATTTTCCTTGTTGTAGCTAGAGTTGTCTTTTTGGAATTAACGATTAACTATTTTGATGTATATTGGATTTCGTACTTTTTTCACTGTTTCAGGGCTTGTAACTCGTCAATAAATATTGCTATTTTAATACAATTGATGTCATTTTGTAGGTTTTTTTCTGCTCTTTCTAAATATGTGCTTCGTTTTTATGTAGCGTTATCGATAGTTTAGCAATGAGGGTTCTTTTACAATTTTCCGAATTTTCATTCTATTTGCTGTAACTTGAAAACTGTTGTGATCCGACCAGGCTTTATATACTGATTTATGCTCCATGTGATCTCCTCTATTACCCCTATTAATATTGGACCCCTTTAACGGAACACCCTGTATATATATATGATGAATTCGAGTAAGTAGAAATTACATTACTCGGGATCGAGTTGTAGATCGAACATACTTATTTATAGTTTCCCAGGACATCAAAATATCAATTGCGAGACCCCCAGAGCCATATAAATATTTAAAATCACCTCATGGGTTCTATATATGGCTGCATTCCTCAAACTATGCGATCGTCACATGTTTTTATTTTTTTTTTACTGCATAATAATAATATTATTTTACAGAAAACTTCCGTAGTGGATACATCTATTCTATACCTGCAATTGTGTAAAGTTCAGAATTCTTTTTCCTCTTAGTAATTACTTTAAACATTCGAAAAGAATATTGTTTTTATTAATTTGATATTCGTGAGAGAGAAAAAAAACATTTCCCGTGGCCTCCCACTTGTTTTTACATGAATAATAATTATCAGGCCAGACAAAACCATCATCACAGATTAATAATAAGTTATTATTATTATTATTATTATTTATAAATGTCATTCGTATATAATACCGATTTTTTTCATGGAATATTTTCTTTTGAAAAAATAATCTTTTTTTTTTTTTTTTTTTTTTTTTTTTTTTTTTTTTTTTTTGTAAAAAACAAAAACAAAAAAACAATTATTGATTTTTAAAAAGAAATATGTTTTATTTTTTGAGTGGTATGGTTCTTCAAGGTCTTTATTCGCTATATAAAAGAAAAAAACCGACTTTTAATTATGTTCTTATCCAGTGTATGTGTTCAAAAGAATACAAGATAAGGGTTTTGGAGTAAGCGTTTATTTTTAGGAAGCACAAAAACTAATTTTCATTGAGTTTCTTATTCTTTAGAAACAAAAAATAAATAAAAAAGTCTCCTACATATTCATATAAAGCACTATAGAAGTACAAACAATACATACTTTGAAACTATCTACTTACCACGTACACGCCAGTGCCATCAACCGAACATTTTGAATCAGCATTTTTAATTTTGGACAGGAAAATTCCAGTCACTTCCGGAACTTGTCAAAATACCAGCTTTTGCTGTGATATATATAAACAATTTTTAATTCATCTGTTCATTAAATGCATATTGATATAACTTATTTCGTTATAAAAACATTTTAATGTCACATCTTCCAATTCGTTCAGTTTTTGACATTTTAATCATTAATATATTACATCAACATATATCCCACTTAAGATTAAAATTTAATACATATGTACTTCAAACTGTTTCATTTTTAACTAATTGTATTACTTTCATTCTACGCCAAAAACAACAACAACAACAAAACTATCCATTTGAATGCTTATTTTCATCTGTCAGCCATTTAGATCGATGTATTTTACTTAAAGTTAATGTTTAAATTAAATTTGCAGCAGTAGAACATCCCTGAAAAAACAATTTGAAAGCATAAAATTCCAGGACTATTTCAGGTTTTTATTCTTTCACGTAGAAATGAAAGAATTGTGGATTGTATTTTTGAATGTTTTCTCGGTAGTTGTTTTACATTATGTTGTTCTTATAATATCATAAGAGGATTAACGTTAAAGGATTAATATAAATTCAAAACGAATGCAATGATTAAAGAACGGTTTTACATAGAAAATTGCAATTTTTCTTAAATGATATTATACAACTTTTGTTGCAACATTTTCCGTTTCTTAACTTTTTTTAATACATGGTATAATTATGTATTTATTTCGGATGATATGACATGTGATAAATCTTTAAAATATTCTTATGGTAAGGTTTTATGGATTGATGGTTAATTTATTTAAAATTATTGAAATATACGTTTTATTTTATGGAATAGAAAATCAAACATTTAATTAAAAATATATATGAATCGCGTATAGGTGCATTTCTTTTCGAAACGAATTTGAAATTTTTGTGCGGTGAGAAGATAAATAACTGTAAGTGCTAGACCGTTAATTGTAACTGTATGTGTAACTGTAAATGCTAATGTATATATTTAAAACGTATGGCTCAATCTTGTATAGGTATACCGGGTGGTTATAATATAAGTGTCCCTATTTGGAGCTGTCTGTAGCTTGAATTAATAACCAAAATGGAACCAAAATCGGTGTACTTATATTCGAGAAGGGGGAGGAAAAACATAACAATAAAAAATGAATTGCTATTATTAATATTTATAAATTAAAGCGATAGCTGACGCTTCTGAGTGTGAAATGTAATGTGTAAAATTGTGTACTTTGGAGGCGTCACAAACCTCAATGACTTTACCGCATATGACAACATGTGCGAAACGTCACTCCTGATGTGTTACATTCCTCCGATGAGCACGTGGTGCACCGCTTGGATTGTATCCTCCAGCACAATGGCCATGTGGAACCTGAACATGATCAGCAGCGCCATGCGAAAGCGTAACTACATTCACTGTACATTTTCCAATAAATTAGGTGTGTCATCCGGTTTGGTTCTTTTGTTCTTGTATTACACATTACATTTCACACTCAGTAGCGCCATCTGTCGGTGATTATTGCAATTATTTTTTATTATTATTTCATTCTTCTTCCTCCTTCTCGAATAGTAAGTGTACTGATTTTGGTTTCATTCAAGTTTTCCCTTCGAGCTACAGACAGCTCCAAATAGAGGTACTTATACTATAACCAGCCTGTATTGTGTAACATTTTAAATTTGTATCTAATAACATTTTTAATTAACTATATTACAAACAACTGGTGAACACAGATGAATAATCAGATAATGAAGCATAATAAAATAGCTCTTAAAATTTTTTAGATTACATGGATACAAAAATTAAAGAACCCTAGATACAGTTAAGATATACATATATTATACAGTAACATGTGTCTTTTTAGAGAAATGTTTGGAAGGATCTGTCTATGCAAGCCTTCAAAATATGATTTAAACCCATTAATTAGAAAAAAACAGTATCAAGTATATGTTGGTATTTAATATATTTTCAATACTTAGAATACAATAGTGGTTTTTGATGATTTCTGTCAACCTCGATAGTGGATCAAACCATGTTTAATTGCATAAATGATTGAATGCATGATTGGCCACGACATTAGCAAGGTTATCCTGAAAATCTTCATTTGACTTGTCTTTTTATTCTGTAAGAGTACTTTCTAGCTCAAGACGTGTATTAGTAGATCTAGGTGCAGAAAATTATCTTAAGACGTTTCTCGAATGTTGTATTTGATTCAAGTTGTGTGAGTATGCCAAAGACTCCATAGACTCGGTGCCCATTAAGAGTACTATCTATTTAAGTGCATTATGCATGACTCTAGAAAACAATAGTGCCAAATGATCAGGAAAATCGTCTCTGTCATTTTTTCTGTCACATTTACCATTGAGTTTAATATACATGTCTTTATGTCAGGGTGAAATTATTTCTATTGAAGCCTCCAGTCCGTCATTACAAAATTATATTGCAGACATTTGGATGTTTTCTCGTTATCGTTCTCTCATCCTGCAAAGATACAGCAAACCTATGGCTCAAAACAGATTTTTGACCATTTTAGATATTACTTTATTATATCCAACAGAACTGGTGATGAGCGCAGATTATTTGTACATTAAAAATTTCACAGTAGCGGGAACATAAACTAGAGATATGTATACTAGAATGGTGTGAAAAAGAAATCAAAAATTTGATTTCGGATTCGCTATAGTCAAGAAAAGTTGTTTAAGTCATTCATAAGAAAGCTTGCGAAATATTTAAAAAATCGGATACTATCTTCCTATCGCACATACAACCTAAAATTTCAGAACATTAACGAACTTAAAGCTTATTTCGTATTAAAAAGAAAAATAAATCCTGTAATATTTTTAGATGCTATAGCATGGAAATGTTTCTTATAGCATTGATAAAAAAGATAAAAATATTACTAAAATCACATAACATCTTCTGATCGCGCATACCACTCAAAATTTCATTGATGAAAGGCATTTCACTCACTTGGAAAGTTACAATTTTTATGATTTATTTACCAAACAGAATAATTCTGTTTAATTAATGAAGTGTAATTGCGTATCCACACGTTTATTTGGAATTCCATTATTTGTGTCTTATTTGGTTGAGCCATTTCAGATAATAGGCCAGATGTCATTATAAAAACGGTGTCTGAGTGAAATGATGATTTGCTTAAATATAATTTGCTTAAATAATAATTTAAATATAATTATATTAAATATAATTTAATTAAATATAATTAAAAATGCTTTGAATAAAAATTTGGGAGAGCTGAACTTATTAAGTGGACTTAAGTTGGTAGAGCAGTGTTAGCTTACACCAAAGGTCCCTGTTTCCCACTCTGGACACTTTTTCAATCAGCTGGAAAATTAGAACTTGTATGATTTGTATAACGGTTAGAAAAAATTTGTGAAATTAATGAACATATTAAATAGGGTTTTTTTTTTTATAAATGTGAGTTTGAAGTTTTCATTTTTTTCAGAATTTATCCCATTACTGAATAAAAATCTAAAAAAAAAAATCAATAATGTTTAAATTGAAACCCTGGTTTGGACATATCTATTTTTATATAGAGGTTTCAAATAAGAGAAATACAATGTTAAATAGACGTTTCATATGCTTAAATGACTGTTAAAATTATTTTAGATTCGTGCGTATGATTCTCTTATCCGTCCTTCTTCTACTACAGATGTATAAAGTCAATAGACACTAATACACAACAATAATTAATAAATTACAATAAAATATTATCAGAATTGAAAATATTTATTTTAAATTATTAAAAACAGCAAAGACACTTTATTTAAATTCTCCAGGTGCGAAATTTCAGTCGATCCTTAAAATTTACATTTACAGAAGTTGAGTACACTTGGGTTCATGTCACACTGCTGTATAAAGTTACATGTGAGAATATATTTTTAAAACTTTTATTTTGCTTGCTTTGCATTTTACTTTTAAAATTTTCCAATTTGTAAATCTTTTTTTTTAACGTGTTTTAGTGTATAATTACTCGTAAGCTAGAAGAATTCACATAAACGTATAATTTTATTTTATTTAAAAATTATATTATGCTGAAAAAGTATGTAATTTAAGATGAATACAAATTTGCATAGTTGTAGAACATAACCATATTAAAAACAACAGCAAAATAAACAATATGTGTTTCTCAATGACAATCCTAAAAAGATATATATATATATATATATATATATGTGTGTGTGTGTGTGTGTGTGTGTGTGTGTGTGTGTGTGTGTGTGTGTGTGTGTGTATTTCATAAGCAGCATAATCTTCTAAGGATCGAGACATACGGTAGTTTAAAATTATCTCTTACATGGCTTGAATTTCAGCAGTAATGTACACTCAGAAAAAGAAACTGATTAAAACTACAAAACATATTTTTGGAGTACATTTTGTTGTTTTAGCAAAATTGGAGTAAAATTGAACGATTTTACTTCAATTAACAAAACATTTTTGCTGACGATACAAAAATTTTTTTGGAATTGCAAAAAAAAAAAAAAAAAAAAAAAAAAAATTGTTCATTCAAACAAAATTTTTATTGACCCATATTTAAACAAAAAGTTTGTTTAAATATAGGTCAATGGAAATTTTGTTTGAATCAACAAAAAAATTTTTTTTGTTGAAAACCACTTTTTTTTGCAATTTCAAAAAAAAAAAAAAAAATTGTATCGTCAGCAAAAATGTTTTGTTAATTGAAGTAAAATGGTTCAATTTTACTCCAATTTTGCTAAAACAACGAAAATGTACTCAACAAAAATGTTTTGTAGTTTTAATCAATTCCTTTTTCTGAGTGTATCATCTGGAAATAACTACTTAAATTTACATTCCAGTATTAAAAATCGTAATCCGACATTTCCATTTCTCGCCTCTTCTTCTGATTCAGACTTCCATAACAACCCAAACCCGTTCATCAAAAATACTTTAAGGTCGATATCTGAAGCTCAATGATCCAGAAGTCAGCATCCATATGGTAACTCTACCAATCCACTTTTTTTGTCACTGATCCTTCCGAAGTAGTTTCAATTAATATTATTAATAATTATGGATAATTATGGCTTACAATAAATTGGCCAATAATTTGAAAATCCGATTGTAAAAATTTAAATCATTATTACAAATTCCGTTAAATCTTATTATTTGGTTTAATACTGTAAAGATATAAATTTTTTTTATACTAAATTGAAAAACAGTAAAGCAAACTACTGGTAACAGTATTTTAATTTCTATGAGCTACTTTAGCGTCTGTTATCCAACAATATTTCATTAGTCTTATTTGAAATATATGTGTATGTTACGGTCAATCTGATTAACCCGGTCATTATTAATAATAACCGGTTATTATTAATAATGACCAGATTAATCATATTGACCGTAATATATATATATATATATATATATATATATATATATATATATATATATATATATATATATGTATCGAAACTATTTGCAAATAAGATGTCTATTAAACCATAAGATAAAATAGACACTAGAAAAATATTACCAAATAAAATAATAATTAAAAAGAGCTTTATATATAAATATTTATATATATAGAAAGAAGTACTACTTTAAAATTAAATTAAATAAAACTGTTTTATATACTTTTTTAAATTAGATTTATTTTTCTGGGTACGTTTTTTGAACTTCTAAATCAAAATCAAAATAGGCGCAGCTTATTAAAAAACAAGATATGTTTTAAATCTCGCTCTCTTTCAAAATAAATATAAGTTCGTATAAATTCAAAATTCAGAACATGATTCAGTTGAACCGTATTCTTTTTTTATTTTCTGAAAGAATCAGTAGCTTAACAGCTTAGTGTAATCTTTTGTTTTTATAGAAAGGTACTGGGAGGGGATAAAGCATTCCAATATATATACTTTGAGCAGCAAAAAAATGGAAAGAAGTCATAAAGTCGTGTCATAATTTACACTGTTTTTGTTTAAGTTACACCTTTATCTGTTTTAAAAATAACAAAACGAAAAGAAACCTACTGAGGATTAATTTTTATTACGCAGTTTCATCATAAAAAAAGTAATTTCGCATAGAATAAAACTGCACACTTTTAGAATCTGAGCCTAGAATTCATATTTATAGTATAAACAAGTGTTAATTCCTTGTGCCTAATTTGAAATATAATATATATACATAGGTAGATGGTTACACAAAGTTTATTAAGTAAAAACATTTTAACTGCGATAATACATAAAAATTTATATTCAGATTAAAAAAAATATATAGCGGCTTATATATATATATATACTGCAAACAACATTTTAAAAATATTTATAAATTAGATGATTATTCTTCTTTTACGTTTTCAGATCGCTAAATGAGAGTAACGTTATACAGAACTTATAAAGATACTTTAAAATGTATGAAGATAATCTAAAACTTTATAAAGTATTTATACATGCTTTAATAAATTTAAATCTCGCCAAGTTTTACAATATATATACATTCTATGTATTTCACACTACAGAAGAATTAAAAATTTGAAAACAATAATCCGATGTAAACATATTCATTTTGACCAACGTTAATCTTTGAAAGCATAAAACAATCAAATCTTAAATGTACAGTTTATTATTTGCTTTTTTAAGAAAGGAACTTCAAGTGTAAAAATTTTCCTATTTCCACTCTTTTATTACTGTCCAAAGAAAAAAAAAAAAAAAAAAAAAAAAAAAAAAAAAAAAAAACTTATGAAGAAGTATCAAGGAGTTTTGTTGTTGTTGTTGTTGTTGTTGTTGTTGTTGTTGTTGTTGCTCAAATTGCTTCTTTATTTGCTTGACAAATACAAAAATGACAGGAATGCTAATAAGCAATATTTTTTTACGAAATGTACCTCTAATCAGCTTATCAGTACTTCTAATCAGTCAATGTACTTCTAATCAGTCATATTAAATATTTGGACAGATTTATTAATATATAAATGATTCTATTCTTGTTGCATCTCTTTAGAAGAATATAGAGCACCTGACGAAAACATAATTGTAACATATATAGATTTAAAGTGATAGCACACAAATTAAGGAGAACTTACATTAAACTTTCGGTAAAAATTTTCTTGCATAATATAAGATTAAATAATACAAACTTTAGTCACGTTTGCAAGATTTGTAAATTTGGATTCTACTTGTTTTGTTCTCATAATAAACACATTAATATTTTTACTTATTCTTGAAACAATTATTTTATGTTACTTTAAATCCTGCTACATTTTACTCTAAATGTGATTTTATATATATTTTTACACTACAAAAGAACACAAAATTCAAAACATGATCCCGTTTAAAAGATACTCGTTCTCAACAGCGACATTTTCTGAAAGCATAAAAGAATCAATAGCTTAACTGCACGGTTTATTCTTTTGTTTTTTAAGGTAGGGACTTCCAGTTCGAAAAAATTCCTATTTCCTCTCTTTTATGCGAGTGGCGAAAAAAAAGGACTCATAAACAAGTGTCAAGTTTTATACTTTTTTGCTCAATTAGTTTTTTCATTTGCTGTATAAATAAAAAACAATGACAGGAATGTTAATGAGCATCATTTTTTTTACGCATTGTAGTTGTATTGCGGTTGTCACATTAAATACAACTAAAGATTCAATAATTTACAAAGGATTCCATTCCCTATATATATATTTTAGGAGAATATAAAGCACTTGTTGAAACTTAACTGTGATTTGTATTGATTTAAAGCGATATATACAAATTAAACATAATTTTACAAGGAACATGTGGCAAAAAAGTTCTTGCAATACGAAAAAACTAGCTGTTACCCGTGACTTCGGTCACGCAACATTAAAGGAGATTAAATACATTAATTAAGCAAAATATTCCACTCCCGATAAATCGATAAATAAAAACGTAAATAATTAACTAACTGTTTATCACATTTAACAGGAGACAATACGATATTTTTTGTTATAGGAACCTTGACATAACTAAAAAAAAAGTGAAATTTTATGAAAATAATCGGAAAAATGAAATTGCAACCAATGCAAAAAGGAGGGCCAAATAAAATCGTGAAATTGGACAATTTGGGTAAAAACTAATGTTTTTATTTTTCGGATAATTTACTGAAATCAAGATTTTGTTTTCATCATCTATTCAAATTGAAAATAAATTCTGTTTTTTCAGTTTTAATGAGAAAATGGCGTAAAAAATATACTGATCTGTTTTATTTTTATTTATTTATCCACATATATGAAAATTTTACATGCCGTTTTTAGAGAAACTTCGTTAAAAATTACAAAAAAGAAAAAAAATATATCTCGGCATCTAGTTCAAATTTTTAAATTCTGAGATAGTGCTCTCGATGCGATACGTATTTCAGTTATACGTTTAACCGATATACGTATATACGTATAATACGTATTTAAGAAATACGTATATCTTAAAATATGCGTTTAAACGTATCCGGATACGTATAGGCGTATATCGGTTAAACTTATAATTCAAGTATACGTTTAATTCAAGTATACGTATATTTCAAGCATCGTATTTACTTTTAATGCTAATGGATCTCATCAGTGTTACGTCACTGAACGGAGAACAAGTTGGAAATCGGTGGCGTTACTTTAGCAATCTGTATAATATGTTTCATACATAGAATCTTGTTATTTTTCCCTATAAACGATTATTGTAAATTTACAGTGGTGGCCAAAAGTGTGGACATTTTTTGAAAGTTTCATGTCTTTCAACTTTGTGTGCTTGTACAATATATTAATTTTCACTTAAATACAAACGTTTATAAATCAAATTGAAGGTAATTTAATGTAGAATGTAATAATAAAAAGAGTATTACAATATCTGTATTACAAAAAACGCTATGCAACTAATAGTAAGATCTATCTTAGATTTGCATTTTTTTAAAGTGATACTTACACAATCAATACTTAGTAGGATAACCCTTATTTTTTAAGACAGCTTCACAGCGTCTTTTCATCGAGTGAACGGGTGTTTGTAGTTCATCTTTTGTAAGTACATGGTGCCAAGAATCCATTATAGCTTCAATAAGTTGTCTTTTATTGGATGGACGTTTTTTTCGTACAAGAATTTTCAAACGTCGCCACAAATTTCCCATTGGATTGAGATCAGGGCTGTTTCCTGGCCATGGGAATATATCTATGCCTTTATTTTGAAACCATGCGTTGCATACTCTTGCTGTGTGGAATGGGGCTGAATCCTGCTGAAAAATAAATGGTGCGTTGTTGGGGAAGAGATCACTGATGGAAGGTATCAATTTTGGTTCCAGGACAGTTTCGATGTATTTTTTGGCATTCAGGATGCCATCAATCACTTGAATTCGGCCCACACCATCTGCAGACATACATGCCCAAATCATGACATTTGTTGGGTTTTTTGTAGTTGCTTCAATGCAATCAGGATGAAGTGCTTCTCCTACTCTACGTCTCACGTATTTTCTACCATCACTACCAAAGAGCGATATTTTACTCTCATCACTCCAGATTACTTGCTTCCATTGATTTTCTGACCATTTAATGTGTTTTTTGCCCAATTAACTCGTTTATTGCGTTGCTTTTGATTTAGATATGTTTTTTTCCTTGGAATTCTAGCTTGTAGTCCACATCCTGATAACCTTCTTCTTATTGTTCTTGAACTTACTGCAATACCCGCTGCATTCATTTCACATCTAATGGCATCTGATGAAATTTTTCTATCTTGAAGGCATAGCCGTTTAATTTTTCTATCGGCAGTAGCACTTGTGCATTTTTTCGGCCTGATTCGGCCTTATTTTCCACTGATTTCGTTTTTTCATAACGTAAACAGAACTTTCGTACCCCAGAACAAGTTACTGAAGCACCAACTTGTCTTTCAATTTAAGCATAAGAGAGGCCATTTTCTCTCAATATGACAATTCGGCTTCTTTTTGTAGATCTCCAATTAGTTCTTCTTGTTGATGACATTGTTTAAAATTAGTTTAATTAAAAAAAAGGACTTTAAATATTCAAAAACAGCAATACTCTATTTAATTGTACTAGTATGCATCATTCCGCAAAATATTTCCCCAACAATAACTTTTTTACCATCCAAATAACCTAAACTATAGTTACAGACATTTGATTGGTCCTGAGAACAGTATTTGTGATTGGCTAGTACGCTTTTATTACAAAACACGTCCTTATTCAAAACGATTTTTGTTTGTTTGTTCTACTAAAATGAGCATAACTTTTTTGTAATACAGATATTGTAATACTGTTTCTATTATTAAATTCTACATTGAATTACCTTCAATTTGATTTATAAACATTTGTATTTAAGTTAAAATTAATATAGTCTACAAGCACACAACTTTGAAAAACATGAAACTTTCAAAAAATGTCCAAATTTTTGGCCACCACTGTATACCGAAAGTAAAAAGACTTTTCGTTCAAATAAGGAGAATGTAAATGTTTCAGATTTATTGTTAATCCTTATTAAGTATGTTCTTTCGTAATTTAAAAAATATATATTTATTTTTGTGTGCGTATACTCAAATTGCGCCCGGGAGGTCAAATGTTGTTCTTTCTACGGTGCTAATGTTTTCTACTCTGTGTTAATGTATAACGCAAATTCATTTTCTAACCATGACACTCGTGGTATTTTTTATACAAAGTGTATGTGCGTTACAAGATATTGCTTTTTAAGAATTGTTGTTAATCTTGACAAGTATATTTTTTTGTGTTAGTACCTAAAAATTTCGATTACTTATTGCCTGACGAATAATCGTCACTGCAGGTTTCAGAACGCAATCACACAAGCTTAAAATGACTTGCCTTCTCTTTTCTTTTTTGCTGTAAAACGTATTTTCAAAATATTTTTAATATAGAAAAAAGTATTCTTAAATAAAATAAAAGTATGTTTAGTTAACGGCCGATTATCTGTACTTGGGATATAGGCCGGTGGGGGGGGGGCCCTCCGTGGGGTGCTTTAAAATAAAAATAAGATTATGAAACTTCCCAGGAGTTTTGATTGATCAATGTCAGTATAAAATATGAAGTCAATGTACGTTTGTGTTCTGCAATACTAATGTTTCGGAAGAAATATCCACGCTATAAGTCAAAATAAGCTATGTGCGTGTGTTACAGATATGCGAATGGTAAATCATTTCATTGTAAATAATTTCATAATTAATAGTTTAGACTTGAGAGGGACAAAATCTAAACTGAGGAAAAAATATTCCTTTTTTTTTTTTTTTTTTTTTTTTTTTTTTGCAAGTACCGACTGCACAGGACACAGCGGCTGTTTTTCAAAGTTTCTGATCCGCAGACCAGCAGAAAAAAGGCATAATTTTTTAAGCAATGAACGAAAACCGTTTAAACCTTTATACGTTTAACCGCTGATGTAAGATCCGTATATACGATGTACCGTATATGCTGTTTCGTATAATACGTATAACCGCCTTGGTCGTATCATACGTATCTAAAATCTGCACCCCGTATAATACGTATCATACGTATACTCGTATAAACGTTTATAATAAGGAGCACTATTCTGAGAGTTCGTGTGACATCCTCGGAGCAATGATAACCGGTGTTAAGTAAATCGCGTTGCTTTCGATATTCTACGGGTAGTTGTGAAATATAAACACACGGTGAGATTTTAATATAATAGATTCGTGTTCATTTTCCTTTTCTTAAAATTATGATGTGATTTTTAGCAGAAAACTCTCATCTGATTATCCTCCTGAGACCATCCTATGTGTCCATCCTATTTTACATTTTTATTTTTCGTATAAAATATTTAATTTCAGTTGGAACTTGTAAAATCTTACAGTCTATTATTATGGATAGTCTAGTCCTGCTATCTGTATACCGAAAGAGTAAAAAAAATTGCAGCAAAATGTGTATTTTAATCATTTGAAAATGGCGGCGAACATATGAAAGATTTTTGAATGTAGGTACACAGTTTTACTTCAAATTTCATATATATATATATATATTAAGCATTTTGATATTAATGCATGCAGCATACATCTAATTTTAAATGTTGTATTAATGGAATTAAACCGTAGTTTAAGCAATTGGAACTATATTTTGGAGATTAAACGCATGTTTTTATCGATGTCCATTGTATTGGATGTTGGTCTTCATCCGTTGTTTTTATTCATATTAGGATCTTTTTTAATACTGAAGGGAAAGATTGTTTTTACTCAAAATTCCATACTGTATTGAAAAAAAAGTAAATACACAAGTAGATGATATACATTTCTGTTGGTAATAAAATAATTATTAAATAATTAATTAAATATTGTCCTATACTGATAAAATGCTTGTTCCAAATTAGTACATTGTTTAATTTTTAATTTCAGTGAAACGTGATATTTTGCAGTATTTAATAAATAATGAGATTTACAAATAAGCTTTTCTTTTAATATCTTTTTCTTGTCTTGTTCATTGCAAGATTTTCGTATTATTTTTGTGAGTATGCAGTTTCTAATTAAATTAATTAATTTAATCAAATTAAAATAACTAAATTTAAATAAAAATATAATTGAAGATAACATTACAAGCTTATAAATAAACTCATTTCGAATTCTTTTAAATTTTTACATGGCATTCAATTGCCAATTGTGGTAGCTGTGCCACTAATTAATATCATTATATTAGGAAATAAAAGGTTGGTGTTGAGATAGATTTAAAACAAAATTCCAATAGAAAAATATTTAAAAGTTTACTAAATTGACCGGCACTTTTCTATTTGATGATGTAAAACTTGAAATTATGCGATGCTGAGAATTGATGGATGAGTAATAAAACCACACTTTTGAAGATAGAAATGTTTGCACTGTAAGAAATAGGACTTTGTCGCGAGAAATCGAATTTTTGAGGACTGTCTTTTTTTAGAGATATTTGGAAACTGGCGTTATTTATATCTAGCGTAAGATATTGAGACACGTTTGGAAGCAATAAAATGAATTGTGACGTGTCAGAGCTTGACATTAGTGATGAAGTTAAGAAGGAGGAAAATAACAAAGAAATTGAATCCATGAAAATCCATCCAATTATTATACTTTAAGGTGCTTAGTGCGAAACAGCTTTTGAGGAAATCGAAGTTGAGTTATTCAAGTCATGACGAAAACCCAAGCAGGAACACTTCTCCGCTTAGCAACCTAGTCTCCACCAAAAGTTTGGACTTGTGCAGTCTATTCAGTTCTAAAAACAGTATCCAACAGTTACCTAAAATAATGGACAAATAAAATTCGTTGTGAGGGATAATCAAATTTTATTTAAAAAAAATAAAAAATAAAAAAAAATAAACTAAATTTATGTAAATGAAGTGCAACTTGTATGTATATATGTTTAACTACCAAAATAATTGCTTTCCAGAAGCACATTCATAAATTATTGCATTTTAAGTTCATTTATTTACTTTTTACGTGTAATTAATAATTTTTATAATAATAATAATTATTATTTAGTGTCTAATTAAATTGTTTTAATTAATAATTTGTGTCTAACTAAATTTTGTGTCATTATTTTGAGTCTAATTCAGTTTTGTGCCATTATTTATTTTCCAATATTAAGAATTTTTCATTCAGATTCCTGTAATTCAATAATATGTCTTTCACAACACGAAGACCCAATGTCCATTTTATTGGGCACGCTAAAAAACTATATATAAATATTTTTTAAAAAATGAACATATTTATTGATTTCTAGTCTCTAAAGGAGCAATAATCTCAATTATGGTAAAATATGACCTTGGGTGTCAAGAGGATATAACGGATACTCATGCTTAATAATCGGTATATATTAAAAAACATTTAAATTTTTCGTTTTAAATATGGCGTGAAACTCATCTACTTTCTACACTTACTGATCCTTGATCCTTGTATTATTAATGTATGGAATTGATTCACACTCCTTTTAAAACATATTGAAAAATTCCAGTTTTATTTCAAATATGATGTGGTTTTCTCCACAGAGAAATCCATTTTTAGTGATATAATTCTTGTTAATTTTCTTTTCCAGGCAATCATGACGTAAATTTTAGCAGAAAACTCACATCTGTATGTAACTGATATTCAAGCTTATTATTAATCAGTATCGATAAAAAAATAATTTAGTTTTTCATCTTAAATATGACGTCCGTTATCTATCTACTCTTATTATATACTGATATTCATGCTCCTTGTATTATTACGAATATTTGAAAATATATGTTTTATTTATGACGTCATATTTGTTCAAGCCAAGGATGATATTCTTCATAGTTCCATGGTCCAAGCGAAATCTTTTCTTAATAAAATAATTATTGTTCATTTTTACTTCTAATTATAACACAGTCTTTGACAGAAAATGTCTTCTCAACGTAACCGATATTAATACTTCATGTATAATAATAAAAACTCTATATTTTCGATTCAAATATCATGGAAATTCATCTTCTTTTGAATTCTTTTGAATTTTAATGTTTTTTTACGTGGAAATCGTTCATTTGAAAAATAATTGTTGATGAAAAATAATTATTCCAGGTTTTGTATTTACTGGCAACGATAATGCTTAGCAACGTAAAATGGTTAATCAAATTTTACAGGGAAAATATTCATTGATTCTCTATGAAAATAATAAAACTTTAATTTATTAAGAAAAATATTTGAAAAAAAAAAAAAAAGCTTATGTTCATTTCTGGGTTATAATCTATCAACAAACAAAGATACTGGGTCATTAAATCCTACGTTTTGACGTTTGCTTCATCCAAAGATTCACACACACAATCAGATTTATAATATTATTAGGATTAGGATGAACATTCAAAAACGTTATATTTTAAAATCACAACAAACGTTTACTCTTTTAAAACTAAAAGAAATGCGAAAATAAATTCCAGTTGCCAATCCACGATTTACAATGTTACTTGATTGTAACAATATACTTCACGTTCTAGAGCCTTAATTTCAATACTGGCATAGGGACAATTATGTTACTTTAACGAAGTAATATTAAATCTTTAATCAACTATTATCATTCGTCATTTTTTTTTTTCAGGTAATCGATTTAATTTTTTTTTCGTTTTAAGAATGAAAATAACTAGTTCCCGCTATCCATGACGTCATTTTCGACAAGGATAATTTTGCAGAGACTATTATTGCCATTTGCTATCCATTTTCTTTTCAAACTTCTTTTTACTTTTTTTTTATTTAAATTAAAAATACGGTATAGTTATATTAACCGTGCGTAGACGATAAAACGCCAAGTATTGTTACCATACAAAAGAAAAAAAAAGTAAAGAAAAAACCCACGATCATTTTATTTCAACATCAAAGGATATCCGCTTTATTTTCAACGTATGACGTCATATTTGCCTTTTTCCCATATTTACGCATATTGAAACCTTGTATTATTATTAAAAACTAAAAAAGGTACGTTTTACTTCTAATAAAGTTATTTAATCTTCTTTTTAATTCTTGAATTTTTTTTAATTTCATTTTCATTATTCGCGAGACAATTTTTCAATTGAAACTAAATTGTTGAGTAAAAATTATTTTTCCGGGTTTTTATTTAGTGTGGTCAGCGGTAAAGTATTAGCAACGTAAAGTATTAGCAAAGTATTAGCATACTCTTGTTATTATGTCTGTATTTTAAATTCGTAAGCCTTAACTGTATAAAACACACAGCCACGTCTACCGATACTTTAATAGGAAAATATTTCGTTTTTAGCTAAAAACGAATTTCAAAATTGAATTAATATATTTTTTTATATATTACATATATATATATATATATAAGGAGAGTCGGTATTGAAGACCCATGAATATATGACATTGAATGTGTCGTAGATCAAGTTTAGGACTTCGTGAATGGTTTCAGCTCGTACAAACGACGGTCGTATGTAACAATAATTGTTTGGTTCTGCTACTGTAGTTTTTTGCTTTTTTTTCTTTAAGAGGAGAAATCAAAACATAAAATTCACAGAGATAAATTGCAGAATACTATCCAGCAACTCGGGTGCTTTGGTATTGGGGTAGCTCCCGGAACACGGTCGGCAGAAAGATATGAAAGATTTCGCGTGTGTCTTTACACACTCAAACGGTTCACTGTGCTATAAAACCGTTTCGCACGGCACAAAAAAAAAAAAAAAAAAAAAAAAAAAAAAAAAGAGGGATAAAACAGAAAATCGTAACTGTATAATGATCTTGACAAAAACAGAAATGTCGATGTGAAACCTTGTGTTGTCGATATATTATTGGAAGGCACTCGGGGGGAAAAAACTCGACCCAGGTGAGTGGGACGGTGGTGGTCACCATGGAATGTTTTGAATGCGCTTTTATACAGACGATGGAAGTAAGGAAACAATATTTATTACACCGAGCTGTATGAATTTTTTGTACTGGAAATGTTAAAACTAACTGATAAAAAACCACTAAAATTTCAGACATGTAGAGACTTGACTTTGCATATAGTTAATCGAAGCAAAGACACAAAAGAATAATTCCAAAGTGATTACGTAGTAAATATTTTTGATTAAATTTGCTAATTAACATGTCACTTTAGATATCATTTTTGTTTGATTAGAATAATCCAAAAAACTAACATAAACTATATTTCTTTCCGAAACCGTTTATGATATGATATTATTATCTGGTATTTAAATTTATATGATATTTAAAAATAAATAAAATGGGTGTGGAGCATAAATTTTAAAAATAAATAAAATAAGTAGAAAAATACTTTTAACCCTCATATATTTATGGTAATTTTATTTCACAGTGCCACACATTGAACAGCTGAAATCTACCAATAAAATCAAAATGTTTATACGGCTCCAAAAACTGCCAAAGCCTAAATGCTTATTTGTTAAGCAATAGAGCTGCGTATTTATTTAAATGGCGAAAACAATCTGTAAAAAGCACCCCAATTATGGAGTATTGTTATATTGATTGTTGTGTTGTAGTTTAGGATTATGGAATTTTTGAAATTTGACAGAAATACATTCCAATGAAGGGGAAAAAGTACCCTGCAGAGATATTTTTAACTATAGATTTAGATATTTTAAAATTAAAAGGAATTATATACGTATGAGAGAAATATAACTAATAATACCTGGATTTTTAATTGGATTTTCTCTTGCTTTTTCTCACAATCTTGGTGCCTTTAAAAAATAGAAGGACGATTTTCTTGTTTAATTAGTGGTATCGACTCTTCATTAAATTTCACGCGAACGATTTCAAATGCAAATTCAGTTCTCCAATGAAAATTGCATATGCTAACAACTTTTACATCGACTACAATACATTTATTGCATTTTATCGAAATTTAATATTCTGAAAGATTGTACGGTAAAAGGATGCTAAATTTATGATTTGGCGACAAATACAATCTGTGGAAATTACGCTACTTTGTGCATCTGCTATGCAGTACTAATATTTTCTGAATGAAAACCAGCACATGATTTAAAATATGACGACAATTTCATCGTCTATAGATTTTCCCATAAAACGATATTTGTTTAATTAAAAAAAAAAGTTCATTTTATGAATCATGCACAAATATGCATTTATATTGATAGATAATGTGCATGTTTGTCAACTTAATGTAGGCAAAACGTTGAGCTAAATGCTTAAAGTTTCGCTAAGTTTCTCGTAATTTTCAACTAGTTAGACTACATTATATTATGTGTAGAATTTAAAACATTATGAGTGACTAACTCTGCAAGAATTGTTACTTTTCACATACAATTAGTTGAGAAAAATGCCCTTACTTGAGTACGTGATGTCACATGTGCATTAAAACATGAAAGTGTTTAAAGCATCAAATCTATTTCAAACATGAAAGTGCTTAAAGAAATCCAATACTAAAAGCTATAATAATAAAGTATAAGCTTGAGCTTCAAATAAGGAGTCATATTTAATCTCCTTGGATTTAGGTGGATAATAATTGCCCACTATTAATAAAAACTGGATTTAAAGAAAACACTACACTATTTTCGAGAAATTATTCTTTAAAAATGGGTTTTAAAACAAATGGGATTAAAAGTAAATCAGTTTATCGAAAAAAAACCCCAAATAATAATAACATATTTTTTTAATGTAAAACATTTATTTTAATTTTAAAAACTGATATATTGTGTATAAGTTCGACAAAGTGGCGATATTTTAATTTTACGAGCTACGAAATTATTATCCAATTCATAAAAGAACAATATATTTTTAGAAATAATGTTTTCCATCAAAAATCACAAATTCCAAACGCGATTTTAGCAAATTATGCTTAAATTAAAATTTTACAGAGACGACGGTAGTATGTAACAGTAATTGTTCCGTCATCTTGCAGTAGTTTTTCGCTGTTTTTATAAAACAGAGTAATAAAAATTTTAAATTCACAATGCTAAGTTACTGAATGTTACCAGGCAAGAACTTAAAACTCGGGTGCTCTGGACTATGGGAGGCTCGCGGGACACAGTCAGGACATATTTCACTAGTATCTTTACACAAACAGAGGATTCAAAGAAATAACAAAGTCGGACAGCGAAATATTGACCTGACAAGAGAAGAAATATATACGTATAGCCTTGTAATGACGATGGATGATAGTCTCTCACTGCTGGGACAGCGCTGACTCAAGTAAGACGGCTGTGAACAGCGCAAACTGTTTTGGTTGAACGTTTACACTGACGATGGTAGTAATGGTAAAACAGTTATCACACTCAACTAAACAAGCATTGTATGCAGGAAATTGTAAAAATAAAACCAGGAAAAATAAAAATTTGCGAAGTTTTGGGACGTGAAGTTACATTTTGTTAATCGAAAAAAAGACAGATTATTAGTGCAGTTAGAGCCCTAGAATGGAGAACACATGATCTCCCGATACATCCGCAATGTGCGAATGAGGAACGCTAAACGACACGAAAGTTTTAGGCAGTGTCTTGATATATATGAGGCAGAACTTGAAACTAGAAAATTGGGCGGATGTAAAAAACGTGGTCCATGCCTCAGCACCTTCTCTCTCGCTTCAAAATTGACTATTAAAAAAATCTTTAAAATCACATAGAAATCTTCATTATGTAAGTAATAGACCGACGCTAGAAACTATGGCGAATTGAGATAGTAGACTAAATGGAATGCTTTGGCAGTGTCATTTCAAATGCAGAATTAGTGCTTAAACAATTATGTGTTTGTTTCTTGGAAATCCGATTAAACTTCTAATAAAATACGGAGGAAAACATAAGATAGATATCATGTTATTATAATCACAAAAATTGCAAGAAAAAATATTTTTAATTTTAACAATTTAAAATTGTAATATTGTTTTGTTTCTGATATACTTCAAGCTTTTCTGAAAAATTTAGATTTTTCCATTATCTTTTTAGTCTTAACTAGTACGGTCATTCAATAAATATATTATGGCAGAAAAAAATTAAGTTTCTTTAATTGTCTTTTAAAGGATTGTGGACGCACATTTATTTTAAATGTAACAAAATACTTATAAGCATGCTTTTAACTTCAGGAAAAATTTATATGGATAAATTTTATGAAACAGTTTTCATTGTGTTTCTAGTCTTAGTCATTTCTGCAATAAAAAATTACTCTATTTTTCAGGAATCCGCCTTATATTTTCCCTTCCTTTCTAGATTCTTTTATAATTTCAAGTGGGGAAAATTAATATTATTACATTCAAGATAGGACAAGATACACACACGAACGCAATTCTAAAACATTTTGGCGGAAACATTTTCATTTCTCATCTCTTAATATTCAAATAATTTAGTTTCAGAAGTACTTTATGAAGGCAATGAGTCAAACAATTTTAATGATTTAATTTGACTAAGAAGTACGTATTAGATTTTTTTCAAGTGCTTTGAAGGGTGCATTTTAAGAAACAATTTTATTCTTTTCAAACATATCATTATTTTCTTCATCACACGCTTTTCATTTAAAAATTAAAATATTTAATGGGAAGAATTATATTAAAACCGATTTCCTGCTACCTTAATATGAATTTGCAGAAAATTATTATACCTTGAATCTCAGAATAGATGTTTTAATTTTCTATAAATATACTTTTATTTTTTTCATAGAGAAAGCGTTGCATAAAAAACGTACTTATAACCACAATCTTAATATAAAATAACGCTTTTCCATCTCCAATAAAATGAAATATATAAAAAAAGTTATATAAAATGTAATATGTATTACACTTCTGTTAACTAAATAAAAGTAACATTAGACTAAACATATAAAGCTACTATAAAACATTGTAAAATTTATATAGACATTATATATATATATATATATATATATATATATATATATATATATATATGTGTGTGTGTGTGTGTGTGTGTGTGTGTGTGTGTGTGTGTGTGCTTGTATACTTTAGTAACTTTAAATCCTGTTACATTTTACTAAAAAGATGCTTTGCTGTTATATTTCACTCCACAAAATAAGTCAAAATTCGAAACATGATCTGGTTTATATGCATTTATTCTCACGAACTTTATTTTTCGAAAGCATGAAATAATCAATATCTGTACTGAACAGTTTCTTATTTTGTTTTTTAAGAAAGGTATTTGAAGCAGAAAAAAAATCGCACTTCCTGTGTTTTATTTGAGTAGCAAAAAATAGAAATTACTCATAAAGAAGTGTCAAGTGTTACACTTTTCTATTCAAATTGCTTCTTCATTTGCTGAAAAAATAAAAAAAAAGTGACAGGAATATTAACGAGCATGCTTTTTTACACACCATGAATTGCAGCTGTCACATTAGAAACAAGGATAGATTAAATAATTTATAATGGATACCATTCTTGTCGCATCTCACCAGGAGAATATAAAGCACTTAACGAAAAAATAATTGTAATTTATATAGAGTTAAAGTCAAAGCATACAAATTAGACAGACATTTATAATGAAGTTTTAGCAAAAAGTGCATTGCAATACGTAAAAATAAATGATTTAAACATTAGACATGTTTTCAAGTTTGTTCTTATCTTCTTTATCCATGTTTAGATTCTACTTCCAAAACTTGTTTACATAATAAGCACATTAATGTTTTTACTTCTTTTGTAAAGAAAAAAAAAAGTTTAAATTATTATGTTTGAATGTCAATTCCTTAAATATTAACAGTATAAGAAACACAGCCAGAGATAGTTTAATAAACATATTTTTCGTATTTTTCTAAAAAATATTTTCAAAATTAAATTTAAAATATTTTAGATTACATATATAATATTTATACTGAAGAAAAATTTGTATAACTTTGAAATAAAATATTACATAAAAAATACGGCTGATTTTGACTCTAACTGGAAGACCCATGAGTCCACGACATCGGCTGGGTCGGAGATCAAGTTAATGACAACAGAGAAAGTTTGAGCTGTGACCGTTTTCAAACGACAGTTGTATGTAACAATACTTTTTTTGTCCAGCTACAGTAGTTTTCCGCTATTTTAAAAATTGATAAGTAAGAAAACACAAAATTTACAGAGATAAACTGCAGAATGCTATCCATTCAAAGAGTTAGAATTCAGATGCTCTGAAACGAGCGATTCTCCTGAAGCAAGGTCGGCGGAAAAGAAGGAAAATTTTGCAGTGTCTTCACACAGAGTTAATCTGTTGAACCATTTTTCAGGGTGAAAAAAAAAGAAGAAGAAAAACAATAAAATCACAAAACGGAAAAGCACAATATTGATCTTTAC
Source organism: Maratus michaelseni (assembly GCA_963931845.1). Classification (NCBI taxonomy): domain Eukaryota; kingdom Metazoa; phylum Arthropoda; class Arachnida; order Araneae; family Salticidae; genus Maratus; species Maratus michaelseni. The sequence continues at coordinate 12,402,754 of OZ007596.1, forward strand.
AAGAGCATGACTTTAGATGTACATTATTGTGGTGGCGATGAGTGTTTGGAAGGAATTTGCTGCTGGGACAGCACCGGCTAATTTAGTGGTGCTGTTTTGGAAAGTATGGAATGTTATATACCTTCTTTTACAAATACTATAGTAATAATTGAACAGCATTTAAAACACCTAGCTATACGACCTTTCCGATTGCAGGAATTGTGAAGGGTTTAAAGAAAACAATAAAAAAGAATAAAACATGCAAAGTCTGTAGAAGCAAATCTGAATATTTTTAATCAAAACAAAGACAGAAAACAAGAGCTTGGGGAGCACAAATTATCTCCTGATGCCTCCAAAATGTGCGGGTGAGGTATGCTAAACGGCACGAAATGTTTAGGCAGTGTTTGTACATAGACGACGGTAGTACTTGAAAATAGATACGTGGACGAGTGTGACGGTTGTAGGCCAAGCCTCCGGACCTTCTCGCATGCTGAAATAAAAGCAGTTAAAAAATCTAAAAAAATTCACATAGAAAAATTTAAATATGTAATTCGTTACCGAGACTATAGTCTATGACAAATAGAGACTGCAGCCGGTACGCATTGCTTTAGCATTGTCTTTACATATGCAGCGTTAGTAACTGAAAATATCCGTTTTTGATTCTTTAAAATCCTATTAAATTTGCAATACAATACGGAGGAAAACAACAGTTAGATATCAGGTTTTTATAAACACAAAAATCGCAAAATGATTGAAATTTGTTTTAACATTATTAGAAGTTTTGTTTGTGTTATACTTGAATCTTTTCTGAAGACTGAACGGGTGGCGGGATACTTTTCATTCTTGTTTTTAACTCCATCAGTGTTAAAAACTGTTTATGACATCTGTTTGTCTGTTCGTCTGATCTAGATCTAACTCTCTTAAATAAACCTGGTCTGTCCTCTAATTTATATATGTTACTGGTGTTTACTATACGACGATCCCTGTTGAAAATGATGTGTGTAACTTTTACATTTAAAATAGGTGGATTCAACTTTGTGCCGAATATTAAAATAAATGATCAACGTTTTTTTCTGAATCTTCAATAATTCAAAAGTCCTCACCGATTAACGACCTTGATTTTAGGGATGCTTATCATACATGGAAGAATTCAGGCAACGTAGTTAATGATATGTCCAGTACACCAAATTTTTAAAATATCTGGCTACCTTTTATTTAATTCATTCTCTTCACTCCCCCCCTCCTTTTCTCCTTTGTACTTAAACTCGTCCAGACTGTTACGAGTGCTTCTGATTGCTCTCCTATGTCACATGTGATTCCTGACTCCGCTGTTGTTTTTATAAACTTACCGCCATTCCATCTTGTTCACGAAGGGAGACGCAAGCATACTTACGTGGCTTAAATTTTTAAATCAGTTTTAATCTTTTAACTTTGGCTCTGATGATGGGACTTTAGAGGCTTCGAAACAGCTGTCTGCTATTTTATGTATTTTTTATTTGTGCTATTTTTACGTTGATCATTTATCTTAATGTAGCTTTTACAGTTCGTTTACTGGGACAGTCAAAAACATTACATTACGTTAAATTCAAAGGGGAAAAGTATTCAAGTGCATTTTCATGATGTTAAATACTTTCAAACATAATGAAATTGATATGTATTTATGAAGTACACTAAAATATGTTTTCTGAATAATATGGGGTTCAAAGCGTATATTATTCACTTACAGGGTCGGAAAAAACTGTTCAAGTGCATTTTCATGATGTTAAATAATTTCAAACATAATGGAATTGTATTGGATTTATGAAGTACACTAAAATATGTTTTCTGAATAATATGGGTTTCAAAGTATATAATGCGTTTCCAACTTTGGTTTGCGTTATTAAGTTTATGTTAATGACTAAATATTTGCATACTACGTGGGTGTGTATAAATTATGTTGATAACATACCGGGCTGCACAAACAATTTCGTAAGTAATACTGACTATGGGGGATAAGTGCTTATGGGTAGTCATTATTTGTGTCATGCAGTTTCCTGCTGAACTATATTAAATCTACTGATTGAAATTTGTAGAACATAAATAAATTCATAAACGCAAAGAAGAAGATACATTGCATTTTATGGTTGGTAAATTCTGAAAGTGCGTTTTAAATTTTGTTATGCGTTTTTTTACCTAAATAAAATTTTTAGCTTACTGTGTATGCAAATGCCTTTAGATAATATAAACGGCTATACAAAATAATTCTTACTGTGTATTTTAGACGATAGTGAAAACATATTGGTTTTATATGTATATAAATGTCTTTGTGTGTGATGTATACAGAGAGTCTTATTTATTTTGCAACCCGAGTAAACAGGAAACAAATGAACACACCGTTAACGCAGGTAGTGGTGTGGAGGGGCGTGTGAGCAACACTACCAACACGCTAGAAAACCACGAGACACTTCAGTGATAAGGAGAACGAAGTGAAAGGTAGTTTTACGACAGGGTGCTATGTGCAGAAAAACGCGCGTTTATTATTGAACATTATTTTCGAACGTCTTCGTACAAAACAATCAAGGAACGATATGAAAACAAGTTTAGATGCTCTGTGGGGCCGAATAAAAGCACAATTAAGCGAATCGTTGACCATTTTCAAACAGAATGGACTGTGGAATCGAAAAGAAAGAACCGTCTGTCGTTTTTCCTAACTGACCACAAAATGAAGTAAATCTAGAGGAAAATCAAGGAGAAACCGGCCACGTCAGTAAGAAAATTAGCAGATGAACGTTTCGTTTGGTTTCAACACGATGACGCTCCTGCGCATACGGCCAACGACACTCTGCCATGTCTCCAAGAATTTTTTGGTGATCGGCTAATTACAAAATGACTATGGCCTCCACGCAGTCCAGACCTGTCACCGCCCGATTTCTTCTTGTGGGGCTATTTGAAAAATCGCGTGTTCCGTGAACTGGTAGCCTCGATTACTGAACTAAAAACTCACATTACGGAAGAGATAAATGCTATCACACCAAACACATTACAGAATGTGTTTTGAAACCTCCTCAAACGGGCTCAGATATGTAAAGATGAAGACGGCGGTCACTTCTAACACCTTCTGTAGTCGTTTAAGCACTTCTGTAAAATAAAAATTAATGTTTGTACAATGATCCTTTTTTTTTTGGGTTGCAAAATGAATGAGACACTCTGTATAAATATAATTTAAAAGTTACCTTTTTGAGACGAAATACTTACACTAAAATACATTTTTCCGTTTTTGATTTGTCAGTTATATTTTCCCCTCATTATTATCTTTTCAGTAAAATCGAATTTTTAATTATTATTTGCGTCCAGTATTTCTGACTTTATTATAAATGTCATATCATTTGAGCAGGTTTTAAAATTTTCCAATTGTAATTGATTTTCCTGAAATTTGTTTCCGTATTGCCCAAATATGTAGAATGTTAGATTTAATTTATATAACAACTATAAAAATGTGTTTGTCAAATATATTAATATAATATTACTTCCATTCAACAACATTTCAATTTACTATCCATATAAAAATGTATTTCAAGATAAAGCTAAAACAATCTGCGTCAAAAAGTACTTCACTAAATAACAGAATATATTCGAAATATTTAATTTTTGAGTTCTGAATTAAAAATCTAAATTAGTTGACAATAATTTTTACAATCCAAATCTTGATTTATTTGCCATTTTTACATTTACTCAAAACACGTTATAATCTATTTGCATAGTAATAAAATACTTTCATAATTATATGTTATGTTAAAAATAATGATTTAAATTTTGCTAACTGTGATTTGTGTGTAAGGTTATGTGTATTTATTTTTATTTAAATGAAATTCAAAATTAAACATAGAACTTCGGTTACTTTTTGGAACAGTATATGAAAAATACATAATAAAGAAACTTTGAAATTTTTGAACTAAATCATAGACCATATTTCAAAACAAACACTTTGTTCAATACAAAGAATCTGTTTTCACACATTTCTTCTCTGATGAATTTTTTTGAATATGCGTTTTCCTTGTTATATTTTTTTCTTGTCATGTCTCACCTTCCTACAAAAGATTATAAATCTAACACTGTTGGAGAAAAAAAATCAATGTAATTATCTTGCAGAGATTAAATATAAAGCAATATAGAAAATATTCAAATTTCACGTTTTTTAGTTTTTACATTTTTTGTGCTGCAAAATAATACATAAACTACAATTGCTTATTATGTGGCACATATTTGTGTTAAACTACGTCAATATATGATTTTACATGTATGCATTGTTTTTCGTTACTTATTTCTACGAGTGAAGGACTATTATTTTTTGTGTATGTGTGGAATATTTTCATTAATCCAAAATTTATGAATTAGACTTTTCATATTACTTTCAAACTATTAATTTTGTTGTTTTAATAATATTTAGTTTAATATAAATATTACTTTTTAACATTATTGTTTTAATAATAGTAATAACATACTGTATTTGATAACACAGCTATTTACATACATAATTTATGAAAAACATTTAATGAAAAAATACATAAATTTTATTTTGGTGCATAGCAATTTAATTAGATATTGTAATTTTGTTTTATTTAAGTTGAATAAACATTAAATTACGCAAAAAATAAATGTTGCGTACAAACGTACAACTAATGTTGAAAACAGTACAATACATTCCCTGTATTTATTCCATGTAATTATTAAAATTTTCTTGCTGTTCATCTCTCATATATTTTAAAGATGCGGTTTCATAAATATTTCTAGGCACTCACACAAGAACTCAGCGTTATCTTTGAAATGGTTTCAAAATTCTGCGAAATTTGTAATAAGGAGGAATTTGAGACAGATTTCTTAATATTAAGTGATGATAAATAGTATCAAGGATTTTATTCATATACGTAATTAAGTTTTCTGTATCATATTTGAAATATCATCTTTTTTTAGCATATAAAAAAATTACAGAGAAAGCAACAAGACAATTTTGCATTTTTGCTCGACGATCAGAGAGTTAAAGAATGATTGGAGAAAATGAGATATCCATTTATTACTTTGTAGACATTTAGTTACATTAGTTAAGGTCTTGATAAAAGAGTCAGTTTGTTAAACTAAAATTTATGGTAGATTGTGTTTAAAATCTTTAATGTTTTGGAACTTCTATGTCATTAATTATAGAAATTATAAAATTTTTACATTACACATAATACTAATTTTCATTTGCTTAAATTGGCATTTTTATGCAGTTTTTAAATATATAACATTATTACAAATCGAAATGTTTTAAGCAATCTGAGAAAATAAGCAAAAATGATTTTGTTTTCTTCTTTCATATTATGACATCTCACATCGCAGACTCACTAATGCATTGTGATAAACATACATTGAAGACTGGGAGGAGTTAACATGAATTTTATGATTCAGACATGACATCTCACATTGCAGACTCACTAATGCATTGTGATAAACACACATTGAAGACTGGGAGGTGTTAACATGAATTTTATTATTAGTTTTCAATAATTTTTGGTTTATGTTGGAATATCACTAATATTTCCCTTTATTAGGTTTGTATTATATAAGTTGATGTTTTTTTTTCAGATTTGTGAATTTTTCTTTCAGTGTTACCCATTTAAATTTCCAAATGTTTATTAAAAATTCGACCATAAATTTCAATCATTAGCTACTTTTTTGCTACTCACCTAATCTAAAATAAGTAACGATAAAAGTTGCAAATAGAAATGTGTGTATATATCGGATATTATATAAGTTATTATATTAATTCCATTTGGTGTACTAGCCGCAACAAATCTATTAGTTGTATAAATCATGAAATGCTATATTTGTTAAAGCAAAAGTTTTGTTTATTTGAATGAAAATATATAATTAATTTTTCATTTTGCATATTCTTCAGATTGAAAATAACACATATATAATTGTAGGTACTTAAAACATCGAAGCTGCAAAACATTTTAAGTTAGATGTTTATTGCTTGAATACTCTGATAAAGCAAGCATGTTATCGTTATCTGTACTTATCTACAATTCAGAAATTATGTTGTTATGATAATCATTCTTTTTAAAGAAAACTGCTAGTATTGTTGAATCTCAGAGCATAGTCATTGTCTAAGGACATATTTTTCAAAAATCATCACACTACATGCCCATGGAAAAATGCTATATATTTTTTTTTCAAAATCTATCACGTTTTTAGAGAGATGTCATTTTGGACATTGGCGTATCACGTAACCCTCCACAACCCTCTCATGGGTACAGAAAACCCAAAAGTTTGATTGAATTTAGTTTAGCTCTGAAAAATAACGCATGTCTTCCTAAAAGTTATTCTACATTTGTAGACTTAGAAATCGCGTACATATGTAAAGTTAATTCCCCGTTTAATCTATGCTCTGTGGTGATATTTACGAGAGAACGCCTCTGAAGTTAGATTTACTAGACCGAGCCTGACAAGATCAGTAATTTGTAATGATTTTCTATTTTATCTGTATTTTCAGTTCATAAAGAATTTTTTTTCGAATTTCAACATATGAATAAAATAAGTTGTTTTATCTCAGTGCACCGGAACGAAGCGATCTAGATACTTTAAATGATAAACACGTAGATCACACATGATTCAGAATTGAACGATAATATTGAGTACTGAACTTTTTCCGCTGCTGATCAGGAACATATTAAAGTGAAATGGAGTTTTGTCATGTATGGACGAATCAACTATACTGCCGTAATAATATATATTCTGAACTGTGTAAAGTTTATCTGTGCTTAAAGAAACACATTAAATCAATTTGCTATGATTGTTTAAAAGAGTTAGCATGAAATGTATTTCATTCTGAGTCGAAAAAATTATGGTATTATTCAAAAGCATTCTATAATGTATATGTATTTTTTAATGCGTAATAATGTAACACTTATTTTCCCATTAATTAGCGTAACTGTAAATAATGCTAAAAGAGTAAAATAGTCTTTAATTCTTAGTACATATTATTTGAAAAGATTTATATATTCTTTATAAATGCATTCTGCTTTACAATGTCATTAATTTTTTTGTTCAAGAAAATTATAAAACCATTTTCCGAAAATGCGGTTTTGGTTAATTTATAATCCTTCTGTTTTACGGGCGCATGAAGTAACTTACATTTTCCACATTCCCTTTTCTATGGAAAGGGAACATAAATGAAACCAATTGGTTAGAAAAATATTGATTGTAATAAAGCTTATATTTTTTTCATTTAAGAAACTGTATAATATTGTTTTACCAAAATAATTAAAAAATATATATATAATATTTTTTAAAATAATTTTGCACTTTAAAAATACACATTCGTGATATTTTCTTGGCATAACAAAAATAATAAATAAAATCTATCCAATGGTTGGAGTATCATAGTTGAGATTCTTTCCAACAAAGGCTCTCCCTACTGAGCTATCCCGACGATACCCTGGCCGGCATATTTCACTCTTATCTGTTGGACAAGGCTGCAAACTGCAGCGCTAATTTTATTTATCCGAGCTATAACTATAGCATTAGTCTTTAATGCTATACATGATGAATCTGAAACTCCTGTCTACCATGCAATTAGGTCATAATGCATAGAGGAAAGTATATTCAACTAGGTAAATTATATCCAATGGTTGGAGTATCATAGTTGAGATTCTTTCCAACAAAGAGAAAATATGTCGGGACCAGGACTCGAACATGGGTACTTTGGTTTGCCGTACCAACGCTCTCTCTACTGAGCTATGCCGACGAAACCCTGGCCGGCATATTTCACTCTTATCTGTTGGACAAGGCTACAAACTGCGGCGTTAATTTCATTCATTCGAGCAATAAATATAGCATTTTTACATGATGAATCTGAAACAGCACGGAAACTCCTGTATACCATGCAATTAGGTCATAATGAATAGAGGAAAGTATATTCAACTAGGTAAATTATATCCAATGGTTGGAGTATCATATGATAGTTGAGATTCTTTCCAACAGAGAGACTCTGTTGGAAAGAATCTCAATTTCCAACAGAGAGACTCTGTTGGAAAGAATCTCAACTATGATACTTCAACAATTCGATATAATTTACCTAGTTGAATATACTTTCCTCTATTCATTATAATAAATAAAAGTTTCAAATGTCACCAGATATATTGCACCATACGTAAATGTACAATATTGAGTTTCTGTTTGTTAAACTGATTTAATTTTTATTTTAAACTAGCTGAACCGCCCGGCGTTGCCTGAGCCCTTGTAATAAACTTATATCTCTTAAAAAATGGAACTCTGGCCACGGTCTACGATGGTTTCGGAACCGTATACCCGGCATGCTCGTACGCTCTAGAAAATCTGTTATTTCCCCCTACCACCACCAGGGGAGCATTCTGTTCTAAACAAACCTCTTTCCGAACGAACTTCTGAGACAGGTCCCCGCTGCCTACGTTACTGTATAGTAGGCGCACTACAAAATTGAGCTGGTTTCGAGAAGATTGGAACATTATTAGCCCAGTTATTGTCAATAAGGCACAGTTAGAGAAAATAACCTTGAGTGAGGTGCCGAGAGGAGGGGATGTTCGAGGAGTGTCCTTCAGAAAATGACTAATTAGGAGGACCACTATGCATGCATAAAAATTCGTTCGTTTTGTTAAGCTAGGAACTTAATTACAAAGTTGGCTTAAACTCTTATTTGTAAATAGTGGTAACCGCTACTCATAAATTTAATTTAATGTTATACAGGGTGACTATTAAGTTAAATATAACGTTTGGAATCACTAGCGTTGAAATCGGAAAGATAGTTGCTGAGATATAGAAACGGGGCATAGTTAGAGAAAAACCTTGAAGGAGGAGCCGGGGGGGAGAAGGTTGTTCAAGTACCCTTCAGCAAATGACTAATTAAGAGGAGCACTATGCATCTTTCGAAATTCGTTCGTTTGCTTAAGCTAGGAACTTAATACAAATTAGTGTGTATTAAGTGTACTTAATACTTAATACAAGCTAGTGTGTAGGAACTTAATTACAAATTTGGCTTACCCACTTATTCGGAAATAGTGGTAACCGCTACTCATAAATTTAGTTTAATGTTATAATGAGTGACTGTTAAGTTAATTATAATGTTTGGAATCACTTGTGTTGAAATCGGAAAGATAGTTGCTGAGATGTGGAAACGGAACGGAGTTAGAGAAAAACCTTGATTGACGGGCCGGGAGGGGGGGGGGGCGTTGTTCAAGTGGCCTTCAGCAAATAACTAATTAGGAGGATCACAATACATCTTTAAAGATTGATTCATTTGGTTAAGCTAGGAACTTAATTTGAAATTTGGCTTAGACTATTATTCGGAAATTCTGGTAACTGCTTTCTAGAAATACACCTTGAAGCTTAAATGTCATTAGACCCTTGCCCCTCTTCATTCCCGCAAATGTAAAAAAAAACCGACTAATTGTCATGAAGAAAAATTTGCCTGGAAAATATTTCAATCAGTGGGACATATGTGTAATTTGTCATGTACAGGTGGCGCGGCAGTCGCATAGCTCTACGCTGATAACTTCAATCCATATCGACACTATTTAGTTAGAAATCCTTAGTTATGCATCGCTACTCTCTTTTATTTAATTACTTCTGTGAAGAATAGATGCAACCAACCAGTGAACCAACCAACCCGAGAGAATAAAAGTGTATTTTTATGAGAGTTCTTTGTGGATATTAATTAATATTTCAGTAAATAATTAAAATATTAAAATTCTGAAGTAATGGTGCACCAGGAGAGGCTTTGGACTACCTAAATCTAAATTTGCAGCCTTCTAGGTGGGCTAGATTTCCCTAGTCATCGCCAACAGACACACAGACACACAGACACACAGACACGCACACAGAGCGAAACTTTCTTTTATTAGTATAGATACATTTTACTGATAATTCGCTATTTTTCATGGAACTGAAGTTTGGGAAGTTTAGGGGTCATTACAAGATTTGAATTTCATGATTTTCAAGAATGCTTATTGTTTGTTATATGTATGGGGATTCGTTTGAAAAATCATCACCATTCCAAATTTTACCAGAAGCCCGCCGAAAAGTTAGGTCGTTATACATGCAATTTTAATATTTCAGTATGTTATATGCTGTATTTTGGATGAAAATTTTAATGTTGCACCAGACGACGTTGATCGTCAGCAGGAAAAATTTAGTTTCACTGTAAAATTTATTTGAATGCTATCAAACATTTCCAAAAATGTCATCGTATTATTGTTCTCAGACTGGGTTTTCGCGTATATTTTAATGAAGCATTTCAATAGAAATTGATATCTTTTTCGGTTTTTCAGTCAAAGCTAAAGTATTTTTGAATTTAATATGTTAGTTCTGCTCTTCATTAGTAGTCATTTAGGGATTTGATACACGATAATAAAATTCAATATAATTTCCAAAATGAAAATTCTTAAGTAGCCATACTTTAGTACATACTATTATTTATAATAATATTTAAAAAAATACTTTATATTGTAAACATGGATGATATTGAGAAATTAAACATTCGTTTACATAAAAAAATTTTTATAATTAACAGATGGAAAAAAATAACTAATTTTTTTTTACAATTTAATATGAAAGTCTACTTGTTCTATTAAAATTAAGGAACGTATTTATATTTTATAATTATTAAATATGTTCAATTAAGCTTGTTTAATTCAAAAAATAAAATATTTTTGCAGAAATAAAATGTAACTCGTGTAAAATATTTTGCTTTCATAAAGCAATTTTTAAAATGTCATATTTTCGATAGTATTGTATATCCACACTTTTATGTTCCAAAATTCAAGATTATCCTCAATTTACAAATTTTTCGTATTTCACTTGAAATATGTGAACAGAGAATGCCACAGGAGCAAATTTCCATACGTATTATAGTGTAGACTTTTTGCTTCATTTAAACTCAGATATTTTTTTTTTTTATCTTAAAAAAGTTGAAAAATGTTCTCGTAAAATACTGAAGGAATTTTGCACTTTCTGGTTTAAAAGAGGAGTTCTATCATAATTTCCCGCAATTTATACTTTTTCTTTTACTTTACTCCAAAAGTGTAAAACCGGTAATTATGAGTCAAAAGTTCATAAAAATTTCTACAAAAATTAAGTAATGAAATAATTTTATAAGAAATACATTCAAAATTTAATTAATAGTAAAAACCCCATGATTACTTGAAAGTACTCTCGATAGGTGCTTTGGAATTATTTCAACGAATTAATTAACTATACAGGAATGTTTTCTAACGCAAACTTGTAATCCTTTATCTTTTCTATACTGATGCTTAATTAATAATGCAAATAACTCTACGGAGAGCATGAATACTTCATTAGTTTCTGTTCTTTATTTAAAATCCGCTTTCACCGTATCAGAAAAGAAAATGTTCTCTTAAGCTTTCCTAAGATTAAAGAATTTCTATACTTTAATTAATTCAGATGTTACCAAGCACATACATATGCCCTTTAAAATATACAATACATTTATCAAACAACTCGTTTATTTTTATGCTGTCAATTGTAAGGTAACATTCTTAAGGTAGAATATGGATTACATCGGTGCATTCTTCTATTGCATGATGAAATAATTCATATAAATAAATGGTGATTTTTTTTTATTGAAATGACGAATTTGCTTTAACTTTAATAAAATGTGAATTGTAAAATATGTAATGCGTTAAAAAGTTAAACAAATTTAAGTGAACAAAATGTAATTGATTTAAGATTAGTAATTTCATTTTATAATTTTCAGATAGTTTTATGAAAACGTCTGTGAAACATGCATGTTTATACACGCAGCATTATTAGATTAGAATTTTATTTGTGTTCTAGAATTTTGTGTCAGCATTTATAATATGTTCTGTACTTTCTGATATCCATTGCATCAGTATTGGACATTAGAATATTTTTTCATTTATGGTAACAATATGCGTACTACTTTTTTTTTATTTAATTCGCTATTTTCCGTTTAGATAGAAGAAATTGAATAATTTGAGTTGTAATTAATATTTTCTCTCAACTTCAAGATGACCTCAGCTTTTAAATGTTATTTACACTACAATACGCAGTGATATATATATGAACCAATTAAAATTTGAATCTTCAATAAATAAATCTTGTTTAATTATTTTTAAATGTATTTTAAGATATATGTAAAACGAAAAGATATGAAGTGTATTTTAGAAATAAAGGGGGAAAGAAACTTTAAATTATTTTCAGTTTTACAAATATTTTTATGAAAATGAAGGAAAGCCCGCAGACCAGAGTTGCCAAGTCTCCGGATTTTTGAACACCAGTAATTTTTTAGAGAAAATGTTTTTCTTTTAAATCGCAAAATGCTCCGATTAAAGAAAACTACATTTTCTGTACTAAATTACTGGTATCCAAAAAGCCGGAGACTTGGCCGGTCTGAGTCAGACGCTTAGATGGCTAGATACCACTACGTTTGAATAAATTTCGCTTGGAGTAATCTTCGAAGTTTGCTTCTAAATAAGACGAATAATTATTATTTTTTTTTAATTTTGGTATTTATCCTTAAATATTGGTATAAAAGAACATGCTACCAATAATAATTCATGCAGTGTAGGGTTAAACCTCTTATAGATTTTGCCAAGTTTAATCAATCAGGACATTTATTGTGTGTCATACTTGCTTTTTCCTTTCTTTTATGCCCATTAAAATATAATAAATTCATCTAATTTCATAAAGCAATTTTCTCATTATTTTGTAACTCATTTTTACTCTATCTGATGTCATTTTTCTTTGGCTCATTTAAACTTAACTACTCGTTCTATTAAAATCGTCTTACACAAGTTGTTTAAAAGGGAGTCTATACTCTTTTCAAAACAATTCCTTCTTATGCTTTTTTCCCACTTCCTTTACATATTATAAAACAAAAATATCAAACAAAATGAAAAAAATATATAATATCAGGGAGAGGTTTTGAAAAAAAAATATTTTTTAGAATGATAATAAAAAATAATATATTTGCATATTGTTTTTATATTTATGGAATTAACCTTCTAAACTTGAAGGAAGGATCTTTTTTTAAACACGTTATTTTATGATTTCATATTTTCCCGAAAAGGAATTATGAAACGTCCATGCCTGTGCTAAAACAGGACGAATAACATTAATTTCTCCATTTTTACATTTTATTTTATTTTATTCATTCTGTTTCTAAAGCCACGCCAAATTGAATTTTTAACATCTGTCTATTAAATATTTCATTACTTTCTTTTCCAGACTTTATGCCTTTTTCACTGCATAGCACTTTTTAATCATTACAACAGCAGTAAAGTCTTCATGATTTTTGTAATTAGCAGCATACTGAGATTTAATTATATTTAAAAAAGAATTATTATTTAAATTTTAATTATTCTGAACTTAATTGCTTTTTCAATTACTTAACGTGTCCCTTTTTAATTACGGTTCGTGACTTGTTGCTTGGGATCATGTGGTCGTGTAAGCTTGCAATTTTTGTCAGCACTACATATAATCTGTACTTTCCTCCTCTTAAAATTTATGTTAATTTGCTTAATTATTTTCGGAGTTACGAATTTTTAATTACTTTCAACGAATAAAATTTACATTCATTTCTGGTTACCAATCACGCCTTGGATAGTACACTCCAAATCTTATCAGACGCATTTCACATAACATCTGAAATGATAGAATCTTTGTAATCTATTTTCGAAGCATGTTTGACTTCAGCTAAACCTTCTTCCAATAATATTTTTAATTGCTGATCCACTTCAGCGAACCTCTCTTTTGAGCCAAGAGGCTGTTTTAAGGAACACTTCTCTTCAATCAATTTCAAACCCAAACAAGAAGTTAATTTCTATACTTCATCGCATACTAGCAGAATCAACAGCATACTTAATATATAGTCATTGTTAATCATATAGTCAACGTTAATAATATAGTCATTCTAAACCTTCTTCCAATAATATGTTTAATTGCAGCTCCACTTCAGCGAACATCTTTTTAACGCCAGGAGGTTGTTTTAAGGAACACTTCTCTTCAATCAATTTCAAACCAAAACAAGAAGTTAATTTCTATACCTCATCGCATACTAGCAGAATCAACAGCATAGTTAATATATAGTCATTTTTAATCATATAGTCAACGTTAATAATATAGTCATTGTCAAATATAGTGGCTATTGTAGTCTTACTAGAACGGGAAGTATCTAGCAATAACAACTCAAAGTGTAACAAATTCGGCCGTTGTGTTTGGCATTTTTACATGTAGATCTCGAGTGGCGTTCATATGCAGTTCGGAAAGGGATGCGAAGATCCTTAGAAAGGATTCTCAACAGAACGAAAACCTCAAAATATTTCATTTCTTACTAAGTCCATACATCTACTAAAAGCCCTACTTCCTAATGTTAAAGACTCCCTTAATCCAATATATATCGTGGCTACAATGCAAACAGTTACTAACTTAAGGAACTTTGTATTGATCTAGAGGAATTTTGTATTCAGCGAATTAGACTCTCTAAAAATCAAGGCATCAGCAACTGGCCTATCCTTTTATCACGTCCATATTGAACATTATCTTCAACACCTTTGGTTTTTCTCATACGTCCTAAGTGCGTCCCTTCACTGCTATTCCAAGATGCCGTAATTTCAAGCTTCTTGATCCCTCAGCTAAATGATGCCTCATAACAACCCATTGTAAAAATTGTAGCGTTCGTTGAACATTCTATGACGGATTGCTCTATTCTACTCTTGTGTGTTAATTAAAAAGCCAATAATCAGACACTGAGAAGTGTTTTTTTATATCTTCAGACATTAAATGTCAATCCTACAAAAAAGATTTTTCAAAAGACAGGAATAGATTAGATTCTGTTTTTCAACCACCACCAAAATCTTTTCAGAGTCAAAGGCAGATCCATGGAGCCTATCTAATAATCAAAGCATCGGAGTCTATCTCCTCCAACTCCATGAATCACTCCCTGGCGCCCTATGCTAACCTTATATCATCCACACCATCATAGTTATTAACCTCATATACAAAGACTGCCTACGTGACATAATCAGCTGGTGCACCTTGTACCTGTAACGGAAGCCATCTGCTCAGAGTGAGTTGAGTTTTCATTTAGACATATCTCTAAAGTACATTCATTTTACGTTTATTATTTTGAAGTGCATTAAATTATATTTTAGGTCTCCACCGTAAATTATGTCGCTACAAATTGTTAATCCCAGGTTTCCCTCTCAGCATTCGGCTCGTTTCTTCTTAATTCAGTTTTTATGTTTATATATCCTGCCGCCCCTTGCTCACGAGTATGACGGGATAGTCGGTAGGATTCTTCATAGTTATCTTATATCTCTTCCCCCCGTTTATGTTTGTGGCTGGAGTTTATGGCGGCCCAAGTCTACAGACTCCAGTTTGTAACTTACTTAAATTGCCTTAACCCTTTTTTTTATACCGCTAACTAGGCCCCTACCTGCCCGGCATGAATGCCTAGCTTAACGGGTTAGTACCTGGGTGCGGGGCGGAAATCGCCTGATCACAGCATGGCTGTGATCCACCTGACTATTGATTTGTTCACATCGCTGCTGTGCTTGCTCTCTTGTGATTTGCTACCGTTATCTTTGTTTTCCGGTTCAAGGTTTCTGTTTAACTTTGTTGAATTGGCAGATTTAATAGGTCTCGTAATTTAGAACCTTGATCAAGTGACGAGACCCTCACCTGACTAGGCACCCCCAGAGGTATAATTCACAGGTAACTTGGAGGGCTTTGCACCCACGACGGATTTTACATGCACCAGGAGCCATTAACGTACATAGATTTACATATTTACCATGTCTGTTGGCTTGTCACGTTCATGGTGGGTTGTCGCTGTAGTGTTTATCGCCTCTTCTATGGGCTGATTTCACTTCTTGGGGCTTTTTGGCGTTTTTATAGGTTCACCCCTGTTGTGGGTT
The DNA here is from genome assembly GCA_963931845.1 of Maratus michaelseni. Classification (NCBI taxonomy): domain Eukaryota; kingdom Metazoa; phylum Arthropoda; class Arachnida; order Araneae; family Salticidae; genus Maratus; species Maratus michaelseni. Next base: position 12,418,683 of record OZ007596.1, read on the forward strand.
GTTTTTTGTCTATCATTCATTGGTTTTTTGTCTCTTTCTTGATATATTTTTACCTCTAGCTTGTGCTAGAGCTGTTTTTCACATTTTGAATCTTGGTCTTCTTTCGAGAGTTTCACTGGTTACTATGTCACCATCGTGGGTTTTGTCACGTTGTTACTTTTGTTACTGGTGGTTGTCACATTGTAACTTTTGTTACTGGTGGTTGTCACATTGTAACTTTTGTTACTGGTGGTTGTCACATTGTAACTTCTGTTACTGGTGGTTGTCACATTTCTGGATGTTGCACACTCATTTTTGTTGTCTTTATCACTTTATCTCACCCAAGCATTGGGGATTTTGATTTTTTTTCCTTCGTGAATACGCTTTTTGCGATCAGTCCATTGAATCCTAATGGCTGTTATCACTGCTTTTGAATTTTGTGCAACTTGTTGATTTGTTGTTTGAGAAACTTGTCGCACTAATGGAGTGGGGCTTGTTCCGTGGCCGTTAGTCCGTCATGTATGTATGAGGCTGAATTCATTTGATGTGACAATGTTTTTTTTCCATTAACTTTCTTTGGCAGGTGTGCTTTAACCCTTTATCTACCGACGGTACTTATAAGTACCAATCACTTTAAAACTTTATAGCACAACAACCATTACTTATATTCTGATGGCACGTTTTAGAAACAGTCTTTTAACTCCACTTTTTCATGATATATAGCAGTAGTTGTTCTAGGCTGATGAATTTTGCGAGGAAGAAAGCTATTTTTGAACGGACATTGTGTTGTTTTGCTGCCATTTTCTACGGATTGCCACTCTCACCTTTTCTTTGCTATAAATATATAATATCAAACCAAAGGTAAGTGCTATATATTTTTTTATACATTCTATATTGTCTTAGAATATTCTTTGCCCAATCATTATAAGATAATAGATTATGTAATGTGAATAACGGTTGAATTATTCGGTGGTGCTTATAAGAACCGCCAGTACACGTAGTGTTGGAGAAAAGCTTGTTTTCATTTTGTCCATGTAATTATCTATAGTATTTCTGTTTGTTATAATGTAATTATGAAAGTGTAGTGTTGAAATATGTTTTAGTATATTTCAATTATAGATATATTTTTTAATTAATTAATTTTTTTTTAACTTTGTTATTTTTATTTTTATTATTTATTTATTTACTTATTTTTTACTTTATATATATATATATATATATATATATAATATTTTTTTGTGCGTAAATGAAAAAAAAAATTGTTTTTATGATCGTCATCAAATGTGAATTTCTACCTTTATTATGTAAAAAATAAAATTATGTCAATTTGATAATTTTTCAAAAAAATTTTTGTTTTCTTATGAGTGTTTTTTTATTATTTAGCATTTTTAAGAGGTTAAATTTCATTAGAAATGTCATCCGTAATTTTTTTCTGTTATGAGGAAATTTATACATAGTGTACTGACGGTACTTTTAAGTACCACTTTTATTAATTAGTTCTAACAAATTAAATTTCGCACCAGGGAGATTTTTTTCTTGTATATTCTTTAATTATCAATATTAACAGCTAAAAAAATATATTTATGAAGAAATTTTCAGTAGTTCATAATGCGGTAGATAAAGGGTTAAACAGACGTCCAGGGTTCTACGTGCATTGAGGGTGTCGAAGTGCATATCCTTTCGAGACTAGGTTGAATGTCATCTAGCGAGACCCTGCGTACCAGAAGAATTTTCGTTGGGGGGATGTAATTTCTCTACAGACTTTGTTTTGTGCTTCTGAGCAATCCCCCTTTAGGCAGTCCAATTTTAATAATAATGGAAAACAACATAAAATAGTGAATGATTGCCCATTCGGATGAATTTTAAGAGTTATGCACGATCGGAAAATATCAATTAATTGCTTAGATATTTTATATTGTCTTTTATCTCTCCAATTCTCAACATTTACGCGGTAAAGCGATGGAAAAATGATTATTATTATTTTTTTAATCCTACCCCAGTAATACATAATTCTGTTATTATCCATGAATACGTTAAAGAAGTAATAAGAAGTATAACTTCATAACGTTAGAAATACTTCACTAAACTGCATTAAGTGATTTGTTTTAATTCAATTTTAAAATGTAAAATATAAAATTAAAAGCTTATCGTCGACGATACCGTTACGTCACTTGTAATTGTAAATATACAAAACGTAAAATATGAAATAAAGTTTGGGTTATTTTCGTTTACTTATTAAATATCGCTATCTTAAATTATAATATAAATTTCAATATTATTTACAAATCAATAAAAAATCAACATTAATATTTTGTTATCTGGTTGCCTCTAAGATATTAAATTTTATTTTCATAAAATATATTACTGCACAACAGTATGTCATGGTTTCGCAAATGCATATACAGCTATTTCTATTGAGAATTATTTTTAGAAATTTCAGTGTAGAAATTTAGTGGATATATAATTTATAATTGATATATATATATATATATATAAGGTAAAGCTAGGAGAGTCAAAAGAATAACAATAAAAAATCTAAATATTAATTTTTTGCTAAACTATCTGTGAATATTTTACTTCATTTGTTTTTTATTCATTCCCATTCCTATTTTGTTGTTATGTTGCAATTTAATAGAACAGTTGTAATAAAACCAAGAAAGTTATTTTGCGCAATCTGTCCTTACAGGGTTGGTGTGATTGCGCAGATGGGTAAGAGAGATTGTTACTAATAATAACTACAGTTAAATTGTTATCAATAATAATTACACTTAAATGACATTGTTGTAAGGTTTTTGCGAACAAATATTATTGTATTAGGATTGAATAATTCAACCTAATAATTAAAAAATAAGAAAAACGAAATAATTTTAAAAACGTTTAAAAAAATTTTATTAAAGGAAAAAAAATAAAGAATCAGAAAAATCAAGTCCAGATAAGATTACACCACAACATTAAAATACTTGATAACACGCTTAACTTAAAATTAGTCCATTTTTATTTTTCATTTTTTATGCAAATTTACCAATAAGCTGTGTAATATCTCCTAGCGTGGAAACTAATGGGAACAATGCGCCATCTCTCCTAAGTAGCAGATGCGCAAACTCTCCAATTTCGGTAGGAGAGATTGCGCGGCCTTTTATTTAAGCATGGCCGCTACTAAAACGAACCGTTGATGTTCACATTGTTAGTCTAGATTAGTAGTTTATGAGAAATCGTTTAAGTTTAAAATATTTTAATTACTGACATTGTATAGAAATTCTGATGAATAGCTATGAAAATTCAAGCACTTACTTTTGGAAAACAAAACAAAATAAGAATGCTTTATCTTAGATGCTCAAAAAAATCAACGTGCGCTTTCAAGTAGACACTCCACTACTGCTGTTGTACAACTACCTGGAGTCGCTGCGCGCTCACTCTATTTCTTTGCTCCGAGCCTGTATGTGCGCAATCTCTCCGACCGCGTCATCTCTCCTGGCTTTACCTTACATATATATATAATTAGTATTGCAAAATATAAGAAATTTTAGGAATATTTTCCTAATATCCTTTAAGAACAATATTATTAAGTAATAAAACTTTGTATAAATCACCATAAAAACAAAAGAACACACATGACGCGTTTCGGACTGAACAGTTCATTTGTGACCGTGTCCATTTACAGACACGTGTTTAATTTGGCTGATGACAGGCTATTAACAAGTTCCTTCCGAAACGTGTCCTGTGTGTTCATTTGTTTTTATTGTGATTCATACAAAGTTTTAATATTTAATCCCATTGGATTATATGGGACTTACCCCCGAATGTGTCAATTAGCTCACTCTATTGCTGGTATCATTCTGAGTCAATATTTGACTAGTCTTTTTATATGCGTTACTCTATATAATTGATACCAAATCATGAAAAAAATCTTTGGTATAGTTCGCGCATACGAAGTTATAAATTATTTCATATAAATACCAATATCTCATCAAATGTTCAATATATTAATTTTTTAATGGCAGTCTTTTGTTTCTATTGTTCTTGAAGACAAACATGGCCTTTACATCCTCGAATTTCAAGAAAAAATTGTCCAAAATGTCAGTAGATATTCGACAAACCGTATAAAAGTAAAAGCGCCTGGTGATTGTCCCTTAATTTTAGAACAGCAGTGTATATTATATATATTCAGTGGTGGCCAAAATTGTAGACAGCTTTTGGGAAAAATGCTTTTTTGAAGTTTGATGTATCATAACACCAAATATTTTTCAGTAATACCATAAAACCTATATACCACTGAAAATATAATTTAATAAAGCATAATATCCAATACAGTTTGTTGAATTATAATTGTTTTATCAAACAATATAGCCCAATATTCAGAAAAACACAATATAACCCGGTTAGGTTCATGATGATTATTTTTCCTTTTTTTTGAATGTAGCCAATGCATATGGATGTTTAGAGTGACATCCTGATTCCAATTTATTTCGTAATATGTCAATCAAAGTTAGGGTAGGATTTAAAAAAAAGTATGCCATATTTTGGTTCTTATAGAAGGACTTTTATCACTATATTTTATGATTGCTATCAAGTTGGTAAAGGTCTTTGCCACCTTTCAATTTTTGAGCAAGTAAAGCATAATAAAAGTAAGAAAATATCATAACGAGTTGATTCGTTACCTAGAAATCAATGTATAACAATATTTTAAATGTATAAAGCTATGGTTATTAAGAAATTGGAGGAAAAATTGGAAGTAAATTAGCAAAGGGATGTCTACGTCACACAAAACAAGACTGATAAAGGCAGAAAAATGTAAATTAGAGCGATTGGCGGTTAAAAAGTAAGTTCCCTGTGTATAAGTCACAGAAAATAACCCTCTTGCTGTATTCAACATGAAATGTTTCACTGCAATGGTGAACTGAATGAACGCACAGTTCTGTCGAGAGTGCAGCATTTTGGTCTAAATGCTAGAATTGCTTGAAAAAAAAAATCCTTCTATATATAAAAAAAGTAATGGTTTGGAAATGGAGCAATGAAAATCTGCGTAGATACCGCGAAAAGTATCTGATTGGCCAGAGCTTTCTGACTTTTCTTAGGGGGAATTAACATGAAAGTAGAGAATTTAGATAGGATGGGCGCTATTAGGGGGGTTACCAAGGGGAAGGGACCCGGGTTTGTCGCCAACTTGGCGATAAATCGCCAAATTTGGTGGACAAAATTAGCTGCCAAAATTGGCGCCAACTTGGCGCTATTTCCAGTATTTCGCCAAATTTCCATAGACTCCCATTGAAATCCAATAGCGTTTACTCGCTTGCAAAAAATCAACAAATTGAGATATTGCAATGCAACAAAAAGTAATATTAGCTTATGAATAGAGCTTAATTGAACTATTTACATTATTTTTAATCACAAACACTAACTATTTACAATATTCGTAATATTATATATACAATTGGTACTTGTTAGTTATCCTGTCGACCAAATTACTGTCGCCAAATTCATATATATTAAACGAGCAAGGGATTTTTCATGATTATTCATATATATTAAACGAGCAAGGGATTTTTCCCGATTATTCATATATATTAAACGAGCAAGGGATTTTCCCGATTATGAATGATATAGTAAACGACTGGGAAGATTTTCACGAGACTTGCCCCCTATACTAAATCGAGCAGGAGAAAAAGGATCTAGCTAGGTTCCGAATACAAGAAAATTCATTTTTACAGGGTAAAACAAACTCAGCGCTGAAAATGTTTTTGTTATAAATTGAAAAATACTCAAACGATTTACACGAAACGTGTAAATTGCCTATACTAATTCGAGCATTCTAATGGAGCATGAGAAATCCATCTAGCTAGGTTTCGAATTCGGGAAAGGTCATTTTGATCTATTAAAACAAACTCAGCACTAAAAGTGCTTGGCTAGGGCGTGATTACGCGGGAGGTTGGTGAGCGTAGCGAGCAGGGGGGCCGAGCCCCCCCCTAGTATAAATAAAATAAAGTTTGAAAATATTAAACTGAGCTAAAAGTCATGCTTACCAGACAGAGAAATAGTAGAATCATGTTATTTGGAGTGTTAAAATGTATCTTTTATGTAATTCTAGAATTTAGACCAAAATACAGCACTTTGCACAGAACTATACTTTGGTTCAGCTCTCCACTGCAGTGTACCATTTCATGTTGCATCCAGCGAGATGATTGTTTTCTGTGACCTATACACAAGGCCCTTACTTTTATACCGCTAATTGCTCTCCTTCTCCTTCTTCAGCCTTTATCAGTCTTGTTTTGTGTGACGTAGACATCCCTTTGCTAATTTACTTCCAATTTTACTTTCAATTTCAACATAACTATAGCTTTCTACACTTAAGAATATTGTTATACAGTGATTTCTGGCTAACTAATCAACTCTCTATGATGTTTGATTTGATGCTTATACATTTTATTGACATTGCAGTTAGTAACGTATTTATGGAATAACAAATGAATATCAATAAATTTAATTTACAGAAGTAATTGCAAAGGAAAACGCATTTTCTCAAACGTTTCCGGCCATCTTGGCAAATTTGAAAAAAATGGTGTTATAATAAAAAATAACAGTGATCAACAACATTTACAAGTAGTATTTTGTGGTCGTATCTTTAGTAGTAAGTACTGCGGCGCAACGACGAGGCATCGATTCAATGAACGGTTGAAGATCGTCTATGGTAAGTCTTTTCCACTCTTCTTGCAATTTTTGTGAAAATTCTGCTGAATTGGAATATTTATAATTCCGCCCACGTTTGTCAAGTTCGTTCCAAAGAATTTTTATTGGATTCAGATCGGGTGACTGGGCTGGCCATTTCAAAAGCTGAATTATTTTGTGCTAAACCCACTCAGCTAAAAATGAACTGCAGTGAAACTAAAAAAAAACTGCAGTCGGAAGTCTGTGGTGATATGGCACAAATCACTGAAGTTTATTTTTAAGTTGATACAACTGCAAAATAACTACAGTTTATTCTGCAAAAATTTCATTTTGATTTTCTTTCTTTTTTTTAGGGGCGCCATCTATGTGTCATCTTAGCATCTTAGCATAATTATTTGTAAATATTTACGTATTTGTAAACATGCGTGTATATATATATATATATAATTATTTTTTATGCGAAGAGACAGGTTTGTATTGTTATAGCTTGTAAAATAATTTTAATTTAATTTTAATAATTAATAATTTTTGAATAAAATAAGAAAATTAGTTGTTGCTTTGTAAATAAATACGTAATTTAAAAAATAAGTTGAATTAATTTGCGTACTAGTTTTATTTTCTTTGTACAATTGAGTTTAAAAACGATTAAGTATATATACATACTTAATCTATACTAATATTATAATGGAGTAAAGATGGTTTTTTTGTTTGTTTGTAGGGGGTAATCTCTGGAACTACTGAAGCGATTTCAAAAGTGATGGCGGCAAATTGATGGTGATAATCCCTGCTCCAACATAGGCTATATTTTATGTCAGTGCCACTACCCCCAGGGGGGTGCAGGAGCGAAAAACGTTCTAAAATTTCGATTTTTTGTATACTGAAGGCGATAGAAACATCAAATTTGGTATGGTAGTTACTTATAAGATGTGAATGCTCTCTAAGAACGAATTCTAAAAACATTCGAAATTTAAAAGGGCGAGATGAAGGAAAAGCGTTCTAAAAACATTCTAAATTACAATTTCTATGGTATATCTGGAATTACAGAACCGATTTCAAAAGTAATGGTGGCAAATTGATGGTGACATACCCTGCTCCAACATAAGCGATATTTTATGTCGGTGCCACTATCCCCAGGGTGATGCAAGAGCGAAAAACGTTCTAAAATTTCGATTTTTTGTGTACTGAAGGAGATAGAAACATCAAATTTGGTATGGTAGTTACTTATAAGATGTCAATGCTCTCTAAGAACGACTTCTAAAAACATTCGAAATTTAAAAGGGTGAGATGCAGGAAAAGCGTTCAAAAAACATTCTAAATTACAATTTCTATGGTATATCTGGAATTACAGAACGATTTCAAAAGTAATGGTGGCAAATTGATGGTGACATACCCTGCTCCAACATAAGCGATATTTTATGTCGGTGCCACTATCCCCAGGGTGATGAAGAGCGAAAAACGTTCTAAAATTTCGATTTTTTGTGTACTGAAGGAGATAGAAACAACAAATTTGGTATGGTAGTTACTTATAAGATATAAATTCTCTCTAAGAACAAATTCTAAAATCATTCGAAATTTAAAGGTGTGAGATGAGGAAAAGCGTTCTATAAACATTCTAAATTACAATTTCTATGGAATATCTGGAACTACAGAACCGATTTCAAAAGTGATGGTGGGAAATTGATGGTGACAATCCCTGCTCCAAGATCCTCTTTAATAAAAAGCTATGCGTTGCTGACGACTGTTTTTTTCGCTAATCGTTACCACAGATTAATCTCGGAAAATGAAACATTTGGAGTTACTGAAAAAAATAATAGCTCAAAAAGTATTTCTCAGAAAATTGTTAGACAAACTGCGTTTGGAATGTAAAAAATTCTCGTCTTCTGGATATACTTTTGAAATCTAATGACTATGCCGTTTTTCAAATATTGAATTTCAAAAATTACCATATTTCACAATGGAGTACCATAACTTCACGTGTAAAAAGATACTTATAAGGGCGACGTGTCTTGACGTTTATATTGGGTATAGCACGAGTCACAAATTATAGTACCCTTATTATTGTCTTAAAATATAAAAGTGCAGTATGAAATGTCAATATTTTGTTTGAGGTTCGTTAAGAGAAATTGACCAGCGTAGCGGGTGTAGCTTGGTAGTTATTTTATATGATTAGAAGTTTTAATTGAATTTTATAATATGAATTATAATATGTCTATGGTTCATAGCATTTTCTTTTTTTTTAAATTAATGTGTAAGATAATGATATAACACTGTATGAATAGTAAATTAGTATAATAGACGATATGGTTTTAATGCATTAGTTTTGCACTTAAAATGTTATAGAGGGCCGCTATTATGTTTCTGCCCAGGGACCCCGAAATCTGTAAGTCTAACATTTTAACGATAAACAACATTGATTGATTTTTATATGTATATTTGTTTCGAATTTTAAAGTTTAATATATTTGAATATTTGATTTGTTTCACTTAAAGAAGGGGAGGGGAGGACTTTCACAGGTGCTCAAATTAGGACATTAAAATAAAAGTTTTGAAAACATTTTTAATTATTAATTATAAAGTAAATAGTGAGTCATGCACAATAACAAAAACTAAAAAGCCTTAACATCACTTTTAAAACTGCAGATAAACTACAGAAAATATAACACAAGCTTTCTATAAAGTAAGTTCTATAAAATTACCTCACAGTAAATACAGTTATACTGCAGATACATTAGAAAATATACTTCTGAATTAATAACTGTAAAAATACTTCAAATTTACTGCAGTTTTATTGCAAACGTAAAGTCCCGTTATTTTTTTAATTGATGTTTGTAAAATGATTTCACATAAACTACAGTATTTTTGCAAATAATAGCTCAGAGTATTTTTGCAAATAATAGCTCAGAGTATTTTTGCAAATAAATTACTGCACAATTACTTCACATTACCTACAAACTAACTAAAATATTTTTACAGTCGATATTGCACTACAGAAAATCTACAGTTGACTGTAGAAAAAGTTCAAAAACACTTTCTGTAGAAAACTGCAGTTAATTTTTAGCTGGGTTCTACTTTACGAGCTTGCATGTATGCTTTGCGTAGTTATTATGCTGAAACAAATAGTTGCGATCACAATTTTTCCTCCAATAAGGCAGCAAATGATCTTGCAAAATATCCTTTTACATTGCACCATTCATCTTTCGGCGGATTTCAACTATTGGACCGACACCTTATCTATAAAATACACCCCACAGCATAACCTGTCTTCATCCATGATCTATTGTAGGAATAACATATCGCGAATGATATCTTTTGTTTTTAGGTCGTCGGAAGTAATGTCAGCCATCACTCCCAAAAAGGTTGAACTTCGATTCATTGGAAAATAGTACTTCTTTCCTGTTTTCATTTGAGCAGTCTTTGTGTTCCTTGGAAATGCCAGTAGGACACGTGGATTTTTTTTACTTATGAAAGGTTTTTCAAAACCGACTCTTCCATAAAGTCCTACGTCACGTAAGCGTGTTGACACCGTCGACCGACTTATTACAGTAATATTTTCACTCCGTAAATCAAGAGATATTGCATCAGAATTTTTATGCTGGTTATCAACTACTTTCTTCTGATAATTCTGTCCACACGAACAGTCGTTTTCCAGAGTCTCCCTGACCGTGGCAAGTCCTAAAGGCCATGGTCATCTTTACATAATTTTAAAACATCGTTCACAGTAGATTTTCTCATCGATAACTTTGCCGCAATCTCATGAAAGGATTGGCCTTTAAAGATGACAATAATTGTTGAACTTTTTATTTTTGAATTTCAACGATGTTATTCATGTTGATTAATTAACAAACACGGCCAAAAAAGCACTTTACCCATAGCAAAAACCAATGAATGACGAATGACCGGAAACATTTCCACACGCGAAATTCGAATTCCTCCCTTTTACATCAAGTGTCTTCAGTATCCAATCAAAATGATCACGTGGGCAGGGGTGATTTGCATATTCCTAACTTTTGGAGCAATTGCGCTTTTTCTTCGCTGAAACGTTCTGGCAAACAAATCAAAGAAATTAACTGGCTGAAAATCTTTGATCGACCCTGTCTATAGTATGGTGATATGCGACATGCAAATTTGTTAATGTATTTAAATCATAATTATTTAAAACAACACAAAATGTCACAAGACATATATGCATCATTTAATAAAAAAACATTTACTTAAGGTGTTTTTAAAAACATACAAAATTGAATTTCACATTTGATAAAACCTCTTAACATTTACTTAAGGTGTTTTTTAAAAACACCTTAAGTAACCTTACGTAACCTTAAGAGGTAAACTCTAAAATCTTTGACATATAGACCGGGAGGCGGCAGCACATACAATCACCTCATCGAGTTCATGGCTGAAATTCCAGAATTAGTTAAAACTCGATTCGCATATTAAAACGCAATCGGTCTGCCAAGTCATATCTGGGTGGAAAACACCCGAAAACCCGATTTTAGTGGTTGACTCGCAGGTTTACCATTGTGTTTTCCTGCACCCAAAGGTATGAAAACATGGAGGATTGGGAGCAGGAACACACAATGGTAAACCTACGAGCCAACCGCTAAAATCGGATTTTCGGGTGTTTTCCACCAAGATATGACTTGGCAGACCGATTGCGTTTTAATATGCGAATCGAGGTTTAACTAATTCTGGAATTTCAACCGTGAACTCGATGAGGTGATTCTCTGTGCTGCCGCCTCCCGGTCTAATATCATGCGTTCAAATTATGCTTAAATCTTCTCAAAACCCTTAGAACTGTGTAATCTGAAACATCACTTTATCCATATACAGCACACATTTTACAAGCAGCCTGACTAGCAGTTTTACAGTGAAATTAAAGAGGATAATTTACGAAAATGAATTTTTTGGTTCTCCATACTTAGCACTGCATTGAAACAATAATTAGTCACAGCCCAAGCAAGAATTACACAATACAAGCAGAAAAGACTGAATGTAAATATCTATGTTATTCAAGGTCACTCCTTATCAGCAGTAGCACAATAACTAGACGATACCGTGCTCCTCTTTGAAAAATCTCAGACATTTTTGGTTGACCCAGTATATTTTATATCCTATAGGCCTGCCATGGTGTCAGTCGACCAGCTTTAAGAACTACTACATATTGTTTAACTTCTAGGAATCTTTAAAATTTATCTTAGGCATTTCGTTAACGAGAAATTACATCGAGAAAGGAAAATAAATATAGTAATGGAATTGTAATAAATAAACCATGTTTATTCCATAATAATAATCTGCTACAAGTTTAAATGAAATATAACGAAAAACTATAATTCCGATCAAATGATCTAAATTCATCTTTCTTGATCCCAAGTTTCTAGAAAATTTGGGAAATGTCACTTTTGCGTTGAACTCTAACCATTAAATTGAAAATTTTGTCACATTGATCACATTTCTTTATTCTCTGATTAAATATACTATGCTATACTATATTAATTTGGGGATTTTTTTTTGTAAAGGCATTAATTTTATTTATTTTTTACCATTTAAATATGCAATTAAGTATTCAGCCAAAGACAAAAACTAATATTTCTCTATGTTTATATTCCTAAAATTAGTACTTTGACAGAGTCTAATTATTCACAATGCCAGCTTTTAAACATAATTTTAATTTAATGTCTGAAAATATGACATAAACTTACCTAAGTACATCTCCTGAAAACCTCTCCGCATTTGAAGTATCCAATTCCTCACTAATAGGTTTATAAAAAAAATCAGACATCAAAATGCGATAAAATTTTTGAACAACTCTAGTTCAAAACTTGTCGTCTGTTCCCGTTTTCACTATCGGTTGATGAAACAATTGACGTGATGTTGATGAGGTCTCTCACTAGCAAACATAAAAAAAAGAAATGGTAACCTCGATTTTGATATTTTTATCCCCTTGTTCTCGGAGTTTGGTAACTAACGTTGTATATTGCAATCAGGAAATTTCTCAGACAAAGCGCTTTTAATACGCTATTGAGTTTTGAGTTTTGTTAACTGAAATGATGATATTTGATTAATGTCCCACTCATCTACGATTCTGGCATTAAAATTTTAGATAAAACAATTTTTCGTATTTATGGGTAATTTAGGAACATTGTCCTTATGTGTTATTACAGAAAATATACATATAATCTGTTGTTATAATAAATTCATTTTTGAGAAAATATAGAATATGACACTAAAGTGAAGTTTCGTATTCACAATTTTCGAATGAATATATAAATAAACAGCAACAAAAAAAGATTCCGGCAAAAATCACAAATATACAGATTTATTGTGTTACGGTGAAGTTTTTACCATGAAAGAAATTTAAATATTTCAATCAATCTAAATGCAAATGTTTAGAAAATGCCGGTTGATATATGTGCAAAAATATTATGGAAATTCTTCCATTTTTACTGTTACTGACAAATTGTTTGAGATTATTGGTGATACACACTTTAAAAATATCAAACAAATATATCATTGATTTATTTTCTTGATTTTGACTTAAGAAATTCTTTCTAACAAGAAAACTTTTTGTTTCATAAAAAATTGTAAAACAAGCAAAATTTTTTCATGAAAGAAATATTTCAACGATATACCTTTCAGCTATTCATAACTCTTAGATTTATCCAATATAAATGTAACTAATGAGAACTTTACTGTTATTAAGATATTTAGTGTTATTAAAAGAATGTGTGAAATGTTAATATATAAAGTTAATTCAAAATTTTATTTAAGATAATAATTGGATTTATGATAAAACATTTAAGCACGTTTATTAAAAACAAAGATGTAAACCAAATTTAATACTTTATTTAATTTTAATTTTTCTTCATCTCATTCCAAAAACACATACGCTTATGATTACAACTTATATGAAGTCTGACATTCTTGTAAATTATAATAAATGAAGCAAATTTCATATATATTTATTAAAAAAAAATATTTTCCGCAATTTCTTTGAATTTTAATGTTTTACATGAATTTCCTGGAAAAATTAATTTTATCTGCTGTTAATATAATTTCTTCTCAGAGAAGATGCAGAAGTTGAATCTGCATATAAAACTCGATTTCTACGTTTTCAAAAAGATTAAACAAATAAATAAATAAATAAATAAAACGTTTTTGCGCAAATCATAAAAATGCAGATTTAAAAAGTTATAGAGAATTTTTATTACGAAGTACATGTAAATATTCGAATTAATCTAAATGCAGATTTATTGAATATATGTGCAGGCTTATATACCTGCTAAAACTACTTTAGTCTACATTGTTTCTGTCAAATTGTTCGAGTTTAATGTGGATACATACTTGAAAATAAAACATGAAGTGAATATACCTTTGACATTTTACTGTTACACAAGGGCGTTCTGCTTGAATTAAAGCCTTTTTTAAAATAAAAAATAACAAAACGAGAAAATGTATTTAATGAATAAAAGATTACACGGACATATCTATCAACATTTCGCAAATAATTGATTCATCTCAGATATATATACATTTAATGACTGTTTTAATGTTTTCAAGATTGGATTTTTTTTTAATTATTAAGAATTAATATAAATTTAAATTTCCTTTAAAATAAAAATAGTAGTTATAATAAAACATTTTTGTTAGATTTTTTTTTCTTTTTTTTTTTACGAAAAAATTAAAATGTTCTTAGAAATAAAACTTTTATTTATTTCCCTGCATAGGTAATCTGTACACAATCCTTACTACTGTTTGATTTCCGCTATATTTCATTAAACAAACGGGGTCGAATTCAGTCGACCATTGGATTTCAATGACATAAATATTCAGTCAAATTCCTGTAATTCCCAACAAGAAGTAATAAAATGATTTAACAATGTAAATTTTATTCAGAAACACACACACATTAAAAAAGTATAACTTTTGTTTTGTTTTTTGTATGTAAGGTAAAGCCAAGAGAGATAGCGCGGTCGGAGAGATTGCGCACATAGAGGTTCGGGGTGAAGGAGTAGAGTGAGCGCGCAGCGACTCCATGTAGTTGTACAACAGTAGTAGTGGAGTGTCTACTTGAAAGTGCACATTGATTGTTTTGAGTGTCTATATTAAAGCATTGCTATTTTGTTTTGTTTTCCCAAAGTAAGTGCTTAAATTTTCATAGCTATTCATCAGAATTTCTAAACAATGTCAGTAGTACAAAATATTTTAAACTTAAACGATTTCTTATAAGCTACTAATCAAGACTAACAATGTAATAATCAACGGATCGTTTTAGTTGCGGCCATGTTTAAATAAAAGGCCGCACAATTTCTCCTACCGAAATTGGAGAGTTTGCGCATCTGCTACTTAGGAGAGATGGCGCATTGTTCCCATTAGTTTCCATGTTTGGAGAGTTTACGCAATTTATTGGTAAATTTGCATAAAAAAATTTAAAATGAAAATGGACTAATTTTAAGTTAAACGTGTTATCAAGTAACTTAATGTTATTTTGCAATCTTATCTGGACTTGCTTTTTCTGATTCTTTAATTTTTTTTCTTTTAATTAAAAATTTTTAATCGTTTTTTAAATTATTTCCTTTTTCTGATTCTTTAATCATTAGATTGAAACATTAACTCCTAACTCAATAATATTTGTTCACAAAAACCTTACAACTGTGTCCTTTAAGTGTAATTATTATTGTTAACAATTTAATTGTAGTTATTATTAGTAACAATCTCTCCTACCCATGTGCGCAATATCACCAAACCTGTAAGGACAGATTGCGCAAAATAACTTTCTTAGTTTTATTAAAACTATTCTATTAAATTGCAAAATAACAACAAAATAGCAATGGAAATGCATAAAAAACAAATGAAGTAAAAATTATTCATATGGATAGTTTAGCAAAAAATTAATATTTAGATTTTTTATTGTTATTCTTTTGAATTCTGCGCAGACTCTCCTAGCTTTACTTTATATGTAATCGGTATAAAATGCATACTACTTTAATTAAAAATTGTCGGAATTGTATTCTTGCCTCCAAATCCATTTAAATTTAGAACTATAATACTATAATACATAACACCAAAAAGATGAATCACATTTTGCACCATCAGATGTTTGATATCTGCTATATGTCATTAAACAAAAAGTTTCGAATTTTATCGGAATGACTTATATATTTCGTTAAATGTATTTAATTCCCCTGAAAAAGCAAAATAAAATTATGTAACAATCGAGATTTTCATAATGAACAGAGGAAAGCATATTCTACTAGGGGGTCCGGCAACCGGGTCCTGGTCCCGGCATATTTTCGCTCTGTTGGAAAAATTCTCAACTACGATACTCCAACCATTTGATATAATCGAGATTTTATTCAGAATTACACACTATGTAATCACGAACACACTATGTTATCAAGAACTTATAATGTCTCGATCTGTACTGCATTTGATCAGATTTTTTGGTCTTATGATTCTATTCTATCATAATCAGGGTTAGCCTAATAGTCTTACGTTCAGCAGAAAATGCTAAGATTGAATTTTACGTCGTCATTTTTAAGTGCGAGTTTGAAGCGAATATAGCATAGGATTATGTAAACAAAAGAGTAAGTCCTTGTAACAGCACTTGTAATATATTGCAGTATTTAGATAATAATTTTATCACATACGTTTTCTCAAACCCAGCAAATTCTTGTAATTAGGTTGGAATCTTTACAGTCCCTTTATTCTCGCTATACAAGTTGAGTTCACACTTCTTTTCTCCTCTGAGCTGAAACAAACATTTTACTTTCATCATTTCCGAACGAGATGATACAAAATTGAAAACTCTCAAGATAATATGAAACAATTAGAAGAGAATTTCACATTAAAGTGATTCTCTTCACAATGCTGTAGGTTTCACAGCAATACAAGGTTTGTTTAAATTAATATAATTCTACAAATATAATGCATTCTTAAAACATCAAGTAATGATTGACTCTCTCAAGAATTATACTTATATACGTAATTAAGTTTTTTATCTCAAGTTTGAAAATTCAGATTTTTTAACCATTTTAAAAAAATTAGAGAGGAGACAACATTACAAATTTGCCCTTTTGCTCGGCGGTCAGAGGGTTAAGAAAAGAAGGAAAGTATATCCTCTGTAATGGAAAGAGAGTTAAATATTGACATTCAAATCATATTACAGGGTGATCAAAAATAAAGTAACGCTGACAAGAAGTAACGTCATTGTTGATTATTTTATTATTACTCGATTCGCAGAGTTTTGTTTCACTTATTGTCCTTCGTTCTAACTGTAGTTTTTTAATAGAATCACAAATAAACGGAATACGATTTTGGAGCTTCATCGTCAAGGAAAGCGTGTGTGTGACATTGCTCGATTAATTTAAGTGCAAAAGCAATCGTTTCCAAAGCAAAAAAGAGATTCAAGGAGCATGTCCATGAAGAAGACTGACAGGAAAAAGGCAGAAAAAGGACTGTGAAAACATTTATAGAAACCCAAATTGATTAAAAAACGCGTTTCCCACAAATCCTCCGGTGTCGATAAGCAGAATAGCGCGGAAGACAGTGATTGCTCGTGAATCGGCTCGACTTATGACCAAAGAGGAACAGGGCCTTCACTATTACCAGCTCAAACAACCGCAACTTCTCACCGATGAAAACACACCAGTACCGATCGAAAGATGCACGAAGATGCTGAAGTGATCTGCAAATCCACAGTGGGAGCGGATCTTGTTCTTTGACACAAAGCTATTATCGGTTTAACAACCGTACAATCGTCAGAATGATTGGATTTGGTCAACAACTTCTTCAGGCAAGTCTTCCATGGTTCATCATCGTCAAAATCCCAAATTTGGCATGGTGTCGGCAGGAATTTCTGCAACAAGAAATACGCCTGTAATTCAAATCGAGTCAAAATCCATACAGATGTGTACCGAAAAGAGATTCTTGAGGATGTGGTACTTCCCCGTGTTCAAAAACATTTTGGAAACGGGATTTAGATGTTTCAGCAAAATTGCACGCTTTCACATCGAGCGAAATCTACACAGGACAGTTTTTGGGCCAATTTTTCAGAGTTCATCTTTGCTCAAGAATGGCCTCCATACTCGTGGACTTCAACCCTTTAGATTACAGTTTGTGGTCGCTTGTGCCAAACCTCACAACAGTTTGGAAGCTGTGCATCGTTCGTTGATTCGGGAATGGTAGCGAAGCTCTCCGGCCGAACTGCGGCCAGTTGCTGAAAATTTCGCCAAACGTTTGTGCCTCTATATCAAAGCAAAAGAAGAACAAGTTGAGGCAAAGTGATTTTTTATTTCTCTAATACATTGTTGTTAATAAATGAAGTATTTGTTTGTGAAAAAGGTTTTGTATTTTCTTTAACTAAGTCATTTGACTTAGTTAATGAAAATACAAAACCTTTTTCACCAACAAATACGTTTACGTTTACAGACCGTTACGTTATTTCTGGTCACCCTGTAATATAAATCTGTACAAAAAAAATTATTGTGAAAAATATTTAAAGCATGAAAACATTTAAAATGAATCATAATTTATTACTAAAATAGGTAACATGAAATAAAAGTTTTAAAGCATTAAAATCTTTCTACAGATTTTAAAATTTTCGAGCGCTTTCGATCAGAACCTGTCCTTCATCAAGAGTGCGAAAATGAGAAAGAATTCTTGAGATTTTTTAGTGATTTTCGCCTTTTTAATGACGACCGGGTTTTGATCGAAATCGCACGAGATTCCGACGAAACTTTTAAAAATCTGTAGAAAGATTTAATGCTTTAAAACCTTTATTTCATGTTACACCTATTTTAGTAATAAATTATGATTCATTTTATATTTTTCATGATTTTAGTTTGTAAACGAAGGTGAATTTAATATGCCAACATTAGATATTTATATATATATATTTAATGAAAAATATTTAGTGTAAGATTTTTGTTGTTGTTGCAGTAATATAAATAAATGAATGATCATACCATACAGTATACATGAAATTTGCCATATACTGTTAGAGTATTTTATAATCCATAATAAAAGTAAAATAAACAGAACTTAGCGTTGCATTCTTAGGGATGTGCAACAAATGACCTGCTCATTGACTCATGCCTAGCAATGCCTTGAATATACACAAACAGTAATAATAACTTTAAATATTTCGCATTCGGTTTCAAAATTGTTTAAATATTAAGCATTCGTTTAGAAATTTACTTTATTCCGAAAAAAACTTTTTTATTTGTATTGGAGTTATAGTGTGTATTTCAGTTGCTATGCTACGTTTATCATTTCTTAAGATAATAATTAAACTAGTTCAAACAACTATACTATTAATAAAAATGAGCTAGTGAAGAAGTCGAAAAAACTTCTTATGTTTTAATAATACTTATTGAATATAACCAAAGCGACACACTTGTAATTCATTTTTTTTTTCAATATGAACTGTTAATAGCTTCGTGATTTGTACTATTCTGGAAATATCAACTATTACATCAATGATTACTAGAAATATAATAACACATATTTAATTATCTGGAAAAAGTTATTTTCCCATTAAGACGCATATTTTATTTGTTTATTCGATTTTAACTTTATATTATATGAATATACTTGATCCTTCTCGCAACTGTACATATATCACTCATGGTTTTACCAAAATTCAGTTGTGATGTTGGAAAGTTCTTTTTTTAGGGGGGGGGCGGGGGGATTGATTACTTTGGAAAGAAGGTGCTTCAAAAAATGTTGCACTGGTGTTTCGCTTTCGTTAGAAAATTTCTCCAAATGTAAGGTTTAATTAAAATATTCATATTGTCTCGTAATTTCCATATTTACTCTTTTTGTGAATTGAAAAGTAATTTACAATTAAGAAAAACCACCTTGCTTTGTCTTGCAGTCTACTTCTGAAATTATCACTCCTTTTAACTATTTATTTTATGATTTTCATATGCACTTTCAGTTGACTGTGTGGATACTAGTGTTGCCTATTTAGGTGATATTTATACCGATATTTAACAGACTTTCCGTCTTATACAATATACATATTATGCATAATTCAACCCTTTATATAAATATAAGGGCAGAAATATACATAACATGAGTATTGTATATTGAATGAATATTGAATAACAAGATAATCGACACTATAGAAATTAACCAATTATTCCAAACGAATAGAAAGAAAATATATTAAAATGAGAAATTCAGAAGAAAAAACTATCCAACAATGTAAGGCATTGCAAAAAATAGAAAATTCAGATTTTTGATTCAATAGTAAATATAAATGCAAAACAGGGGTTAATTTTATTTGGGTATATAAAAAAAAAAAAAAAAAAAAAAAGATTTTATACATGACACATTTGAATTCACTTTTCAAGCAAGTAAAACTCAATGTTCTATATAAATTTCAAGAAAGAAAATAATAAATAAAAAAAAATTCAGTGATTCATACATTATTTTCATTTTCATACAGCCTCAACATAAAATCTGTGTTCTTAATTACCTGAACTACTTAGCTTTGATTTTCGTATTATTCTGTGTTGCTCTTTTTCATATGTTTGTATATTTCAATATTTATCAAATAATGAAAACACAGAACAACAAAACAAATCGTTAATTTCCAATATATCAAATAAATTTCATTTGATTAATGAAGTGAAATAAAAATGCAGTGAAATGATTTCACAATATTATAGCTTCTAAAAAGGTCTTATTACATAAAGATGAAAACAAAGAAGGTTGTACCCTTTGTAATTCTTTATAGTGTCTATCCAACAATGTAAAAAATTGAAAATTCAGATGTTTGATTATAGTATACATTAAAAATATAAATGCAAAAAAGGATCAATTTTATTTGGGTATATATATATATATATATATATGTATGAATATAAAAGATTTTATAAATGACACATTTATAAATTTTCAAGCAAGCAATTCAATTTTCAATCAAGCAAAACAACATGCTCTATATAAATTTCAAGGAAGCAAATAATAATTTTAAAAAAAATTAAGTGATTCATCTATTATTTTCATTTTTCTACAACCTCAACATAAAATACTGTTTTCTTAATTACCTGAACTACTTAGCTTTGATTTTCGTATTATTCTGTGCTGTTCTTTTTCATATTTTTGTAAATTGAAATATTTATCAAATAATGAAAACACAGAACAACAAAACAAATCGTTAATTTTCAATATATCAAATAAATTTAATTCGTTAATGAAGTGAAATAAAAATACAGTGAAATGATTTCACAATATTATATCTTCTTGAAAGATCTTTTTACATATAGATGAAAACAAAAAATATTGTGCCCTTTGTAATTTTTTATAGTGTTTATCCAACAATGTAAGGCAATGAAAAAAATTGAAAATTCAGATGTTTGATTATAGTATACATTAAAAATATAAATGCAAAAAAAAAAAGATTCATTTTATTTGGGTACATAAAAATATATATAAAAAAGATCTTATAAATGGCACATTTGAATTAAATTTTCAAGCAAGCAAAACTACACGCTCTGTATAAATTTCAGTGAAGCATATAATAATTTAAAAAAATTAAGTGATTTATCTATTTTTTTCATTTTCCAACAACCTCGTTATAAAATACTGTTTTCTTAATTACTTGAACTATTTAGCTTTGATTTTCGTATTATTCTGTGTTGCTCGGTTTAAATTTTTTGTAAATTGTAATATTTATAAAATAATGAAAACACAGAACAGCTAAATAAATTGTGAATTTTCAATATATCAAATAAATTTAATTCGTTAATGAAGTTAAATAAAAATGCAGTAAAATGATTTCACAATATTATATCTTCTAGAAAGATCTGATTAAATAAAGATAAAAACAAAAAATATTGAGCCCTTTGTAATTCTTTATAGTGTCTATCCAACAGTGTAAGGCAGTGGAAAAAAAAGAAAATTCAGATGTTTGATTATAGTATACATTAAAAATATAAATGCAAAAAAGGGATTCATTTTATTTGGGTATATAAATAATAATAATAATAAAAAGATTGTTCAAATGACGCATTTGTATTCAATTTTTAAGCAAGCAAAACAAAATGCTCTATATAAATTTCAAGGAAGCAAATAATAATTTCAAAAAAATTAAGTGATTCATCTATTATTTTCATTTTCCTACAAAAGACATAAAATACTGTTTTCTCAATTACCTGAACTGCTTAGCTTTGATTTTCGTATAATTCTGTGTTTCTCTTTTTCATATGTTTGTATATTGCCATATTTATCAAATAATGAAAACACAGAACATGAAAGCAAATCGTTAATTTTCAATATATCAATTAAATTTCTTTTGATTAATGAAGTGAAATAAAAATAAAGTGAAATGATTTCACAATATTATGTCTTCTAGAAAGAACTTATTACATAAAGATGAAAACAAAAAAGATTGTGCTTTTTGTAATTCTTTATAGTGTCTATCCAACAGTGTAAGGCAATGGAAAAAAAAAGAAAATTCAGATGTTTGATTCAATAGTATACAATAAAAATATAAATGCAAAAAAAGGGATCCATTTTATTTGGGTATATAAACAAAACAGAAGATTTTACACGTGACACATTTCAATTTCATTTTCAAGCAAGCAAAACAAAATGATCTATATAAATTTGAAGGAAGCAAATAATAATAGAAAAAATAAGTTATTCATGTATTGTTTTCATTTTCCTTAAAAAGACATAAAATACTGTTTTCTTACTTATCTGAATTACTTAGCTTTGATTTTTGTATTATTCTGTGTTACCCTTTATAATATGTTTGTATATTACAATACTTAAATTTATCAAATAATTAAAACACAGAACAGCAAAACAAATCGTTAATTTTCAATATATCAAATAAATTTCATTTGATTAATGAGATGTCATAAAAATACAAGGAAATGATTTCACAACAATATTATATCTGCTAGAAAGATCACATTACATAAAGATGAATAGATTATGTCCTTTGTAATTATTTATAGTGGGAATTATTTATCAAACGTAATAGATTATATTTGGAATGATGAATATATATCGGGTATGGCTTCTAATATGAATGAAATACGAATAAAGTTTATTTTTATTAGTAAAATGAGAAAAAGAACTCAAGGACAAATATTACTCTGATATTCTTATATATGTTTTTGATTATACACTGTTAAAAATTTGCATAAAACTGCCCAGTCATTGAACCGTTTTTATAGAAAATGGTTACATAACAGTAATTTAACGCTATTCTGACCATATTATTACCCACATTATGGTCAGAATACAGTTAAATTACGTATATGTAACCGTTTTCTATATAAACGGTTGAACTGGACACTTTGGCTTCAGATTTTTAACAATGTATGCCAGAAAGAATTTTTTTTTGTTACATAACTTTCTTATATTTGCTAGATTTTCATAAGATAGTGTTTAAAAAAACTGCCGAAATGAGAAATAAAACACCTGAAAACGTTTTCTGTATGCTAAGGTCTGATTTAATTGTTTCTGATGGAATTGTTGTCCAGATAGATGTATTGGTAGAGCATAAGTAATAAATGGTAGTAAATAATAGTAATCGGTAGTAATTGGTAGAGCGTAAGAATTGGTCAGAGCCAAAATGTTCTGTGTACGACTTCCAGTCTGGACACATTTTCACTCAGTTGGAAAAATCTTAATTTGCATGTTTCCTTCCCTAATCAATTTGATGGAGATACAAATTTTTATATCATTACATATCCAGCGTTAATTCCAATCCATGAGATTCAACTTGTTGAGTATTATCATATATCGCAGGCCGTATGTCAAACCCAAAAAGTTGTTTTAGTTGTCTACTGTTTTTGTTTTACAGAATATCTTCTTTGTATAGCATTAGTAGCTAATGAAAACGGTGGACAGCCAGGGTCGACATATTTTTACTCAGGTGGCAAAATTTCTTGTATGATTTCTTGACGAATCAGTTTGATTAAATTAAACAGATTACTATCAGTGATGTTGCTGTATTCCAGAAAGGTTAGTTTCATATCGCCACTGGTCGCGTTAATAATATTTAACTGAGAATAATTGTTTGAAATTTAATGAAGATTGCGCACATTTCCGTAAGTTTAGGCATATGTCTGTCAAATATCAGCACTAAAAACTTGTCAAAAACGGAATTTAATATTTTGACAATGGAGCTTGATGGACATTCAATCAATACGATTGTTCGAAGAATTAATAAAACCTCAATATATTCATATTAAAAACCGAATACAACTTATGGTGATTAAACACATTTTAATTATTTTGTGAAATACGAAAATTACTAATATATATAAAATCACTATATAAAATAGTGAATGGATTCTTTCTTTAATCATAATTTTATTACATGTTTTCATTTTTACTCAATTTTTAAGGAAGTTTTACATTATAACGACAACCGTTATTTTTTTCCAGTGTAACGGCATACAAATATGGAAAAATATTTTCTATGCTCCAAATCTGATTCTTTTTATTTACCGATTGTAAAAGATATAGCGCCGATTGGTTAAATTATTATTATTTTGACAAATTAAGGTATAGTTATATAGTTAAGAATTTAATTGTCAAATTGCATTGGTTTGGATGGCATATATTTTGTCAATTTAAAAAAAAAATTCCTTTCACCTTTTATTGTGCTTAGATACATTATATTTGTATTTTTCTTAATATCACCACACTGTAAAAAATGACCGATGTTTCTTATTTTATGAAAATATGCTATAACCACGAACGAAAATATAATATAATCTTCTGAGTTATCCGAAATTTCAAATAGCATGTTACATTGTCTTTTGAATCCCCAGAAACGAATACATCTTCAAAATTTAAAGAATAATTTATAAAAACAAATTATTTTTAGCGGCCCGAATTTTTCAGAAACTTTTCCGAAGGGTTTTTATAGTGTATTAATTAGTGTCCTTAGACTGGAATACCTGTTTTTCGAATGCTATCAATTCTGAAGTAAACATTTTCATGCTCAAAAAAAATGTTTTACAGACAAACATGCAAAATTAACAGCGTTAACAATATTATTAAAATTAAGATTATTTATTTACTCTTTCGTGTATAAATTAACTTAAGCGGCTGAAAACGTGTACTTGAGAACGGATAACATTCGAAAAACAGGTATTCCAGCCTGAGGACACTAATTATTACACTATAAAAACCCTTCGGAAACGTTTCTGAAAAATTCGGGCAGCTAAAAATAATTTCTTTTATAAATTATTCTTTAAATTTTGAAGATGTATTCGTTTCTGGGGATTCAAAAGACAATGTAACATGCTATTTGAAATTTCGGATAACTCAGAAGATTATATTATATTTTCATTCGTGGTTATAGCATATTTTCATAAAATAAGAAACATCGGTCATTTTTTACAGTGTAAGCGCAACATTTCCTAAAGGAAATGTCAATTTTCTGTTGAAAAAAAAAAAAAAAAAAAAAACACTTTGCTATTTGTTTATCAAATGATGTGAATGTATTGGCTACTGGAGTCAATCCCAAATGTTTTCAATTTTTAACCCTTTCCGGCGCGGAATAATTCTGTTTGTAAAATAATGAAATAATGGACTGACACCAGATTTTAGAAACGATTTCTTTAGAAAAGAAACACTTGCTGATTTACCCTTACTTTATAAAATGAAAATTTTAATTAAACATTCTTGGTGCAGATCGTCAGTTTTGGAATTAAAATTAGGTGTCCTTTTTTGTGATTTTGTGACCACCGCCCGCTAAAGGGTTAAATGTAGTTAAAAATCTACTCTTGGGAATAAGGAGATGTTGAACAGATATCATATAACAGATATCATATACCTGGTAAAATGATTATTTTAACTTTCAAACCAATAACAAAAAAAAAGTTTTTTTAAACCCCTTGGAGGGCAGGCACGTGGTCTAAAAATACTAAATTTTGTGATGTTTCGACACCAGTAACTTTTAATAATGAATTTTTACCTTCTCAATCTTAAAAAAAATAGTAAATATTTTTATTTAATTATACTGGTGGCAAAGTTATATATTAAAAAGTGGTATATAGTATATACCGGTGCCACTCAAGGGGTTAATTAAGAAAAAAAGTGAATTTTTTCAATACAATGGAATTTATAATTGTATTCTGTAAGGGGAAAAAATATACAAGTATCAGCTCAACATGATTTAAATTTCGAACGAAAATATCGATTTACTAAAGTACCTCTGCATAGGGTAACATTCTTAGTAATTTCACATGTCTATTATTTTATCTTAGACAGCTACTTTTCTGATATCTACGTATTACCTATTATTGTAATTTCCATGTGTGATGCTATAAATTTGTACCACTAGCAGGTTTTTTTTATTTATACTTATCAGTTCAGAAGCTATGTCTTATTCTGAACAAATCTTATATTTATTTAAAATAGCTTCTTAGGAAAGCTTAAATACTTGCATGTAAAAATGATTTTACCAATCATTAATTTTTATTTAAAATTTAAAAAATATATTCAATAATTACTTTTTTACTTCATTTAAAATTTAAAAAATAGAATCAATAATTACTTTTCTACTCCATTTAAAATTTTAAAAATATAAACAATAATTATTTTTCTACTTATAAATAATAATAAAGCAATATATCGTATAAAAGCTAGAAATTTATTATTACTGTTTTTCTCGATGTTATTATTTAATTGCACATTTGATATTTTCTTTGTGGCAATAATTATTTTATTAAGAGAGATGTATTAATTAATACATAACAAAACATTTTGTGTTTTATGCATAAAACTTCGTTTTATTTTTTCTAACTTAAAAAAAAAGTGCAAACATCCCAAATATCAGTTCTGTTTGAAAGCTGTTATTTATAAATAAACTTTTTATGATTTTCTGTAAAATATGATTAGGGAAATTTGAGCTGTCACAAATCATACTATGAGAGAAGCACCATCTGGAAAACAAGGTTTATTTTTACACTGAAAAAAGTTTCCCGTCTGGAACAATTTTTGTTTTCTGCGAATCATTCATTCTTTCACATATTCTCTTTTCGATATTTTTATATTTGCAATTTGTATATATTCTTTTCATATCAAGAAATTAATTTAATTTCCCTAGTATCTCTGTAAAAAATGTCTGTTTCTAAACGAGAAAAATGTAGTTAAAGATATATTATAGCAAATAAATACACAGATCATGAAAAATTTTGAATTTCGTAGTTTACAGAATATAAATATTAAATGTATTTACTGAATTTGATATTTCATGAAACTTGGAGAGAATTAATCTATAAAATATTTTTTTATCTATTACAGTACCATGTTTTTATGAGATAAAAAATTTAATTGATAGAATCGATATCTTTGTGTACCACTAGCAGTAGATAAATATCAGAAAATGTATCATGGTACATTTTTATAACGATAATATTAAATAGCATGCAACAATTCTGAAGGTAATTCTTAATTTAATAACAAGCAAATCAACAACGAAATGTGTGTTTTTCACATAAGTATTTTTAAATTATTATTATTTCATACACGTTTAACTAAAACAATGTCTCGCTATGAAAATGTTTCTAAAAACATAGGAATTATTTTGACTATTGCTATGTTCTAGACTTACATTTTTAATATGATTGTTTTCAATATTTATTATTTAATAATTAAAAATTGAACGATGTAGTTTTTACAGATTTTATTTTATCAATGAAGGACAAATATGTTATAACTCAAAATGTATGATATCAGCAATTAGGCTTATGTGGTATTCTCTTCGAAATATAGATTGTGAGCACCTTAAGCCAGTGCCTAATTTTTCCCATGAGTATGTGTATATTGATGACATTATGTTTATTTCAAAAAATTGAAACTTTCAGCTAATGAGTAACAAAAATAGTTTTCTTTTGAAGTATAAAGAAATAACCACATACATTATTCCTTGCTTAACGAAAACAGCTTGGAATGAATATATACATAACATATATCAACTTTGGCAGTGATTACTTTTTAATTATGTCTTCATCAGTGCTGTAGTTGGAAAAATTATTTGTGGGAACTCACCTTTTCATAGAGTAGATGTGGATGCTACCAGATTTTTGCTAAGCCAAAAGCCAATTTAAAACATGTAGCCAAAACCGACTTTTTTTTTAATTATCAGTTATAATTATTATATTCTAGTTTTTATACTATTGTATTTGTATAGCATTCATCTAAAAACAATATTTAATAAATCTCATAATAACATTTTCCATTATCAATCAATATTTAATTGAAATAACAGAAATAAATCCAAATATAAATTATTGGCACATCTATCCTAGAAGTTTCCAGAAAGAACGATAAAGCGAGGTGTTTTCATTGCTCTATGATTTACGACAAGTTGTCTCGGCTGATAATCTTATTCCTGATCACAACCAAGATTTCATATATGGTTCAGGACAAAATACTGTTAAGAGATGTCCTACACGGCTTATGAATATAAGTAAACTGGCTCTTTCAACAAGGAGTGGATTTTCCGCATAGGTCATGATGTTATTCATACAGCTGATGCTCTTCGCATTCAGACATTGAAATGTGTTTAATGTTCACAGTCTGGAGAAAAACAAAAAGGCTTGTGAATATAAGTAAACTGGCTCTTTCGATAAGGAGTGGATTTTTCGCATAGGTCATGATGTTATTCATACAGCTGATGCTCTTCGCATTCAGACATTGAAATGTGTTTAATGTTCACAGTCTGGAGAAAAACAAAAAGGCTTATGAATATAAGTAAACTGGCTCTTTCGATAAGGAGTGGATTTTTCGCATAGGTCATGATGTTATTCATACAGCTGATGCTCTTCGCATTCAGACATTGAAATGTGTTTAATGTTCACAGTCTGGAGAAAAACAAAAAGGCTTGTGCTCATACGCGATATTTTTTCTTTACAGAAACAAACCAAATATTTCTGGGAACGGCGTTTCCACGCATTCCTACCAAACTACACTGTAAAAAATGACGAATGTTTCTTATTTTATGAAAATATACTATAACCACGAACGAAAATATAATATAATCCTCTGAGTTATCCGAAATGCCGAATAGCGTGTTCCATTGTGTTTTGAATACTCAGAAACCAATACATTTCCGAAATTTAAAGAATTATTTATAAAAACAAAGTATTTGGGATTTGGACA
Organism: Maratus michaelseni; assembly: GCA_963931845.1. Taxonomy (NCBI): domain Eukaryota; kingdom Metazoa; phylum Arthropoda; class Arachnida; order Araneae; family Salticidae; genus Maratus; species Maratus michaelseni. Next base: position 12,447,467 of record OZ007596.1, read on the forward strand.
AAAGTGCTTTTTAAGATATGAAATTTTGTTTAAGCAAATAAAAAAAATAGTTCAATAATTTTCGCATAGATGGCGCTACTTCAGGAAAGTTATCGAATAGGGAGAATACCTTCATACATAAAAATGTCGAAAGACACACAATGCGTATGTACAACTTTTGTCCAAACTATTGCAACCCACATTCCAGACCTTAACAATACTTGCCCTCCTTAGTTCGATTAAACGAGGGAAGATGGATAGACGAGTATTGTTAACTTCTGGAATGTGCGTTGCCATAGTTTGAACAAAAACTGTGCATACGCATTGTGCGTCTTTCGCCATTGTTATGCATAAAGGTATTCTAACTATTCGATAACTTTCTAGATTCAACGGTATCTATGAGAAATTTTTGGAACTAAATTTTATTTGTTTAAACAAAATTTCAGATCATAAGAAGCACTTTCGTCCAAAATGTGTCAAAAACTATCTGCCATCTGCGAGAACTAATTTTAACTATTTTTTTATTTGCTTAAACAAAATTTCAGCCCATAAGAAGCAGTTTCACCCAAACCGCACTCTCCTGCGTCAATTGCTTGATCTTTTATTGAATTTTAAAATGTTTTTAGGATTCTTGAGACACAAACAAAGATAAAATTTTTAAAAAGCTAATAAAATATATAATAAAATGTATAAATTCCGTTAAATTTAATGCCTAATATGAGAGTCTCTTTAAAAAAAATTTCGAACATTAAAATTCAGACAAAATAACATTTTGTTTCACATTGAGGTAAGCTGGTAAGGAACAACAAAACTTTTTTATGAAATGAACGTGAACATGTATGGTCTCATTACATTAAACAGTTATTAGCTTAACTGTGATGATTTATATTTTCAACGTGTTTCATTACACGTTTGATAAGCTAAAAAATGCGAAATGACTTAGAATTCCCTTTTTAAATTATAAGAGATAAATAGGGGAAATATATATGGTGGACGTACTATCTATCTATATTATAAAGGACAAATGTTCCCGTGCGTAACGCTGACGTCATTTTGCGAATGGCAACACTTGACGGTAAAATTTCGGTTTTGCGAGTTTTGCTACTGCATTTTTTTTTTAAATTTCTATACATCTCACATTTTTAATTTTTACACAGTTATATAGAAAACCAAATCTACTTTCAAATACAATTTGTTTGTAAACTTTATCGCAATTTACTAATTCATTACAGTATTTAAATTAAATTCCAAGTATGATTTAAAAAAAATCTATATCGCTTGCAGACGATTACAAAATATTAATCCATTTCCACTTTAAACTATATAAAAATGTAAGCATTTGTTTCCAGCTAATATTCCACAACGAAATTAAAACTTCATTAAGCAATAAATACTACAGTATAAATAAAACACAAAACTAACAGACATGTAATTTAAATAAGCCCTTAAAACCGCTGAAATTATCAGAATAACAATTTAAAAAAACTGCTGTAGATTACGAACTTTTTAGCGATTTCTTCGGCTATTAATTTCTGGCGGGAGGCCACTACGAAATTACCGCTTTTAATAAATTTTCAAAATGTTATTTGAATATATAATTGACATATTTCATATTAAAATGTTCTTTGATGTTGTTGTTAAGGGGCAATCTAAAAAAATTAGAAAATGTAAAATATCTATTAGAGTTTTAAAAAAATGGTTTTCACATATATTCTCTATCCCGGGAAGCCCGGGTTGGATGCCCTAGTTTTTATAAATGCTTCGGTGAGGCATGTCCAATAAAAAGTTGGGAAACATAGGTCTATACGTTATAGCCTCTGACACTTCTCTTTTAAAATATAAATAAACAACACAATATGGAGTCAACATAATAAATGATAGCGTTTGGTAGACGTATAATTGCTAAAAGTAAGGATAAACTACGAAAATTAAAGAAAATAATAATATTTTTATCTATGTATGAAAATTATTTATATTAAGTATTATACTCTCAAGATTATTTAATGTATTCTTGAAAATCCGACTATTGATCTGCATTTTGATTTAAAAAAATTGCAATTTATCTCAAACAAATATATTTTTTTAAAAGCGAAAATAATAAAAGGTTAAAACATTTTATTCCAACAAACAAGAATTCAAACCAAAGAAAATTTGGAATGCAAGAATATTTTGTTTTCTTCAAGATAATTATTCCTCAGTGCTAGAAATTGTGGCAAATCAAATAACTCGAAGAACGTATAACGGAATGAATAAAACAAACATTGGTAATTTACAGTTTTCAGGAAGAAGAGATTTCTTGTTTTGAATATGAACATTTTTTCTCTGAATTAGAAAATTTATATACTGAAGGGCATGCAATTTTCCGTCTCTTAAAAATGTGTATATATTTTTCATTTTCGAAATGTCTGACATTTTATAAAGGTTCTCTTAGAGCCGTTAAAATATAATTAAACGCATATACAAGGCATAACGATCTTTGTCACTCAATGCACGAGCAAGTTGTACTCGTTACAAAACATCACACGCAATTTTCTTGAAAGGATGTTTTTTAAGACGACACACGAAATAGTTTTGCAATGGATGAATCCTTTTCATTGTATTTTTTATGCAAACTTGTATATTTTTCAAGTGTTTGAAAAATATCTTTTTAACAAGTTTCCCATTAGCCTTTAAGAAACAAAATAAAATCATATATTTGTTCAAAATATATACACACAATATTGGTAAAATTGTAAAACGTTTCAAAAAGTCGGGCAATGATTATAGACTTATATATATATATATATATATATTAAATAGTTTTAGACGGAACTACCCAGATAAATATTGAGTAACGATGCCCTCCACAATCTCAGCCAAAGCGAGTCCAAAAGAAGCGGGCTTGTTAAACTTCAAAATAAGTGTTTTTCATGCAAAAACCTACATTTACATATATACTGTTTTTAACTCATTCCAAGACGTCAAAATATTCATAAAATATGCTAATTTTGGTAGACCAAAACTCTTACATTGCCCAATCATTAGTGCATCCTTAAAAATCCGTTTTATTTCGAAAAAGTTGCAAATAGTTTTTTAAACGATTTCTGTATTTTTTTATCTGAAATTGTGCAAATATGAAAGAATAATACTTCTACAAATCATAAATAAAACGATTTTTTTTAGTTATTAGTATTTATTTTCACAAGCGCGTCTATTTTTGATTTATGAAAATTCATATTAAAATCAATGTGATTCGTTACGCTGTAATGAGCTTTAATTTAAAACCCAATTTTAAGTATATGTTCACACACAGTTGCAAATTTTAAACTATGGATATAATGAAATGTAATAATTGATTTACAGAAAAGGAGATAGGTATAATTATATTATTTTATAAAATGGAGTATGTATGAGGGAGAAATAGTATGGATTTTAGATGTATCATACAATGTTGTGGCAGTTTTATTATTATTATTATTATTAAAGTGAGAATAAAAAGAAATCAACTGTATGGCTATAAAAAATACCTATTCATTAAACGAGGAGACGTTAAGGAGTTTAATTCTGACTAAACCTCTTTCAGGTCCTAAAATATGAGATATAAAATTATTTTTCAAATAACACTGTCGGATTCCACTTCTCCGTCCACACAACTTCGAAATAAATCCGGTCTTTTGATATGCTGCCACCACCGATATGAATACGTGATATCGGGCACGATACTTGATGTATATTCAAGAAAAACCTAACTCTTTCTATTACACTTAAACAAACACTTTATTAACAATATTTACACTTAAACTCGGAGGTAAAGTATCCGGTTTAATATTAAATCAAAATAATTATAGAAACGCTTTACGTGTACCGTTATACTACGTTCATTTATTCTACACTGAGATTTCTATTCATCTCACACCCGCTCTCAGCGCTCATTCCCCGAGCAACCTTCACACTTCGCTGCTCCGTCCGAACTCAACACCGGTCTCAAAGCTCCAACTCTGAACGACCTTACACTTCGCTTCCTACGTTAGAACTAACTTTCTCTCTCTTGTAAACTGCCGAGCACCCTCATTTCTACGGGGTTTCTCCTCTGTTTCCAAGGGTCCTTGACAACCCTTCCTCCCTCTTGACGGATCTGTCTTCCTAAATAAAAGGGTGCACTCTCTTTCTTATCTATCAAATACCGCATTGCAATGGAAATACCTTTCATTATGTCCAAGTCGCCACCCTTCGGATTAAGATTTTCTAAAGGACGCCTTTAACGGTACACAATAGATACATATACAATACATACAATATGCTAATCCCTTAAGAATAGCTTTCAACTCTTGCAGCTGTGAGACAACCTGACACCCCCCACCTTAGCGGAAAATATGCCTTTTAGGGGCTAATTTTCCTCAAACTATGTAATGTCTGAGAAGAGTTCAACAGTTCCTTGATAGGTTTCTTCATTACCACAATTACATAAATATTTCAAGGTGTCTGAAAATTTAACTACTGACATCTCTAATGAACCATATACTAATGTGATAACTACAAAAAAAAAATTACACAATATGCTAATACACTGTTATAAACACAAGATATACATACAATTATAAATACACACAAAACAATAAAATTACACTAGTATTATGTCATTTTAATGTCAGTCCTTAGGCTGAGATTGCTGGAGGCGGAACTTTTTCCTTCCAGTGCTTCCTCGTTAACTTAATTGGTACATCCCATTCCGCAATGCACCCGTTTGAATGGCTAACTTCTGCCTCTGATGTCCCAATTAAATCTTCCTCTAACCAATCAGGCACTTGCCTGTCCAAGTCCTCTTTGTACGTAATAAAGACATTGTACAATTTCTGCCTTATCTTACCCCTCTCCGGTTTACGACCAATCCGATTTTTCTCCATTTCTACCAGTTCGATAGGACCCATAAATAATTCCTTATTTTTCCTTAAGATTGATTTTATGTCCCCAACTTGAATATTGGTTAACCCTTTTATTTCGAATCCCTTCCTGTCTTTATTTTCCGGTTGTTCTCGGTCTAACAACAGATCTTTCCTACCGTCTTCAAACTCCCCGTCACTATCCAAGACAATATCGACTACTTTATTTTTAGCCATAAATGCTCTCATTTCATCTTGATATACCAGTTTCTTACTCCCGTCCCCTAAATCAACTATAACTGCAGGTCGACATATTTCCTCTTTCTCCTTATTACTCACATTCATTTCCCTCGTTAATCGACATTCTACACATGATTCACAATATATTTTAGCTTCCTTCGCCATATTTTCCCAATAAAATGAATGCTCGATTCTTTCTAACATTTTCTTAACCGTCTGATGTTCTCCATATAAGGAGGTATGCGCTAATTGTAGAATTTCCTCCCTTCTAATTTTAGGTAATACTAATTGAGCTACAGTTTCATTTACTAAATCCTCTTTATGATATAATAACCCATTAACAATATAGTAAGACCCTCTTTCATTTTCAGCTAATTCCCAAGCTTTCTCTAAACCTTTACAATTCATTTGGGATTCCTGAAATACATTTGAACTACTTTCCGTAACTTGATTAATCTTAGTTTTCTCTATCTCGTCTTTTTCCTTCTCATGACTTTGCAAATTTACCGATCTCGTTTTTACGGCATAACAGTCACTCATATCATTTCCAATCCTTTCTCTTTCCTTCACTTTATCCCTACTACCTTCCTTACATGCCCTTTCTACCGATTCTCTTAATGATTTCTCGTTGTTTAACCCTGACAATTCATTAGCCACGTCAGGATGTAAAATTACCTGTTCCTTACTATTATCAATTATTGCACAAAGTACATCCTGATGAATTACATTAGTTTGACCACGTTTTGGAATAGCTAAAGGTAATTGAATTAACGGCGATTTAACTGCCTTACCAAATATCCCTTGTAAATAGATGCTACCAGCCCCTCTTAATTTTTCTGCTGGTACTAAATCTTTATGAACGACGCGAATTTGGCAACCAGAATCCACCAATCCTTTTGTTATCTTCCCATTTACACTAACTTCCACTTTCTCGAGATTATTTAACTTCTCTCCAATAACTTTAGCTCTTCAATTCCCTCTTGCTCCGATTCTTACCATACTCGCTCCCCTTGGTAATTCTTTAATTCCTCGCACTGAGATATTATTGACCCTAGCCCTTGGTTCTTGTCGGTTATTAATTTGATTACTTCCCTCATTATTTCCTTTTGTACAAAATCGCTGAACATGTCCTCGTTGACCACACTTGAAACAGATAGGCGTCGTATCATTAGGTTTCTTATATTCCGGTTTTCTACCCAAAAGAGGACTAACTTCATTATTCCCATTTTGTCTCCATTTACTACTAAATCCCTCATCTTTTGCCCTTCTAGAATTTTCATTATTAACATACCTTTCTTTACATTTATAACCCTTATAAGTTATCGCATAAGATTTTTGTTTAGCATCAAAGAAATTATCACATTCCCTAGCAATCCTAGAAACTTCTAACCAATTACTGTGCTGAGTTAATCCAATATGCGTCGCGGTTTCCTCATCTAGAGTAGTTAACAACTTATCCGTGACAATTAACTGATTAACCTTCTCATACGTGTCTGCACCTCTAATCTTACAGTAATTTTCCCACGTTGCTATTAAACGCGATATAAATAATACATGAGTTTCATTTTGATTCCTTCTAGCCTTCTTAAAGTTTTCCAAACACGCCTTCGGTGTCGGCTCGTGTTCCCTTAGAACTAATTCCTTTAATTTCTCATAACTCTCAATTTGTTCCTTAGTAGTGTATATTAGCAAGTTATCGGCCTTATCTCCTAACATATTTAGCAGAATTTCGGCCTGCTGGGTTTCCGGTACATTTTTTGTTTGGAATGCCCGTTCTAAACTGCTAAAAAACAGATTCCATCCCTCAGTCCCTTCTGGAACTTTGATATACAAAGTTTTAACACTTTTAATCAATTTCTCTAGGCTACTCTCATGATTAGATTCTGTAGACCCATTAGAGTTGTTTGCCGAACTTTGAATCTTTATCCTTTCCAACTCTAACTCATGTTCCAATCTCAATTTTTCAGCCCTTTTTCTTCTCTATCTAACTTTTCACGGTCTAACTCCCTTTCTAACTTTTCACGGTCTAACTCCCTTTCTAACTTTTAACGGTCTAACTCCCTTTCTAACTTTTCTCGTTCTAACTCCCTTTCTAACTTTTCTCGTTGTAACTTTTCCTCCTTTTCTAACTTTCCCGTTCTACTACTAACGCTTCTTGTTCTAACCGTTCTGTAACAATAGTGCTAGATAATTCCATAACGGCCCCCTCTTCATATTCGTCGCTCTCCACTATCTTTTTCTTAAGCTTAAACCTGGTATCATCTTCCGAGACTTCAATTCCTAACTCTCCACATATCGCCTGAAGATCCACCCTTTTTATTTTTAGTAAGAAAGCCATACCTGCTACCGATAATTATTACCACCCTACAACAATACTTAATCACAATATCAAATTAATACTTCCTCAAATCCTACCCTAATAAGTTAACTCCACATATTATACTATTTAACATATTTCAAATAAGTAATAATACAATAATAAATTTCCTTAGACAATGATAACCCACAATTCGCTTCCAATAACAAAGTAACAATAATCTCAATTTGACTATTATGCAATACCGATTTTAAATTTATAGCATTAAATAATAAAATACAATTTACACAATAATACTGATACGTTGCAATTTGAATAAAACACTGATGCTAATCACTACATAAAAATATCCACCTAACAAAAATTTGAATGAAATACACATAAATTCCTAAATTTAATCTCACTAAAATATTTCAATTTCAAAATTAGTTCTCACATTAAAAAGTAAATCACAGCACTTTTTTTTTCTCTGGGCCTTCAGTTCTTCCTTGAAGGTTATTTCGATTTAATTTAAATTCTACACAAATTTGCTTTCCTCATTTACTATCAATATTTCAAACTTAAAGCAAACAATATCACTTAATTTAAATATTACTTTAATAATAATTTAAATTTAAGAAATTTCAATTATTCCTTCCAACTATTAACACAATGCATTAATTTTAATCATTAATCTTATCCGTGTAAAACAATTAGAAAATCACTTCTAGTAATTAATATAAGATCCTTTTCTTAAAACAATAGTGTAAAATGGTTGTTAATATCTCATTTGATTTAGGCCAATTATTATATTGCACATAAATTATTATAAATTAACCACAACATTAACCCAAATTACCATCAATTATACACAATAAAATAAAAAAAATAGGTTCGAGAATGTCAGTAGAGTAAAATGATCAAAACACCTTACCTCGTACTTCATTCGCTGGGCAATTCTCTGCTCACTTTTCCACAGGGTAAATCTTGCACTCTCGGGCAACAATCACTGTAATTTGAAACACTGTGTCCACAAACACTACACACAAACACTGGAACTAACACTACACACCGCACCAACACTTCCACTGGACGATCCGGCAAGGCACTCTGTAACAAGGCTAGCTGGCACTGGTCTACGATGATAGGGCACACACACTTCCGCTAGACGATCCGGCATAAACTGACTGTAACACGGCTAACTGGCACTGGTGGTCTGCGACGATAGGGCACAAACACTTCCGCTGGGCGATCCGGCACAAACTCTCTGTAACACAGCTATCTGGCACTAGTCTACGACGATAGGGCACGAACACTTCCGCTGGGCGATCCGGCACAAACTCTCTGTAACACGGTTAACTGGCACTGGTCTTCGGTGATTCAGATCCCGTCGCTGCCAACATTGTCGGATTCCACTTCTCCGTCCACACAACTTCGAAATAAATCCGGTCTTTTGATATGCTGCCACCACCGATATGAATACGTGATATCGGGCACGATACTTGATGTATATTCAAGAAAAACCTAACTCTTTCTATTACACTTAAACAAACACTTTATTAACAATATTTATACTTAAACTCGGAGGTAAAGTATCCGGTTTAATATTAAATCAAAATAATTATAGAAACGCTTTACGTGTACCGTTATACTACGTTCATTTATTCCACACTGAGATTTCTATTCATCTCACACCCGCTCTCAGCGCTCATTCCCCGAGCAACCTTCACACTTCGCTGCTCCATCCGAACTCAACACCGGTCTCAAAGCTCCAACTCTGAACGACCTTACACTTTGCTTCCTACGTTAGAACTAACTTTCTCTCTCTTGTAAACTGCCGAGCACCCTCCTTTCTACGGGGTTTCTCCTCTGTTTCCAAGGGTCCTTGACAACCCTTCCTCCCTCTTGACGGATCTGTCTTCCTAAATAAAAGGGTGCACTCTCTTTCTTATCTATCAAAGACCGCATTGCAATGGAAATACCTTTCATTATGTCCAAGTCGCCACCCTTCGGATTAAGATTTTCTAAAGGATGCTTTTAACGGTACGCAATAGATACATACACAATACATACAATATGCTAATCCCTTAAGAATAGCTTTCAACTCTTGCAGCTGTGAGAGAACCTGACAAACACGATAAGTAAAATTACAGTTCTTAAGGAATGTGGTAAATCTAATTGAGAAATAGTATGGATTTTATCTGTATCATATCAGGTTGTGAAAAATTTTTTGGGATTAAAAAATGCGTATTGAACTATGAAATCAATGGGAAAGCTTTTTTCCAAATCTGGTCATGTAAAGAGAGCGATGCTATGCACTTTAATACTGAATAAAGTTCTTAGTAGTCTTTAGCAAAATGAAAAGGCATTTAATTCTCTGAGTTGTCTAGGAACTTTAAGAAAGTAAACTTTTAAAAGTAGAGAGAAAGTTGAACGAAGTTTTAAAATTGTGAAAGGGTATTAAAATTTTCACATAGCGGTCCTTGTTTTGGGAAGAATATTAGGAAATAATAAAATTTAATGGTTATTTAAATGATCCAAGTTTTTGGCATTTATACTATCAAAAATCTTAAATTAATTAACATTTTTCTTTTCCAAACGTCAAGGAAGAGGTTCCGTAATAATTGAACATACTTTGTATGCCTGGAAAAATGCGTTATATTTAGAAATAATAGAATGAATGATAGAGATTATCAAAAGCTGCTTAATGACTACTTGTTACCAGTTTTTGAAGAAAATTGAGATGCACGCTTTGTATTTTAAAAATATTATGTTCAAATTGACACTACAAATTCCACGCGGTTTCTATAAAAATGTGGATACATTATACACGATTTGCTTTAAGTCTGAATTTAAACTCAGCAGAAAAACTGTGGGGAACACTGGAAAGTGTTATATATGTTGTTGGAAAACAATGCATTTCTATTCATGAACTGAGATAAAAAAATTGATGTGACTGGCTAGTTATTGGTTGCATAATTGGCAGAAAACCGTAAGTTCAATGCCAAAATAAATATTCAAATTGATTATGAAAAACCATAGAAATATTTTCTAATTTACAAACATAATAATTATGCTTTTTGTTTTTTGGACCTACGTCTTTGCAACATCTATTTTTAGTATATATAGAGTAAATGTACCAATAGTCGTCCACTTAACTGCTTTTATATATGTAGATAGGTGATACGTAAAAAGTTACTGAATTAATTGAACAACTAGACTTCAAAATAACAAAAACAAGAACTTTAATGCCATTCTAGGAAATCAATTCCATAACGCTTCGTTGATTATTTCTTCAAAATATCTTACATTTCTCACATAAAACATACAATATTCTTATTGCCACATAGTTCAATTAGGCCTGGTAGTTCCCTAATTGACTCTTTCACACTTCAACGCTTCTTCGATGATAAAATTTATAAGACTGGCTCTTTGCCAAATCTCGCGATCCCAAATATTTATACCTCGTGCGTTTGAATCATGGAGGATAGTAATAGTACTATAAAGTGTCAGTTAATATGACGATCATCTATCTTTTTTACCATTTAACATGCCCATATTAACTATTTGTCTTTGCGTGTTTTGGGTCTCATCTTGGTATTTTGTTTCTCGCCAATTTTGATTATGTTGCGGGTAAAAATTTGAATATTCTTGTTCTGTATTTTTCGCCAAGGCGTATTTTGCACTCACGTGACCAGGGTTGCCACACGTAAAACAGATTACATGCGAATCTTTGCTTTCGTGACCTACATAATGCCTATTATCAACTTGACGTCTTTTCGAATTGGCGTAGTCAGCCACTCTCGATCTTCTGTCATCAAAATCGCTGCTTGTATCCTTAACTGATTGTTTATTGTAAACCCTTCGTGCTGTTTCGTAATTATCTAATTTATTAACTAATTCATCAATTTTCTTTATTACTAATAATTCCTCTATGAAATGTGTCTTTGTTTCCGTAGATAAATTATGCCTGATTTGATTAACAACAATTAATTCCGTATAATAATAGTATTTATTTACTTGAAGACCTTCAATCCATTGTTGAAAATACACCTTTATCTCATAAGCGAAATCGCGCCAATTAGCCGATGGTTCCTTTTTAGATGAGAAAAATTTCAACCTAAACTCTTCTGGTGATAGTTTTTAACGTTTTAGTAGAATATTTTTTATGTGATCATAATCGTGAATTTCAGGTTCATTTTCCCTTGTAATTATATTGATCACATCTAACGGCATTAGATTAATTAAATAATTTAACCATTCATTTTTTTTCAATGCCCGTTTGCGCCATTTGCCTTTCTCTCTAAAAAAATCCGTGAAAATACAAGAGATTTTCATGATAACAGGGATATTTCATTATGCAAATTTATTCCCAGTTTACCAGATGGTATTTGTTCTATACTGTACTTTGTGACATTGTGTACTTTGACAATACCTTGAAACGCCTAAAATGGTATCAAAAACAACAACAACAAAAATAAAACTGTCGGTAGCTTCAACCGCCAACCAGATTCCAATAAGATTAAATTTCCTGTTTAAATAATTTTAAAGTAGATTTTATGTATATGTAAATGCATATTTTAAAAATAAATGTATTTATCTGTAAATCTCGAAGCCATAAACATCTAAAATGTAGCTTTTATTTTTTTTATCCATTAATTAAAATTACAATTATTAAAATTTGTAAATACTATTATAAAAAGCTGTAAGTCTTTTGTTCGTTATTACAGCATGACGTAAAAACTTTGAAATATATTTTAACAGAATTTTCACTAGAAAAAAATTTGATTCAAAAATGTATCAACTAGGCTGTTTTTGTGTAGTTTGTTGCAGACTTTCAGGATGTAGAATTAAAAAAATAAAGTTTTCTTCACATTTTTTGTTAAAACATTCTCTTCATTTTATAGTTTTTAATCTCGAAACATGAGACTTAAAAAATAAGAAAAAGTTACATTTTTTAGATAACACGCTTCCCTTTCGGGAATTAAAATGAATGTTTATTTGAAACGTAATGCCACACCATAATATACACCATTTATACCAGTCGCGGCATCAAATCCGATTTCAAGAGATTATCCTTCTTATAAAATTTATGTAAGAATACAATTCAACGTAAGAATATGTAAGAATAAATCTCAAAGTGCGTTTATGAATAGTCAGAAAATAACCCAGAATAGGAGGACTAATCTCCTTTATCGGGACCAAAACAACTGGATTTTTTTAACAAAATTATTTTGGCATTTTATTATTATTATTATTATTATTATTATTATTATTATTATTATTATTATTTATGTATTTATTTATTTATTTACCCATTTATTTATTTTTTCAAACATTTATTTTTGAGTTATTATTTCCTCCCTTATACATAATGCCAACAATAGATGTGAAACTGATTAGAGTTTGTTACCCAATATTTTTCTAATAAATTCTGATAATAATAAGCTATTTTTGCCCACTGGTACAGGCCACAATGACTTTTCGTCGTGTTGTACATCGGCGTCTCGTGAAACGAAGGGTGCTTCGCATCTCTGTTGAATTCTGATGTGTTGAATCATCATCGTCTAAATATAAAGACTTCTCATCTTTACATTTTAATTTACCAGCCTTTTTAATAACTCATCCATATCTTAAATAAAACTTATTCTCGAACAATGTAAATATGTAACAAGAGAGACAAAAATACGAGCAGTGCATTTCGAATTAACTATGACTGTAATAATAATATCCATTTTTTTATAAGATTTTGAAAAAATGCGAACCGGATTCTATTATTTCTTAAAAACAAATTTCTCACCCGTTCATCCTAATATTTGAAAAATAAAAATTCTTTCACTTTTAGGAATATAAAAAGGATTATGATTTCAGTAAAGCTTGTTTTAAGTCTAAAATTATTTTCTAATTTTGAAAGAAACTGTACTTTTTTAGATTTTAAAACTGTATCTTTTAAATAATAAAATTCACAAGTTCAAAGTATCTATTTTTTCTTTACAAAGATAAAAATTAATTTTTATCTTTCATTTAAATCTCAAATAATCGTAAAAAATTGTTTAGATACATTTTTAGAATTTCTTTTTAATGGAGAATCTTCTTTAATCCTCTGACTGTTTAATTATTTTATTTAATCCTTTCGACTAATATGTATCTTATTACATATTTCAAATCATCATGTATTTGAAATATGTAGGATATTTATCATTGGCATTTTTAACCGTTAACTGCAGAATATTAAAACAAAATTGCTCCAAGAATTGTTTATAAACTTTATAAACTTTCTCTATAAACTAATAAACGTTGTTATATAAACTTTTCTACAAATGTCTTGACCGTGGAAATAGTGGGATAAGGGGTCGGAAGTTTAAAAACAAACATTTCTTTCCTTTTCTTGCAGCGATAAACAGATCGTATGGCCATATGATTGCTACTATGACAGCTCGAAACATTATGCAATTTAAAAAAAACTGTCAAAGGGAAAAATATTCTTAAAAAAATTTGGCTTGCGTAATAAGTAATTCAAAGTGTTGTCCAGGAAAGGAAAGTGGGTGGCACCCCATCTCAAGAGCTTTTTTATTCAAATTAATGGCCCAGACTGGAAGTTTTTGTCCTGAAAAACTCCCTCTAAAAGAACTACAGAAGTTCTTGTCCTCCAAAACTCCCTCTAAAAGAACTACAGAAACTACTTCAGGAGAAAAAAAAATCTAATTTTTTGCACTGAGCTTTAGGACCCCTACCGCATGCTCTCGGACTCTCAGGGGTCCGTGAACCACAGTTAAAGAACCGTTAATTCACGTCATTTCCATAACTACATTAATTAAGAGTTTTTTTCAATATTCTTTTGGCGCAGCTTGTCCCCAATGGGACCTTGGGCCATAAAACCCTATACAACCAACCAACCTTTTCATTATTGTAGCAGTATTTTAGTAACAGTGTATACCAAATTGTAAAGTATATACTCGCGATCATCGGATGATTTTTTTTTTTAAATAAGCATAATTATGCACGTTATTATGCATATATTAATGATGTATCTGATTTCAATGTTTTTGCCGAAACGCCAATTGAGGCTTCCTGTGGAAACCCGAAAATTGCTTGGTGTCTGTCTGTATGTCTTGCGGTAACTGCCGCGAAATTCATGCGATTAACCATCAACCATCGTACCAACCAACCACAAGTAGAAACGATGCAGAAGCACGATGGTTGATGGTTAACCTAGTTATATTTTTTAATTTGTGGACGGCAATAATAATGTGGCAACGGACGGATTGTTTTTCGCCTTTGAAATTTTAGAAGCAATGTAACAAATATTTCCTGAGGATGACCATAGAAGTTGGTCGAAACGTCGATATTTTTAATTTTAATGTATGTATACATTTTAAATTTGTATACACCATTCAGTAAATTATATACTCACGTCTTTTTATACTCACGTCTTTAATATAGTAATGTTTTATGGTGTAATCGTCCAGCATTTATATTAGCTCTTTTGTTGCAAAATTCCTCCATTTTAATCACATTGTTGCTCACATCATTACGACGTCAGCATTTATATGAAATATATATGAATGAGTTTGTATTGATGAATACATATTAATATGTGAGTATTTGTTGAAAAGTATTAATGACAGGGTTAAAACAATAGAGCTAAATTTTGGCCAACGTGGCAAAATATCGCCAAATTTGGCGACAAAAATAAGTTGCCATATATGAAGCCAACTTGGCGATAGCAGGCTAATTTGGCAAAACTCCCATTTAAATCCATTAATCTTTCATAATCTTCTTCCACTGGCATAGCCTACTATTTTCTATAAAGTGCCATAAAACAAAACAAAACAAAAAATAATGCATGTTTTGTTTGATTTTTAAAAAAAGGCCATTATAATTATTATTATTATTATTATTATTATTACTATTATTATTATTATTGCAAAACGTATGTAAGAAAAACATATCGAATAAAGAATGAACTATTTTTTGTTTCCTTTTACAATCTTAAAAGCAGTTATACTGAAAATACTCTACAAACATGCATATATATTTTTCAACGTGTTTATTTGATTATCACTAGACTATTTAGCTACTTGCATACTTATTACAAGCAAGAATGCTATTTATTTAGGAATTTTTTTTTAGAATCATTAGAAAATAAAATTTCAGAGACTACCTTATAATTAAATTGGGGGGAAAATCAATGCTGACTTCCAGTTTTACAAACAACAACAAATCTAAATTTTTATGTACCTCAAAAATACAAAATTTCAGTATTTTTTAATAATTATACATTATATTCAAAATTTAAAAATGAGCAGATTATGGCGAATGTCTTAAAAACCAAAATTTGTTCATAGTACATGTAAAACAGACAAAAGAAATAAACAATCGATGACAACTGTGGCCATTCACAAAAATTTGGGAAAAACATCGTTTTGGCACTAGAAATGTAGATCCGAATAGTCTCCAAAATATAAAATTCTTTCACTATGTTTTGTGGGGCAAAATGGGGCATTTAAACTCAGGAGGGGGATTCAATTTTTTTAAAAATATGTCGAGTGGGGAATAGCTTACCATGTATTTTATATTTCTGAATCGAATGACACTATCCGCAGGTCGATACAATCATTTCTTACAAAGTTAAGACAGGTTTTATGAAGAGCACAACTTTATTACACTTATTTTTAGTTCAAAATATGTTCTTTATATCCTATTGAATAAACTTAAACTTAATGAATGTTCTCTACGTAGCAATAATCATATTCAGGTTCAACTGAGTCTTTTCCAAGGTTATCAAAGTTGTGGACTTAAAATAAGTGTAGTAAATTTGTGCTCTCTTAAAAAGTATAGTTTTGGACTTATTATTCTTAAAATCTATTTTTAAAAAATTTGTTCCTCGCCCCCACGGAGTTAAAAGGTCTCCCTTTTCTTCCAAACCACAATAAATCTACTTTGTTTTGTGGGGACTCGTCGTATCTTCTTTTGTAATGCCAAAACACAGATTTTCCAATATTTTCGTAAGCGGCCACCAGTTGTAAAAGCCTATTTTACCTGTACTAAAGAATACTTTTCAACTTTTTATTTATAAAATCTGTAATAAAGGTTCGTATCGACTTGCGGTGGGTAACATTCCATTCAGAATTAAAAACATACATAATAAACGATACCTCACTTGACATACTTAAAAACCGCCGACTTTAATGTCATTCTTTGCCCCACAAAAACTGAGTAAAACAACTTTATTTTTGGACACTCATTGGATTTTCATTTCTATGGCTAAAACGACGTTCTTCACAAAGTTTGGTAAAAGGCCATCAGTTGTCTCTAAAAAATTCTATTTTAGTGGTACTATCAGTTGATTCATACAGTTTGATTTAAATATCATCTGTAATTGAAAAACTAAAAAAATATATTAAATATTATATTCATTTTCCCCCATAGTCATATTTTAAATAAATTGCATGACAGTAATCATTTCTTTGTAATAAATTTTAAAAAAGTAACTGAAAATTGATTAACCATTTTATGCTTTATATTATATGATTTTTTTTACCTTTTTATATTCTGGTACGTAAGTATAATTGGCAGAAGAAGGAATAAGGTTTGTTTCTTTAAATATTTTCAATTTTTGAATTCAATTATACTGTTCAAATTATTGAAATAAATTATAAACATAAAGTGATGGCGTGATAGTGGTCCATACCCTTTTATTTAAAGAGTATTTCCTGTTTGAAAAAATATAACAGTTTTTTGTTGTACTAATTTTTTATGCCCTGATTATAGTTCATATCACAGAAAAATAAATTTAAGAAAACATCACTTAGTCAAAAGAAATTTAGTGATTTGCACAGAACTTCTATTTGTAGTACTATTTTAATATATTTTGATTTTTAAAGCTATGTTTTAATATATTTAATCAAAAAAAAAAAGTAATAGATTGCCTTTTAATAGTAAAACAGCTTTATTTCTTACAGAAAAATAAATCTTGTTTATTCTGTTGTCCAAATTGTATACTTGTTCTTTAAATTTAAAGTACCAACAAATTCCAATTACAAAAAAAGTATACTAAACTTCAGCTACATTATTTTGAGGGCAATTAATTATCTATGGTTAAACTTGTCATTTTTGCACATTATCTCTACATTTAAAATCAATAAAAAGAAAATATGGTTTATTCTTACAAATAAAATATCTTACCTAGAATTTTATTCCATTAAAAGTTTTATTTCACCTTCTATCGTCGTAATACGATTGAAATTTATCAATCCATCAGATGCTATAACCATTCTTTAGAGCAAAATGCATTTGCTCACCAAAATTTTTCATCTTCTAATGCATTACAGAACATTTTTATATTTAACGCTAAAAGCTTCCAGGTAATCAGACTGCAATTTCAAAAATATTACATATGTCACATTCATTGGAAAATGTAATAAAAAAAAAAAAATGTTTGGATGCTTTAGAAACTTTTGGCTTTCAGAAATTATTGATCGTTGGTTTTATACTATATCCTTTAGATATTTATCAAAAATCTTAAATTGTTCCTTTCATTGGAAATCTGTCTTCCGAAATGGAAGAAATATTTTTTCTGCATTTTATCGCACTTCTTCCAATTTTAAAAATGCAGATTTGTTTTTAAAGAAATACAAATTTTATGTGTTTAATAATGTTACATTTTTGACATTAGGATAAAAATTAAAATATCGGATCTTAATATTTTATAAATGATATCATTCTGCTTCCGAATTTTATTACTTATTGTATTAGTGAAATGTATCTTTTAAGCAAGTAATTATGTTTTTCCACATATAGTTTGTGATTCTCATGTATCGCATCGAAAAAAAAAATTCTAGCAATACCAGAAAAAAAAAGGAAATTAAAACATTTTGTATAAAAAATATAGTTTTATTTATTAATTTATAATGAAAACATTTGTGCCAAATTGGTATGTAATATCAACTACTATATATATATTGAAACATGACGATTTAAAGAATTTTAACTTAAATTGCAATTAAAACATAATTGATATACGAGTAAACATCAAACATATGAAAATGAAAATACATACTTTTGATTTGTAAACTGACACACAATGCAAAATAATCGTCTTAATATCAAATTAGATTAAAATTTCCCAGCAACTATCTAAGAATAATTTGAGTACTTTTTATTTTATTTTTTCAGCATATTTGCATTTATGTGAGATGAAAATGCAAAATTGTTCACCAAATACAAATTAAATTAAAATAAAATGTTTTTTGACAATGGTTCGTATTCCATGAAATAGATTATTTCTGTACAACTTTTTAAATCCTCTAATTCCTAACAGATGTACAGGTCTAAAGATTTCACAATATATATATATGTATATTATATGTCATATAAAAAATCTACTTATAATTTTAAAATTAATTAGTTTGCGCTATTTGTGAGTGAGAAGGATATAATGTGTGCTATAAAATATTTTTCAACGTGTGCACATGGTGAAAGTGCTTTACTTGCTTGCAATATTTATATATTTTGAAGGACTAAATGCATCAGGAATTGCATAATAAGGAAAAATCCATTTTTTTTTAATAAAGCTTTTACAGTAGATCAGCCCTTATATTTTAAAAAATATATCAACGATTTATCACTCATGGTAGTCAAGCTTATATTTGAATTTCAGCTCCAGCTGTTTTGACACATATCTATTCAACAGTTTACTGCACTGGTTTTTAATTTTGAAAAGCAGCCTTTTTTTCGAAGTAATGAGGCATTGACAAATATTGTTAAAGTATTTGATTTTGTTTCTATTTCAACATTATGTCAAGTAAAACATATAATTTTCCAATTTTCAATATGCATGTACTTCCTTTCAAGTAAGTTATTATACACATATAATTTTCCTGCTATATTCTTATGTAGAATTTTTTTTCTACACCAATAATACGATTAAGGAATATCTCCTACGAAAACTTGTTCTTCATATTTATATTTACAAAACATATACTAAAATGTATATAACGCAACTATATTTAAATATATACTATATACTATACATTAATAGTATATACTATACATATAAACAATAGTACTTAATACATTGTGGTCGTTTTCGAAACTACAGAAAAATATACATATTAGAGCTACATAGTATTTAAACATGTAAAAAAACAATTTTCATTAAACCATATGATGTTTTTTTTTTTTTTTTTTTTTTTTTTTTTTTTTTTTTTTTTTTTTTTGTTGCTGTTGAATAAAATAATTAGTTATTTACCCCTTCCTTCTTAGGTTTTTGATTACGGCTAAACTGACGACTATTTTTATATTCATTTGTATCACATTTAAGGTATCCGCACACCTTAAGAGGTGATTTTTTGAATTTTTTTGAAATTTCCCCTTTATACCAATTTTTTTCTAATGATATTTAAGTTAAAACTTTGAAAAATATATAAAAATTTTAGAAATTACTCAGAAATATTTTTTTATTGAAAAATAGTCAAAATTACGTGAAAAATTGAAACTTGTGCAAAACATGATAACTCAAAATGAAATCAATGCATTCACATTTTATAAATTGAATAATAAAGAGAATAACTTTTTCTAGGATATAGACTAGCCGCATTATAATAGCATCTCTATCGCAGAAGCTATGGCACTTGAAGTACTAATGTAATGAAATATTCTTAAAATTTCTTGCAACTTTTTAACTTATACTAGTTTAAAAACTAATTAATATATCATCATGATTGTAGTCTATTCCCTAAATAAATATTTGTAAAATAAGTAAAAAAAGAATTAAGGCATTTCATGCATATTTTTTTTGTTATAGTATGTTTTGCGTACAGTAAAAATCCAAAAAACTTCATTTTGAGAAAGAGCTAAAAATAACTTTTAAAGGCGGTAACTATTAAATAAAAATAATTATTATTCTTTAAAGGTTTAATTATATACTCCATGTATTTTCTTGAACATATAATCCAATTTAAATGCTAAATCTCGAAACCGAATAATCTAAACACACATTTCAGCTTACTTCCGGTTTGCAGAACGGTGTTTCCGGTTATAAAATTCTTCGGCCACCTGTAATAGATGTAACTTTAAACGGCTATAACTCGGCTTCTAATATAGATACAGACACAATTAAAGCAGAATTCGGCAGATAAAGGCTCGGATTTTAATATTATTGCAAAAATGAAAAATCGATATTTTTAATAAAAATGACGTTTTAAAGGTGTGCCTTACAAAAAAAAAAAAATCTTTCTGGTAGATTTCTCTTGAATGTATCTTAGCATAAGTGCATGCAAGAGATTATTTTTCAAAGATTGGTGCGAAAACAAATACCGGATTACAAAGATTCCGAGAGGAAAATGAATCTTTCATATTCCATCTTTTTAAAAATTCAACTGATTTTACTCAAAAACCCGAAGATAAAATGCTTGAAACTCGAGTATAGAAGATTCAATCCCGGTTTTCGTTAATATTGAATTTCAATGCGAAATTCAGCATGAGAGTTACAGCATAACAAAAATCAGATTGTTTCAAAATATTAGCCAACCTAAAATTTCAAACAGTATATCTCAGCCATTTTTTAAGATAAAGCAAAACATAAAATGCTCCGAAATCCTTATATCCCTATCTAACACATAACGGAAACAAGTTTTTCAATTTATAGTTTTTTTGCCCTTCTTTTTGAATTTTTAAAAATTTAAATTCTTTTAAGTGGCCGCCATTTCGAAAGAAGATGGAGAATGAAGCTCGACCGAGGAACGAACTCGGTCTAGACCTTGATATGTCCTATGCACATACTCAGTTCATAAAACCGGTTCGAGTAGTAAATAAGAGAGTTACAGCATGACAAATGTCAGATAGATATATGTATATACAGGGTGATTCATAAAAGATGGGCAGAACTTTAAGGGGTTATAGTACACTTAAAGACAAATAATATTAAATAGGAGACTAAGGGTCCCAGACGTATTCCCAAGGAGATAGGGGGCATTAAAGTTTAGGGTCCGAAATTTCAAATGATTATAAAACATGGAAAATTGGTCGATTCGTTTGCGGTTTTTGCAAAAAATTTTCTTTATGCCAGTATTTTCTTGAAATAAAATTTTAAAGTTCAATTTCAAAAAATGCCGATAGGGGGCGCTTTAGACTTTGGAGTAACAAACAACTATTTTTTAACGTTATTTTTTGTATTTCTTTAAATGATTTCGAAAGCTTAGACTTAAACTTAAATTTTGATCTAAAAATCTGAGTCCTAACGAGTAGTTAAGTAGCGTAAACTGAAATTTGAAATTTGAAACCCTTCTCCCCCCAGAACAAAAATCAGTTATTCCCGATCTTTGTGTCGTAGATTAGGCTCTAACTACTGCCGCGTTTTGCTAAAATTATTCTTTATGTCAGTATTTTCTTGAAAATAAATTTTAAAGAAAATTTTCAAAAAATTCCGATAGAGGGCGCTTTAGACTTTGGAGTAACGAACAACTATTTTATACCGTTATTTTTTGTGTCTCATTAAATGCTTTCTAAAGCTTAGACTTAAACTTAAATTTTCAGCTCAAAATCTGAATCGCTGAGCGTGGTTCAGTAGCGAGGGGAGGGGGTTCAAATTTCAACTTCTGAACATAGTTCAGTTTGCACTACTTAACCATGCCCAACGATTCTGTGCTGTGATACGAGGCAAAAATACAACTTTCGTCAAGGACTGCATAGTCGGAATTCACTCATAAAGGCACTGGCACAGTTGGAAACGTCGCTCATGCAAACGTTAAAGCTCCATTCCTGACGCTAGTCACCGGGTGAAGAAGGAAACAGAAAGTATGCAAATGTCAAATGGGGAAGAAGAAGAACACGTATGCAAAATTTCGACACGATTCAGGCATAAAAACCACTGAACGGTGAGTCAAGTGTAAGTCGCTGTAGTAATGAATCGGAAGATGGTGCCCTTCACGAATAAGGAAAAGGCTGAGATGCATTTAATTTACGGAGCGGCAGATGGAAATGGTGCAGAGGCACAACGAATGTACGGAGAGCGATTTCCTAACAGGCGGTTGCCTAACCGCAAAACTTTCGAGCGCTTGCACAGACAGTTGTGTGAGACGGGATCATTTCTCGCTTCCCGGTCGAATGCAGGTCGTGCAAAAAAGGACGAATCAGTAGTTGTTGCAGAAGCCATTCTGGATGTAGTAGCGGCGCAGCCAAGTACAAGTACACGAACAGTGACTAGCCAGGTGGATACCTCACAGTCCACGACTTGGAGGGTACTGAAGGATGAACATTTGCTCCCGTTTCATGTGCAACGAGTCCAGAAACTGTCTCCAGGGGATTATCCAAATCGTATTGAATTCGCCCGCTGGTTTCTGCAGCAGAACGCGCTAAATCCACATTTTGGACGAACTGTGCTTTTCACCGATGAATGTACCTTCACACGTGAAGGTACATTTAACACACACAATGCACATGTATGGGCGGATGTCAATCCACATGCTACGTATCCACATGCTCATCAGAGACGCTTTTCCATCAATGTTTGGGCAGGAATCCTCGGAGACCACCTAATCGGACCGTACCTTCTTCCTGAACGCCTCAACGGTAAAACATACCTCACATTTCTGCAACATGTGCTGCCAGACCTGTTAAACGTTGTTCCTCCACGCATCCGGCGGGTCATGTGGTTCCAGCACGATGGAGCGCCAGCCCATTACGTACGAGACGTCCGCAACTATCTGGACATCACATTTCTGAACAGATGGATTGGTCGAGGTGGTCCTGTTGCTTGGCCTGCTCGCTCGCCAGATCTTTCACCCCTCGATTTCTTTTTTTGAGGACGATTGAAGGCTCTTATGTATGAGACACCCATTGAATCCCCCGAGGAACTGGTCGCCAGACTTTCCGCCGCTGTAGGGGAAGTGCTCGAAAAGCCTGATGTTTTCGCGAATGTTCGCCGTTCCATTCGTCGCCGTTGTTCTGCGTGCATAACCTCTGGTGGTCACAATTTTGAACATTTATTGTGATTACATGTTAATAAATATGCTTTGGTAACATAATCCTAATTTGTGTCTTTTTACCTCGTATCACAGCACACAATGTGTGGACATGGTAAACTGAACTGTGCTCAGGAGTAGAAATTTCAAACCCCTCTCCCCAGAAACTTAACCACGTCTAACGATTCAGATTTTGGGCTGAAAATTTAAGTCTAAGCTTTAGAAAGCATTTAATGAGACACAAAAAATAACGGTATAAAATAGTTGTTCGTTACTCCAAAGTCTAAAGCGCCCTCTATCGGAATTTTTTGAAAATTTTCTTTAAAATTTATTTTCAAGAAAATACTGACATAAAGAATAATTTTAGCAAAACGCGGCAGTAGTTAGAGCCTAATCTACGACACAAAGATCGGGAATAACTGATTTTTGTTCTGGGGGGAGAAGGGTTTCAAATTTCAAATTTCAGTTTACGCTACTTAACTACTCGTTAGGACTCAGATTTTTAGATCAAAATTTAAGTTTAAGTCTAAGCTTTCGAAATCATTTAAAGAAATACAAAAAATAACGTTAAAAAATAGTTGTTTGTTACTCCAAAGTCTAAAGCGCCCCCTATCGGCATTTTTTGAAATTGAACTTTAAAATTTTATTTCAAGAAAATACTGGCATAAAGAAAATTTTTTGCAAAAACCGCAAACGAATCGACCAATTTTTCCATGTTTTATAATCATTTGAAATTTCGGACCCTAAACTTTAATGCCCCCTATCTCCTTGGGAATACGTCTGGGACCCTTAGTCTCCTATTTAATATTATTTGTCTTTAAGTGTACTATAACCCCTTAAAGTTCTGCCCATCTTTTATGAATCACCCTGTATATATCTGATATGTATATGTATATATATATCTGATTTGTATATGTATATATATATCTGATATGTATATGTATATATATATCTTATATGTATATGTATATATATATCCACAGTTGAACCGATGGTGGTTTTGGGGTCTGGGTGTCATGATCGGTGAAAATATACAAAGAATTTCTGGAATTGTTTTCCTCCGAACGCCTGCAATAGTTAGATTTTTAATTTTTGTAATGAAATCTACCTAATAGTCTCTGGGAATATATCCCAACCCCGTAGTCAAAGTGTGAATTACTATAATGGCTGCATTGTGGAAGATATTGTTGATCTATAGATTTACTTGCTCAATTTATAATTTTTTGTTTGAAAAAAAAAACGTAATTCATTAAAATGTACACATTTATAAATATTCTTTATTGTTTAAAGAATGAAACATGTAGAAAAAAATCTAATTTAATTGTCTTGTTCGGATCATTTTCTTAACTTTGATTGTGTCTTTATATGTTAGAATAAAGATCATACATATGATCTTTGGGAATTGCGTCACATTTCATATTTTATTTTTTAGATCCTGTAAAAAATTAAAAACAATATGACACTTTCAGTAAGTCAATGGAGCATAAAATTTGAGTGATTGCATAAATTATTAAAAATTTATGTGTAATATTATATTAAATATTAGTCCTGCAGTAAATAAATAAATCCCAAAAATATACAATCCAATATAAATTTATTTCCCTTAGTGTGTTTAAGAAAACCAATGTTATAAATGTATTGAAAAAGTATTCCGTAGATTATATTATTTTTGCATAAACATTTCCATAATAAAATAATAGAAATCAAAAATTAAATAGTGTATGTTCTTTGGTTATCGACCATATTGCACATTTTTATAAAGTACATTAAGTACTAATATAAAATTACTATGGGCTCTGCTCTGCGAGCATTAAGATGGCCAGCAGACTTGAACTTTACAAATTGGGTCCTAATTTATGCATTGGTGGAAACACGTTGTAATCCCCCAATTAAAATTTCTTGGAAAAAAGCATCTTAATATATTTAAGTGTGTATGGACGATGTATCCGGCAGACATATTAATTACATATACCTTGCATTTGTTTGTTTAGTGTAACAACATAGTATATAGTAGAATGAATTTGAAAGTACAGGAAAACTCTTTTTTTTTTTTTTTCGAAATTACTTTTGGCTCTGGGTGCAAATGTTATTTTTTATGTAAATTAGTTTACATGTTTTTTTTATTGAAATCAATTCATATCTTTCTGTGCCCCAAGCGCCCCAAATATAGTTAAAAATTGAAATTTTTATCAAAATTTATAATTTTTTCGTTTTTATATATTTTTAATTACTTTTGGAGTGGGGTGCTAAAGTTGTATTTCATGTATATTAGTTTACATGTTTTATTTTATGAGATCCATTCATATCTTCCAGAGACCCAAGTGCCCCAAATATAGTTAAAAATTGAAATTTTTACGGAAATTTATAATTTTTTGTGTATTTATTTATTTATTTTTAATTCCATTTGGCGCCCGGTGAGAAAGTTGTGTATTGCGTGTAGTACATAATTGTGTAGGTTATATAATTTTTTATCGAAATCCATTCATATCTTCCGTTGCCCCAAGTATCGTTAAAAATTGAAATTTTTAATACAATGTATTAAAAATTTTAAATTTACGAATTATTTTTACAATTTTGGTAAAGTGTTTAGTTAATAAAGTATAAACTTACAAATAATAATGAATACATGATAATACATGAAGTATAAATTTGAAAACCAAAGCATTAAATCATAAAAATTATAAAAATTGAACTTACGTAGCGAAATTTTTACTTATTTTATTTTGAATATTTACATATTCCTAAAGTTTGTGATCCTTTTTGGTATTAAAATGTTTGATATTTCTTCTTTATTTTATTCTATTCACTATGAAACCGTGTTTCTTTTCTTGTCCAGATACACTTTCTGATGCTTCAAAACACTAGGCGAATTAGTCTTTCAGCAGCTTGGATATTTTGACTGTTCCACAGTTTTTCGTACTTTTACCATGGCCTTCATTTCTTCACAAGACACATTCAACAAAATATGTGGTTCAAGACGTCCAACTCGTTGCCAGTAAATAAGTTCACAATAATAATTTGCTTTGAAGTGTATTCTTGGTACCTGATAAATTCTCACTTCTGATGATCCTGTATTTTCATATCTAGCATAAATTAGCTTTCGTAGTGCTAAAGACTTGATAGGCTCTCTGTTATCCGAGAGAATTGACAATAACAAATTTTCAGGATGACAAAAGAAGCTATTTCGTTGAACAACAGTGTCTACTATCTTTCTTAGATTGGATTCAAATATCTAGAAAATGTGATAAGTTTCAAAATATGCCACTCTCCTTCTGTTATAGTTGGCTTTGTTTTGGTATGGAACCCCACAGTCGCATACATTCATAATATATGTTGTAAAAATAATAAGATTCTCAGATGGATTTTCTGTGGTCACATACAACCTTAAATTTCTGACTGTTGTTAGCCATCTGGAGTGAAGAAATGAACTAGGATTTTTAATGCGAAGTCATAACCACATTCACCACGTGATATTGCTATGCAAAAATCATATAAATATTGCTGATCATTGCTGAGAACTATTCTATCTATGTTGTCTGGCATATTCCCCATACTTATTGTAGAAAAGGAAGCTACATGTAGTTCCTCGCACGTTTTAATCGCTGTACCAATTGGGCCATCAAAAGAATTTGTTCCATCATCTGAAGAATTTAGTAAATGTCGTAAAGGCAACATTTGTATGCAACAAACAAATGCACGATTGTAAAGTCTATTGAGTTCCATCTCCATCAGGTGAATAACTCCTCCTTTCAGCCCAATATTTACATTTGTTCCGCGGCATCCAAATACTGTAAGCCCATTTAATTGTATGTTATTTGATAAAAAAATATATTATTGCTCCTTTTGGGATTAATTTCTGTTGTTGCAACTGTAACGGGGGTAATATACAGATAATAGAGAGTCAGGTTCTTTTACAAGAGTTTAATGTTCCCACTTTGTAGTTTTTGTGTAGTACATTGGGCCCTTCATCACTTGCAATTTTACGTTTTCTTTTCTCAAATCAAAATGTAATGAGGTTAAAATAGGCAAGGAACTGCTAAATTGCTCGCTCTGAAACTAAATTTCGAACCTTTTTACGCTGTCGACGAATTTTGATGCGATCTACTACATTCGAATTCTCTTTTGTGTACAGTTCCAATATCTTGTAAAACAGCACCTGCTCTATCCAAAATTTCGTAAATAATAATATAGTATAAAAAAAATAAATTTATACATTTATTAATAAACAATAAACGATTTTTCACCGTCTGGCTGTACTTTTTATGCTATACAAATGATTATTTAACTCTTTATTTTTACTTATAATTTTTAGTTCAAAATTTGCATAAAAATCGATTTTCTGCAAATATTTAATTTTCATAGGGCACCGGTAGAAATTGATCGTAGAAGAATTTTTTTTCATGTATGCTAGTATGCTTAAAAGACAACTTTCGACGCCGAACCAAAAGTAATTAAAGAAAATATATATATATATAAATTTTCATAAAACTTTCATTTTTTAACTATTTTGGGGGCGCTTGGGGCACCGGAAGATATGAATGGATTTCAATAAAAAAAAACATGTAAACTAATATGCATAGAAGACAACTTTAGCACCCCGCGCCAAAAGTAATTAAAAATAATAATTAAAAAAAATAAAAACTGCAAAATTTCCTAAAAATTTCATTTTTTAACTATTTTGGGACGTTGAGGAGCACCGGCAGATATGAATGGATTTCAGTTAAAAAGCAGATGTAAACTAATATGCATACAAGAAAACTTCTGCGCCCCGCGTGGATTCTATTATCCAAATTTCGATTTTTCGATCCACCCTAGTGTACAGTTTAGTATCATAATTAAAAGGCTGAACTATTAATTTCCATATTCATAATTTAATTTTGCACTATAAAATAAGTTTAAATTCAAAGTAATCATTGTGAAGGACATCATACAATAACAAATAAAGGAAGAAACTTTACTTTAATGTAGATAGCTTATTTCTCGCTAGTGGTCGCCCCAAACACATAAAAGATTGTGTTCTATCAGTACTACCTATTTTTATCTTGAGTACGGCCGTCCTGTAATAAAATATGAAAAACACTTTTATTTATAATTTTCATATATAAATATAAATAATATCCAATTTAAAATTTTTGTTACGCAATTTCCTAACAGGGGTGCTATCCGCGTCAAAAAACGATCATGTGAACATTATTATCAAAACATAAATTTGACCGAGGCAGAAGCCTATTCTAAAGATTTATTTAGAAAAAAAAAATTAATGAGATCCATTTTATTTATATATGGTTACCCTATTTCCTCCCAGGAGAGCTATAAAAATTAGATAACTGTTTTTTTCTGAAAATGTATACCATAATTTTAACTGACAATGTAATGACAATGTAATGTTGTAACTGACAAAACAAAATCAATTTTAATTATGAACTTTCCCACCAGGTTTGCTAGCAGAGTAAAAAAAAACAAACATAATGTGAAACTTTTTATTAAACATAAATTAGAAGCCTACTCTAAACGGAAAAACCTGCGTCAAGCATCGTTTATGAAACACTTTCCCACATATCCAGCAAACTTTAACAAAACTTCACCATTTAATAAAGTGAAAGACGAAATGTACTAAACAGTTTAGGAAACTTATAACACAGTTAAAAATCCAGTTTATCATTTATTTTGATAGTCAAAGAAGTATTCAAACTATTTTCTGTAGCTCTGTATATGATCTATAAAATTGAATATGTAGTATATAGCATGATAAAATTTAGTTTAGTTAGAAAATTACCATTTAGTAATTTCCGCTTATCGATGGAAATGCTCAAGGAAACTGTTGTACAACACTATATATTATATGAAGACTTTTATACACACCACATATTTAGCTGAAATTTAATTCAAGTAAAAAACGGATAGACAACTTAAATTTTACCTTCAGCCATTACCAACCATAAACAAAAATGAAACCTGTTCTTTGTGTAGCCCTGTATATGAATTTTTTTATATTTCACAAACATATATTAGTCTACTAAACTTATATTAGTTCAGCAGGAAAATGCGTAACACAATTAAAAATACCATTAAGCAATTCACTACCATAGTCAGTAATACTTACGTATTTTTTGTGTAGCCTTCTATATGATCAACAGAATTTGTACACATCATGCTATACAAAAATACTATGCAAAAATGTAGTTAAACCTAAAACAGAACACAAAAGTTGAAAACGCACTTAGCACTGTAATTATCGCACTAATACTGTAACCATATTATTTTTTAGGTCTATGTAAATGCAAACAATACTTTTCGGTGACTAATTTATACTGCACCTCAGTAATATAGGTAAATTTCATTATTTTTCAAATAGTAAAACATAATTTAAATTACACTGCAAACGATTTTTCTCCGTAGAACATTATGTAGCAGAATTCTTTTGTGTGATACTGTAAATGAATAATAATGTGCGATTTTTCTACACATTGAGATATTACTATTTCAATCATATAATGAGGTTTCCATTATGGTATGTTACACATTAAATAAAAGAATAATTTTTCTTCTTGTATTAGTTTGCTTAAAGGAAAACGATATTCTAAAAAACGGCTGTATAAAATGACACACAATTTTCCAGAGGATAACATTAAATTTAAACACGTGCATGAAAAAACCCAATTTTTAAATTTAAATGATAATTTTGTTAACCTCTTCATTTATGCATGACCACATACAGGGCTCGGAAGTATTGCGCTACAAGTAGCGAAACTACAGTAAACGCTACTTTATAGCGTTTGTAGTCTTTATACGTTTGTAGCGCGCTACATATTTTGAACAATGTGATAATGATATAATGTAATTTGTAATATGTCATACACTAACATTTTGGAGGCAAACACAAAACATTTTCTTAATTTTTTAATCCCCACTGCTATATTGCGCTGATTTAACTGTATTCCGACAGACGCGATATAACAAAACTTCACTGCATTATTTAATACGTTTCTTGAGTTTCACGTATAAATTAAATCCTATGACAAAATCTGAAAGTAGCAAATTAGTAACTACTTTTAAATGTAGTTTGTAGTCGCTACTTTTGAAAAGTAATTTGTAATCACTACTATTTTAAACAAGTAGTTGTAGTTGTAATAAACTACATTTTCGATAAAGCAGTTGTAGTTATAGTTCACTACAGTAACTTTACCGATACCTGGTTCATGTAGATTTAACAATAAATCTCAAACAGCATACATGCAACTGAGCATTTTTAATAATAAATATGAAGCATATTCATGCGAAATAACTCGCACTTTCTCTACATTCTAAAACATGCATACTGATAAAACTATACATTACAAAAATTCAATGAGAAATAATATTATACTAAGGAAGAATGCGTTTTTTTCAGGGCTTAAATATTAAAAAGAAATGTTTTCTATGAAGTATTTCTTACATGGAGCTGTTACATTTTACCATTATCGGAAATTCTTTACTATAGAGAGTAGGCAGAATGTGTAAAATATCAACTTAATGTAATAAAGTGTTCGACTATGCCACATAAATATTACATTAATATCTATAACTTTGTTAAACAATTTCTGTTAAACAATTTCAGTTAAACATCTTTGTTAAACAGTAAATTTGTAATCATGTATATTTTGATTGCCTCTTAATTTTGATAATATTTATATTTCGTCAAAAGATAGGACCAAACACAGTTGTTTTAAGCATATGCATTTTATTTTAAGCATATGCATTTGTTTTAAGCAAATGCAATTAAATACTATTAATGCACACTCGCACATCGTCGGGTGTGTACATACACACATTGTGGCACCCCTCCCGAAAAAAAAGATTTTGAGAACAGCCAATTGCAACACTAGAGACTGTTAGTTGATAAACGAAGCGAACGGAATTCATAATAATGTAGAGAAATGTTCGCATAAATTGTACGTAATTTATATATATATATATTTTTTTTTTTGGAAGAATGTTGTAACATTACTGTACTTTATTTTTCCAAAAATAAATCGTTTAAAAAAGTGAGAAAAATGTTCCGCAAAAGGAATGCGCTATGCAATTTAATCATTAATGCAGTGATTTCGTACTGGTCATACAATAAATGTGACTCATTATTTTTGTGAATATATTTGTATAAGTAAATGCGTGTGTGAGACATTTGAGTGTTTATCGTAGTTCAGAACAAATAAATACTCTTTTTTGAATTTTTTTTTTCGATTTCAATAACTTTTCTTAGATGGGGGTGCGCAGAGTGGACAATCTATGCAATACGTAATTATTTGCTTAAAAAGTCACATACAGCATTAAATAAGAAATACAATAATCAAGAATAACGCAGGAAAATAAATATATTTCGCTTCCCGTATATTTTACGAATTCCTCGAAGAAATTAAGCTGACACAAATTGTGCCACAAGAAGATTACCGTTTGGGAAATTTAGAATACATTTGTTTACCAAAATATTTTTCTATGCGAAATAATTTTCTGTACATCTGGCCTCCTTCATTTTTTTTGTAAATATTTGTAACACATTTGTAACACGTTGTGTGTTTTTTTTTTTTTATTTAAACAATTGAAATTTTTTATTTTATTTTTTATTTATTTATTTTATACAATGTGGAGTCTTTTTGGAACATACAATAAACGATTTTATAATGTAAGAAATGATTATTTTTGTCAATTACTTCTAAATTGTACTATTTTTGCACAAGTTATGATCGATTTAGTAGGATAATAATTAATACATTTAAACCAAGTGTCGGGTATCAGCACACTTGAAAATATTCAGCATTATAAATGAAAAAAATATTATAAGTAAAATTATCATTATAAATGAAAATATTTAACAGATTTATAATTGTATTATCTAACACATTTACAATATATTTTGATATAATATATTTTTGTTGATATTATATATTTTGATACTTGTAAAAAAATTGCATTTATATATCAATCGAAATTTACCAAATTCAGCAAACAGACAATATTTTATTATTATATGCATAAAAGATCTCATTTCAATTACTTTCTGTTCCATTCTTTCAACAATTAAATATATAAATATACAGGTTGTCCCAAAAGTCCTTGACATATTTAAAAATTCAATAAAATATCAAGCAATTGGCTTTCGAGTGTGCGGTTTGGACGAAAATGCTTCTTATGATCTGAAATTTTTTTTAAGCAAATAATAAAAAAGAAGAATTCCAAAAATTGGCGTACGAGAGTGCGGTTTGGACGAAAATGCTTCTTATGATCTGAAATTTTGTTTAAGCAAATAATAAAAAAGAAGAATTCCAAAAATTGGCGTACGAGAGTGCGGTTTGGACGAAAATGCTTCTTATGATCTGAAATTTTGTTTCAGCAAATAATAAAAAAACAGAATTCCAAAAATTGGCGTACGAGAGTGCGGCTTGGACGAAAATGCTTCTTATGATCTGAAATTTTGTTTAAGCAAATAAATAAAAAAAAATGAGTTCCACAAATTGGCGCTACTTCTGGGAAGTTATCGGATAGGTTGAACAATGACGAAAGACGAACAATGTGT
The DNA here is from genome assembly GCA_963931845.1 of Maratus michaelseni. NCBI lineage: Eukaryota > Metazoa > Arthropoda > Arachnida > Araneae > Salticidae > Maratus > Maratus michaelseni. The sequence goes on from OZ007596.1 coordinate 12,480,356, forward strand.
ATTCACAGTTTTTTTTTTCAAACTACGGCATCCCACATTCCTCAACTTCACAATACTCGTCCTCCTGTGTTCGATTAGACGAGGAGGATAGGTAGATGAGTATTGTTTACTTCTGGAATGTGGGTTGCTGTAATTTGGATAAAAACTGCGCATACGCATTGTGCGTCTTCCGCCATCGTTATGCATAAATTTATTCTACTTATTCGATAGCTTTCTAGAATCAACGGTATCTATGAGAAATTTTTGGAACTAAATTTTATTTGTTTAAACAAAATTTCAGATCATAAGAAGCACTTTCGTCCAAAATGTGTCAAAAACTTTTAGGGCACCTTGTCTATTGTTTTATTTTACGATATCTCGAACACGTTCATTGTTTATCCAGACTTGAAATTAAAATTTCAGGTTAAGTTTCATTAAAATATCTAGTTAGTATTATTCATATCTTTTGGGTGACAAGTTCAAAAGTGCAAAACCCCTTTTTTCCTATAAAATTGTTCCTAAATAATGCCCAAAACTAAAAATTTTATTATTATTTTACAATGCAATTTCATATACAATTTTCGTTTCCCATAGCCGATTTTTGATATTTTCATATATATAATAATGTATTTCTTTTAACAGATTCAGCAGATTCTATGTTTACGCTTATAAATATGCAATTTATTATTGTTGATATGAAGATAAGCTTCGAATTCTAAATTACGAAAATAGGAGTCATTTAAATATTTATTTAAGTTTATTGATTATAGTGTATAATTTAAAATCTTTATTTATTTTGTAAGATGTATTATTAACCACATGATAAACGTTAATACGACATTTTCAAACAGTTCATTTTTCAATAATATAAAATGTTACACGCTGAATGGGATAGATGTGTAAATATATTATTTTTACTAAACACCGAGAGGGATTAAATAAAATTATAAATGCAGAATATTTTCAAACGCTTAAATATAAACTCATTAACAACTGAATTAATTAAATCGTGGAAATGCTTTAGAGACACAAAATCTTAAAATGTAACATTTTTTTCCTTAACCTGTTCCATTCATTATAATTTTAATTAAAGTAAAGAAGATGTTTTACAATAATACAGCACTCGTCAACTTCCCGCGACATTTTGCATTATAGATCTCCGTATGGTAAACTGTTACTTTGAAATGATTTTCATATTCATTTAAAATTTAAACGTCTTTTATTTTTTAACAGATACCCGAAGTTTCTACATAATTACAATCTTATTATAGTTCTTGATTAAACAACTGTGCTGTTTTATTTTCAATTAAAAATATATATAATATTCTTATTAATCCTTATTTTGTAATTATTATTTCTCATCCTCTAGTTGTAATTTATGTTATATATCAAATGCTTAAGTTGGAGGACAGACAATTTTTAAGTTTACACACAATAAATATCCCATTTATGTTAAAGAAATACCCTTTACGTTGAAAACAATTATTTAAAAGTAGAAAATTATTAAGTCACTAGCTGATTTCTCCATCGCTGGAGTTGACCGTTCTATAATATTAATCATAAATATACTTATAATCAGTATTGAATTAAGACATTTTTCTATAGAAGGACTTAGTGTTGGTACCCCCCCCCCCCCTTGATGTCGGTTGCGTGCATCCTGGAATTTGTATGATATTATACCTTTAAACAAAAATCTATCCACACCAATCTAGAGTTGGGGCCCCACTGCCTTAAGCAGCATACACCCGGTTGGGGAGGGGGAGAGAGCTACGATTACACAGGTTAGTTTTTACAAACCAATGTCAGATTTGTATGATTTGACATAGTTAACAGAGGAAAAAGAATGCCGCCGCTCAATCTTTTGCCATGTTTTTAAACATGAAATGATATCTACATCTGTTGGAAATGGAAAAACAAAAATAATCGAAAAACACTCATAGAATTCTCTTAAAACGACAAATGATATCTTTGAAAGCACCGACGAAAAAAAAAATCTCTGGTCATTGCTATAATCAACAGCCAGATGTTTTTTGCATTTCTCAAATAGTAAACAGTAATCGTTATTTTCGAATATATATATAGATATATATATATATTATTTATTTATATCCGGGAAACGAGGATGTCAGTTTAAAGTTGCGGAAAAACATAAAATATGAGACTGATTAAGAAATAGACATTCAGAAAATATATTTTTTAAATAGTAAATTGTAATATTTTTTAATTAAAGGTACCGTTACATCCAGGATGTTATCACAAATACGTTCCTGTTTTTATTTATTTTTTATTTATTTTATTTTTTGTAACTGTATAGGGAACAATGCGATTGCAATTTTTTAGCAGTGTATATTATATATTTGGTAATATTGTTCATGTTATTATTTCCTAGATTTCTCATTGTGTGTTACTTTATTACAAAATAAATTATCATTATCATTTTTTGTATATTTTTTGTATTTTTCCGTTAATGTACTTTAATTTATGCATTTAATTTCGTCATCGAAATAAAATGCAATATGCGGAGTATGAGGCAAATTTCTTGATGTAAGTTAATAGAAATTGTTTAAATTATTAAATTTATTTTCTAAAAAACAAAACAAAAATGTACATTCATATTTTTTAAAGCCCACGTCCATACAAAAAGCTCGGAAAACGGAAAAGTCTTTATTTTGAAATGGCGCTAATCCCGCCATATTTTTAAATATTTCTTCCTATACGCTAAGGTTCTAGACACTTCAACATTCAAAGTATATTCGTGTTCAAATTCAGTCATCCTGATCTACATTATATATAAATAGTTTAAAAAGAAAAATATAAGATACGTGCTCCATAACTTTCAGAAAAGATATTTGAAGTGGAAAAAGATTTTCTTTTATTCTCCTTTCTTTGAAAGTCACAAAAAACGTGGAGCATTCTTAAAATGAGGTAAGGTTGATATTTTATTCTATTTTTAAAATACATAAAGATATAAAGAAAAATCTTAATGAAAGTGAATTGACGAGCAATATAACCACAGTTGTTGCATTTAATGTGTGTATCATGTGAATTATAGCTTTTAGGTTTGTTTATATAACAAAAAATATAACTTTTAGGTAAAATAATCTTATGTTTGCGCAGTAAAAAAAAAATGAACACGAATCAAAACACAATTTTTAAAACTCATTGAGTTGAGCGAGTGACGCCGAGAATAACTTTAGCGTGAACCCTTTTGGCCTGATTAAATTGATTATACTTAAGAAAAGAATGAATCAAGGCAAAATATTCAAAAAACACTCTAAAAAGCTCCAGAATAATTCAAATTCCACAGAATTTAAAAATAAAAAAATGACTTACCTATAAATGAGAAGAAACCGAATTTAGATGTAAGAAATGAAGAAAATGTTAAAAAATATGATCCGATAATAGTAGGAGGATTTATAATAAATTTAAGCGGACTTCATATCTTGTAAATTGACGAAGTTGTGATTTTTTATCTTCTAAAACCCCTCTTTCTCCCCTCCCCCCTTAGGGACATTTTTAATGATATCAAAAATCTGTTATACATAAATTTTCCGCCCTTTTCCTAGAAGTAATAATAACTTTAATCGGATCGATACGTATCAGAATTAAGGCGTTATGCGGTTTTTCCTGTTTTCACAACCCCCCCCCCCCTGGTTCGATTTTGCCCATTAACGAACTTGACCGAGATTTTATGGCTCTTGATTTTATGTATTAGTTAGGAAGAGATTTGTGAAGAATTATACGAGTTATCGTGTCCATAAAATAGTGACATATCTACCCTATTTATATAAAATCCTAATGAAACGAATTTGTGAAACGATTTTATGAAACAAATTTATGAAACGATTTTATGAAACGACTGATTAAACGACTGATTATGTTTCAGGGCTATTTTTAATAAAATATTAAACGCTTGATGGTGAAATTAATACCAATTGTCCATAAAAATCCGCGGATGTCAAAAATTGTAATAGAATTTTGAAATTGGATTTAGTTTTCGAGATATTAATTTTTTCTAATTTTAATGACATTTCTGTAATGATGGCAACTAATTACTCAGTTTTTTTGTGACAAAAAAAGGGAAAAAAATTGAAAAGGATCCCGATAGGGATTATTGATTTCTTTTTATTCGTCATTTTCAAATTGAAATTGAATTTATCTTTTATTTCAATCGATAATGAAGACAAGATTGTAATTAAATTATGTTTTTCAGGAAAATTTGAAAAAAAAAAAATCCCATTTCTATCGTTAGGATTCAATCGTCTGTCAGCATTTAATTTAATTTATAAACTGAAAATATTTTGAATAAATTCGTCCAAATGACGTCATTTATGCAAACGCAAAAAAAAGGGGGAAAAGGAATTAATAATAATTATTATTTATTGATATCATATTGTAATTTTTTTGTAAAATTTAATTAAACGAATTTATAAAATCACTAATTCGGATATTTCAAACAAATATATAAAATAATAATTGCCCAACTGAACGGAAGGAGAATAAAATATCCTGCTTGGTTTTTTCCGCCAAGCTTTTTAAAAAAGCGTCAAGTCCCCTATAATAGAAAAGCACCAAAAGTTCATTGGATTTGTTTTCATAACTTTTGGCAACAAATCTATGTATATTAACGAATCTATCCCTTTTTGAAGCTCGAATTATGCCAAACCTAAAAGCAAAGGATCCTATACTGGAAAGTTACCCGATTTTCTTATGGACAATATTCAAGTGACATTACATGGTGTAAAATTATCGCGGATAGCAAATTTGTTTAAATATCTCATCAATTGATGCCGAGCACAAAATATTTAATTGATTTTGTATGATAAATAATTATTAGAAAATTCGTATATACATATTAATTAAAATAAATAATTTACACATTTAAAATAACATGGAAATATGCATGATGTGCACTAAAATAGAGAGAAAATTAAAACCTGTTACTGAAAATGTCTATAACATAGTACTTTTCAATACCGTGGTTCTTAATGTTATTCACAAGCAGATGAATTTTTTCTCATCCTTAAACGCAAAGGAAGAATAGAATACAGATCGTTGTTATAAAAGTCCGAGAGGTAGCCACAATTTAAACCTAACCATTTTATACAAGCTGATTTTCAAGTTGTAATTAATTTTACTTATGAATCCTGAAAACAGTCGTCAGTTGTCGCAACAGCTGTGTATGAGGCCATGATAATGAAAAAAGGCCCCATTGAAACGTTAAAAGCATGGCAACCCAATTACAGATTTACCAATATTTTTAAAATAAAGAACGCTGTCATGTTTTTAGAGGCCTCGAAGTCTGAGCGGGGGTTGGCGAGCGTAGCTCGCAGGGGGTAAGACTCCTAGTATCATTATAAAAAAAAGAAAATAATAATAATAAAAGCATATTGAATATGTATGGTGAAACGCTGAAAAATATGCACGTATATATATATATATATGTATATATGTGGGAAAATTATAGAAATCAAACCTATTAATATATATATATTTTTTTTATGAATTGCCCCTCACTTTGGATACAGGCCCGATGACACATAATCACGAGTTTAGCAGGGTAGCCAATTTAATCAGTTTATCGGCTTAATTAATAAAACCACATGGCCTTTTGAACTGATAACTCTTCAGAGTTGAGGAATTTCTAATATACTTCTACCCCACTTGCTGCGTGAAAACCATCATATATGCAACTATGAAATCTACTGCTGTAGCAGGGCTTTCCTCTAATAAAGAATGTTATATTTAAATCACCCGAATGCTGTCATTTTCTGAAAAATGTGACATATATATATATATATACTATATTGTTATAATTATATCATAATAACCTACTTAGCATTTAATTAATGGATTACCAAAATGAATGAAAAAGGCAATTATATAAATTTATTGACTAATTAATTACAGTGAAAGAATAGTAATTGTACGAGAAAAAAATTAATTCCAAGTATAGCACTTCAACATGGACTTTCTGGCATATTTTAAAAATGATTATCCTTACATTCTTTTATGTTGAATTTATTTTTATCTAAAAGTGGGGATATGTAATTTGCATCCTTCGATTTCAAGCTCTTTTCGCACAATAAACCCTCTATCTGCCAACAATGAATCTCCTTTTTCGAATGATTCTAAAAGATTTTATTTCAAGAAATTATCTCTGTCTGAAACAGTCCCTCCCTATGCATCCAACATGAATGATATTGCACCAGAAGATGCAATACCTATGAGACATTTGTTTCTATTTTTACAGCAGCTCAAAGTGACTCCTAGGGCCAAAGGGATTTTGAATTCAGTGGTATCTACAATTAGGGCACTTATTCTTAAACAGATGGGCATATAATTTTGAATTTGTTGTTTACTGGACCAAATAATATTTACTATTTTGTTGTAAATTAAGTCTTTCATCATAAAAATGATACGGGAAATTGTACTTTGGCAGCCTCAAAATATTAGTGCCAACATTTCTTTTATCAGAACGGTTTTTAATCTCACCAAAAAACATAAAATATTTATTTTATAGACAGCGATTTATTATCATCATCATCACCAGAAAAATTTGAAAATGAAAACATTTTCAAAAGGGATTTTATTAAATCCTATTATAAGAATTTTTAAATCCCTATTTATAACATATTCACCTGTAAAAAAATAAAATCGAAACCTTTCTTTAAGATATGTATTTTTTCCCCTCAGTTGCTGATTTTCTTATAAAAAGGACAATATAATGCCATCTTCAGTTTGACATTCTTTATCTTCTGGTGCAGATGACACAGGAAATATGGGAATAGGATCCCAACTAACACAGAACTTGCGGGCCACTGATGGCTACGTTAGCCTTGGCCCAAACTAGTAGATGAGGGGCCGCAATCGTTTGCCGTAACGGCAACTTAAAAAAACTGTCACGCCGGCCACAATGTGGCCGCAACAGAATTGGCCATAACTACATTAAGATGCCCATAATTGTGCCACAAGTGGTTAATCATAACTGACGGATAGCCTAAAACTGGCCACAGTTATACTTTAAGTGGCAATTATTAACGAAAACTAGCCACAGTTTAGCCATTAACGATCATCGTGAATAAAATCTAGCCAGAAGATCGCCACAGCCATGCCACCTGCGTTTGTTAAGAATAAAAGCTATCCCAAAGCTGGCCATAAATGTTAATTTATTGGTCATCATAAATGTAAACTAGCCTTAAGCCAGCCATCCACATACCATCAATGCTATTAATTAATTAATGCATGCCAAAAGCTAGCCACTTTGTTGCCATGAATGGGCATCATTAATGTATACAAGCCGAAAGCTAGTCACGTCGTTGCCATCCTTAATGATTGCAAGCCGAAAGCTAGCCACTTTGTTGCCATCAATGGTAATCATTAATGAATGCATGCCGAAAGCTAGCCACTTTTTTACCATGAATGGGCATCATTAATGTATGCAAGCCGAAAGCTAGCCACTTCGTTGCCATCATTAATGAATGCAAGCCGAAAGCTAGCCACTTTGTTGCCATCAATGGTAATCATTAATGAATGCATGCCGAAAGCTAGCCACTTTGTCACCATCAATGGACATCATTAATGAATGATAGCCCAAAGCTAGCCATATTCATGCCACTATTAGACATCATGATTGGAAGCTGGCCAGAATTATATTTTTTATGGTCCTCAAAAAAGTAAAGTTGAGCAAAAAAGGCCCATTTTTACTCCTTTGGCAGGGACAATTTTTTTTCTTTTTTTAAAAGTTATTTTAAACTTCAGAATCTAAATTTACTGGTCCATAATTTTTGTCAGAAAACTCTTAATATTTTATTCAAAATTTGAGAAAAAAAAAATAATAATCTATTTGAATATTTTTCTTAACAAGAGCTCATAACACCAACCTGACTTTTATACAATATATGTTTCACTTTATCATTATAATCTTTTTCAGTTAAAAACTACAATGGTGTTATAAGCATCCCATATTAAAAAGGTCAAAATACAATAAAATCGAAAGTGTTTCAGATCTTGTATAGAATACTTTCAATCTGAAAGCAATAATAATAATAATAATAAAATAATAATAAGGTCCCAATGGAGGCAAAAATTGGCCGTATCCACTCATCTCATTAGATCGGAATAAAAGGCCATATGGTTATGATTTAGTTTTTAATGTTATTCTGAAAAAGTTGCAAAAGCCATATTTGTAATTAATAAAAAAAAAATGATAACACAAGGTATATATATTGAACGTTAAATTACCAATGATGGTGAAAATACGAAAAAAAAAAAACTAATTTTCTTCAATTTTTAATTAAATTATAGGTTTAAACATTCTATTCAAAGGAGTAAATTTTTAAGTAGTTTCAATTTATGTTTCTTCAAGCTAATTCACCAGGTGAATTGTCCAGCCAGAATTTCCCTGCATTTCCATTGAAAATTGTTATCTAATGATTATATTCAACATCCCTTTTTCGAAGCAAATAAAAAATGCATAATGTTAAATGAGATACCATATGAAAGGATTTTCAAGCGACTTCTGACATAGTACACTCACATTTCTTTAAAACATGTATTTTGGTTAAAATTGCAAGTAATAAATTAAATAGGCATTCTTTTCAGAAATGAAATGAAAGTTTTTCCTCAAAATACTGTTGCCACAAAAATTAAATTCCACAACAATGATTATTAAAAAAAAAAAAATGTTCAATAAAGATAAAGTGAACATGGTTGCTGCATGGGTTTATTTATATTTATGATAAAAAAGCAAAATTTAAATTCAAATGCTCCATTTTTTTTTATTCTTTTTTTTTTTTTTTTTTTTTTTTTTTTTTTTTTTTTTTTCAAAACACATTATGTCACCCTCTAATGCAGTTAAAATACAATTTATATATATATCGCTCTTGATATTTTCAGTCAATTTTTACTGTAACTTTGATGGAATAAATTTGATTATATTCTGGCTTTATTTTTTTTTTTAGAAGTTTAAACATGCATCTAAAAAATATTAGATATTGCTAAAAAATATTAGGCTGCAGTGTGAAATTTTCACACAAGCCCACTAGTATATATATATAAAGTTTTGAACTAAAGGTGGTTTTGGGTTGTGGGAGTCATAATCGGCGTAAATCTGCAATTTTTTATCAAAAATTCCAACTTAAGAGAGAATGTAATAGGTAGTATTTCTTACGAAATCTACCTAAAACATTATTTTTTGAATTTTCAAAAACATTTTTTACAGCATATTTTAATGATTTTTCTAAACTGTTACTAAACCTTCATGTATCTCACGAAATTTTTTTTTATGAAGGAATGCGATACGCATCATACACAGAATAAAACTAAAATTATAAAAATGAAGTCTTAAAGTTAATTGCGTATTATACGCTAGAATATACAGTAACTTGATTATTTCTATTAGAAAAAAATCTACAACAATTAAATATATACATATTTAACCTAATGCAAATATAACACAATTAAAAAAATTGTATTTTTTTTATAAAAACTAAATATGTAATTAATGCTTAAACTGAGGAAACATTACAGGAAAATGCTTAAAATGGCGAGATGATTAAAGTTGATATATTCCATACGCTCAAACAGCGACATTTCCAATATCGTAAATAACATGTAATAAAAAAAAAAAAAATAAATAAAGTCAATTCCTACTTAGGTCAAAAAGAAATTTTTTCCAGCGATCTACACGCTTCACCACTGACGGTATTTATTCCTAAATTTATATCCTGCTAAATATCTTATATAAGAGAATTTTTTCCCCACATAAAACTAAAATTAATTAATTATATTTGATTAATGAAATAATATTAAAAAAATGTGTGATATAATTGCGATTCTGAAATTTTTCCTTACTTTAAATCATAACTCTTGCATTTCAACACAAAATAATAAAACAAATTTCTTTACGGTGAAGTTGAATTTCGATTATTCCACAAAAAATGTAAAAGGAAAAACATAGAGGTAAAAAGAGGAATGAGATTTAAAAGCTTAAAATATTCTTCTTCAAAGTAAAAGAAATCGCAAGAGAGATATTTTCTTATGCAAATCTATTCCCAGCATACCAGATGTTTGCTTCTACGGTTCTGTAATTTGTGACTGATCAAATATTCCGAAGTTCTTATAATGCATTAAAACAAAACAAACATTTTTCACTTACAGATTCCAAACGACGAGATTTCCTTCTTTAAATGCTCATCTTCATTCTGAAAGAGAACTTATAACTTATATGTTTATATCGTAAAATCCCGTCTACCCACCCTCCACTAAATTAATCCAATCAGCCACTTATGAGCATTTTTCATTTTATTTTCCTCTCCCAAAAATAAGCCTCTACTCCTACATTTTTATTGCGCAAAAAGCCTATTTTAAAATTCAGGGGAGAGAAAATTCCACGCTTCAGGAAACTTAGTTTTTCAGACAATTTCAATGAAATTCCCTTCGTTATGAAAAAGTTCCACTTACGTTCTATGCCTCCCACCCAAACCCCTTCGGCATAAAAAAAAAATTAATAATTTTAGAACTCTTTAAATTCTTTCTTTCGCTTTTGCTTTTCTCTAGTAACAAAAAATAAATAATCAATCTTCTAAACTACAACCCCCTACCTCCAAAATTTACGATTTACCCTTTCTCAGTCCATCTCCATGCAGAGCTTAAAATCTTTAAAGTTATTTATTAAAAATATTGTCCAATAACATTAAATTAAGTAATCAGCAATATACGAGTGCTATTTTTTTTAAGAACCGATTGGTTGTGAAATAAAAACCACAGTGAAAGTCAAAACTGTTTTATTTGGGACATTTCAATACACTTTCTATCTGCTTCTCTACATAATCGCCACTCGGAGTGAGGCATTTGTGGTAGCGTGGTACCAACTTCCATATATCCTCGTCATAGAAGGCAGCCACCGGTACTTTCAGCCAATTCTGTACGCTGCGCTGGTTGGCAGCTCGTTGTTTGAATCAAACTTCTGTCCTCCTAGCCAGCGTTGTATGTGAGCAAAGAGATTGAAATCAGATCCACTCGCTGAACAACATCATCGGTTGATACTCGCTGAACAATTTCATCAGTGGACACTCGCTGAACAAGATCATCGGTTGACACGCGCTGTACAAGATCATCGGTTGACACACGCTTTCTTCCCTGCCCTCTACCATAAACGTCTGTACGTCTTGCTTCAAGGTTCCTACACCATTGCCGCATTTTGCTGTCACTCATGAAAGTTGTACCACTTACACGTTGTACACATTACTCATCCATCGATGAATTTCGGCTGCATTGCACCCCTTAGCATGCAGAAATCGAATCACAACACACATTTCACACTTAGTGGCATCCTCCATTGTTCGAGCCATGTTTACGTGCTCACTGCGAGCTTAGAATTAACAACTGTGACCCCTTGCGATCGACGGGCATACTAGAGACACTGGATAACATATCAACGCACAGCGTCATCAGATTTTCACTGTGGTTTTCATTTCGGGACCGATCGTGGAAAAAAAATTAGCCGTAAGTTGTCCATCATTTTTTAAAAAATTATATATATATATAAAAGAGCAATGATATTCATTATTCATTTATTTTACAGGAGTAAGATCAGAGAAACTGGAAGAAAGGGGAAAATTCTTCCTTGGATCTCCAAAATATGGGATTTCACCCATTTTTCTGGAGAGTAGAGATTTCAGGTGGTAGTGTTTAGGAGATTCATTATTTATTTATTGTTGATGCAGAGTAACAATACACTATAAAAATCACTTTAAAGATTAAATATTTAAAATTTGCGTGAGGAAAGAAAGGAGACAAGCGGCAATTTTGAGGGGTTGAGGGGAATTTAGATGAGTATTTAATAACTGACACAACAAAATTACAAATTGAGAAACATAAATAAAGAAATACTTCTTTAAAAAAGATTTTAAACTTTGCAATCTGGGGGAAGCAGATTTTGTTTTAGGTAGAGAGGTAATGTTGATTATTATTTAATTATTGTTACAACAAAAGGGGCAGAAGAACAAAAATTGAAAATTTCCAGGAAAGGGAAAAAATTATCTCATCGTTTTTTTAATTATTGTTATTATACAGTAACAAATAAGTTAGTAAAAAAGTAAAACTAGAGTTTTAATGGTTAAAACTTTAAATCGCATTACTCCGACATCTGGAAATTCACCCCTTTTCCTGCAGAGTAGAGATTTCAGGGGTGTGTTAAAAGATTGATTATTTATTTATTGTTGATACAAAGTCACAATACAACATAAAAAATCACTTTAACCCTTTTTATACTGACGGTACTTATAAGTACCACTTTAACCCCTTCGCGACGAGCGTCATTTACAGAATTTTTAATCTGTTACCACCGGTTTTTCAAATGAGAAATTTTCACCTAATTTAATCGCAAAAATGCTACGATTAGATAAGGAAAACTTTACAAAAAAAATAACTGGTGGGAATAATCGAGGATTCTGAGCATCTAAAAAGTAGCTGGAAAAACAATTCAGGATATAAAGGGTTAAAGATTAAAGATTTAAAATTTGCGTGTGGAGAGGAAAGGGGAAAAGCGGAAATTTTGAGCGATTGAGGGGAATTTACATGATTATATAATTATTAACACAACAGAATTACAAATTGAGAAAAATAAATAAATAAGTACTTTAAAAAAAAGATTTTAAACTTTGTGTTCTGGGTGCAGCAGATTTTGTTTTAGATAGAGATGTAATGTTGATGATTATTTAAGTACTAGATGGCATGCCTGGCGTTGCCCGGGCCCATAATGATAACTTAAAAACACCTAAAATCAATGTTGAATGATTTTATATTTTTAAATGAAAATCTATCCAAACGAATTGAAAGACAGTCGTTATAGTTATTGCCGTTTTAATGTTGATTTATATTCTGACATTTTGATATTTTAAACTTTCAATTAAGACCAAAAGTTCCTGAGGAAACCTAAATGATATAGAACGCTCCCCCACCTTTCCTCTTTTAAACTCAAAATAATATACAGTATTGGGCAATTTATTAGTCCCCTTCGAAAACTAATTTCCAAAACCTTGTTTCTAAAATGATTATATTAAAATTAAATAAAAATTATGCTTTCATGGCATCATAATTCACTTTTATATTTTAACAGAATAGTAAGGCTACTATAATTTGTGACTTGTGCTATAGCCAGTATACATCAAGTCACATGGCCGTTATCATTATCTTTTTACACGTGAAGATTTCGCTATGGTACTCCATTGTGAAATTTGGTAATTTTTGAAATTGAATATTTGAAAAACGGCATAATCATTAGATTTGAAATTTATATCAAGAAAAATACAATTTTGTACCTTTCTAACGAAGTTTGTCTAACAATTCTGACAAATACTTTTCAAGCTATTATTTTTTTCTGAAACTTCAAATGTTTCATTTTCCGAGATTAATCTGTGTCAACGATTATCGAAAATCCCAGTAGTCAGCAACGCGTAGTTTTTTATTAAAAATGATTGTTACAACAAAAGGGGAGGGGGAAGTAAAGAAAAAAAATTAGAAATTTTCCAAGAAAGAAAAAAATATTTGACTGTATTTTAATTATTGTTATTATATAGTAACAAATATGTTAGAAAAAAAATAAAACTCGAATTTTAAAGGTTAAACTTTTTAATTCGCATTAAGAGGGTCGAAAAAAGAAAGTTGTAATTTTGGGAAACGAAATTTAAATGTTTGAGTAGTTATTAATAAATAAAATAATACATACAGCAGGCAGAAAAAATAAACAAATACGATTTTTTTTTAAATGTGTTGGGGGATGGCGATGAGAATAGATGTGAAACGAAATTTTATGTAAAGGGATTTGAATGGATTAAATAAACTTTGGAATTTCATCGAAATGCGAAAAATGTATTTACATTTTTTACTTTAAAATTAATTATAAACATATATATGTTCAAGAATAAATATCTATTGTAAACATGTACCCGAAATTTAACTGGATTTTCCTTTGAAAATGGATATTTATTAGTGGTATTTTACGGTATTAGAAACGTTTTTCTTGATTTTATCTCTTAATTTGCATTTTGTAAAACATATCCCAATGCCATAAAAATCATTTTTATTTAATTTAGTAGTCTTAGAAAATACAACTTAAAGTTTAATTTCTATGTATTTAGAATTACAAAACTATAAATGGAATTTTTTAGCACTTAATATTTTTTACTTAATTTTTAACCTTAACTACTTGTAATAAAACACATGCTAAGTATCCACACATTTTTTAATGGGAGATTGTTATAGCAATCCATCAAAATACGAAAGAAACTTCTAACACTGGCTATAACATCAGATCTAATTTGTGCAAGAAAATAGTTTATGCATCGTTTCATTTCGTACAAGTCTTTTATTTATGTGTGCCTTATATTACCGCAAATGAAAATCTACGCATTAATATTGAATCTGACATCTATCAGTTCTACAGCAACAAGGATGATTTCATAAAATAATTATTTTCTGCATAATAAAATATGCATAAATGCAAATTCTGTTTTTGTTTGTGTGGTATCGATTACTGAAAAATGAACGATTATTTCGACACCAGTTATTATACACCAGTTTTTCGACATAAATCACATAGTAATTTATCAGTTGTAATTATTTTTATTTTATGTTACACGTTGAAAAATTCCAAGCATAATGCCTATGATTATTTTGATTTAAATTGCTTTTAAATTATAAAAAAAAATAATTAAAAGTTATTGAAAATATGTAAACAACATCATATAATTTAATGTTTTCCACTAGAATCAGCACAATCGTAATCTCCCAAAAATATTAATTTAACGCAGAAATGTTGTTTCTCAAATTATCAGCAAGTATATAAAGTACCAAATGCTTGAAATTAGCTTTAATGTTTTAAATGTTGAAGATATATAGGCGGTGTACATTACAAAAGTGTTCAAAATATGGTAGGAATTAAGATTATGTTGTTGAAAAAGCTCTACAATTACTTTTATAACGTTAAAATTTTTAAACATTCAGGCGGTCTGTGGCGTAAAATGTTGCATATAAAAAATAGCTATTCTTTGACAATGAAAACAGTAAAAAAACTATTCTTGTATGATAGAAACTCACCGGGTTATTATATTTTAAATGTTATGAAATCTTGGAACTTTCCGCAACTGAAAATGCATTCTTCTGTTTTTACTGCCAGAAAGCTCCGAAATTTATAAAATTCAAATTATCATATTTCGACGAGTTTGGGTCGTATAGCAACAGAATGTTTATTGCTTTACTTGTTAGAAAATAGAGAAAAACTTACCAAGTGTTAACTTAACAAAAGTTTAACGTTTAAACTAACTTAAAACTAGCTTTAAAACTTTTTTGTATCTATCTCATCAACAAAATTCTAAAACCTAAATTATTTTGATCACTTTTGCAATTTGAATTGTCTACGTATATCCAATAGGTAAAAAAAAACGCGCATCTCATTCATTTTAGGATATCCTGTACATAAAATTGGTAACATTGCATCAAAATTGATTTTTTTTTCGGTTTTACTATATAAATGCATATCAACCCTACCATATATATTATTTCTGTTGTCAACATCCCCTTTTTTACGCAAATACAAAACGCAGAACGATAAATGAGATGTCATATGAATGTATTTTGAACAGGCCTCTAACATAGTACACTAACATTTCAATAAAACTTATTTAATTAAAAACTGCAGGTAATTAAAAATTAAATCAGCATTGTTTTCCTAAACAAAATGAAATGTTTTTCTCAAATAATTGTTGCCACAAAAATAAAATTTTATATATTTCTAAATAATGATTATAAAAAATATGATAATAAATAGTACAATAAAGATAAATTAAAGATAAATTAATTTTATAATTATATAATAATTTTATTTTAATAATTAAAATTTAGAGCTCTTATATTTTCCATACAATTTTCATTTGCTAACAAATCTTTGACAGTTGAGTAAAAAATAGCACTTTTTCGCTACTATTAAGATCTTTAATTATACTATAGATTAATAAAATATTTCATTGAACTCCTCTTATTTTCTTATTCTACTATACATTAATGTTTTCGAAAATATTCTAAAATTTTGATTACTTACAAGTAATCTCTTGTTCTTTTTAACCTAAAAGATCGTTATCTATCTCTATATATATAGGTAAGTGTGTACGTTCGTATAGGTACGTGTGTACGTTCATTATACAATTTTTTACCGATTTTCACAAAATTTTTTATACATTTGTTTTAGAACCCGGCAAAAGTTACTGACTACTTTAGAAATTCTCAGATCACGCTTTACTACATTTTTACAATCACCAACCATAGATTACCGTTATATATACAGGGTGGTCCTAAAATATATGTCAAAAATATAAAAGTAGGTAAAGGGGACCTAAATAAGCATATTTCTGATAGTAATGTGTGTGCGGTAACGACACATTAAAGCACTAGCTTGTAAAGAAGTATGAATCAAAGGAAACTGAAAAGACAAGTAAAGACAAAAGAAAACAAAAATTTATTAACAGTTTACAAGAGGTGCTCGAAAGAGCGGCCACCAACAGCTATATAAGATTCACAGCGACGGCGCATATATCGGCGTACGTTAGAAAAGACGCCAGGCATGTCGAGCGCATGTAAATCAGCCAGAAGTTCAGGTAAAACCTTTGTATGTGTGGCCAGTTAAACGACTATGTAGAATATACGGTCCTACTAAGTTATTGTGTACAATGCCGGCCCAAACATTAATGGAAAACCTTTCTTGGTACGCGTGTGCTATTGTGCCATGTGGGTTGTCATGAGCCCACAGGTGAGAATTATGGATGTTAAACATACTCGACCGGTCTCATCAGTAAATAAAACATCTGCTGGGAAGGTTGGATTGGCTGCCGTCTGCTGTAGGTAGCAACGAGCAAAGTTGAGACGTGGAAGATAATCGTCAGGTGTCATTGCTTGCACTCTCTGCTCTCTCGCTGTGCACTCTCATTGCTTGCACTCTCATGATACGGATGCATTCCGTCTTCATGTACAGTCCTCAAAACACTTTGATGGCTCACACCCAACGCACGTCCTACAGCTCTCAAGCTTGTCGATTACCCTCTACTGTGTTTAGTATTCTGGTTTCCACTGCAGGAGTTCTGCGACATCTTCCAATGCCAGCTCCACGCGTGGAAGCATAAAACGATCCACTTGTGCGTAAATCCCGATGAAGACGCTCGAATGTCCGACAATCCGGATGATTCCTATCCGGGAATCGCTTCCTGTACATCCTCTGAGCAGCTAATCCGTTTCCTTGTGCAGCCCATCGCTTGAAATGCATGTCGGCAAGCTCCACATTGCTGAAACGATGCATGCTGTTTGAGATCCGTGCCGGAAATGATGAATCCAGCTAGCGAAGCGCTCTTATACACCGCAGTCATCAGCGCTCCCTACCGGTTAAAGGCGGCAGTACTGCACACACAATCCTATACGAAATATGCTTATTTAGGTCCCCTCTACCTACCTCTACATATTTGACATATATTTTAGGACCAGCTTGCATATATATTTTTATTCTAATGCAATTTTTTTCATTCCTGCTGCTACACTTACATCAGGCGCCAGATTAAAAAAAAATGATAACACGTATATATTTTGTTTTGATAAATCAATAAAAATTCAGACTCACTCGCTATATTTTTTGCATCATAAAATGAAGTGAACATGACAAAGCGCATTTTTGGATGTTGCGTTAAAAAAAAAGAAAATAAAACATCATGACTGTGTTTAAATAAAGTAGAACCTCAAAATACTTTTATTTTCAGTTAAAACATATATCTACTATGATTCAGACATTTCTATTTCAAGAAAAAGAAAGTCATTCTGGCCTGTACCGGGAGAAAATGTAGCTTAGTCCATGTTTTTAAAAATTCAACTCATTTTTCTCAAACACCCTAAGCTAAATTGCTAGCAAGCCTATTATAGCACATCCAATCCTGGTTTTCGTTAATACTAAATTTTAATGCTCATTTCAGCATGAGAGTTCCAGCATAACAAAAATCAGATTGCTCCAAAATGTCAGCCAACCTAGAATTTCAAACTGCCATATCTTAGCCATTTTTTAAGATAAAGCGAAACAAAAAATGTTCCGGAATTCTTGTATCAAGATCTAACACTTAACTGAAACAATATTTTCAATTTATAATTTTTTGTACATCATTTTGAATTTTTAAAAATTAAAAAAAAAATTAACTGGCCGCCATTTTGAAACAAGATCGCGGGAGTAGCTGGCTAACGAACTCGGTCAAGACCTTGGTATGTTCTGTATGCATGATCAATCACATTCATATCGGTTCATAAACACGAGAATTACAGCCTAACAAATGTCAGATTGTTTCAAAATCTCAGCCATCTAAGAATTTCAAACTGCCGTATCTTTGCCATTTTTTAAGATATAGCAAAAACAAAAAAATTTCAAGAATCCTTGTATCACGTTCCAACACTTAACTTAAACATTTTTTGAATTTATAATTTTTATGTATATATTTTTAAATTTGTAAAATTAAATTTATTTTAACTGGTCGCCATTTTGAAACAAGATAGCGGATGAAGCTGGCCAACGAACTGGATCGAGACCTTGGTATGTCCTATACACATACGCAGTTACATCCCAATTGGTTGTTGTAGAACATTTTTGTATTGAAAGCTACCTAAGAAGCAGGAAAATTTTTATAAAAACATATACTAAATATGACGTTTTTTAAGAAGAAAAAAAACAGTTGATACATATTCAAATTATAAACCGCACTAATTTGAAAAATAAAGGCCAATGACGTTCTTGTCATTTACACGCTGTAGATTTACTATTCTGAAATTAGCGTTGATTGCATGCATTTTTTGAAATAGCATTTCACAAAATGTTTCGCCATTAGAATGCGATTTTTGCATTTTTTTTATCGGTGTTGTCACGTAAATCGCATATTTTTCTGTTTCACATATAAATAAAACGTGTATTATCATTTAAAAAAGCGGAAAGATTTTACTATAATTTCATCAAAATAACTTTTTTTTTCCTCATTGGCGAGTCTCATTATCGAATGAACACAGATATCTTTTATTATGATCGCCTTTGCCGCATAGTTAAGCTATTACATTTTGTTTTTAAATTATACTCGGAACACCCCCATGATTAACTCGGACAAAGCCGGATGGCTCAACATGTTTCTTATTAAAAAAATTCTTCTTTAATATTTTTTAGATAAATTGTAACCTTATTTATTAAAGTAACAAAAACTAAGAAATTCCGTTTATAGAAAAATATGTATGAAACCAAAAGTTAATTATAATCTATCTATAACTCGATTGTCTTTTTCGTGAATTAGCTTTAGATTTGAGTTCTATAAAACGAATATAAAGACCATATTTGCAGCTAAAATCTCTTAACCAGAATTGTGTTCTACTTAAAGCAACATTTTACTTTGTATCATCAAAATAAGATAGGGAATCAGGTATCCATCAGATGGTAGAACCATTTTTTCTTACAAAATGCAGGTTCACTACGATGTCATATCTCCTAAAGCATTAAATAACATTTATTTATTTATTTTTATTTTTTACATTTAGCACTAAAAGGTTTTAGATTTACCAGTCAGCAATTTCAAAGGTTTCAGACATGTATATGATAAAAATGTAATGGAAAAATGTTACCTTGCTTTAGAAACTTTTAGCTTTCTAAAATTATTGATCTCCAGGCTTTAAAGGATATCTTTTAAATCTTTAAAAATAAATACGATTTTTTCCTTATACTTGGAAATCTGTCTCCAGGAATTGAAGAAATTTTTATCCGAATTTTATCGTTTTTATTCTAATTCCATTTTTAAAGAAATAAAGCTTGTATTTGCATCACAATTTTAAATCTTTTGAATTCTGAATAATAATAATAAAAAAAACATTGTATCTCAATGTTACATTTTTCTTTACGAATTTTCTTCTATTACTAATTCTGTTAGTCAATTACAAAATTCATGTCACTAATTGGCTTAGTTTATTGCATGATGTCATCAGTGAAAAAAAATCTATAAACTGAGGTAAAAAATGAGAACAGAAAACATATCACATAAGAATATGCATTCATGTATTGATTTGAAATTAATAGATCTGTCAACTTGTTTTTAACTGCCACTACAACCTAGATTAAAAGTTAAAATTTAAACAGTTTTAACTTAAATCGATATTAAAAAGTAATTTATAAATGAGTAACCGTCACAAGAAAATTTTCCAATTATATTCATTTATTTTTTAAACTAAACAATAATACAAAATATCGCTCTGAATCTTTTAATTACGGGTAATGACTGGCGACTATTTTGTATTGAACTGTGCTACAATTTGCAAATAAAATACATTATGGTAGCAATCACTTGAAAATATAATTAAATAAGCATAAAGCAGAGATTAATTTTCAAAAAGCGATGAAAATTGATTAAAAAAATTATAGTATCTGGGACGTATATGTCCCGACCCACTAATCAAAGTATTGATATCATAATCAAAATTCCCAAACAACTGCGTAAAAATCATTATAATTTTATTTTCTCTTGTTTTATCATATTTGTTTAAAGTAGTGTAAAGTTGCGTTTATGTCAAACTAACAATTTAAGAATATATCTAATTTAAAATTAAAAGGTAAAAAAAATGTTATATTCAAAGAATCTCGTGAAATATGTATTTGCTATATTTTTAAATACCTCAAATCCTAATAAATGTAGTTACCTAAAGATTTCATTAAATTACATGAATATATTTTTTTTATGTTTACATTTATTTTTAAAACAAATTAGTTTGCTATTTTTTAGCTCACAGTCTATCAAAGCCTGAGAGCTTATGTGTCCGCCGGTTCTGTATGTACGTACGTATGTATGTATGTACGTAACGCGATAACTCTTGATAGAACTAACCGTTTTACTTTAAATTTTGTTTATAGGTTCCTTGTGATAAGGCGCTTCCCTGATTAGTTTTGGAGGTTCATTGGTTAAGCATAAAGGGGGGAAATGGGGGGCTAACCTCCCATAATTTAAATAAATAGGTTTTTCATGCAGAATTATCCCATTTTCTTCAAATTTTGTGTATAGGTTCATTTTGATAATGCGCTTCTGTCAATAGTTTTGGAGGTTCATTGGTTAAGTATAAAGGGGGAAAGGGGGAATACCCCCCCTAATTTAGATAAATGAGTTTTTGTGCAGAATTATTCGATTTTCTTCAAATTTTGTATATAGGTTCATTGTGATAATGCTCTTCTCTGAAGAGTATTGGGGTTTCATTGGTTAAGTATAAAGGGGGAAAGGGGGGGGACTAATCACCCCTTAATTTAGATAAATGGGTTTTTCATGCAGAATTATCCGAATTTCTTCAAATTTTGTATACAGGTTAATGGTGATAAAGCGTTTTCCTGATTGGTTTTGGGGATTCATTGTTTAAGTATAAAGGGGGTAACGGAGGGCTGCCCCCACTTAATTTAGATAACGGCAATTTTCATGCAGAATTATGCGATTTTCTTAAAATTTTGTATATAGGTTCATTGTGATAAGGCGCTTTCCTGATTAGTTTAGGGGTTGTTTGGTTAAGTATAAAGAGGGCAAAGGGGGGGGGCTTATCCTCCCCCCCTTAATTTAGATGAATGCGTTTTTCATGGAGAATTATCCGATTTTCTTCAAATTTTGTATATAGGCTCATTGTGGTAAGGAGCTTCCCTGGTTAGTCTTGGGGTTCATTGGTTAAGTATAAAGGGGGATACGGGGGGGGGTAATCCCCCTTAATTTAGATAAATGGTTTTTTCATGCAGAATTATCCGATTTGCTTCGAATTTAGTATATATGTTCATTGTAATAAAGGGCTTCCCTGATTCGGTTTGGGGGTTCAATTGTTAACTATAAGGGGGTGGGGGAACGTGGGGCTGATCCCCCCTTAATATATTGTCGATTTCTTTATTTTTCGAGGGTCTTATTTCAAATTCTTTGAAATAAGTGTGTAATATACAATTAGTGTGAATAGCCTGTGAGCTCAATGCCCTCAGTTTAACTGAGCAGTTTTCTTTTTTATTTTATGTTTGTGTGGTAGATATAATGTGTAATATAATATTCATATTTTTCAATATCAATTGAAATATTTGATGAGAGTGATTTACTCCCTTTGCTTTATTTATTAATTTCAAGGGACTGAATACATAAACAAGTTCATATTGACAAAAATTCATCTTTTTCATAGAAGAACCGTACCATCAACTTAAAAACATTTCCAAAGATTCATCAAAAAAATGAGTCATGCTTCTACTATAACTTCAGCAACAGCTGTTTAACCAATAAATTTTCATCTGATTTCTGCGCGGATTTTTATTTTTTAGAAGATTTCTTACTTTGGAAGTACTAAGGCATTCTCAAATATTGAGTATTTTTGTAATTGTTTCTACTAGAAAATTAAATAAAAGTAAGATATGTAACATTCCAATTTTCATTACACACACACATATTTATATGTATATATTTGTGTGTGTGTGTGTGTGTGAGTGTGAATGTGTACATATGTAAATGGATTATTATATATTAAACCCATTAAGAGCCATTGCTCCCATTTTGCGAACATTGTTGTAGGATTTTTTTCTAAAGTGCTTATTTTATAAAGTTGTTAAAAGGTTCATGTTATTTGCATTTTAAATATATTAGATGACATCTGTTTTTTTTTTGTTTTTTTTTTTTTTTTTTAAGTTTCATTAGAATTTTCTATTTTTCAAAACGTGTTAAAAAAGGCGAAAAATAGCTTTTTAGCAGTAATCGAAAGAAATATTAAAAAAAAACCCTTTATAATAAAAAACATATCTTTTAGTTAAAATATGTTTGTAACAGTGTATTATATTAAACAACTTCAATCGGGAATTAATATGTATAATAGATCAATCACAATTACCGAAAGCATAAGTTGTTCCCAAAATGGGAGCAATGACGCCTTATGCGGGTAATGTTTTTGAAAACTTGTACATATGCCTCCGTGCATTTCTGGTATTTATTTTTCACTTTATTAGCTATAGAAGGTACAATATCATTCTGAAACTAATATTTTTAGAATATTTCATATAAATTAGTCCAACTTTTACATTTATAAAACAAACGAAATGAAATGACCAGTTCCATAAGCATTTTCATTATACATATCTTTATTTTTCAGCATTACATGATTTTTTCTTACTATTTTACATGGAAGATGATTGAACAATTTCGGATGATTTTTCGGATGTTCCGGAAATCGTTTGTTTTCCACCTGATTGCAGTACTGTAACATATGAGGAAGATATCTTCCTCATATGTATGTGGCATAAATTATTTTCCATTAATTTCTGTATAGTAATAGAAAATAATTTATGTGACGACTTATCCCATGTTATATTTGGTGGAGTAGAACTTTCTGTAAATTCTAAATCAACAGACAATCAAGAAATATCTGATTTAGTGTTTAAAAAAGACAAAGTAGAATATGGAAAAAACTAAAAAACAGTTAAAAAACCAATTTCAGAAAACAAAAAAACTGTAATATAATGCTGCATAAAAAATGTTCAATCGTTTTCATGTAAAATAGTAGGACAAAAATGATGTAATGAAGAAAACAAAGAGATGGATAATGAAAATGCTTATGGAATCTGTAATTTTTTTTTTTTTATTATAAATGAAGATGTTGGACTAATTTATATTAATTCTTCGTAAAATATTAGTTTCAGAGTGATATTGTCCCTTTTATAGCTAAAGAACTGAGAAATAACAAACATAAATGCACTGAGGCATAAGTAAAATTAAAAAAAAAATTACCCCTATTAGGCGCCATTGCTCCCATTTTGGGAACATGCTATTTTTTCTAAATATTCGAATTATTTTAATTTATTTCTTCAGAAATACCCTAAAAACTTTCTATTCATAAAGAAAAAACAACTGTTTCATTAAAAAATAGCTTAATATATGTAGCGGCGCCTAATGGGTTAATTTTTCGGATGATAACGTCTTAGAAACATTTCTCTATCTTTAACGCTATAGAATCTATTATGTAATCTTTTTAAATATGTCAATTAGACACATTCGTTGTAAAACATTCCAGTTTTCTGAAAAAAAATCCAAACTTTATACATGATGTGATTTTCACGGGCAGAAGCAGTTTTGCTTTTATGAAGTGAACTTTCTATCTCATTACCAGTGGAATTTAAAAATATTGAGAATTTTTAAGACGCAATTTAAATGTGCTTTTTTTTTCTAACATGACGCTGTATTGAGAATTACTATACAAAACCCATTTATGTATAATAAAATTATATTATTTGATTCCGAAAACCCCTTGATGGCTTAAGCACCATCTACTAAAACGTTAAATATTTTCCTTCCTGTTATAATAAGAAGATGGCATTACTAAATATATAACCAATAAAGATAATTAATTCCGATTATTTGTTTTTATCTGAAACAATGGAAGTAAAAATCCAACTGCCACCGTTTTGCAGAAATTTCATAAAGCACGTTTAAAATTTAACTTTAAATTAAAAAATGAAAATATTCTAAACAATTTACTTGTTTGAGCACAACTACAAATGAACAGCTTTCATTTAAAATATAATTATGAAAATTGGTTCAGTAGAAAGCTCAGGGCAGATGACGTAAAAAAAAAAAGCCTTGGGTTTTAAACATATAGATTATATGCAGAAAATTACATAAAAATGTAAAAGAAAATAACTTTTCTTAAACAATATTCAAAAATGTTGTTTGAATAAGATTTAAAAAAAATATTTTTTTTCCGTAAATATTTTTAATTATTACAAAGGCAGCACAATCAGTAATTTTCTCGATATATATGTTTACATTCTCATTTTATGGTTTTGTTCTGAAAGAAAACAACCATAAATAATTAAAAATTGCGTATTTTTTTAATACGTAAAGGTGGCAACATACAGAAAATTGAATTGTTATGTTCGTTTTTTTTATAGTTATTAGGAGTGCTTCTTTATAATGCGGAATAAGGTACATAAAAATATCTTTTTGTTTTTACTTCAACCTTTCATGTCATGCATATTTCGGTTGTCAGATTATTTGTATGCGAAATAGAAATGCTTAAGAAAATGTAATTGTGTAAATAAGTACATAATTTAATTTTAAATTATACCATACATTAATAAATATTTATACTGATTCTACAGTTCATAAAATAAATTCCAAAAATAAATAATCTTTGTTTTTGTTTTGAGTGCTTAAAAAAGTTATTAATGTATAAGAAATAAATATTTTAGCAGCAGTATATAATTTATTGCACTATTACTTTCAAAATATACTAACATAAATCAAAAATATATACATTCACACATGTATATGTATGTGTGTGTGTGTGTGTATTTATTGTATTTCACAAAACTGTATTTTATAATTATTTAATCATCGGGAACTTTCTTGATATCATTATATGTATTAATAATTCAACTATATATTTTTCCAGTATGTTTATCTATACATTATTTATTTTTGTTTTTGTTTTTGTTTTTCGTCGTGTATAATTTCTCAGAGGGAAAACGAAATTCTTGATAAACGAAAGTGCAAAATACAACTAAGTTTTGACGGAACGACAACATTAGACTGGAAAGAAAATTTTTAAGTAAAAATGGTATATGCTTTAATTCCTCTATTATTTTTTATCAAATATTTGCAACAGCTCATCCCCAACTATACACGTTTAAAGATTTATCTGAAACACATTCATGTTTACTAGCTTATACTGAAATTCCTTTACGTATCAGTACATAATGAAAACAACACATCAACATGTAATGGAATCAAAACATTCTGATTAAACTGCATATCATAAAATAACAATCAAAACTAAATTAAACTAAAATTGATTATTTTTACCCTAAGAATAGAAATATATTTACGAAATTATTTCGTACATGTAGCACTGAACGTCGAATAATTGAACTTTACCATTATCAGGAATTATTTGGTATAGTGCACAGAAAGAAAGACATAAGTAAACAAATAAATATAACAACATGTTCAACTATGCCACGTAAATATTGTAGTAAGATCTGTAACATTATTAAGTTATTTTAAAATAGATAAATTTGAAAACATTTAAATATTTTTTAAAGTTTATTTTGTATACAATTTATGTTTCGTAAACGAATGTAACAATATACAGTTTATTCAAAAACCTGCATTTTAATTTCCTTTAAACGTTATACAGACACGGTCGAGAAAGAAAATCACATTCAACATTAAATAACAAATTCCATAGTATAAAATAACACAATATTTAAATAATCCGTATTCCGTATATTTCTAGGCGCCTAGAAATATTTAAACTGTCACAAATTGTGCCATAAGAATATTACCATTTCAGATGTCGAGAATACATTTGGTTATCAAAGCAGTTTTCTCTGCGAAAAAATTTTCAAAACAATTTTACCACAAAATTTCTTTATTTTCTGCAAATATAGTTTAACACATTTTAATTTTTTTTTCTGAATCTTAAAATTTAAACATTTCACAAACAAATATGCTAAACAAATTCTTTTCAGATGCATTTTGAAATAAATGTTCTTTTTTGCATCATATTCAAATAAATGTGTATTTTTGGCTACTACGTGTTGAAATTGTAAACATGTTGACTAATTTTAATATGTAACAACAATCAGTATCTTTAAAAAACGTCTTATTTACTTTATTTTTAATCTGATTAAATAAATGAGTTTAAGAATACAATTCAAATTCGAGTTATTACATTTTTAGAAATCTGGAGCTCTTTGAGATTTTGTATAAGTATGTGGACGTTTAAGTGTCATAAGCAGATAAATCAATTTATTTAAAAAAAAAGATTTGTTTCTTGCTAACTTCAAAATACAATAGTTCGTAAAAAGCTTAATATGATGCCCTAAACATATTTATAAATCAGGCGACAATCGCGTCATGCATTAAATGACTAAACTTCTTACTTAAAATATCATTATCATTACAAATAAGAATTTTTAATGACTGCCCCCCTTTTTTGAGTACGTAAGTTTGGTCCACACATTTATAGTAACGAAAATTATCATACATTAGCTACAAATTATATCAGAAATGGGATTTCTTTAATTTTTAAAAATATATCCACTGAAATCAAAATGGCAATTTTAGTAACAATAAAGCAGTTTTATGAGCGGTTATACAAAACTGGAGTAGAAAACATATGGACATATATCCAAGTCATAATGTCACCCAATATCATAAATATATATCCTAGAGTATTGAAAATACTTTATAAAATCGGACATCTAATCGAACTAAGAGATATCATATAATAAAATTAAATAAAATTAGAGTACACTTCACGATTTATAGAAGCTCCTTATCAGTACAAATGTCAATCGAAAACCAAAGCTGATGTTTACGTTTACACATGTTCACGTTCAAGAATATATAATTTAAAACATATTATGATAACCAGGGAGTATAGGTTAGAGTAGCATCACATATTCTGGTGGAATTGTACAGGCTTCGTATAGTGCAAGTTTCTGTGAATATGTGAACCAAGCTTCTCAAAAAATTCTACTTTTGTAATTGATCCAACTGGATTTAATAATTTTAATACTCTCAAAATCTCGTATGTGGTCAGTATCTATTGAATGATTAAGACGTTTAGATTGTAAATTGCAGAGTTTCTGAGCGCGTTTATGCTCTTCTAAGGATATGTTGCATGATCTTCCCGTTTCGCAAATATAAACAGACAACAGAGTCACAGTCTTTGCAACGGTTATCATTGTTACATATGTTAACTATACCGACATTCTATAAGAAGGGGATATTAGGCTTGAATTTGCATTACATATTCTTCATAACATTCTTAGATTTAAAGTTTGTACCAATATAGATTAATTTAAATAAATTAGATAATTTTCTGAGATTTTTTTATAATATGGAATTTAAACATAATGCTGTTGTTTATAGTGGATGATAAAGATTGCTCTAAATAAATTATTTTAAGACATCGTAACCACTATATTTAAAAATATTAAATATTTTTTCCTTTCTAGTTAAAAAATTTCGTCTTTGCTACAATATTTACTTGCTCTTTGGGCTAAGGTTCTAACAACAGCGATTTCATGATTGTCAGAAAAACAGCTAATTTAATCAAATCAATTAATATCGGTAAAGCCTTTAAACCCCCGAATGTTATGAAGAATATTTCATGAAAATTCAAGCTTAAAATATTTCCCCCCCCCTTACAGAATGCTAGCGTACTTTACAGTAAATCTTGTAAATATTGTCACTGTTTATATTTGTGAAACTGGAAAATCATGCAAGATCGGCTTATAAGAACATAAACACGTTTACAAATCCGGTAATTTACAATTTAAACATGTTAATCATTTAATAGATACCAACCACATGCGAGATTTTGAGAGTATTAAAATTATTAAAATCAACTACAATAATTACAAAAACTACAAAATTTAGAAGGTTTGTTTACAAGGTTAAAGAAATCTACAATAAATGAATGAAGCATGTACAATTCCACCAGAATATGTGGTCCAACTACGATGTATACTCCCTGGTGTGTTAATAATTTTTTAAATGCCATATTATTCAATATGAACACACGTAAACATAACCTTTTGTTTTCGATTGACATTTGTACTCATTAAGAGCTTGTTTAAATCTTGAAATGAGTACCGTAAATGTTTTTAATACGAAATATTATTCTTGCTCTTAGATTTTTTAAATATCTCATTTTAAAATGTATTTTTAATTTTAAAAAATTGTTTCCAACGTAATAAGTTTATTTATCTGAGATTCAAGAGTATATTGATAAACCATGAAAAATTCTCGTCTAGAAAGTAGTAAAATGATCTTTAATTCCCTAGAAAGGTGGTGAATTAGCAGATCTATGTATGGGACGATTACAAGGCAAGTGTGAAAACTTCATCTGGTTATTGTCATTAGTGCAGAGCGCAAAAATTTAAGTTACTTAAATTTTATGTGCTCAGTTTTTAAGATATAATCGAAATATACGCATATAAATGTAAAATACTCATATAATTAAAATATATAAGGGATAAATATGAACATTGTTCAAAGGTTGTAATTTGTAATAATTAAATCAAATGAATTTTAATGAGGAAAACGCGTCTTTTTTCGGTTACTAATTATAAATCATTATTTATTTAATAGAATTTTAAATTTAAATAAAATATTACTAATTTTCCCCTAAGAGCTCCATAATGCAATTAATAAATTTTAGTGCTGTCAAAATTTCAAGTATTTTGTTTTGTTTTCTATTAAACACAGGGATATGCGTGTGGTACTCAATAAAAGAAGATTAATGAACATAAATATAGTTTTTATGGAAGTGCATTAAATGTACACATAGACTATTGTATAATATTATTTTATTATTTATACATATGAATGTATTGTTCAAAAAATATAATGTGAAATTATATAAAATAATATTTTCTCGTGAAATCATTTTTTTTTCTGAAGAATTGACAGGCAATAAGAAAGAGCTTGAAAATTCTTTTTTAACAATAAAATTTCAAAAATATTAGACATGCCAGTATTTGTTTATATATGTAATGGAAAGATATTTTGCTTCATTAACTCCAAATTTTTCATTCCGTTTCATTAATTTCAACATTGTTATCTCATTTCAGCTTTTATGACATAAATTATCGATCGTGCTTTTTTGTCAAACGAGACTGTCTTATTTATCTATAAAGGATTCCAAAACAGTTCTGACATTTCTGAATTTCTAGCGATGTTCAGAATAATTGGTTTCGTTAAAGCATAAATGATTTTACATTTTTTACGCCTATTTCTTTACGTAATTAGTAAACGAAAAATTACTTCTGTCTAAAATTTAAGAAAATTCAAAATGCGTTATAAAAAGTTTTTTTTTTCTTTAGATAACTATAGCACACACAAAAAAAAAGTCCTTCCGGCCTGTACCGGGAGGAAAAGGTAGCTTTCATAGTCCAAGTTGTTAAAAATGTAACTTATTTTACTCAAACACCGGACGCTAAATTGCTCGGAACAAAATTCCGGTTTTCGTTAATATTGAATTTGAATGCTCATTTCAGCATGAGAGTTACAGCATAACAAAAATCAGATTGTTTCAAAATGTCAGCCAACCTAGAAACTCAAACTACCATATCTCTGCCATTTTTTAAAAGATAAAGCCAAAACAAAGAATATTCCGGAATCCTTGTATCACGATCTAACAGTTAACGGAAACGACTTTTTCAATTTATAATTTTTATAATTTTTTATAGTTTTTAATAAAAAAATTAAAAATTAACTTGTCGCCATCTTGGAACAAGATAGCACATGGAGCTGGCCAACGAACTCTGTCGAGACCTTGGTATGGTCTCTACACATGATCAGTCACATTCATATCGATTCATAAATACGAGAGTTACAGCATAACAAATATCAGATTGTTTCAAAATCTCAGCCTTATTAGAATTTCAAACTGCCATATCTCAGCCATTTTTTAAGCTATAGCAAAAACAAAAAATGATCCAGAATCCTTGTACTACGTTCTAACACTTAACAGAAACAATTTTTTCAATTTATAAATTTTGTACATGTTTTTGAATAAAAAAGGTAACTCCCCATCATTTTGAAACAAGTTGGCGGATGAAGCTGGCCAACCAACTCGCTCGATACCTTGATATGTCCTGTACACATACTAAGTTACATCTAAATTGGTTAATAAATAAGATAGTTACAGCGTGACATATGTCAGATATATATATATATATATATATATATATATATATATATATATATATATATATATATATATATGTATATATGTAAGAAGATTATATGCAAATAGTCACTTTAATGGAATTATATGAACCAATAATCGATGAACAACAAAATACGAACTTTAATTTCAACTAATACACTTTTGGTCAAAACTATACAATAAATTTACCTTACAATAATTCAACTAGGACTAATAGCGCATTTACCGGCTATATTCATTTTATATCTTGCTTCATAACAAGAATTAGAAAACTGGCTCTTTGCCAAAACTCAGGATCCAAAGTATTTACAGCTCACACATTTAAATCATGGATAATAGCGTTAGAGTGTCAGTTCATTTGATGAAGTGAAGTGTTCAAACTGAAATCCTACAAATCCGGTCATCCTGACTTGATGGCGTCTGGACATCAGCAACTTGATTTGCTATGTTTTTTCATGCCTATTGCTTCTAGAATGATAAGAATTTGAATAAACTTCTCGTCCACTATAAGCTTCTTTAAATCCATGATGAGAATTTTTTTTTATGTGATGGTTCTGAATATTTTTGTTCATTATAACTAGCCTTGTATGATCGTTGGACGCCATAAATATAATTATTTTGACCATGATAGTAGCCTCTATTCATGTATCTAGGGGGAAAATTTGGATTGTACCTTGCTCTTGAATTATGTGAAGTATTTTTTGTTATGTCTTGAGGTTTCAAAGAACTTTGTTTCCCATATCTATATTTATTGTAATTTCTACGGTTAAATGATTGTTCAAAATATCTCTGGCGATATCTATTATTGCTTCTGTTATCAAATGGTCTATTAAAATTTCTGTTTTTTCCCTTATGATCGAAATTCCTATTGCGATCTTTCACATAGTCTATTTTCTACCATGTGCAGGACTACTACTTTCATAATTTTCTTCTGGAGATGGATAGTCAACATTCCATTCATCGGATAATCCTGTATCTTTTGTTTTATTCGGCTTATATGGTTTTAATTTCGGTTTATATGGTTTATTAATTTTCTTATTTTCTCTCTTTTTGCTAAATTTGTAATATGAGTCAAATTCACCACGTCATTTACGCAGTCGATTTTAACCATATCTTCCCAACCTCGATTATCGTTGTTTATACTTGCTTCATCAATTTTTGTCGGTACTTCGTTATTTTAATGTATCCTACTCGTACTCTGTTGTCGCTTATTATTCTAACACCATCTTCCGTTACTTTTAACGTCATGTCTTCTACTGCTTTTCTACTTATTATTACATCGCAGTCCGTCTCTTGTACCACGTGAAATTTATCCTGGATTTCTGTATCGTCCACGTAGATTTTATGCCAAAAAAAACCTGTTGGCTTAATTTCTTTTTCACCTATGCCTGATATAGATATATTGTCGCTGGTTAGATTTGGCGCGTTTATTGCAGTATGATATCTTGAACTGGTGATTGAAATATCGCTTCCTGTATCGATTATTACGTTTGTTTTTATTCCGCTAAGATCTAAGATTCTTCCTTTTTTACCATTTAACATTCCCATATTAACTATTTTTCTTTGCGTGTTTTGGGTCTCATTTTGGTATTTTGTTTCTCGCCAATTGTGATTATGTTGCGGGTAAAAATTTGAATATTCTCGTTCTGTATTACTCGCCATGGCACATTTCGCACTCCGTGACCAGGGTTGCCACTCGCAAAACAGATTATATGCGACTCTTTTCTTTTGTGACCTACATAATGCCTATTATCAACTTGGCGTCTTTTCGAATTGGCGTAGTCAGCAACTCTCGATCTTCTATCATCAAAATCGCTGCTTGTATCCTTTACTGATTGTTTATTGTAAACCCTTCGTGCTATTTCGTAATTATCTAATTTATTAACTAATTCATCAATTTTCTTTATTACTAATAATTCCTCTATTAAATGTGTTTTTGTTTCCGTAGGTAAATTATGCCTGATTTGATTAACAACAATATATTCTGCTAAATCTTGAAAGCTATTTTTTTGAAGACCTTCAATTCATTGTTGAAAATACACCTTTATCTCATAAGCGAAATCTCGCCAATTGGCTGATGGCTCCTTTTTAGATGAGAAAAATTTCAACCTAAACTCCTCTGGTGATAGTTTGTAGCGTTTTATTAGAATATTTTTTATGTAATCGTGATCGTGAATTTCAGGTTCGTTCTCCCTTGTTATTATATTGACCACATCTAACGGCATTAGATAAATTAAATAATTTACCAACTCTTTTTTATCAATGCCCGTTTGCGCCATTTGCCTTTCGTACATAGCTAAATATAAACTGATATCATTCGAACTATCATATTTAGTTAATAATCTAAGCAATTCAAATTGCTTACCTGGATTTGTCCTTGGGTCTTCATTAATGTGTTCTCTTGAATTTTCTTGTATCTGGAATTTCTTAATTTCAAAATTTTTCTCCGATTCTATTTTCCATTTTCTCTCTTCCATTTCCATTTCCCTTTTCAATTTATTTTCTTCAATTTCAGCTTGTAATTTCTTCTCTTTCTCTTTCTCTTCTCTTTCTGCTATCACTACTTCCAATCGATCTCTTATAAAATCTTCTTCGTAACTCTGCCAACTCTTGATCAGCTTTATTAGGACAGGTAATGTCGGTTTTTCTGGTGCTTCAATTCCGCATTCTTCGCAGAGGTTTATTAGATCAATTATCTTAGCTTTATTTAGAGTTCCCATCTTTTAAAAATTGTACTTGAAGTGATACGATTACGGTTTCACCTTGCTAATTCGTAACCCAACTTTTGATAATGGTGTTTTACAACATTTTACTTTTGATTTCCATTCCACTACTAGTGGCTTTTACTTTTAATAATCTTGGCATCCGAGCCCCCAAAAATTTAAGAAGATTATATGCAAATAGTCACTTTAATGGAATTATATGAACCAATAATCGATGAACAACGAAATACGAATTTTAATTTCAACTAACACACTTTTGGTAAGAACTATACAATAAATTTACCTAACAATAATTCAACTATGCTTAATAGCGCCTTTACCGGCTATATTCATTTTATATCTTGCTTTATAATGAAAATTAGAAAACTGGCTCTTTGCCAAAACTCGCGATCCAAAGTATTTACAGCTCACGCATTTAAATCATGGATAATAGCATTAGAGTGTCAGTTCATTTGATGAAGTGAAGTGTTCAAACTGAAATCCTACATATATATATATATATCAACATTCGAACGAAGGGTGCTTTGGGGGTCTGGGGGTCATGATCGGTGAAAATATACCAAAAGTTTTTGGAATTGCTTTCCTTCGAACGGCTTCAATAGGTAGTTTTTTGTATTGAAAGCTACCTAAAACTATAAAGACTAAGTTTAAACATGACTAAAAAACAAT
Source organism: Maratus michaelseni (assembly GCA_963931845.1). Lineage (NCBI taxonomy): Eukaryota > Metazoa > Arthropoda > Arachnida > Araneae > Salticidae > Maratus > Maratus michaelseni. The sequence goes on from OZ007596.1 coordinate 12,514,510, forward strand.
GAAGAAAAATTATTACTTTTCTTATGTGTAGAATATGACCTAGTTAAATGAATTTGATATATCTCCGTCATATTTTCTAATAACTTATACAAGCTTAAATGCATTGTAAAAACTGCACTGAGAATAAATTCCGTAAAATTTCCAAAAATAAACTGACAATCTGATTCCTAAAACTATATCTGTATTGAAGAAAAATTTATATGAAATTGAATTCGTCACTGTGTAAGAAATAATCTAATACAAATCTCAGAGTATTCAAGGAAAATAACAGTCCTAAAGTTTATTACATTTTTATTTCCACTTGTTAAACTATTTCCGCATTTTTAAAAGTTATTTAATTAAAAGTTTATTTATGTTTTTAAGTAATATTTTTCCAATTATCAGTTCTAACTCTTTCACAGTAGAAATGTATCTGCTATTTACCTTCAGATGCAAGTGCGTAATAAATATTTTCAATAACGATTTTTTAAAATTTTATGGAATACTTTTACAAGTTTCTGTACAAACCGCTTCATATTATAAAATAATGTGCCACCAGACTGTGAGGCAATTATCAAATTTATATTTCATTACTCATTAGTAATAATGACATTTATATTATGTGTTTTAATTTGACAGCTTATTTAAATACTGTTATTTATCAAATATATTGAAATGCCATACCCAGTTGATGTGACGTCGATTTTACGTCAAAAACTGTCACAAGTGTCACTGTTACAGCAGTTATCTTTTTCTCGTCAAATTATTACTTTTACGTTACCGTTTTTTTCTGACTGTATTCTGAAATCCCCTTTATAAATTCTATGTGACGAATCATCAGGTGACGTCACAATCAACTCGACTTGAAATTCTAAGGTGTTCGCCATTGGAAAATCCACTGTGAAATCACATTGTCCGTCGCTTTGTGACAAAGTATTATGTCACTATGTAATCACATTATAGAGTATTACTATATTAATATGCATCAAAACTCTATACAAAATTACTCAATTTTTATTAGTGTGAATCACGAGCTAACAATGGAGTATTATATAATTAACTGTTAGAATTTCAGTGTATATTATGCTTAATTTCCAAGTAAAGATATTACTTTCAATAATGAATAAGAAATATTAAAAACTCTGTTCCTAAAACTTTCGAAAAACGAAAAACAAATATTCCATCACACAGCGTGCCCTCACCCCGACCGACAAACTGCGCGTTCTGAAGGGCATTCCGGAAACGTTCTTAAGTAGTTCATAATATTGCCGCTTGGTGGCACCACTTTACGAAACAGAAACCTTGGCATTCCATATTACCCGATTATTCCATAATACCCCAAGTTCCTCTCTCTATATATATATACATATAGTTAATATGATAACCATTTTTCAAACTAGGGTTGCAGAAAAGGAGAAGTAGCGACTTTATAATGTAAAAAAGTATTATACATATATTTCATCAAGCTATCCTCTATGAACTGAAATTCTCTGTATCTGAAAACCTCTTTTCTCTCCTCTATATTTGAAAACATAAAAAATAACTGGATAAATTGATGCAAACCACATTTATAAACCATCATTTCTTATAGTAGTGGGACATATAAACGTCACTGAAACTTCAACAGTTGCCACTTAATGATAGAGGTATTTTTAATTGCTTTGTGAAGCGAATTTTCAATTTGTCAAAATTTTATAAGCTATTTTTAATCACATGACAAATGTTAAATGTGACATTTAAAAAATATATAATTTATCCGTTCTGAAAAAGTGTTTTCTGGTGTGAAATTTATCATCTTTTTATTACAAAACTTACTGAATTCACCAACATTTCACACGAATGAAAAGGAAGGTGTGTAACCAAGTCATGTATATTAAAACCTACACTTTATTAAATATAAATATAAATGCATAATAAATTCACACGCGTAAATCTGAACTCACTAACAACTGAATTAATTAAAACGTTGAAATGCATTATCACCACAGACCTTTATATTTTAATCTGCTTTCTTAACCAGTCTCATCCACTGTAACTTGATTTACAGTAAAGAATGTGTTTTGAATAAATACTCCTACTCTCCTCATAAATATTTGCTTTATTCATAACACAGAAGTAGATGAAAGAAATATCATGTCTAGCATGAGTCAGAATGCATTTTGTAAGGTAAACGGTTACTTTGAAATCATTTATTATTCATCATAAATTTAACATGTTTAGTTTTTAAAAGCATACTGGAAATTTCCAAAAAATTAAAATAATATTATACTTTTTCTTTCCACTGGCATTATTTACTTTTCCATTTAAAAACCTAAGAACTTCTTAGAAATCCCTGTTTCGTACATATTATCTAACCTTCTTTATTTGCAAAGTTACATTTTAAATGTTAAAAATTTAACACAGGAGACAGTTCATTTTTTAAGATTACGCAGAAGAAGTAGCATATTTAATATATGCTTAAACAAACATTATTTGTATTGAAACATGCTTCTAAAAATTAGTAAAATTGTAATTTATAATTAGCTCCCGTGTACTTTATATTTTTAAGTAAATATATGTTCATAGGAAATAGTTATTTTTAGAATAAATTTTGCTTTTGTAAAGTTTAATTTGACAGTGACGTAAATGTGACTGAATTCAAAGTTTATTTTCGGTTTAACTAAGATTGAGGTTTCAGAAAATTAACTACCGACACAAACAAATATTTGCGAAACTAGTCACAAGCCCTACATTTTTATTCTACTTTAAGAAAGGAATCTATCTAATTGTACATTTTGGTTTTAAATGTTAAATCACCATTTTGACTGAATTTTAGGTAGCCAGTTTAACATCAAATAAACTCTTTTCCTTTGAGCTATTTTTCAAACAAAATATTTGACAAAACACAATTTTGAATTATTAAAGAATATTTTTTTTTTACATATGTTTAAAATACAAACGCACAATTGCTCGTTTTAAAGATACGAGCAGGGAAGACCGAGCTATGCTCGGTAAAAATTAGCTTTGAGTGTTCAACTCTATATATTTTCTTCTCTGTATTATTACGATAACGACTTTTATTATATAAAAATATACCTTGACCCATAATGACCTATAATCAAAATTACAAACTAATTAAATTTTCTCGATCATGCGACCAAACCCAATTGTCTTCTCGTGCTCGAAACAAGTAGGATATAAAATTTAGTCAAAATAGTCTTAGCCGTTTTTTAGATAAAATTAGCTTGACCCACGGTGACCCAAAAATGACCCACTAATCGGATTTTCTCGAGCATGGGACCTAGCCGAATGATTTGCTCGTGCCCAAAAACCATAGGATACAAAATTCAGTTCAAATCGTCTGATCCGTTTTTAAGATAAAAATAGCTTGACCCATAATGACCCATGACTAAAATGACCCACTAATGGAAATCTCTCGAACATGTGACTAGCCCAATAGTCTTCTCGTTCACTAAAACTGTAGGATACTAAATTTAATTCAAATCCACTGAGCCGTTCTTAAGATAAAAATAGCTTGACCCATAAGGACCCATGACCAAAATGACTCACTAATCGAAATTTCTCGAACATGTACCTAGCCCAATTTTCTTCTCTTTCCCTAAAACTGTAGGATTTAATTTAACTGTAGGTGTAAATTTATTTCAAATCCTCTGAGCCGTTTTTAAGATAAAAATGGCTTGACCCATAAGGACTCATGACCAAAATTAACCACTAATCGAAATTTCTCGAACATGTACCTAGCACAACAGTCTTTACCTGCTCGAAAGCCATAGGAAGCAAAATTTAGTCTAAATTCTCTGAGCCGTTTTTTAGATAAAATTAGCTTGACTCACAGTGACCCAAAAATGACCCACTAATCGAATTTTCTCGGACATGTGAACTAGCCCAATGATTTTCTCGTGCCCAGAACTCGTAGGATACAAAATTTGGAGCTTTTTCAGATAAAATTAACTTGACCCGCGTTGTCCCAAAAATGACTCACTAATCGAAATTTCTCGAACATGTGACCCAACCCAATAGTCTTTTCGCGCCCGAAAATGGTAGGATACAAAATTTATTCAAAATCTTTTGAACCTTTTTTAGATACAATTAACTTGACCCTGACCCAGGGTGACCCAAAATGACCCACTAATCGAATTTTCTCGAACATGTGACCTAGCCCAATGGTTTTCTTGTGCCACAAAACGGTAGGATACAAAATTTCATCAAAATTGTTAGAGCCGTTTTTAAAATAAAATTTGCATATATATATATATATATATATATATATAACCACTCACACAGAAGATTTCCTCGTATTAGAATATATGATTATATATTATGTGATATTTTTCTAGTTATCATTTCATATATTTCTATTCGTGTGTTATAATATTTAATAATCCGGAAAAAAAAACTATCATTATCATTTTTATTTATATATGCTATAATTTCATTTAATATACATAGAGTTTTCCTTGTATTTTAATCATGGAAGTGGTTGCAATGCTAAGAGAAAATGACGTAATATATGATGTAAGTTAATAGAAATTACGTAACCTATTTAATTAATTTTTTAAAGCAATCATCTAAAAATGATAAAATTAATTTATTCACATCTATACAAAAAACAGCAAATCAAAAGATTAAATTATTTTTCTGATTCTGATAGTTAATTTAGAACTTTTATTGAATGTAATACGGGAAGAATATACAGAGTAGTAAAAGGTTACATTGTTTTTCGCTACACAACTTTATTCATAACAAATAAATATTTAATATACATCAAACATTTACGTTTTTTATAAAATAATGAGCGATAGTAAAGGATTCCAGTGTTTATAGGTAAAAAAGTTATTAAATATTCTTATTATATCAAATATTTAACACATTATATTATTAGTAATGTTTAAAAATGACAATTAAAATACGGTTGACTGCATTTTATAATGCAAAAATAATAATTTATTTTTTTTTATATTTAAAATATATTATCTTGTTCGCATTAAGAAATATAACAAATTAAACAAAATTCATTTCGTCGTATTTTTAACTTTTGAAAAGAAGAGTATTAATTATTGAATTTTCCACGATTACTAACATCGTAGAAGTAATTTTGTAATATATTTATGTCAATTTAGATTTGCAATTCAATAAAAAAATATAGATAAATTAAATGATTTGATTATAAAAATCAATGTCAAACGAACTTTTTACTATCGTAGTGGTGAAAATACAACTGTTAAGACAAATTTAAAAGAGGTAGTTTTTATTATTTTTTTTAATATATACAGTATAAATTATAACAAATAGAAAAATGAAGTTAAATATTTGGAACGAGAAAGGTATGAATAAATAACATTGCTTGTTCAAGTTTCATCGGGTTAAAACGTTACATGAAAAATATTTCTTAAAAATGTTAAAAATAAATAAATATTTAGGGTTTTCAATTCAAACATATACTGTTAATTATATTATATATGTATATTTACGTTTATATTTGTATTATTCAAAATGTTTAATACATATGTTTCAAAATTTTGTTTACTCGAATGCAAATGGAAACAATATTTTGATGAAGAATGCTTTTTTTTTTTTCTACGACTTTTCTGTGTTATTTAAGTATACGCTTATGACAATGTCAGGAATGCTTTACTTAACAAAAAAAACAAGTTGGAAATTGTACGTCAAACGTTACAAACGAGGTGTGTTCGTACGCACGTTTTAGAATTAAATTCATGATATCCCGTGCGTAGAACGGGTTAAACAGCTAGTTAAGTATATATTTTATGACACTGTTCATACAAATATCTTAACTAGTTATATAAATATTCAGATATATATGTATCAGCTAGTTATATAAATATTCAGATCTTGATGATTTTTAATTCTGTGAAATGAATTATATCGTCTGCAGATTAATTTCTGTCATAAAATAAGTATCTCGGTCGCTTGACGATTAAACTTCGGAAGCTCCTATAACAAACAAGTTGGAAATTGTACGTCAAACGTTACAAACGAGGTGCGTTCGTATGCACGTTTTAGAATTAAATTCATGATATCCCGTGCGTAGAACGGGCTAAACAGCTAGTTAAGTATATATTTTATGACACTGTTCATACAAATATCTTAACTAGTTATATAAATATTCAGATATATATGTATCAGCTAGTTATATAAATATTCAGGTCTTGATGATTTTTAATTCTGGGAAATGAATTATATCGTCTGCAGATTAATTTCTGTAATAAAATAAGTATCTCGGTCGCTTGACGATTTAACATCCATCGGAAGCTCCTCTAACAAAAAAGCACCGATTAAAAAAAAAAAATCAAATTTCTTAGTAAATATTTTTATTAATATCTCCTAAAGTTTTGATTCGATTTTAATAAAATTTGAAATGTCTCGACAAAATTCTGCAAAGATAATATATTTTAAATTGCAAACCATTTGGTTGGGTAGTTTTTGCGTTGTTATATGCGGACAGACAGACAGACGGACGGACAGACAGACGGACAGACAGACGGACGGACCAAACGACGACTATAGGTGCTACGTATTTATATAATTACGAACGCACCTAAAAAGCACCGATTTAAAAAAAAAATCAAATTTCTTAATAAATATTTTTATTAATATCTCCTAAAGTTTTGATTCGATTTTAATAAAATTTGAAATGTCTCGACAAAATTCTGCAAAGATAATATATTTTAAATTGCAAACCATTTGGTTGGGTAGTTTTTGAGTTGTTATATGCGGACAGACAGACAGACGGGCGGACAGACAGACGGACAGACAAACAGACGGACAGACAGACAGACAGACGGACGGACCAAGCGACGACTATAGGTGCTATGTATTTATATAATTACGTACGCACCTAAAAAACATTGTTGATATAGAGTAATTTACATTTTCTACATCAAGAAGCATGATATACTTTCTCATTATAAAGAAAATAATCCGAGGCATGCATCTGCATGTTTGTCTGCATGTTTTTATGTCAAAAGAAATGCAAAAATCAGTCGTAGCTATACAGATAAATATAAATGACTTTGCGTCACATAAAATTTAAAATCCTTTCACAGATTTGGCACGTAAAATGCAAAAACTATTCGGTTCTTCCTTTGTATCTTTTACAAAGTTTTTCGAGAAATAAAATGCCTTTTTGTCGTTGTTGTGGTTTATATAAATGTTTTCAGACAACTTTGGGTAAATAAAAGTGGATTAATAACTTATTTGGATCATCCTTTTACACGTGAAATAATAAAAAAAAAGTTGTATTAGATGTGATATTAAGTCTTAAATGACGCTTTTGTATGATAAGAAAAACAAAACAAATGAGAAAAAGGAAATTTATATCCAAGCATTTAAATTTTTATGCTTGATATCTTTGATATAACGCGCACATAAATCGATATATTTCTAACGGCATACGGAGAAGTAGTTTGCCTGAATAAGATTTTATTTAAAAAAAATATTTTACATTATTTTATATTTTTGCTGATTACATTCGGTTCTACATCTCCGAGTAGGGAAGCGCTGTTATGATATTTTTCTTAAGATTGTCATGATAGCTATATATCTGAAGAAGAATTTCATCGAAGTTCTTTAGATATTTATATTAATTATGCTTACTTTTCTGGTAGCTACATCTCAAGAACCAATTCACGAAATTTAATCACGAATTATATACAGTTAAATCTTCTTATAAATTTTCGCTAGTTCTAATTTGATGTATATCGTTCAAAAGGTAAAGCTGGTATGCAGTGATGATAAAAACATCTACACGAAATTTGGATGGAATTGAAACACATTTATTATTTGAAATGATTATAATAAAGCCATGTTGTTGTTGTTTTTCTTTGATCATTGAATTATGTATTTGTTTATCATTTGCTATCATGTATGTATTTTGTTATCGATTTGTAATTGGAGCAGAGAGATTTTTTTTTAATTAGCAAGCGATTTTTGTCGTATAATTAACATCATTGTTGTAATCATTGTTTTAATCATTTTTGTAAATTTAATACAAATTCAAACACACTTCTGTCATAATTGCTCATTTTTCATACAAACCCTGGATGTGAACCCGATTACGAAAATTTAAGAATAATTTTACTATAAACACTAGAGAGCTGTATATCATTTTCTATTGAGCGGATATCCAATAAAGTGTATAAATGGGGCTATAAGTTAAAATATATAAGTTGATCTCATGTTACATTCCAATATACATCTGAATGGACCTTTGAGCACTGCTTTTGTTTATTCAGTGACTATTGTGATCCACGTTAATTTCAAAGAAATGCACTATGCTTCTTGATCATATTTTTTGGTATGTAACTCCAATATAATAAATAAAGACACGCTTAATGATGAATTAATGGCTTTTTCAGATAGAAATATGGAAATTTATGAACTATGCTAGAAATAATCTGTTTAGCTCTTAAACTTATTTTAATTTCGTACTGCCACAAGCATTTTTGTACCTGAAATATAAAAATGCCCTTTTTCATTAAATTTTATTAGTACATTGAGGTTGATAATTTATTACCTGTATTCATACAGTTTTGCCACATTTTTAATAGACTTGTTTTAACTTTATTAATCACTGAAAAATATTACAATTCATACGTCTAAACGTTGCATTTATAAATTCTACGATTTAAATATTAACTCAAAATTTGGGAATCAAAAATAGTCGTTCCAGACTCCTCTGAACTGGCAAGGAATCTACGCACTTTTTTAAATTTCATATTCAATGTAAAATATTCACTTTAAAGCGGTTCAAAAAAGGTCCGCAATTTTCTCGTTCATTTAACAAACAAAGCTCGATCTGAGGCTGTAATAGTATTTAGCTCAAGATTTTAAGGCGACATATCTGTTATGTTTTTTTGTTCATGTAGAAAATTACACAATTTTGTATATGGGAAAATAACAATCATTGTAATGTATAGGCACGTATACTGAGATTGCAACATGTTAAAAATATTATACACACATCCACGTGGGACACAAATAACAAACGTGTTTAAATTTTTTATATAAAATCAATTAATTTATATAAAAGAATACCATTTTGATTAAAGTGCTGCCCAAGATGTAAAATATTTAATTAGAATAGAAACTAAAACGCTTGTTCCAGACGTCATACTTAGATGGTACCACCTACTTCAGTGGATAATTTAAATAGACAGTTTGTCTTTTATCAGAATGGATTTAATAATTGTCACTCACTCGAAAATTTCCTAGGTTTCAACTTAAAAAAAAACATTTTTACAGATCAAAGTATTTATATTTTATTTCATTTTTAATATATTTCAATTCTGTTCAGTATTCTCATCAAATAATTAAAAGTATATATCATTTATTCCCTTGTATATTTTCTCTCTAAATTTCAATTAACTATTCACAGGTTGTTATATATCTACTATAAACTCATTTTATGTTTTGTGATAATTTGGTTGCAGTATTTTAAAATAAAACTGTTATTGACGGAAACATATTAATACAAGGTTTGTAATTTAGAGTACAATTAAATATTTCGTTCCGTTACATTTCACATCTTTTAATTGACAAATAGAACTTACTTATTGGATGCATCATGTATAAAAACTTGTCTTTGGAAGTCATTACATTATTAAATTGGATTGCATTTAATTTTCTTACCATACATAAAACTAAACTCAGAAATTAGATTATTATAAAATTTCCCGAAGTTGCTGGTAATAGTTAGTTCTTATTAATCCCAACTATAATAAAGAAGCAAGTTTGTGTGTGTGTGTGTGTGTGTGTTTCTCGGTTGTGTTCTGAAGAGACCGCTGCACGCAGAGCTACAAAATTTGGTGGGAAGATACCTTTATGCATGTAGTTTTGTACCTCGAAGCCAGATTTTGGAATTTTGGAATAGATTTTTTTTCATTAAATTTTTTATGCGATTTTTAGTGTTTTTTCACGTTTTGATGCGATTTTTCCAAATTAATAATGGGAATCCGGTTCCAATCTTTTAGTCCAATATACTAAATTTTGTCCTCTTTTCAATAAAGTTAATACGAAATTCGTACAGCGATATTTAAATTTTTGGCGATTTTTTTCCCTTTGATACTAAGAAATTTTGCCAGAATGCTTGATTGGTTCGGTGGTTGCGCTTCCATTTCAACCGCAGAATCGTCATTTTTTTTTTTTTTTTTTTTTTTTTTTTTTTTTTTTTTAGCTTAGAGAAAGTTGATAATTCTTTACAGATAAAAAATCATGATTTTAAATATGCGATTTTTAGTGTTTTTGACGTTTCGCTGCGATTTACCCATATTAGTAACCGGAATCCGGTTCCAATCTTTTAGCTCAGTATAGTAAATTTTATCCTCTTTTCAATAAAGTTTATGCGAAATTTGTACAGCTATTTTTGATTTTTTGGCGATTTTTTTCCTTCGACAACAAGTAATTTTGCCCAGAACGCTTGATTGGTTCTGTGGTTGCTTCCATTTCAGCATCAGATACACTCACAATCGCCATTTTTTTTTACTCTTTTTAGCTTGGAGAAAGTTGATAATTCTTTCCAGATAAAAAATCTTAATTTTAAAAGGGAAGGGCAGATTATTTATTATTAGATTTTTTCTTTTAGTTTTCATTTTTTAACATTTTTTTTTCATGTTTTGCAGCGTTTTTTGTTTCAAATGACGTCACAAATCGCCCACTACAAGTCAAACATCATTGGAGGGCAGTTGTTATTGGTAGCTGATAGAATTGTAGGCACATCTGGAAGTCAACCGCGCAATTGTGATTGGCAGATGAAAAGGTCGTCAGCTGATTGCAATTCGAACAGCGAGTAGTGAATTTTTGCCATTTGTTTTATGCGATTTTTAGAGTTTTTTCATTTATACTTCATTTATATATTTGATTACAGAAATTAACAACGATAACTTACTGTTTTTGTATGTAAAAAAAAAAAAAAAAAAAAAGAATCATTTTATTTCAGTTTCAACAGTTAATAATTCCTAATTTTTTAAAGTCGCAGATTTAATTCTGTGTGTGTGTGGGGGGGGGGGGGGGAGAATGTTCGATTGTAGTTTAAATATCGCGTTAATGCTCTGATCGAAACTCACTCCTCCCCCCCCCACTCGGCCTGCAAAACAGAACTACTTAATTATTAGTCAGATTCAAACGAAACCTTTTCTCAGTTCCCCAGGTACTAGATAAACTTCGGTATCATTTTTCCAGCCCTTGGTTACAACTATTTCTGAATAGTTGAACTAATTAAGATATAGAATGGAACTAAAAATTTTGCAGCGCCTGCTATACGGTGTTGTAGGCAGAAGGGACATGTGCCAAAGTTTCTATCGGAAAGAGTTTTATTTAGAACTGAGTGCCCCCCTTAGCGCTGGGAAGTGAAACTAAACAATTTCGCATTTAAAATTTGTCCGATTCAAACAAAAGACCCGATTTCAACGACAATTGATTCATTCAACTTAACATAAAATAATTAAGATATAGCTAACTAATTAAGACATAGATTTCGCGCCCCTGGTGGTGAAAAGTAGAACTAAAACATTTTCTGCGCGTGCACAGAACGCCTTTTATACGTTGTCATAAGCAGCGGGGACACGTGCCGAAGTTTCGTTGGGAAAGAGGTTTGTTTAGAACAAAGTGCACCCCCTGGCGGTGGAAAATGTAACTAAATGATTTTGCATTTAATCTTGGTCCGATTCAAACGAAATCTTTTCTGACATTCTTCTGAGGTCTCCCAGGTACTAAATAAACTTCGGTATCATTTTTTCTGCCCTTGGCTACCACAATATATGAATATTAATATCCAGGGGTGTTGATTTATTTTCTCGGGTTCTATGGGTTCAATTTCAACAGGAATCGGTTCATTCAACTTAACATGAACGAATTAAGATATAGTTAATTATTTCAGACTCAGATTTGGTACTCCCTGGCGGTGGAAAGTGGAACTAACAGATTTTTCGTGCGTGCAAGGCAGGCCTTCTACACGGTGCCGTAAGCAGCATGAACGAGTGCCAGCGTTTCGTTCGGAAATAGGTTTATTTAGACCAGAATGGTCCACCTGGTGGTGGAAACTGGAACTAAAAGATTTTGTAGAGCGTACCTAGCACGCCTGCTATACACGGTATCGTAGGCAGCGGGGAGACGTGTCGGATAATTTGTTTAGACCAAAATGCATCTCCTGGCGGTGTAACTAAAAGATTTTCCTGCGCGTGCATAAAAAATGGTTATTTTTATTGAAACCGCAAAAGAAAGTTACCGATTTAATAGTCCCAGACAACGAAAAAGTTCATTTTCACTCAACCTCGAGTATTAAGAAAAGTATTGAAATATTTGAATCGGAACTCACAATTTATTTATCTGATTCCGAAAATGCGAATTTTTTGAAAATCAAACGGTAACTTTTTATTTAAATTTTTGACCAAAAACTGACCCGTTTTTAATCAAATGATCCAGACATTTGAGGAGGCGTATTAAATTTACTTCCGCTTTGGGTCCATCTCTCTATTTAATTTCCGAAAGACAAAGAGTTACCAGTGGAAGGGTTTCGTGCAGCGATTTTTCAGAGTGATTTCGCATTTCGTATTATGTTTTGGCGGGACCTTGCAGTGCCGGGCGGATCTGCTAGTTATTAATAAAATAACATATTCTGATAATATCGCGTCAAAAGAACTAGTCGGATGTGTCACTCCCAAAACTTTCTTCTATCTCACACAGGTTTTGCATACACTAAAAAGAATCAGCACCAATTTATATCAAGGTCTAATTGAATCTAAAGTTTTATGGAATTCCTTGCATTAGTTCTTGAGAATGACTATTGCTAAAATCGTATAAATCTTGCAAAAATCAGCATAGCAGCGCCACATGTTGGCAGATTTAGACCAAAATTGAATCAACAACAACTTATGTCAACGTCAAACTGAATATGAAGTTTGATGGAAATCCGTTCATTAGTTCTAGAGATATAGTTATCGTGTTAATAATGAAAAAGTACCACAGCAGCGCCACCTGTTGGATATTTACACCAAAACTTAAGCAACGTCTATTTATGTCAAGGTCTAACAGAATATAAAGTTTTATGAATTTTCGTGCATTCGTTCTTGAGATATAGCTATCGTAAAAATCAGGAAAAAAGTGATATATGTATATATCTGCGCCACCTGTTGGGATATCTAGACCAAAACGTAATCAGCGTCTATTTATGTCAAGGTCTAACTGAATCTGAAGTTTAATGAAAATGAATGTATTAGTTCTTGAGATATAGTTATCGTGTTAATAATGAAAAAGGTAGCATAGCAGCGCCACCTGTTGGGGTATTTACACCAAAACATAACCAGCATCTATTTATGTCAATGTATGACAGAATATAAAGTTTTATGAAGTTTCGTGCATTCGTTCTTGAGATATAGCTATCGTAAAAATCAGGAAAAAAGTGGCATAGCAGCGCTACACGTTGGGATATCTACACCAAAACGTAATCAGCGTCTATTTATGTCAAGGTCTAACAGAATCTGCAGTTTGATGAAAATGAGTGCATTAGTTCTTGAGGTAGAGCTATTGCGGAAATCGCGAAAAATGTAGCATAGCAGCGCCACTTGTCGAGCGATTTTCCACAAACACTAATCAGCACCCATTTATATCAGGTACTAACTGAATATAAAGTTTTATTAAATTTCGTGCATTAGTTTTTGAGATAGAGCTATTGCGGAAATCGCGAAAAATGCTGCATAGCAGCGCCATCTGTTGGGCGATTTTCCCCAAAAACTAATCAGCACCAATTTATATCAGGTACTATCTGAATATAAAGTTTTATTACATTTCCTGCAATAGTTCTTGAGATAGAGCGCCCACAAAATTTTTGTCACATACAGACAGACAGACAGAGTCACAGACAGACATTTTCTAAAAACTATCAAATCGTGTTCAGGACCTTCTAAAACGAATAAATCCGTCGAAAACCGGAAGTCGAAAATTTTCATGAATCCAATACTTTCTTTTTGTAAAGATAGAAGAAAATGAAAATGGGCTGTTCCTTGGTTCAAGTAAAATAAATCATTTTATATAATAAAAGCGTAAGTCATGTGACTGTCATCAACAGATCCGGGACGCCCGCTTCCTTTTTTCATATGCCAGGCGGCCATTTTTATTCAAATATTTTTTTCGAATAAAATTGCATAAAAGTTACATTTTTAGAAAGATCGTTCAAAATAAATTAACATTTGAGAGATAACTTACATCCAATTAAGTATATATTCTGCAATAATTTCAGTTAAAATTAGGCTCGCAGTTCAAATTTTCTATCCATGAAAGTAAACAACAACAACAAAAAAGTAAGACATTCATTCGTCATGAACTTTAAAATATTAAACCATTGAGGTAATCGTTCGTAAAGAAAGTCCTCCGCGAATGAATTTTTCTACCGCTGCCTGGTGTCAAAAAAAAAAAAAATAATAATTCGCACCAGTGAGACAGTCAAAGTTTACCATAATTATGTACTGTACAATTCAACTTCCATCCGGATATTTTCTTGCCGTAAGCTGAATGTAAACAAATGCAACTTATGTAATAATATTTAATGAATGGAATTTCGAAACGATTTGTCAGTTAATTTGGTATTTACGTATTATACGTGCCAGGAAGAGAGATAACCGAAAATGATTATGAATCACGAATCATATTTTCTATTATTAATGACCAATCGCGTTCAAAACAATAATTTAATATGCATTTATAAAATACATACCATGTTTTTGTACTTTTATGCTATTTCGGCGCAAATCTCGCCAATAGCATTTTTAAGATGAAACAGCTGTCGCAGACGCATTGGGGTTGGCGCGATTTTTGTTTTGCGCCATTTTGGCGAGAAAACCTCATTTTCAGGTACATGTTAGAGATTGCTAAAACAGCATGTTACTTTTATTTTATTATGGAATATTTTATTTTATATTAAAACTCAAAATTTTTGGTACTTCTCTATTATCCCGTCGACCACTTTTCATAACAAAAAACTATCGCCAAACAGTAACGCCAAATAAACGGGAGAACGTTGCCATTGGAATATCAAAATAAATAAATAAATGAAATATAAGAATTTAAGGACCCAATTGTTATTTTAATTAATGAAATAACTAATAAATCAGTAAAACATAATGAAAAATACACGCGAATTTCGAATTAAAAACCACTTGATGACACAACAAACACGTATAATGCTTCTGACATCAAGTCAGACATGTGCATTTTTGACGTTTAATCTTACAGTTTGGCGATAGTTTTTATGAAAAGTGGTCGACGGGATAATAGAGAAGTACCCAATTTTATTATAAAACATACACAATGATTAATTTTTTTTATAAAACACACAATATTTTATTTATTATAAAACATACGGAATCTGCTCTACCGCGTTTCCATACGAAGCAAAATCTAGCCGAAACCGCCGGGTTGCACAGGCATAAAATCGCCATTTTGGCGCGAAAATTATACCCTGGTGCGTCTGCAAGAGCTGTACTTAAAATTACGTGTAATAATATGCAGCCCAATTATGGCATATTATTCAAGACGTTTTAGATGAGAATAATGATAGATTTTGTAATCTTCCGTAATCGAGTCTATAGCCAAAGTTAGCAAGAAACAAAAAAATATATTAGCAACAATATGGTTAAGAGTAAATGTGGATATCATTAAAGACTTTCACAAAATAGTCTTAATTGCATCATATCGTATTAACTAAAATACGCCAATTGGCAATGGACTCGATTACGGAAAATTACTTAATATGTTTAAGAATCTCCGCATTAGCAAACATATTGCAACTGATCAGCAAACTGTCATGAAGCATAAATACTTAAGTAGGTTAAGCGGTTTTTGTCAAGAAAGATGAAAAAATTAAATTATGAATAAAAGTAGCGTGTTACAATGCTTAACATACATTTAGGAGAGACCAAACTGGTCGCCAGTAGCGGCTAGTCCTCTTTAATAAAAAGGTATGTGTTGCTGACGACTGGGATCGTTGCCACAGATTAATCTCAGAAAATGAAACATTTGAAGTTACTGAAAAAATTAATTGCTCGAAAAGTATTTGTCAGAAAATTGAAAATTCTATTTTTCTTGATATAAATTTCAAATCCACTGATTATGCCATTTTTCAAATATTGAATTTCAAAAATGACCAAATTTCACAATGCATTACCATAGCGAAAACTTCACGCGTAAAAAAATAATAATAAAAGCAACATGTCAGCACGAGTCACAAATTATAGTAACCGTATTATTCTGTTAAAATATAAAAGTGAATTATGATGTCACGAGTGCATGATTTTTTTTAAATTCTCGACAAATACTGGATGCGCCATTTCTATTTAGTTGTGAATAATATAGGTTTATTTCCGCTATTAAAATATGTAGCTATAAAACATATAAATCAATGGGTAACGGTAGGTAATAAATTGTAAACGTAATAATAAACCGTATTAGAAAAACATAACTTAGTGAAATAAGTATCCGTTTTTATGTTATTATATAGGATATCTAGGTAAAGGTGCAGATTACTTTAAAATACAAGGTTAAATTCGCCGATATATTTCGTTTGATTCAAGGTTCTTTTGGAGAAACCGACCAGCGCAGCGGGCGTAGTCTGCTAGTTTATTCATAATCCGTGATATAAAAAAAACCGGTTAAAATCACCGGAATTTTATTTTATTTAGAAAGTTTGAATTCATACCAGAAATTTTTAATAGCAATATATACTTTATTTAATTACAGACATTTCATGATTACATAAACAAAAATTCTTCTTTCGAAATTTCCGGTACGAATTCGTAATTTTAGATTGAAAAACCACGAATAAACTAGTGGTGGGCAGCGAATGGTGTTAAAACTAAATAATTTGTTTAAAAAATACATTCAATAATTGAGGATATATTTATAATTTTTTTCGTGGTGTTAAACATAAATAACAATTCAAATTTGTAGTAAATCATAGACACATTGGTGCGGTAATACAATATGTTGTTTAAATTGGCAATTTCTAAATCGTTAAAATAACTTTAGAATAAATAAAAGTTCGAAACAAAAGGTTCAACTTTGTTTATTTACTACGAGCAGGGAAGACCGAGCAATGCTCGGTCAAAATTAAATTTGAGTTCAAATATCATGACCCATGACCAAAATGACCCACTAATTGAATTTTCTCGAACATGTGACTTAGCCCAACAGTCTTCTCGTGCCGGAAAACCATAGGATGCAAAATTTAGTGTAAATTGAGCCGCTTTTTAGATATTGACCCACAATGACCCAGAAATGACCCACTAATCGAATTTTCTCGAACATGTGACCTAGTCTAATGATTTTCGCGTGCCCGAAACTCGTAAAATACAAAATTTAATCAAAATCGTTAGAGCCGTTTTTTAGATAAAATTAATTTGACCAGCTTTGATCCAAAAATGACGCCCTAATCGAAAGTTCTCGAACATGTGACCCAGCCCAATTGACTTCTTATGCCCGAAAATGGTCGGATACAAAATTTCGTCAAAATCGTTTGAACCGTTTTTTAGATACAATTAGCTAGACCATGACCCAAAATGACACAAAATGACCCACTAATCGAATTTTCTCGAGCATGTGACCTAGCCCAATGGTTTTCTGGTGCCCCAAAACGGTAGGATACGAAATTTCGTCAAAATCGTTAGAGCCGTTTTTAAGATAATTTTTGCATATATATATATATATATATATATATATATATATATAACCCCCCACAAGATTTGCTCGTATTAGAATATATGATAAGGAAACATTTTTCCGTCAAAAATCAATGTTACTAAAATAGACGTAAGATAAGTGTCATGTCGGTGACGTCAGGTTTATGGCAACCTCTTTTTTTCTCTCGTCTACTGCAGAGTAGGAGAGATGGAGAGAGTATGGCGGGAGGCCAAAGTGTTAAGACGTATGTGTACGGTGGGCACGGTATGAAAATAAAATATAGTTGGTAAAAGAACGAATAATAATATTGTAACTGCGGCTACTGGCATTCTTTATATTTATGTGTGCTCTATGTTTTCCTGTGATGTGTCGTCTTATCAAATAAACTTGTGTTTAATCGTGAAAAATAGTTGCATTCCTGTGGTATGATGAAAGCAGAAGAATAAAAATGGTATTAATAAAATATCGGTTCTAAATTATAAAAAGCTACGGATGTGAAAGGACCAGGAGTAAAGGGTTTTAAAGGTGTATGACAATAAGAATAAATCTACAAAATGTCTTGAACAACATCTGTGCTGTAGTCTCCGCTGGTCGAAGGTCCTTCATAATGGCTTAGTTTGTAAGGTAACAAATGAATTATTAAATAATGTATGTAGGTAGGACCACTAGAAAGTTCAAAATGCGAATCAATGATCATATTCAAGATATTAGCAAAAACAGACCCGCCACTGCCCTATCTAGATTATTCCAAATCAGTGATATTGAGATATTTTTCCATAAAGCTAGAATCATTATTCGGGCTGCCGATTTTAAAAGTTGTGTAATTCTGGAGTCCTTAGAAATTTTATCGCAAGCAAACAGCTGTTGCAATGACGTACTATCATACCAAATGCATTTCATACATTTAGTACGAAGTGCTCTGAGTTATGGGAAAGTATGGTCTCCCGAAAGTGTCATGATTAGTATTTCCCCCTCACCAACAATGGGTTTATCCGCCGGCGCATGTCAATAATGAATTCTCCTGTCATTTTGAGTTTCGGGTCTTGAACGACAACTGTGCTGTGGTCTCCGCTGGTCGAAGGTCCTTGATAATGGCTTAGTTTTAATCCGAAAGCACTAGGAGTGTTATATACGCTTAAGATATTATGCTTTAAAGTTTTAAAAAAATTTTGTACATTTATTTTTATCTTGCGTTTATTTTAGTAACATTATTTTAGTAACAGCATTAAATGTCTTTAAGAAAAACTTCAAAATTTCTTATAAAACGTTTTCATTTTTTATCTTTTTTATCTATATTGTAAACTTCCAAATTCTATCACTCATTCTAGAAAAGGCACTAGTTGTACTTGTTTATTATAGGACAATCGCACTTTATAAAATGACTGATGCAATTATAAAATAATATAAAGGAATTAGATTTTATGGAATCGTAATAATCTTCAACTAGAGTATTGTGAATGCAATTATTAAATTCTGAATATCGCGATATATTAAAAAAACCCGGAGATTTACGATATACATACAGAAACAAAAGCTACATATACACATATAATCTAATACAATATTATATTTGCAGTAACATTTAACTTACATCATTTTACTTATCACACAGTTGTATCTTTGTACTACTTAAATTCTACGGTGAAACAAATGAACGATCTATGAAATAGTGAATTCTCTATATCAGCAGAATATTTTTAGATATACGACATTTAATGGGAAAATACAAACTACATTTAAGGAAAAATATCTAACCTAAAATATTTTGCCTTTCAAAGTAACATTTTAACTTGTATCATTATATTACATTTGAAATTTATCAATCCTTCAGCTGCTAATGCTATTTTTTAAGAAAATTGTATTTGCTCATCAAATGTTTTCATCTCATAATGTATTAAATAACATCCTTTTAAATGTAGAACTAAAAGGAACTAGGTTTATGGAATTGAAATTTCCAGTGTATCAGACATGTCCTATTCATTTAAAAATGCAATGGAAAAATTTAGGATCCCTTAAAAAACTTTTTACTGAACAGCGTTTATTGATATATTGGTTTCAAACATCATGCCTTAAATAATATATATATATATTTATTAATTATTTAAATAGGAACTATGTTGTCGAAAACAAACTGCATTTAAATTTAAAATATATATATTATATTTTTAATTCATTTTTCATTTTGAAACAAATATTTTATCTTAATGAAACCTTTTTAATTTAGAATATAAAAATAAAGCCCCACAAAACTTCATAAATTATCTTTTTCTTAAATAAACATAAGTTGTTTTATAAAATGAAACACTTTATTAGTATTATAAATATATTTTATTTAATTTACACATTTTTTTGTTGCAAAAAAATTCAGCGTTTTATACAAACTTGTAGAAATAACTAATTGAATTTTTTTTTTATCTTAGAATGCAGATACACTTTTATAAGTAAAACATGTTATTCTCCTGAAAAAGCAATGTAAATTTATTTTTAATAAATATTTTTTGCAACTATAGATATAAACATATTAAGAAAATTTAATATAGTCAGGTGTGGATGACTGGTAAATTTATGCTAGATTAATTTGTCCTCAACCCTGTGATGTAACGAATAATGGAATCGTTTTTTAAGAAAACTTTGATTTTTCATATACAAATTATCCCTTACTAATTTTGACCTCAATTATGAAAATTTTCAGAGAAAAAAATAGAAAACGTATAGCAGTAACAAAATTATTCTAAATTAAAATAATTACATATGAATTACTAAATTGTCCAAATTCGAAGAATTACTTGAAATTTAAGATCTATAAAAAAAATACTAAATGCATTTTCGGATAAAACCTTTTACCTTGAAAATGATTGCTTTTGAAGTGAAACTGTATCTTATCATTAAAATGCGAATAAAATATTTCAATCCATCAGAGCTATGAGCAAATATTTCAAGCAAAATCCATTTCCTCATCAAGTCTTTGAACCTCTAATGCATTAAAATATTTTATTTTTACATTAAAAATTCTACTTTTATGTGATTGCAATTCCAAATGAACCAGACATGCCAAATTTATTGGAAAATGTAATGGAAAATATTACGATGCTTTAGAAATGGAAATTATTGACTTTTTGGTCAGTTCGATTTGATTCTTTTAAAAAGAACTTTCCCTGTAATTGAAAATTTCATCCTTAATAATAGATTGTTTATAAAGTTAAGATATACATTTTAATGTTCTTAATTGTGTTTTTAAATAGAAATTAAGGCTTATTCACTGAAACATTTTAAACCTTTTAGACTAAAATTTTACAAATGTAAAATGTAGAAACGAAACATTATTTAAATGTTGTTTCTGTTATTTTGTTAAATGATTTTTTTTCTTTTTATCTAATTTGTAGATTTTATTGTAAAGTAAAAATTAATTAAAAAAAATCCATTAATTAAATGTAGATAGAATAACTTTAAACTTGCAATAAATGCACAATAGCTTGAAATTTACGATGTCTATAGAGACATTTGAAACGACATTTAACAAACTATTTCAAATAATCTTTTTCCTTTTAAAGTAACATTTTCATTTGTAACATAATATTACGATTGTAATTTATCTACTTAAGGAATGCTAAAAAAAATTTTTTTTTAAGCAAAATGCCTTTGCTTACGAATATATTTCGTCTCTTAATGTATTAAATGATTAGAAGTTGTTTCTTCTTTTTTACTCTTAGTCTTAAGATGCTCTTGCTTTATAAAACGGCTAATTTAAAAATATCAGACGCGCAACAGTTATCGAAAAATGTAATGCAAAAATGTTGAGATTCTTCACAAATTTTAACCTTTATAAAAGATATTGATCTCTGGAAGTTACACAATATAACTTAGACGTTTAAAGATAAGTTTTCGGCTTTCTCTTTCATTGGAAATCTGTCCTTAAGAATAGGCTTTTTAGTAAGCTAATCATTAAAATTTATCGTTTTTATTCCAATTCTACTTCCGAAGATATAAACAAACTTTTGTTTAAACATTTTTAAACGTTTTAATTTAGAATGAAAGCATAAAATACGGAATATTAATATTATGTAAATGCTGTTTGTACACAAATCGCCTTAAGGTGTTATAAGGCTCTTAAACATTCAAAAATTCAATCTTTGAAAAAATATATACACTAAATTGCCCATTTTTTCTCGAAATGTGATTTTGAGCCACTGCACGCAAGGTAATTACCAAACGTTTCGATATATTTTTATTAAATTTTCAGGATATATAGTGAATGATAAGAACTTTAAAGTGAAACTAAATGTTCATCTTTAAAAAAAAATCGTCTTGTTATATTGGAAAAATTAATATATATATGTATACATGGTTTCCCAAAAATGACCGACGATTTGAAAAATCAATAAAAGAAAAACGGAAGGCGATAGAAATATACGGTTTTCTGCATTCTGCTTAGGTAACCAGTGAATTTTTTCTTACTAATTTTCCAAATTAGTTACAAAGTTTGTCAACAGATGGCGCCGCTGACTAGGAAAAACTATAAAGCAATGTTTTCAAAATAACCACCGTTTGCAGCAACAACGTGGCGCAGTCTGAGGACAAAATTCGCAGATTTGAAGCCAAGCGATTTTTTTCTTTGGAGGTACTTGAAAAACAAGGTGTATCGTCACAATCCAAAAACTGTAAAGGCATTGCAGTATAACAAGTAACTGTAAAGGAACATCTCCGCTGCTTGTCAGCATATTCCAGCCGAAATGTTTTCAGGGGTACATGCGAATTTTGTCCTCAGACTGCGCCACGTTGTTGCTGCAAATGGTGGGTTATTTTGAAAACATTGTTTTATAACTTTTCCTAGTCAGCAGCGCTATCTGTTGACGAAAATTGTAACTAATTTTGACAATTGGTAAGAATAAATTCCCTGGTTACCTAAACAGAATGCAACAAACCATACATTTCTATCGCCATCCGTTTTTTTTTAATTGCTTTTTCAAATCGTCGGTCATTTTTGGGACACCCGGTATATATATAAGTAAGATGAAGTTTTGTTTTTTAAACATAAAAATGCCATAAATAAACATTTTTCAGTGTAAGCACAAGTGTATCAACTGTAATTAGATACGAAAACTTTTATTTTATAAGCAGAAAACTTTTTTTAAGCGTGTGCGCACCTTGTGATTCCCCTTTTTTTGCTCGACCAGTTTGAAAACCCCTATAATAACTAACTTTTGCCATTATGATGTGAAAAAGTGTTAAATGAAAGAAATAAACGTATCTATTACCGTCTTTAAAAATTGTGTTTTTGTAATGAATACATTTTTAAGTAAAAAAATGATAAAAGTGGTATTTTCCACCTTTTCAAAATTTTAAAAGTCAGATGACCTCTTAAATCGTTCTTTTCAGTACTTTTATAATGGCATATTTGGACGGAATTTATAAAATGATAAACGTATTTTTTTATTACTTACACATTTCGCTGTACAATATGATTAATCAACAATGTGTTTAACAATAGAAGTTTTAAAATATTAATGTATACAAAAATAAATAAATAAATCTTAATGTTTATCAATTGTATTTCATAAACACTTTCTGTGAAAAGTTTATTTTAATTTCAACTAGTACACCACTGTCGTTCGTAATAATATCATTTATTAATATGCTATTAATTTAATAAGACTGATGATATTAACCATAACAGCAATAATTATAATAATTATAATAATATTAAACATCATAAAGATGTTGATAAGACACATATATATATATATATAATTTTATAAAATAACCCTATCATAACAATATTCAATTTTTTCACTTAATTTATTACTTTTCGTCTTTAAAAATGCTACTATTCATTTTTATAATTTCTCCTTTTTAAAATCTAATTGATTTCCTACGCGTCAATTTTTTTTTTTCATTTTGCCGTTGAACAAGTAAAGTTCTCTCCAATATACACTTGCCTCCAAAAGTTAAGGTACAACCGGTTTTTTGCGTCTAATTTGCAAATGAATGAATATAGAAACAACATATTTGGAGGAAATGTGCGATAAACATTTATTTATTAAATGCGAAGAAATTTACTTAAGTTAAACTTATAAATGGAATTACAACAAAAAAGGGTGGAAAATTCCATTCTTGGAGAAATCCGAATATCGCAGTATTATGCAGTAAAATGTGACAGAAACATTAAAAAAACTGTTTCTAATACGGAATATGTCCACCCCGGACTTAAATGCATTGGCGGCATCGACTTTCCATGCTCTCAATTAAATTGTCGGTCACCGAAATAGGTAACGCTGACCAGACATGGAGTAAGCCTTGTTCTAGCTCATTTAATGACCTTGGAGGAGGACTTAAAGCCGCAACCTGTCTTCGAAGATAGTCCCAAAGATGTTCTATCGGATTCAAGTCTGGAGAGTGAGCTGGCCATTCCATTCTCTCCAATCCGTGATCCTCAAGATAATCCTCAACAATCACAGCTCGGTGTGGTCTCGTATTATCACCCATTAGAATGGAACGATTGCCAATAGCACCAGCATATGGGCACACATATGAATCAAGGATCTCATCCCGATACCTCGAACCAGTCACAGTTAGTCCATGGAACACATGCAAGTCAGTGTAGCCTCCGAGTGAGATCCTTGCCCAAACCATGATTCCACTTTTTCTGTACCTGTGTGTTTCGACAGTGTTTGATTGATGGTATCGAGTGCATTGTTCTCACAAGATCAGAAGACGTCCTGAATCGCTCTCCAGTGTGAATCTGGACAGGTCTGTGAATAGTACCGAAGTCCACTGTTGTCTGGTCCAGGAAACATGTTCTCTTGCCCAACATAAGCGGGCCCTTCTCTGTCGTCTGTTGAGGGAGACACACACAACTTGTCGCCTGGCATAGAGACCTGCATTGTGAAGACGTCTTCGCACCGTAGTAGCGGAGATTCTTCTCCCTGATGCTGCAAAGTGGTCTGCAATGAGTTGCGGCACAGTAGTGCGTCTTCTCCTTGGGGTCGAAAGAGCTAGAAATAGGTCTTCTGCACGTGTTGTAACACGTGGGTGGCCTGGAACATGTCTTCTGGACACAGAATCTTCGGATTCATACTGATCCCAGAGTCGTTGGACTACACGGCGAAACACATTGAGCCGTATAGCTGTATCGGCCTCTGACAACCCCATTTCCACCCATCCTACCGCTCGCCACCTCAATGAATCAGGTAAACGACTTCTTCTAGACATTTCTAGACTCTACTGGCTGTTGTGAACAAAACTGATGACAACAATAGTTCGAATACAACAAAACTTACACGCGAAATTACGGAAGCTTCGTAATTTCATATTTTTCTCTCATTTACAAATATCTATTATTTTCTATAAAATAAAAGTAGTAGCTGTAATTTCTGCGTAAAAATTTTTAAAGCTTATTATTGTCATTCATATAAACTATGAAGTTTAATCTCACTGCCATTTTTTGTCTGGTGAGCTTCGAAAAACATGTTGTACCTTAACTTTTGGAGGCCAGTGTATTTGGATATAACACATCTTATACTTTATCTAAACTATTCTAAATGCTACCTGAATATTTTCTTCTTAGTTGTTTTTTAAACCTAAACGTTCAATTTTGATTATTCCTTCATTACTTCAAAATTGGACGCTTTGATTGGATAAAATCCATTGGTACTTCTCATTTGTATTCTTCCGCATAAAAACATAGCCACGGCATCAGAAGAATTAATTCCGATTTTTTAGAATATCGCCGTAAATTTTGATTTTATTAAATGCCGTGCTGACTATTTTGAGAGAGCTCCATTGTATGTGATGATTATAGTGTGTTAATAAAGAAGTTGAACTCAA